>OY720430.1:118199229-118799229 GCA_963082735.1 Pocota personata
GTTCCAGGTCGTTTATTGGTGGTGGCAGTTTAGCTTTAATTTGTATGCCACTTTCAGACCACTTGTCTTCCAGATCAGGATAATAAAACTTATCGGAGCCTGCCTTCTTCTTTAAAAAGCTGACGTTATCACACGTTGTCATCTTTCTCATTTATTTTACCAACAAAGTTCAACATTTTGTTATTATTTTTATTGGAACATTCAACCAAAATGAAATAGCCAGGATTTAAATTTTTGTATCTTAGATCGGTAAACATATTTTCTACTTGCTCTGCATCAATGGATGAGTCATCAGCAAAATCATACGAGTAGTCTAGATCGGTGTCATCATTGTCCGAAAAGGAACTCTCGTCTGATTCCGAACTAGATATTTTTGATTTGTTTAGCTTTGAACGCCCGTTTGGTGTTTTTTTCAATCTTTAAACGTTTATTAAAAGTCTTCATCGCTGATTTTGCCAGGCGCTTTTGACGGTCTTGGTATGCAGCCTCTATCTCATTTTTGACAGGTGTTTCTGTCAAAATACAAGACTTCCCCTTCTTTCTTCCTCTATTTACGTTTTTCCTCGGAGGAGCTTTCGGGAAGGGCCTGACAATTTCCGGTGAAATAACATTTTCCTTGGAAGTATCACCTTCAGTTGAATGCTGAAAATTTGATTCATTATTTTCAGTTGACGGTTCAACAACGTCTTGTGGAGTTTCAGTTTCTATGATGATTGGATCTGTCCCAACAGGAATTCCAGAATCTTCTGTCAATTCTCGACTTGTGACTTCTGCACATGCAAAATCTTCCTCTAAAAATGCAGTTCTAGAAAATGGGTAAATGCCTGGCTTTGCAAATCCAGAAACGATATTTTTCGGGGTAAATGCAGCAATATAGGCAGTGTTGGCAATGCCCGGAAGATCATGTAGTTTTACCAGGATTATTTAATAGCCAGTCATTCTGCGCCACTGACAGCTTCTGCTTAAACGGTCCCACAACTGCGACATCGAGAGGCCGAAGACGATGAGTGCAGTGGGGGGGAAATGTAACTAAGACTATACCATGTTCTCGGCAGAAGTTTATAGCATCTGTTGTACAATGGCTTTCATGGTTATCCAGGAGAAGTAAAATCATGTCATTCTTTGTGCTTCTTGTTTGTTTTTGAATGTGTTCAAGAACTTTAATAAAAAGAATTCCCATCATCCAACCACTTGTGGGACTATTAGCATAACCTACGCTACCAGCTGGCGCTCCAACAAGCATGCTGTCATGATATCTAGCCCGTGGAAATATAAAAATGGAAGGAATTGTGTTCCCAACTGCATTTACAATAGCGCACATAGTTATCAGTTGGCCTCTTTCAGCAGAAACACACTGGCCTACTTGTTTTTGGCCCTTTTGAGCTATAACATTTGGCGCTTGCACAACTGTAGTCACACCAGATTCATCTAAGTTTAATATACTATCAGGGGTAAATTCGAGCTTACCAAGGGCTCTTTGGTAATTGGAATGGAATTCCGCAAGATTATGCTTGTTGAAGCTTGTTGATCTTGATAAGCTTGTATTTTCAGGCTTACGTAACGAAAAATTAGTGTGCCTTTTCATAAAATTTTTCATCCAATCTATTCCAGCTTTTCGGACATTTTTATAATATAGTGGCATATTCAAAAGCTAATGTTCGACCTTGAGCGTATGTCAAACCATAGTTCATTCTTGAGCTTCGGATAAATTAATCCTCAAGCATATTTTCTTCAGTCGTAGTAAAAATCTACCTTGTGGAAAATTGGGTGGAATAAACTTGACTTTGGACAGTTTTGTTATTTTTATAGTTCTTTATTCTATAAAATAAAGTATTCGGCAGAATACCGTAGGCACTAGCAGCCCCTCTAAGGGTAATTGTTTTATTTATAACTGCCGTGATAGCGCTCTTTACGTCATCTTCGTTAAGTTCGGTAGATCTTTTTTTTTTGTATTTACGCACCATTGTATTAACCTGAAAATTAAGTTAAACTTAATGCAAAAACCACCTAATTAGGTTCATACCTATTCATATTAATATAAAAATTCAAATGCAGCTTCACATGTGAACGCAGATTCAAACGTGCACCGACCGTTTTGTTCAAACGTGCCCCGACATGCTCACTAAAACAAAATTTATCGTAAATAGTTTTATATTACAAATTTATCAAAAAACTCACCTTTATACAGTTCTAGATAAACCTGCACCTTCAAAATATATTTTTCACAGTTATAAAAGCTCACCAAAAAATTTGCACACTTCCTTACTGGCCTACTTCCACGCGACTACTGAGAGGACCACCAAAAGCCGATGACGTTAAAAAAAGACAATATTGCCAAGTTTAAAATTCGCTTTAGGCTCGGAAATATTTGTTTGTTAGGATTTTAATAGCAATGTTCAAAGGTTCAAAGGTGCCCCCCTCTCCCCTAAACAACATACCTACATTTAAAAAAAAAAAATCATTAACGATTTTGTTTAGATTCCAAATCTTAGTTTTTCCATATAAACCAGTGCATGAGAGCCAGTCATTTTTTGAACTCTAGGATTTGTGTTGTTTCAATTTTATTATATTTTTTTTTAAGTATAAATTCTACAACAAAACTGTGGTTGGAAAACTCGTAGCCCTTTTAATTGCATATCAAAATATGATGTTAAAATTAAAAATATTAGACATAATTAAGAAAAGCTGAGTACAAAAACGCTGTAAGCCATAAATGCATTTCCAAAATGTTCGCGAATTTTGCGGATATTTAATGTTCGCTGTTGAAATTGGTACAGTTTTGAAGAATGAACCAAGTTAAAAAGTTGGTGAAACACCATAATGGTAAAAGTCCGTCTAATACTTACATATATCATACTTTTTGCTCGAAATTCAATGATCTACTAGATGATATAGCAGCCCCTATTTCAGAAATACCGTGTATAATAAAATAGGTTAATTTCGGGTTTCGCTGGCGTCAAAAAAGTAGTTTTTTGTTTTAGTGTTCACTAATTACATTGTGTTTAAACGACCGGCACTTAATGAATACTGAGGTCACTTTCAAAAGTTTCTTTTACAAAACTATCCATGTTTCATTAAAATTCGATTTGTCGTTTTTGCCCTAAATTAGATCAAAGAAATTCTACAAAAATGCACCGATTTGAATGATTCTTTCTACAGAATATTGGTTTCAATCGGAGTTTGGAACACTTAATTTTGTGAAATTTTGGCATACTTAGTCATTATTAACTTCTGCAAAAATGCACCGTACTATGATGAAGTAGACGATTTTAGTGTCAACCACAATGCACCACGAAAAGGTAACGTCTGCGTTGCATTCCACAGTAACCTACCGTATCTATATAAGTTTATTTTAACTCACTTATCAATTCCTATTATTGCAAATTTCAAATTTCTCCAAAATTCCTTTTTTATAATTTTACTAATCGCACGCAAAAAAAATTTGGATAATCACCGACAAATTTATATCTAAAAAATGACTATTGGTACAATTAAACATCATGCAACTGTAACCAAACTATATTTGTCAAATAAGCTCTGACATTTTTATACCTGCGTTTTGAATTAGTTTTCAAACATTAATACGTTTCTATACTTCTTGTTCACTTTCAGGCTTTAAGTATGAGTATTCAACCTGCAATATACTGTTGAAAACGTTCTGAAAAAGAGACTGGCTGAAATTCAATGATCATGTTACTGCGAGCGCGCATAACTTTTCACAGATGGATAATTGTTGACGATGATTTGATGAATTATTTGGAGCATTGCTCAGCTTCAGGTCAATGCAGAAGGATGATTTGTAGCTCAAATGAATCAGGGATGAATTTACTAAGAACAATTTTTTTAAATCCTATAAGCCATTATTGATTTACGACAGAGTAATCACTTTTTAATGACAGCAAATAGACCTCGAAGTTTAGAAAATCTCTTCTTATCTCGCATCTACAGACAATACACCCTCTGCTGGCAGTAGCAGGAAGCGAAGCATCTGTTGAACTGTTTTCTGAGAAAAGGCTCAGAGACCGCTTTTTCCGGTCTGGAACCATTCTACTGGCTGGGACCGCATACGATACGGGAAGAGCTAATAAAGGAAGTAGACTGTAAAAGAATCAAACTTTTGGAACAACTCCCTAAGTTAAAATAGCCAAAGAACTTCTCGCGAATTATAACCGGAAAAGTGTAAAGTCTGTATAAAGATACAAAAACCGGCTGCGCATTCTTACAGTCTTCCTGACGGATCACTGTAGACTTAAGGAATATGGGTATAGAGCAATACGGAGAATGCATATTTTTTACAGATGTTTGGGTGAAACTGTGATTAACCATTTATTGTAACCTAAGCGTTTTCGTTTTTATAGTATTTTAAATTATATTAGATTAGATACGCTTTCGCATGTCGGCTAAAATAATGTCACAACCCAAAAAAAATTGTTTCCCAAAAAAATGTTTTCAGTATGAGCAATATAAGAATTCCCAATACATTGAACGTTGCTCTCTAGGCTCGAGTTTTGCGATTAAAGAAACGTCAATTTGCACTTATATTGATTCGAACGCCGTGAATGGATAAACTGAAATTTTTTAAGTTGTGGCGCTATTACAACCAACGTGCGATATACGGATTTGAATCCAAGGGTCCTATTTTTTAAGTCTTCGTAAATAGACCAGGGAACCCTATTACTCCCGTTAGGGCATCCTTATGTCCATTCGTCCGTCTATCTGTCACGTTCCAAGTTCCTTATATTTTTACACAAGTCATGTAAATTAATTAATCCTAACATAATTTTAAACAAAAAAAATATTTTGAAACGGTCCCGAGTACAACCAAAAGTCGTAGTACTTTTTTTTTTTTTTTTTGTTCAAAAAAATTTGTTTTCTTTATTAAATGCAAATTTTAAATTTGCACTTACAGTGGAGGAATGTCTGTGAAAAATAAATGTTCGTCTTGCAATTTCTAAAGTAAGTGACCCAAAAACTTGAAAAAATAATGTGCAAGACTGGGTCGCACGTGCTTGCACCTACATGTACGAGTATAACAAAATGGTTAGAAAACAATTAGTTTTCAAAAAAAATAGTTCGACAATTTTTTTTATCTACATATCGAATTTTTACAAAATCATCTGAGTTATATCGGATAATGAGCCAATTTTCAAAAACCGGTCATTGAGTAAAGTTCCGCTGTATATATTTATTTTGCCTTGTAAGCCAACCTACAGCATATGCCCACCCAAACTCAAATATGAAATTTTATCAAAATCGTTGAAGTCGTTTTCGAGAAAATCCATTTTTTTTTTGCAATATGGGCCATAGTAAAGTACCGTTAATTTTGGATTTGGAATGAAAATACCGATTTCACTTTGAATTATGACCCTACAAACCCCAGACATAAAGTTTGAAGAAAGTCCATGCAGCCGTTTAGTCTACAGTCGGCCATACATACAGACAGACATACAGACAGAATAGAGAGACACACTATTTGAGTTTGTCTATTATAGTAAGACCAAGATTATAAGTAAAAGAAAATTATAGTAATAAAGCATTTCCAATGACAAAGACGTCTGATTTTCAGTTCTTATCGCATTTCTTATTTAAACAATGAATTGAATTCACCAAAATCAGTTGAATATTTCAGAAGATATACATACAAGACAATGCCCGATAGAACGCCCTGCCTGCCTTTCGTATGAAATAGCAGTTGGAGTTTTTAAGCATTTTAGTTCTATGAGCGAACGGGGTCGTAAAACTTCATATATGAGGTCTGCGGGCCTATACCTCAAAATTACCGTTACTTTACTTAAGGCTCATTTTGAAATGTCCTCAAGGCTTCAACGATTTCGATTAAATTTCATACCTCACGCGAGAATGATCGCACTATGACAGTATGGAACATCTTAACTTCGGTCATTTCAGGAAGCTTTATTTTTTTGGATTTCTCGATGACAACTTTCACTCCCGCTAAGGTGATCGGAAAGTTTGAAAAGTCGTTCTCGAGCGGAGCATTAAGAAGAGTTGCAAATTGGTCTCTTAGCTGATCTTTTTGCAAGCATGATGCGACATTTCTTTTTCCATTTACATCCTTAACAGCTTTTCGGAATTCAGCTGATGACCTAGTTCCATTCAAAAGGACGATATTTTGTTGATCGAAGGATAGTTTTTTCCTTAGACAAAGGTTTTTAATATGTTTGCTTGCAGTTGCGTATAAAACCTTAAAAGCGTGGCTATTACTTTATTCATTTTCATTTATTCATTATCAAAACATTACGCTTATTCGTGTTCCAATTTACTAGTGTTGTCGTTTTTTGCCGCGCTGCTTTTTTAACTATCTGCATATGGACACCGAGTCATTGTAGGGTAGTCATTCCACGCATTTTCGAGAGTTCTGCATTGAGGTTTTTTTTTGTACAAGACCAGAAAACTTCCAAATTAACTTAGGGAGACATGGCACTAACATTTTTGATAAATGCAAATGTTTTAGCTTTTTAACGAATTTTGTACACCGCAGTTGTACGTCCGGCGCTCACATAGGGTTCACAATGCTGGACAATGTACAAAAAGTATGAGGGCAAATTAAAGGCAGCTGAGATGAAGATGCTTCGCATGATAGCAAAATAAGAAGTTCAAAGATTCGAGGAAGCCTTTATGTACAGTAAAAGAACCCATCACAAGCAAGAAAGAGCACGACCGGCTCAGTTGGTATTGTCATGTTCAAAGGAGAGATCCTTCGAACTCCGTCAAAAAGGCAATATCAATCAACGTTCCTACGCAATCGCGCAAAAAAGGCAGACCAAAAAAAAAACAACTGGATCACACAAATGCAAAAACACCAGCATTTGATTGGCCCCAGTGACGAAGTGATCCGAAACCGGGAAGCCTGCCGGTACTTCCTGAGGTCAAACCGGCAAACCCCACAAGCGGACCAGTAGGGATGCAGTAAAGTGGGAAGGTTGTGATCCTTCTACTCCGGATCATAACTTCGCCGTAAGAAAAAGAAAAAGAAGAACGAATTTTGCGAAAAATACAGCACATATGGAACAATTACGTGCGACCTATTCGCGGCCTTTAATTAATCTTAGTTTGACGATATTTCTAAGAATGTCTATGAAACCGAATTAAGGTTTGTTCTCAAGAGAAATCACTTTTCTATAGCGTCTTGAACGAACACATTAAACTTCATTGGTGACTTCAAACGAAATTGGTACCGATACCATCGGCATAGCTATACAAGTTCGAGGGTGGGTACTTAGAGGAGAAAGGAAGAAAAATATAAGCAGACACATGCCTCAGCGTTAGCATTTAAAATGAGTTTAAAGAATTAATTGTTTAAAACGCACGAACAACTAGAAAGCATAACAATTATTCTCAAGCTCATAATGTTCACTAAAAGCCTTCGAATAACTTCCGCCACTCATAAAATTTATACGAGTATTACACAATTTGAATTATCAAATTTAAGTAAAAGTTATCTATTTCTAGTTCTGCAGAGGTCAAATCAGTATTGCACCGTATCCCATTATTATGCACTCTACCTGCAACCCACCATTCACCACTAGCTACTTCGTATCACAAAAATGACGTCAAAAATAAATCTTGATCCCAAGTTGTGAATGCATGGTTATTCCCAACAAATTCTCCAAAAAAAAAACCAATAAACCAGAGCAAAACTGTTGTAATGACTAAGCGAAGTTAAGAACTTGTTTTCCACTTTGACCAAGAATTACATGTTCCCGCTACCAAAAGCCACACACTCGAATTCCTGTCCTACACCTATCGACTTTTGCCAATTAAAATCAGATGCATGTGATTCCCCGACACAATGAGCAGGCGTTTCCAGCGAAAGAACAACAAAGTGAAAATCAAAAAAAAAAAAACAAAAAAAAATACGACGACAACTTTACCACAAATTCAAGTCCGGCTACAAACCACTCACGATCGATTGCTGTATTGAGTGTGGGACTGGAGCGATAGTGGTAGAAGCGCTAGTGGTGTTGGTAATGGCAAAGAAAATCGCAAAATAAAAACTGAAAGTATCTTGAAAGAAAGAAAAAAATGAAGCATGCTCGTAACGAACTGCAAGTTACTAGGATCAGTTCTTTTTGAATACCGGAATCGAACGGATCGGTAGCTCAGCTTAGTTTGTTATATTAAAAGGGAAAATATACAAGAAGCTGAGAATAAGTTCCTTTTCAGTTATAAGGTTTGAGAAATATATCTCTTAAGTGAAATAAAAGATACAAAAGGTTCGTGTTAATATCAAATAATATTACTTTTTTAAAAAAAAAAAAAAAAAACGTTCAATTGCAAAGTGACTCAAGTGCAGAAAAAAACTCAAAAAAGGTTCAAGAAACTTGTTCTAGTCCAGTGAAGACGGTGAACATCTTCGTGGACTTTTTCCTTTTCCCCATATAAATATAATTGTTGTGCCTGAATATAGAATGGACGGAGTGAAAACCCACCATTAAAAGGGCTTCATGGGCATGTCGTGTGTAGATGGTCTTGTGGTCACTTTAGTGGTTTTCCAAAGGAATTGCAAATTATTTTATGGTTCAGAGATCACAAAAATTACACCAATGGCTCTTAGAATTTTGCCAAGGTTAAGAATGAAATACCATGAATATATAGCATGATATATAGCAAGTCAGAAGACAATATATCCAATAAATTAGAATTAAAAAAAAAAAAAAAAAAAAACTATGAGGTTCGAAAGTAGCACAGAAACTGGTTTTAAGATTTTCGGATCTTAGACCCAAAACAAATAAACCACAGGAATTCACAAGAGATTGGTCAAAACATTTTAAAACGAAAACAATATTTTCATTAATTTTGGCAATGATAGGTGGGATGTATGTACATATTTGTCTAAACTTTTTTTTTATTGTTTTTGTTATGCAAATTGATGACCCTATAATTACGTTTATGTTTATTCATAAAATAAAATGTTTAGAAGATACTAGCAGATATGATATCTTATGATTAAGCATCTAAATATAAACTAAGTTATTTAACGTTTAAAATTATATACATAATTATCAATCGTGGAAGGAAATAAAATACAGTGTTCTGACGCAATTTTTAAGAATGACAAAGACTTGGTTATTTGGTCTATTTGAATTCTAGCTGATTAATTTTGGTAGCACGTCTTTAGTTCTAAAAAATTGTCATTGAAATTCATAATATCCTGTCTTCGTGATCTAGCACACTTTAGCCACCGACTGGTCTATAGCGCCTTTAATCCTGCAGTCCAATTTCGGCAGTGAGTACGATGATATGAGTCGTAGGCGATCCATGAGCTCAATTATTTGCAGTCTTCAGCGCTCTAGCGCTTCAAAATATGCAAAAGCAAAATATGCGCAACACCATCAATAAGTCTAAAAGCCATGCAACGGTCACCGTTTGCTTAAAAGATGTAAAGTGCTGTGAGCTAGACAGCTTACTTCCCATGTTCGAGTGATACTTCGTTTTATGTCCGAACCAGATTTTAGCATTGGCTGACTGTGATACCTAAGGTCGTTTCTTCCTGCCAGTACTTCAGTAGGGTGAGCAGCCTTTGTTCGCTTTCATTTTTTTTTTTAATGAAATACGGACACTGAAATGTTTGGATTTTTATATTCTGGCCTTTAATATATAATCGAATAACGGTGAAAAGAGGTTTACCTGCACAAAAATCTGTTGCGCACAGATAGGGCTTAGTCGGGGAGAAGGTCCTCGAAGAAACAAGAATTGTCCTTAATTTTCTATTAAATGCAGCAAGGCATTCGATGTAATTAAAAGATTTGACCTCTATCAACACTGTCGCCACCTCTATGCATGAATAGGAATCGCACAGATTGAAGTAAACATATCAGGGACGGTGAACACACCACTAGGACTTAACCTTATCAGAGAAATAAAATTTTTTAAATAAGTTTATTTCTTAGGTAATGTTGACAGACGACTAGGGATCAAGATTCATTCCTAGTTGGAGGTTTAACGCTTTAATTTGATTATCGTTTTATAATGGATATTTACCACAGAAAGTTGTGTGAGCTTTAGAAAATAAGTTAAGAGGAACAAGGTTAAATCATCAAGTTAACAGAAGACAATAGCATTTAACCCTTTCGACCCGGCTGGTATATTTATGTACCACCAAAAGTATAAACACACCTGAAAGTCACAAATTGCATACTATTTGGTCGAAATCTGTACTACAACGTCTTTCAACTTTCTGTTAACAGTGTCCAAATGTGCATGCAGCTGATACACGCTTGTGCGTGTTTGGTTTTTTTTTTGGATCTCAACCGAAAAAAGATGCAATTCAAAAAGTTCTTAGTAACATTGGCTGAGCTCCTTGTAGAAGAAGATCTGAAATCGGTTCCGGTTCGTAGGTCCTTGAGGCCTGGACGTAGGCCACGGGAGGTTAGTGGCATCAAGTATTTGCCAATAGAGGGAACGACTAGTCCTCGGTGCGGGAGTTGCAGTCAAGCAAAAAAAACAATCGCGCACCAAAATACTATGTAAAGATTGCGGAGTACCGCTATGTAAAAAATGTTTCACTCCCTATTATACATAAATATGTGTTCACTTTCCTAATTTTTTTCTTTATTGCTTTTTTGCTAATGAAATTTCTTTTGTTCAATATTGTTTGTGTTATTTTTTTAAGTTTTCTGTTGAAATAAATGAACTTCTAAAATGTAGATATTATTATTCAATATAGCCTAAAGAATATATAAATTGGTACTATATTGTACCACATTACATCCCGGATGGTACATTTTTGTACCACCGCCCACCGGCGACGCCCTCTAATCTACTGAAATTTTGTTGTGCTGGATTATTTCTTCTGAAGGTTTTGATTAGATGTAAATCACAAAACTTGTCCGGAATGGGTCCCCCGAAAGGGTTAAAGAAAATGGATTTTTTTCAAAATCGGCCAATAGTAAAGTACAGTTAATTTTGGGGTAAGAATGAAAATTCAAATTTTGCATTGAATTGTGATCCCACAGACCCCAAGTTTGAATTTTCAAGTAAATCCGCCTAGCCGTTTAGACTGCAGTCCAGCGCACATATAGATAGGCAGACAAAATTGAGAGAATCGCTTTTTTGTGTTTCTCTGTTATAGTCATGTCAAGCTTGATTAAAATCTTTAAATCGACAATTTTCAATTTTCGATTTTTAGGGTTTCTAACTTCCTCTTATAGAAGTCTCTCTAAAACCGGA
This sequence comes from Pocota personata, assembly GCA_963082735.1. Taxonomy (NCBI): domain Eukaryota; kingdom Metazoa; phylum Arthropoda; class Insecta; order Diptera; family Syrphidae; genus Pocota; species Pocota personata. Next base: position 118,210,420 of record OY720430.1, read on the forward strand.
ACTTCATACAGTCTCTGCATCATCTAAAAACATGTATTATCTTTGGAACCTAAAGAACTTTCTGATTTCCGTACTTTTGAGCCACCTAATCAGTTTGCAAATTGCTTACTTACCCCTTTAAAGGTTAATGTAACTAATAATCTGATTTAATCTGTGTTAATTATGATTAAATCACGTAGAAGTATCATACAGTTATTTGTAATGAAAACATAAACCTAATTGCCTTTCATAAGCTCAAAGGTATGTCAAACATCACAATCGTTCAATGAATATCGCATTACATTCTTAAATAATCACCGAGCCAAGTGGATATTTGTATTAAAAGATACTTTCCCACAACCATCTGTCACCACTTAACAAAATGCTAAGTAATTAAGCTAATTTCAGAAGCAAATAAAACATTTCAAGTGTTACACAAATGTTAGTGAATTTTTAAGAAAGGTCGTGTACTAGTTTGTCCAAATGGTTTGCAATTGCTTTATCATCGGTTATTAATAACTTAACAGTTCCGGCAGGTCCAGACGGTTGAAAAATAAATTCCAGTCTTAATTATCTAATACTTCAGATCACGGAAGTTCGATGGTTAGATCGTCGATACATTTAATTCTATTTTGACGTTTTCGGCTCAAGTTTGACAAATGTAGCATAATGTCACCCAAAAAACCAAAAAGTTTAAAATTTTAAATTAAGTGTAATGCAAATTGTTTGCCATGCGATAACTCTGGTGAATAAATTGAAGGTTGACTTGCGGTCTAACCAATGGGCTAAACTGGATTTAAGTCTTTTTGCTTGTGGGTCGTCAATAATTGATCATTAATTGTTACTAGTTTTGTGCGGTTTTTCATGGTCTTGTTGTAGACTTTTAAATTTGTATTGTATCATACTCGTACAACGTTATGAAGACGAGTAGTTGCAGCAAATCTAAGAATCGTTTAGGTAAAGATGTTTTCTTGCTTCCTTCTTCTCAAACCTTGGATTTTAATAACTTGAAAGGATATAGTTTCAGCTTTTAAGTTGAATGCCTGTCTAGAGATACAGTGGTCCTATCAAATAAAATTCATTCATGTCATCCGCTGAACTCAGTTAAAAGTTGAAAGGAAGGACAAAAAAAAACAGAAATACTTGTATATATGATACATACGAGTAGGTAAACATTACAATTACAGGTAGATGCCAACCGTCATCACTGGTTGGTACTCCCTAATATTTCATGACTGTGTAGTAGCATCCTATCGTTAAACCTATTGGTGACTTGTACTCACTAAATCTCGAATCTTTGGTAGTCATTCGGATTCGCAGTTGTTTTTTTTCTTTATTTCTAGTACTTTGAATATAATACTCCGGAGGATCCAACTGGCATGGAAAACATGTAGAAGTCTGAGAGCCATTTTTAAGTATGCACCTGAAACGTGAACTCTTACTAAATAACATCTTAAAACAGAATGTTAAAAATAGTTCAGGGAACTGTGGAATAAACCAAGAAAACCCGCACAATAAATAAATTGGACAAAGCTACAGGAAAGTTATATCGAAGAAGTGACGAAAATATGCTGAAATGAATTATAGCAATTTTTTGAGGTTATACGAGTACATAGTGTGTTTTTTTCTCGCCTCAAAATAAGATAACACGGTTGACAGATACCTGTAGGGAACAGACGGGGATTTCAATAACCCTTTATAAAAGTGAAGCTATATTTTTAGTACAAGCAGTCGGAAGTAAATGTGGAAATATCCATATTTCGAATACCGGCACATATTTTGTGATGACATTCAAGATTATTCAAGATCATCAAAGAACTTTTCCAACAATTTTCAACTTAATTAGGTGAACTTTTTTTTATCTCTATATTTCACAAAACACAATTCTGTGAAATCATCCCTCAACTAGCATTACACAAGAATAATTTGTTTACTTACCGACCATAATCATACTAGCACTCTGATATCATCTTAATTACATGACAACGGCATAAATATTTATTATAAAAAATAAATTTATTTGCAAATAAATACTATAAAACTTTGTGCTAAACAATAAAACAACACTCTTCAACCGTGACCTTATGTTACCCGTCTGGTGTGGCATTAGATGCTTCCCTCATGCACGAAACACGTAACATTGATTCATCACTTTAATGGTCAAATGCCGCTCTTAAACATATAATTACAGTCGTAAAAAGCCAGCCAGCTAGCATGAAATTCCATGCTGAATTCTTGTTACTGTGTTTAAGACCGACACACTAGAGGCATCCCAGTGCTGCAATTGTTATGGCCAGGTGATAAGTTAACATTCCATTTCCATTTGTAATTAACAATTAACTGGGGAAATTATAAATTATGTACGATAATTAAATTTGGAATGAGAATATGTATTGGGGATACAGCATGGATCACAGGTACTTTTCTACCTATGTATACACATATATGTATCACACATGAATGCATCGGACAGACAAATTTGCGATATGTCAATTATGAATCAGAGTCACAATATCTAGGTTGTGTTGAGACTTGAATTGAGTATCAGAAATGAGTTTAACTTGTGTCACCTATGAATTTCTCTGCTACTCGTATGTATAGGTACATATATCCTGAACTACATGGTATGACTGTTTTTCTTAATAAAACCTTACGAGACTTAGTAAAGGTGTTGGCTGTAATGGGGTTACTTAAACAAGTGTAGTACATGCTAGCGGAAGTACTTTGTAAACAAGTTTAATGATTATAATAAGGTTTTATAAAGCACTTTTAATAACTGCAGTTATGTAAAGGTTGCTTTAAAAGGTCAATGTCAGAAAACTAGTTCTATTAATAGCTGGTAGGAAAGACCAATATCAAGACCAAGAATACGTGACCAAGATCCTTCGACAGATATACAAAAAAGAGTGGTATGGTTAATATTCTGTCGGAGTAGCAGAAATTGTTAAAGTATTTAAAGGCATGGCTAAAACAATCATAGTGAGCCCCATCAGGGCTGAAAAAGTTGTAAAAGAGCGTCTCAGACATGCAGCGTTTTGCAATTAAAGATTCTATCTCTTTAAGGTAAAAAAATGGTGGAAAAAGACGAATAAGCAGGGGTCAAAAAATAATGAAAACTCAGATGTTTGACGCAGCTGGGGCTCAAAGATGCTTGAAAGTGCAGCGATCCTGTATGAGGTAAAGTCATTGATGTTTCAGAGGATAGAAATGAATATTAGACAGAAGTGTGTACGTGCACGTCGAAAATGAGATTTCAAAGAAAATTTGGTAGGCATAGCAAAGCCTTTTTAAGATTTTGGTCTGGATAGACTCAATTGTGGAACTTGTGCTCCGTACCAATGGTAAAGTTTAGCTCATCCGTTGATAATAATTATGTCAAGCAATTCATTTCGATTAGTGAAAATTTGAACTATAAATACATAAATCGATATTGTGCTTTTCAAATGGCTGCTGGACTAGAATAATTCATTTGTCCTTTACAATGCAACGAATGTGAAATTTGGCATCGACGTTAACTACGCTCAATAGAGTGCAAGCAGTATGCAATCACCAAAGGACATAGAGAGACTGCATACGTGACAAGATGAGCCATGAGCTTCTTAGGATTTAAATTTTATTGAGAATGCGTGATCTTTGTTAAGCCCAGACTCCGTTGGAGAGATCTCATGACTAAAAGAAAAAAAGAAAGCTCGTAAAAGCAGTAATTTTGCTATGTTTGCGGAATGGCCAAGATTTGGAAAACTTCAAGAATGTCATAGTTTTTCTGCCAAGGCGACTTTATGAAGTCATTTAATCCAAAGACAGACTCATTACTTATTGAACTGTAGCAGAAATATAATGTATTTTTCGAATTTGAATGGCCATAAAAGAACATTTCGAAAATTTCTTCATGTATTCACATTAATTCGCACACTACTGTATGTAGTAGAAACTCCAGAGAGTGACTTGCAATTTGTTCCAATGCGATTCGTTAAATTGGAGATGAAAAAAAGCAAGCCGTATAAGAATATTGTACTGGGTTATAATATTGAACTGGGAAAAAATATAAGAAACAAAATCGATAACCCAAGTCAGCAGTGACACTTAACCTTTGTGGCCAACCGCCATTGAACGCACAGTTTGTGACATGACGGATAAACATAGTAAATAACTCAATAATTATTATCGCAGAGCAAACATCACTTGACTGTCAAACGTATCTGTCAAAGTACACAATGAAGTTAAAAATTTCCTTTTTATTCAATCAGTCATGTCAATCCTTCAATAGGTGTTGTAATATTGACGTCAGATTTTACATTTTTATTAATTAATTGAAAGCACAAATTTCGTGCACTCGATTAACGTCGACGAACCGACAAAATCAATTAAAATCAATTTCATATTTCTAATTAAGAAACAAAATCTTGATTTACCTTAAAGTAAACGCTGACAGGTATCTGTATTCAAAGTAAGCAACAGGTTGTTACAAACAGAGAATACTTGAATTTCCCCCCGACGCTTCTCGACGCTTAAAGGCTTATCCAAAAAGAAATACATATGTTTGAATGTCATATTTAATGTCATCTTCCAGAAAACAGGTACCTGGCTAATAGGCTAATACTTTATTGGATTATCACGCCTCGGGTGTGTAATTTTACTTGTAATGTTTAATTTAAACTTTTAGAGTGATTTAGGAATACAAATAGAACTTAGTTAGTAAAATTAAGAGGGAAAGTTATTATAAATTATGTTGCCGTAATGCCACACAAGGGAAAAGCACTTAATAAACCAGTTAGCCACAACAATGACAGTTGAACTATTGTGCAATGCTTGACAAATTAGAAGCAGATAAATACAGTATTTCTGCATTTATGAAAAAATTTTCGAATCTTCTAGATAATGAAAGATCTAAAAATTTTATTATTTTCGGTGATTTCAACGTAGATATTTTAGAAAATACTGATTTTAGTTCGACTTATTTATCCTTACTGTCTTCTCATGGGTTGGCCTCTTTAATTAACGAGCCTACTAGACTTATTTCAGGTAAATGTTTAGACCATATTTATTGCTGTTTTTCGAATGTTTCACTCAATTCTTGTGAAAAATGTGTTTTCGACTTGAATATTACTGACCACACTATGATAGGCTTATTGGTGAATACCTCTAAAATTAAAAATATTGACTCTAGTTCGATTGAAATGGCAACCAGAATTGACTTCGCTAAGCTCAAATCAAATCTTTATTTTGAGTTATGGCTAGAAGTTTATTCTGAAAGCTGCGCCTCTAAGTCTTATGATATATTCATTGAAACTCTCTCTAATCATATTAATAATTGTAGTTACAAGGTTAACTTAGAAAAACGTTTAAAAAGGCTAAAACCCTGGATTACTAGTTGTTTATTAAAGAAAATACACGTAAAGAATAGGCTTAGAGTTAAATGTGCAGTACATCCACAGAATCGTAACTTAAAAACAAGATATAAGAAATTGTGTTCGCAATTAAAAAGGGAAATTCCATTATGCCGTGACAATTTCGTCTTGTCAAAGGAAATCTTAGGGGTGAATGGAAGGTAGTAAATAACATCCTTAATAAATCCACTCTCTCGAAAAGGACCATAAATATTTGTCTAGATGATACTGTAGTCTCCGATAAAAATGTTATAGTCGACAAATTTAATATCTACTTTGCTACGGTAGCTGAATCACTACAACCACTTTCCAATTTACAGAAGTGTAGTCATTTGGGTATTAGCGATGTATCTTTTCATGAAAGTTCTTTTTTCTTCGAGCCAATAACTGCTTTTGAGCTCCTGAAAAGTATTGGTACTTTAAAAAATTCGAACTCTAAAGGTATTGATGGCGTATCAAATCGAATGCTAAAGAATATTGCATGTTTTATAGTCGATGTCCTAGCGCATATTTTCAATAAAAGTATTCTCTCTGGGGTTTTTCCTGAAGGGCTCAAGTGTGCGGATGTCGTGCCACTTTTCAAAAAAGGGGCAGCTAACGATATAAGCAATTATAGACCGATCTCTCTTCTTCCATCTATAAGCAAAATTTTTGAAAAAGCTGTCAAAAATAGAATTGTTAATTTTTTAAATAATACAAACTTTTTCAGTACTGCCCAATTTGGTTTTCAGAAAGGAAAATCTACGGAAGATGCTCTTCTACACTTTTGCTCTCAAATATTTACTAACCTAGACAGTAAAAAGTTGAGTGCGGGCTTATTTGTCGACATTACGAAAGCCTTCGATATGGTGAACCATAATATTTTGCTGACAAAGATTGAAAAATCTGGTTTTCGAAGCTTCATGTTGGATTGGTTCAGGTCTTACCTGAATAATAGATCACAAAGAGTTAAGATTGATGAGATCAGGAGTGGAATAAAGTATATTAATCTGGGGGTACCCCAAGGCACTGTTTTGGGACCCATACTTTTCTTAATCTATATAAATTCTCTTTTTGGGTTAAAATTCAGGGGCGTTCTCACTGCATTTGCAGATGATGTAGGTTGTGCCTATGCGTCGGATTGTCCCTTAAATCTAGTTTGTGATATAAATTTTGACTTAAACTTACTGCGAAACTGGTTTGCAGAACATTATATGGTAATAAGTTCCAAAACAAAAATTATGTTTTTTAATTTGTCAGGACTAAATAACTTTGAGGCTGATTTTGTCTACCATGCTCCTGAGTGCCAACAATTTAAACTGTGGAGTTGCTCTTGTTCCCCGCCTATCACTTATTGTAGCAATCTCAACTGCAGCGATAAATGTTTCCAAATTGAGAAAGTCACTGAGTTTAAATATTTGGGGCTCATCATTGACTCTAAGATGTGTTTCTCTAACCACACCGATACATTGAAACAATATTTCTACAAATCTTTTAAAAACAATTTATCTTTGATTCGAAATTACAGTATGGCATTAGTTGCTGGGGAGGAGCTTATTTTAACAAAATCGAGCCTTTACTGATTTTGCAAAAATATACATATCTTAAGAAAAATATGCAAAAAACATAGGTTGTATCCTAGTCTTCCATTGTTTCGAGATTTGAAAATTCTACCTGTCCGACATTTATATTGTTTTAAAGTCCTAAAGATATTTTATTTAAGATCAGGAAATCTAAATTTTAGAGTACTTGATAATTATAATTTGCGTGCTAACTTTTTGAATATTGTCTCTGTGCCAAACTTTCGTACTACAGCCTTTCGTAATTCTTATATTGTGGCATCCTGCCGTTTATTTAATAAACTTCCACAATCAATCAGGATACTAAGACAATCCGCTACGTTCACAAGACACCTAAAAACTTGGCTTTTAAATATAGATATCGTTAACTTGGAATGTCTTCTTAATGTTTAGTTATAGTGAATTCTGATATTCTGGTTATATAATTTTCTCTTCACTGTTTTTAAATGCTTTTTACTTTTTCTTTTTCTGGAGAAATAATTTCTTTCAAATTTATATTCTTTTCAACTTCCTTGTTTTAGTAAGTTTTTTTTTTCTTTAATTTATTTACTGCAAAAATTGTAAACTACATGTTAAGGGTCACCCCACCCACTGTTATAATGTAGCTAATGTTATAAATTTTGAAATGGCATTTAACACTATTTTTATTATATAAATATAAAATGTCATTATAATTTCTCATTCTTTATCATTTTTCCTGTTTAAGTACTTACTATTTTAATATTATAATGTAACTATTTGAATTGATTGAGAAATAAATATATATCTATCTATCTATCTATATTATACCCTATGCAACAACTCGTAAGATACTAGGTACACCTTTTAGAGTAGTGCATATAAAGCTTTTTCAAGAGAAATGAATTCGCTAGCTAATGTTATAAGATAGAAAAGAAGAAATAGGTACTCGAAGAACTACCACTGGCAAAAAGTTACAAACTGTCAAATAAAATATAAGTAGCTAACTGCCAAACACTTTAAATATTTAAATTAAAAATTGTCGGTGAAGTAATACGAATTTTTCATAACTCAGATTGGGATTGACAAATATCGTGGCCTATCAATTATTGAGTATCTATTGAGTTTTAAAATGTTTACCCAAAATGCGTTCACGTACTTTATCCTCGATAACCGATTCTCAATCTTGTTGTCTCTCTCAATCTTTAATATTTCAGTACTTGTTCGATTATAAGTTCATAATCTGTCAAATAAGAATGATTTGGAGAGAGATCTCTCAAAAATTGAGGCATGAAGGCATTTCGAGTAAACAATTGCAATGTTGTCAAAAAATCACTGAATAGAGTTGCGTTTGCCTTTGGTTACCACAGGGATATTATTCTGGTCCTACATTCTTTGATTTTTATCTATGTATATAACATCTGAAGTACTCGTACTAATAGGTATTATTCATAGAACATTTTAACCTTCCGAATTACCCGAATGATATGAATTTTCTGGTTGGTATCATACCAACAGACTATGCCTGGAGAAGGGGTAGCAACGGTGTGGGTAGTGTTTTTGCTTGTGATCCGAACTGTGCAGGTTCGAACCCGAACGGGGAACAGTAACCAACTGCCACCCGAACATAAAAGAGAAAGAAATAAAATCGAAATTTTTCCAACCACTACACCAAAGAGGGGTTTGGTAGTTCAATGGACCGAAAATCGAATCTACAGGATTTGGAAATTTCCCTTTTCTCGAGAATAGACGACGACACACATATTGTCGGAATGTTCGGTAGAATCCAGGTTACCATTATTGGTATAAAACTTAGAGGACTACCGTGAGTTCATAAATGCAGTATGATTGCAGCCATGACGAATCGAAGATTTTTATAATTATATTGTTTAAATTTTAAAAATCTTGAAATATGGCATGACTGTAAATGTAAATATATTCTCATAAAGTTATTACGAGTACTTTGAAATTGTTCATTTATTCTCTGCATTTATAAATAGTAAAATATCCATCACGCAAGTCGACGGTAGACAGGAAATCTGGTTTAATCCAGAGGAAGTGGTCTGAACAAGTACCTATGTACGAGTATACATGCGGCAGGTGTCCATTTTTTGCAAATTTTCTTAAATGTTATTTAAATCACCATATCGCTACATTCTGCCTTGCAGGAATAATTTAAATCTAAGCCTTCAATTGTAAAATCCAAACAGGCTGCATCTGAAATGCACGTTGCCACGAAATTTTCATTGTTGTCTCAAATTCGGGGGATTTGATTTGATTTGCTAAAGCATTGTTGTCTATTCGCAACGTATTCGTTTTATTACTAATTTTTATTTTTTTTTGGCGGCAACCGCAACCACATCATGTTATACCCGATATAACCGGACATCTTTCGAATACGCAGCTTTGTAACTGATTGTTTTGCCAAATTAAAGTAGCAGTGGTTTTCGATCCTGGATCTCCTTAAATATTTTGAAATTTGAGCTGTCTATAGTGATGCTTTGTCCTAGGCGGTGTACAAATCCTTCTTTATTTGTCAGTATCATGTACAAATTCCATTCTATCTTTTATCTTTAGCTTCAAGACCAAATGGTTTCGTGTGATCTTCAATGATTGACATTGTCTGAAGCTTCAGTTGCAGAAAGAAACAATCCCTTGTAGGGGACTCTAGAACCGCACAAAGCATTACAAATCATCGGCACGGAGAAGTTACATTATATCGCATCAAATGAACCGAAAGATCTGCAAGTGTAAAATCTAGTTTTTAATAATCCGAAAAGAGTAACAACTTTCTCTATCGACTAAATGATTTATCTAAGGTTTTATTCCGAGCTGGCTAATTAGTTAGGCATTAATTCATAATATCCATTCTATGTTATCAAATTTTTAGTTAAAAATCGTTTAATATTATGCAATAAAGCTATTAGAATAATTAGCCTAGGTGACAAATTATTCAATTCCACTAACTGACTAGCAGCTATCATGTATTTAAGCCGCATTCTGAACAAATGCTCCACTTGTTCATTAATTGCTCTCCATTGCTTAATTGCTATTATACCTACTACTACTTAGAGTGTTATTTTGTTCTTAACAAACAAATAAAATCCGCATCTGGTCAGATATATAATTTCATAATATTGTAAGTACTACTGCCCCACCCAATGAGTAGTTATACTTACACCTGTTGCAATGCGAACCGGGTAAATAATTTCTCAATTAATTAGCCGGTTTTGTTGTTGTCACTTAGTGATCCACAAGTGAACACCTGTCATGCCCCTTACCGTGGGCGTGGTTATGCATTATTCAATAAGTCAGGTTATAAAAGTCGATCGCTCTATAAGGTCACCTATCATTAGTACAATGTATATCACGCTCCAGCTCACCTTGAAAGATGGCGATCCAAAATCATATACATATGGTATATCATTTAACGTTAATTGATTGATTTTTGAAAATCACTATCAAATAAACCAAAAAATCACTGAACTGTCAATCAGAATGAGTTAAGGTGCTGATTTCGAATTCATATCATTCTTCCATGTATGATACATGTAATTGGATCAACACTCTCCAAAACAGGATTTAAAAATAAGACGGATCAAGCTGACCATATTGAATGAATCGGAACACGATCAAGATCGTGACTAATGAAATATTCATACAGTTTCTTGTTGCGGAAGTGTTTCATGTGTTTTATAGAGTTATTATAAGAACCAGTGGAATTTTGTGGGAATTTTATTACTTAATTAGATAATGAGAGCCAACAAAAGAACTAATCTTTTGATCTACATCTGGTGATTGTTAAGGCTATTATTGAAAGCGGGAACTTGTTTGATGGTATTTTTTTTTAAGAATTGCATCTCTTAATTTATACCTAGGTACTTATAAATGATTTTCAATTTGTAATATAAATTAATTTACAGACCTAAGCCTCTACTACTGAACTGTTGGAAGTTCGGATTTCTATATCGGCAAACTTTCTTGGTAAATGTTTCATCCAAAAGTATTTGGTGCATTGTTCCTTGCTTGAGATCTTTATTTTGATGTGTCTAGTAATCTACAATAGTCTCGTCTGTAGATGTAAGTAAGATCTATTGATCATGGCTGACAATAATCCATCTTAGGTCAAATTTGTTTAGTACTCTGAAACCTAGTTCTATCTGCGGTCAAATTTGCTGATCGCATTCAGCTTTAATAACAACTTCCAAATAGCGAGAGGTTCATATATCATTCTCCGGTGCAATCCGTAAAGTACCTCCATGCCGGGCGCGTTCAACAGCAATGCAGATACCAAGCACCCAGAATAGGTGAATTTCGAAATGCTTAGCCATAAGCATCATTCTGTGGATTTCTTAGAGTTAAAAGAGATATTTCATTCCACTTCAGTCACGTTAGGGCCTTCTTGATTACTATAATCTCCGCCTGGAAAAGGCTGCAATGTTTATGTTTAGATATTTGGAGAAGGCTCCCCCACCCGCCCACCATCAGATCTAGAACCATCCATGAAAACTGTACGGATTCCATTTGTATCCTTTCTATTTTTGTCTAGAAGGGACGGTGACCTCCAACTTTCTACCAAAAATATAACTTTGCAAACTTCTGCTGTATATCATGATGCAAACGTGTGACGTGACTAATCTGAGAAAATGGTCTCGGCTTTAAAGAAAAGTCCGGAATCCAGATGAAGACTGAAAAGTATTTTGAATACATCAACCACTCATGTCTCTAACTTGAAAAGGCTCAAATGACCCTTATGTTATATGTTTCTCAGTGGCTCAAAGGTTTCGATCTTTGTACTTAAGTGTTTTCAAGATATATATAATATACTTTTGAACATCTCCTTATTTTTTTTCTTTTTTGCTTTGGAAAGTGAAAATCATCGAAAGGCATTGAAGCCGCGATTGCTTGCAATAGTGTGGGACTTTAACCCGAACTAAAAACACCTCCTTTGCAATACAGACTTCCAATAGTTGCACCTAGTCGTTAGACTAATCGGCAAATTATCTTTTTTAATTTAAAATGTATATGTGAAGTATTGTATATAATCTGTGCGCGCCGAAGGGGATATGAATACCCTTAAACTGTTTCAGGGCACGGGCGTTAAGAAAAGGGGGGAGAGGAATAGAGGTGGAGCCTGTGCACGTTGGCTTTGAATATTTGAAGGTTGCAGTGATGGAGAAATACAGAGCCTGGTAGATTATTCCACATTCGTGTCGTTCGGCTTATAAACGAATGCCTATATTTGACAGTACGACCGAAATTGAGCTTAAGGGTGAACTGGTGTGAATGCTGATGAATGCCTTATAAATTGAGGCCAGATTAGACGGGGTAAAATATTTCTTACACCGTTTGAGGAATCCTAGACATTTTGCAGCATTTTTAGCGACCACGAATATGTGATCGTTCCATCTGTGTACGGTTTTAGCAATATTAGTCACATTTTGGTCATGACACACTAGGTTTTAAAAGCATTTTTTTTTTAAATTATGAGTTACTTAATTCGAAAAGTTTCAGCTTTTTCAGTCCTCTAACTAAATTATCATTATTCAGTAGTTGAGTAACATATAAGTTGTCATGGTTGCGAATCCTAGTCGCCTGCCTTCTTGCGACTTTTTTGACTTCATCGTTTACCATATCTATTCCCATTATCTGTGTAGATCACACCACGGGGTATTAACGATGTTTCGTAGTACTATATTTTGCTTTGTATATTTGACCTCCCTGTGGGATGCACAAAAAAGTTGGAGCCCGTAAGTTCATACAAGTTTTACAACTTGCTTATACAGCAGAAGTTTATACAAAGAGACAAGAGTATCTTGCAATAAGCCAATTCATTTTCCTGTAACGTATGTTAAGTTCCTGTCGTTTTTTCTTTACGTGAACTTTCTATCATAATTTTGCGCCTAGAGTCATTCCCAGATATTTCACTTGGTTCGAGTATAGAACTGCGTTGTTATTTATGTATGTATACTGAGATATGTTGCACTATTTTATTTGTAAAATTAAAATGGACAGAAGAAATATGAAGGGACCTAATACACTACCCAGAGGCACACCAGCCTTTATTCCTTTCAATGCTGAGTACTGATCAGCCTGTTTTCTTCTAAATAATCTGTCTATTACATAGGATTTTAGAATCTCAGAATACTTCTTTGGCAGCTGATTTTGCGGTCTATGAATGAATCCACTATGCCATACTTCATCGAAAGCCTGTCAAAGAAAATAGTGAAACAAATTTTCTTTTGTTCTAAGGCTTTTTCTATTGTGCCTGTTATTCTGTGCACCTGATCTATCGTGGAGTACTTGTTTCTAAATCTAAATTGATAATATGGTATTAATGATTTTTGTCCAACTATCGGAAGAAGACGTTTCAGCAGTATCTTTTCGAATAGCTTTGACAGTATGGGTAGTAAAATATCAGACGATGGGAGGTTATTTCACTATGTGATTTACCTGGCTTTGGTACCATAATTACTTCCGCGACTTTCGACGTTCGTGGTATATACTTATACACTTAAACTAAATGCAGAATACATACATAATTTGTGCTAGTTTTGTTATGCCAAGACTTTAGAAATTGTTTCAGTATTTCCCCTGTGATCAATTCGAATTCGGCGCTTTTCTGGGATTAACACTTTGTTTTAATTGTATTAATAATTCATTAGCGGTTACCGGGTGAATAGGTCTCTCGTCCTCGCATACTTACATTAGAAGATATTTTCGAGATATTCAACGAATGAATCTGTTTTCGCTGGTTGGTCTTTGCCCTGTCACCACTGCGGTCTTTAATTGGTGGTACTCGACTTGGTCTTTTCATTTTCTTTGTTGCCTTCCAGACCGAAAAATTGAAACTAGCATCATTTGTTAAACTTTTAAGGTATCTTTTTAATACTCTAATTTCTTTTCTGAGCTTGTTATTTAAGTTGAGTCTAGATTTGTCACTTGGCGCTGGTTTTTTCCTTTCAAAACGATTTTATCTCCAAGTGTTAACAAGTAAAAGGAGTGATCGGAGTCAAGATCCGGCCCTTCTCCTTCGTGCATGTTTAACGAGATATTGTTAGTTAAAAAAAAATAAATAACTTTATTCCAATTTGTAGGCCAGTAAGTAGGATACCAGTTGATTGATATTTACTGTCAGTTTATTTTATTGTTTCAAATAATTCTTTACCTCTTGAGTTTGTTAATCTTGTTCCGCAATACATGTTTTTAGCGTTAATATCTTCGCCTATAATCTAAGTATTTTCAAATAACCTGAAGAGGCTAACGGAATTATGTTCCTTTAGGCTAAAACTGGGAGAATAATATACTGATGCTACAGTTATTAGGCCGCTACTTGTTTTTATTATAATGGATTTCTATTTCACACGATTTGTATTTTTCTTTTTCACCGTGCTTAATAGTTTCCTTGGTTATGACTGCTGTCCCTCTTATTGCTGTATTATCTGGGTGTGGAGTATAGTATAATATATTTTGTATCTGTGCAGTGTCAAATTTGAAATGTGTCTCTATTATGATACATATATTTTTTGTCACTTGCGATTCTTTACGATTCTCGAGATCATTTGCGTTCCTAAAATTTTAATATTTGTATTGTTTTTTTGAATGCAGCTCTCCTATTGCTGTTTTAATTTTCAAACAAATTGATCCTTTCCAATATTACTTTATTACTTTTTTCCATATATTTCATCATAGCAAGAATTTTCTGCTCTCTCTCCACGCCGTTGTCAGACTTGGAAGCAAGCTTTAATGTATTATTTATGATTATTTGCGCATACGAGTATGTTGTTTCTGGTCCCGCTTTAGGGACTTTTGAAGTTAATTTTGGGTGACGAAATTTCTTGGGACATGTTTATTTTTCATTTCTTATTTGTTTCCCCCTAACTTGAACACCATTGTATCTTGACAACTTTGACGTCTTTGACATCTTGAACATTTTATGTTCTTTTAAGAGCTGCAACTCAAGCTTTAAACTGTTGATCTAATTAATAAGGTTTATGTTTCTTAAAACCATCTCTTTCTTCAAAGGCTTTTTTGTATTTAGCTGACAACGTTAGCTGGTCTATTCATTTTACGACTCCTTATGAAATGGTCATTATCAACCAGGAAATAGTCCCCTCTAGAATGGGGGCTGGGTCTGACCTCCCAAGAGAGTGAATTTTCCAGCTTACCTGGTTTTTCAATTGGGGTATTTATTTCCTGTTTTGTCCATTTCTTATATTTAAATTGTTTAAGGTTTTCATTGGGTAGTTAAACACTTGTACACACAAACCCCCTGCCAGGAGAACCGGGTCATTTGTTTATAACGAAGTTTCTCTTTCCATTTGGCGAATTTTAGTTAACAGCCAATGGGGCTCAATTGATTTCAAATTCTTCTCTTATCAATTCTTCTTTCGTTTTCAAAAACCACATTTACTGCCAATTAAAACTAGAAATACAAAATAAGCAAACGCGCTCTAAATATGGATTCTCTTTCAGACTCAATGTCCAATTAATATTCACCAATTTTATGTCCCGAAATTTGATTCATGTTTAATAGCCTTCTAATTGAATCGCGTGTTACCGCAGCCGAGAACAATCGGGCACCTCAATGACACTGGTGTAGTTTGTGACCTCAATTCTCGAATCATCATCATCTTTTCAACACGCATGTTGCTTCTATCATGTTGAACATCTTGACCAACTAAAAGTTTTATTTACACCATCAATTACCATAAAATTAAAACGCAGTCAAAAATTCCACGAACCCAATCGTATTACACTGCGCACACCATCGGAATCAATTAACGCACATCTCGCCAGATACTAGATACGAGTACTGATAGTTGAAACGCCATCAACAAAAAAGAAATATACCAAAGCCGACTTCTCCAGAAAACCACTGATGTAATTTTCATATTTTATGATTGTGTGCGCTTCAATGTTAATGTCAGGTGTGTTCAAAACCCACCGAATGGCCAAGGCCATCAACTTCTATCAATGGTAATAGTGGCACGGAATGCCGGCTATAGATTTGAACCCCTTGTTTGAATCTAATCTGTTTTCGCTTTCTTTTGTACGAGTATATCTCCGAAATTGACCTAGCTGCTGTCAGTTATAGGACGGCTTTCTTTGTTGAAAGTTAATCTGACATCTATCTCCGGGATAGATTTTTGTGAGTGACTCGGGGAATTCCAGTTCATGTAAGGAAGTTCCACAAAAGGATTTTTCCATGGTTTTAATAAGGTTGGAGTTTGTTCGCTCTTCCCAAAACTGGTTTGACAACACAGCTTCAAGTTCAAATTAATAATAAAAAAACAATTGACGGGGATAAATAAGTGTCTCGTGGCTACTTTCATAGTTTAAGGCGAATCCATTTGTTGATTGAGTTTGATTAAAGGGCGACAATGAAAGCAATTAAAGTCAATTAAAAGTCAATCTAGATCAAAGGCGTGTGTTTTATCGAGTGTGAAAATGAATTCATTTCGAAGTTCGAAGGATGTTTTCGCCAGGAGAATGATCAAAGTTAATTGGATTGTGGTTTTTAATTGGAATTTTTGTTTTTTTGAAAACGCTCAATTGAGTGTTACTTAGCAGTGATTAGAGATGGGGATATGCATACATAAACAACTCAAGTCACTTATTTAAAATTACAAAGAACTATGAAATGAGTGTGCTACTCAGAAAAAACAGAACATTCGATTGATCTTTTGTTACGAGTATAAGATGGTTTCAATGTATTATTGTTTAATTTGAATAATTTGAATTTATCGTAAACAGGACTGTTATTTCGGGAAAAATGAATGTGTTAAAAATATTTTGTTTTCTTTCTGTAAGACAATGTATGCTGGATAAATTTGAAAAGGACCCTCCAACCTCTGGCTCCATTTAAAATTTTAAAAAATAGGGCTCTGCTGAGTTCACGTAGGATAGGACAACGGCCAGCTGGTGAAAAATGTCTTCTTTTTCAAGTGTGTTGCACAATTCACAGAAGAATGATAGGTCCGCTCTGTAAGGTACATAATTCAAAGGACAATATGTGTCCTCTCGCTCAGAAGATGGTAGAAATCATGACCGATGAGTGTTTCTTATAAAAGTAGTTTTCAGTACACAAATCAACAAATCAAAGTCCAGCCTGCTGTAATATTATCTGTGCTGCGACGACATTGCCAAACTTATGTATTCTTCACGAGATTTTGAGTCTACTTTCGACAGCAGCCCGTACAGTAGTTCCCGCATTTCAGTAACATTATTCACGTCAAATTCAAAAGTTGGTTGAATCAACTTAAGTGTGTCTAAGAACATATTGGACAATCCATTCTCAATATGGATCATGTAGTTTGGCGTTGTTGATGTTTGAAGACACGCTTTTTTTTATATATATAATTTCCGCACGCCAAAGAGAATATGAATACTCTTATACTATTACAGGACACGGGCGTTGTGAAGAAGAGAGAGAGAGAGAAAGAAAGGTTTAGTGTAGTGGTTTGAAACTCAGATGGTTTTAGATAACTGGGGAACTTGTTTGTTTTGCATTTTGTCGTTGCTCATGATTCACAGTATTTTTTCCGTCCACCTGATGTCATCATCATGATCAAGTTGCATTTTCAGCCATATGACCACTCTACTGCCAGTGTTATGCCTTCGCAGTAGAGTTGACTAAGCTTTCGCAATTGATCGACTTTTTTATTTATTTCATGCGAAATAAATAAATGATTCTTGACATCAGGATTTGAGCCATGAACCAACAGCATGATGATGTTACCACTACACCATGGTCACGCTTAAAAAGAAGCGAAGCAATTTTTCTACTTCATCGTATTGTTTATACTTCAGCTCCAGATTCAAAGCGTGTATTTAATTAAACGTGTTATAGTGTAATCGGCACCACAGACACTGGTGCACGTGCACGTCTTAAAACCAAGTATCAAACACGGGTACACGTACATATATTTCTTGATGACGTGTAAAAGTAGTATTATTACAAAATTTTCATCGGAGAAAAAAAACTGTTTAGAATTTCTATATAAAACAACATTACTGATCGAAACGATGTTGGAAGTCAGCTAGAAGCATATTTCGGCGAATCCCAGTTAAAGTTTGACCTAAACGCATGTGAATGGTGGAAATAAAGGAAGGATAAATATCCAGCCATTGCACATTTAGCACAGAGGTACTCGTGTTTATGCATACCAGCAACTTCTGTCAGAAATAAATAGTAATAACACCAACAGTCAATCTGCATTTGTTCTATTTTTTTTTTTTTTTTTTTTATAAAAAATATAGGACTATGTTATTCATCAGATGTGTATTGCAAAAGTTGATATATCCACTCCATGCTTCTTATAGAAACATTTTTCGTTTGCTGTGTATATGCGGTGGCCTCTTCGGAAATTCATTATTTTGGACTTAATTGTATTAATAGTTAAAGTCCAGGTGTCACAATATCTCCCTAGTCTGCCAATCACCTCTTCAGAGAATTTTGCCAAAAACACTGTTCGTCAGCATTATATCCACGCCTCCTGCAACGTAGTCTATAATGTTATCAATGAAAATGGCGAAGAACGCGCATCCTTGTTTGAGGCCCATGGGTGAACCAAATTCCTCTGAAAGAGTTTCACCATCCCATACAGTAATCGAGTCATTCGTGTATAGAGTCTTTAAAAACGCGATTATTTTGGAAGAGCTTCCTGTGTTGTAGAGTTTGTAAAAGAGACCTTCCCTGTCTATTGAACCGAACGCTGCTTTAAAGTCCATAAAGAAAGTGAACAGTTTTCTCCTGCGTCATAGTTGTTATTCGTCAGTTTGAGAACTTTGTAAATTACTCGTATGTACACAACCCTTGTAATATGCTGTGTGATTTTCTCCACATAACACGCGGTCTCCACTTGCGATAAATGCCCGATTCACAATGCAGCGCGAGAGCGAGACTAGTCTAACGCGAGTTGTCAAAAAAAGTTTCAATCTATGCAAATGTATGAAACAATATACAATGATGCGAGACTCGTTCTATCGCAACGCATTCTTTTCGGAAAATTGAAAAACTCTGGCGGCGAGATAGCCTGTCAGCAGGCTGATACGATTTTGTTATGTAGCCAGAAAGAGAAAGGGCAAAAAATATTGCCGTTGTTGCTTTTTCACTTTAACACATAGATAATACAGGCTTGCTGTCAAACTTCATTGTGAACTAGGAAACGATTTTATGAGGACGAGGATTTCTCGCTCTAGTCTCGCTCTCACGCTGCATTGTGAATCGGGCAAAGCTTGCGATAAAGCATTCTATCATTATAGCAAGTATAGACCATTATAGCAGCTACGAGTATATTTCTATAGTTTGCGATAGAAAGCGTGCTTTTATCACATACTATAACACAAATAGAACTATCATTTTACTGTCACTTCTAACAGTTTATACTGAAAAAGTATGTGATGAAATGCCTAACAAAGAAAATCTGACAGTTGCTCTGCTGTATGTTTTCTGCTTTTGCTTATGCTTTCTGCGATGAATTTATCGCAAGTGGAGACACAGTGTACTCGTGAGGCACATTTTAGCTTCCACTATTAGATCAGAGAGTGCATTCGATAGATAGTCTTATGTCTTTCTGTACATTTGACGCAGATTGATTCCTTTGTGCAATAATTTTTGATATGTCCGTTTCTCTGGCAATTTCAAAAGAAATTTTAGAGTGTAGCAAATGTTAGATGTGGTAGATGTTTTTGTTGTAATCGCTGTTTTCAAGTTCTATAGAGAAGAATGATATTGGATGTTTGGTTCCTCTTTGCAGTACGAGTATGTTTTATGTATGTATTTCTAATATTATGGCCTAGAGCTGTCTGTATGAAATCTATGGGTCGATTTTAATCTCGTCGTTTGGTAACACTCTTAATTCATTTGAGTTTTTTGTTGTCTTGTTGTCTAGAGGATTGGTTAGGACATTTATGTACACACATACATATGTACTTTACTCCTTTGTGGTGGTTTTGCAGTTTTCTTTTGTGTCTGCTTGTCTTTCTCTTCATTCATCGCGTATTGTTATAGGTTTCATTTACATCGTCTATTGATAGTAAGTGGTATCGATTATATGAGTTAATATTTGGTTTACTAAGCCAGTATTTTTTTTAAGGTGTTTTGGTTTTAGAATTTGTTAGTGTTGTCTGTTGTTTTCGACGGTAAAATTCTATTCGTTTTTTGAGATATTATTTGCTTGTTATGGGCATCGTTCAGTTTTTGTTTGGTTTGCTACGTTTTATCTTGTACAACTTTTAACAGGTCCATAGCTGCCATAGATGTGGAGGTAGTGGTGTTGCAAATAGGTATAACGTTTGATGCTATAAGGATTGTAGTTGTCGCAGAGTTTGTCACTGTATTATTAGGATTAGAATTTGTTGCGGTGGTGGAAGATACGAGGTCCAGTTGTCTTGGTCAGTTTGTCGACCATAATCATTATTTTCACTTGTTTAATGGAGTAAAAAGAGTTTTTTGCCTATTTTAACAGGGACACTTGATTGCCCTCATCTGCAAAAATAAAAAAACGAATGTTTTTAATGTTTGTAGCATTTTTTTTTTTTTTTTGTTAATATTTTGTAGGTCATCCATTATTGCTACAACGGCAAAAAATCTATTTTCTAAGGATCGATATACATTTTTTAAATAATTAAATGTAATTTCCTCAAAAGCGTCTTCAATGGCTTTAATAAGACTTACTCTATTTTCGAATTGTCTTCCTTCTGTGTAATCTTTTCGCGACAGCCATCTCCAAACATTTTCAATTAGATTTAGATCGGGAGATAAAGGTGGCCAATCCAAAACATTCACATTGTTGCTTGTAAACCTCTGTTTTACACGTGCTGCTGTGGAGATACTGCTGAAAAATCCACCGTTGGCCTTCGAACATTTGGTGCAAATTGATTGTCTGCATTTTAAGAAGTTCGATGTTCAAAAGTTCTGAAGACCTTCTAAGACAATCAAATCTATTGCGTCATGAAATGAAATTACAGCCCATACCATGGCGGAAAAAATCACGGCTTCCAATTCTTCCTTCCAGCTTAAATGTGCACGGCAAAATTCCAATCTACGACCTTTATGGCGTTAAAGTAAATGTGGCTTTTTCTTCAGTTTTTGCCATCGGAGATATAGACACTGTTCAATCACTCTACGAACTGTCCCGACACTGATTGAAGTTCCAACTTTCTCCTTTATTTTGCGAGCGAACGCTGAATGCAGAATTTAAAGCTTCGCGTAAAATAGACCTTTGTACGTTCTCGTTCTGTTATCGCCCTTGTTGTCCAGCCTCTTCAGTTTTTCTCATAATTTTCTGCAATAAAAACACAAACAATTTTAATAAACACAAAGTAACAATACAACAGAACACGATTTTATTAACTTTAAAGGACTTTGCGCTTTGAATGTTGTAAACAAACTGATGAGGGTTATCAAGTGTCCCTGTTAAAGAAGGCAAAAAAAGCGAAAATGGGAATTTCCCTTTTTTCTTCATTAAATTTGTTCAAGTTTGTCATCAGGTAGCAGAGAAAAAGTGAAAATAAAAGTTTTAAAAATAGATCCGAAGAAATATTACAACTGCATTATGAGTTAGGTCGAAAATTTAAATGAGGGTAAACAAATACCGGCAGTGTATATTCCACTCAAGCGATTAGAAGTTAGTGCTTTGGTTTTTGTACGGTCTGTTTTTAGACACTTGTGATTTCGGCGATTGGTGGAAAGTGTGTGCATAAGATAAATCAAGAAAATTAAAGCTTTAGAGCGCTTTTCCTTCTCTTCGAATCTAGTTTCCACAATTACTACTTTTATATGCATACTTGAGGCCAGGTCCAATCCGGCTTGAGATTCATATAAACGCAGATCGAGTTGAAATGGGATTGACTCAACTCGACTTAGCTAACAGAGCTGGATCGAGTTAGAAAAATGCATGTATACCTGGGTTGAGGGGTTGAACTGACATGTTGTCTTTGTGTGTGTGTGTGATTTCGGATAACGAATCTAACACAACAGAACACTAACACAATCAAAAGCAGAATGTCTGCTATACTTATCTGTCAGTTCAACCACGTTTGAATTTTTCAATCTTTCGACTCGGTGTGTAGAAATACTCAGTTCGAAATCTCAACTCGATTCCTCAATTCAGCATATAAACGTGGTAAATATGGCGCGAAAAATTCCAGAGCTTTTCATGATTTGTTGCAATTCGCCTTTCAATTCCCAGTATAGCTGCAATGCAAACTCCAATTTGCCGGGGGACAGTGGAAAACGCCCTGTACAGCGATATACTTTGCAATTTGTTTTTTTTTTGTGTTTTATTTCAAAACACTAAGATATAGACTACCTGTCACTTTTAACGATATATGTTCATAATAGCGTAGTTTACTGGAGTTCTATACTGAAGAGGGAATTCCTAATACGTTTACTAATCCTACTATCTGCTGAGATAGTTGAACTGCTCGACTTAATCAGCGTTCCCACTTTGGTAAATTTCTTCATTCAAATTTAAAATGTGGTACAATGGTACGTACTCAAATAAAACTTATTGGTACAAAACTGCCAACAAAATTAAACACCACTTCCTTTTTTCTCATAAAACAACAATTATTAAATTCACATAACAAATGAGTGTATTTGTTATGTGAATTTAATAATTGTTGTTTTATGAGAAAAAAGGAAGTGGTGTTTAATTTTGTTGGCAGTTTTGTACCAATAAGTTTTATTTGAGGCATGGTACGTACCATTGTACCACATTTTAAGTTTGAATGAAGAAATTTACCAAAGTGGGAACGCTGATTAAGTCGAGCAGTTCAACTATCTCAGCACATACTCACATACGAGTACATATATCAATTCACGGCTTTATTTACCTCATTTCCACATGGGCTTCCAGGAATAATTGACAAGCGCAAGTCTTCCATTTACCACCAACCGCAACCATTTTGGACCGGTTCAGTTGACCTAAGAATTATTATGAATTGCAGCGCTTAATGACATACTCGTAGTTTATCCAATAAATAATGATTATTTGCTTGCAAGCAAGAAGTGCGAATGCCACACTATAAATTTGAGATTAAGTATGACACTTAATTGGCAGATGGATGTACATATAATATAAATGTATATGTAGCTAGTTTCTATTTTAGAGGAAACCTGCATTTTGTGATTTCATTGCTAGTCTTTTTTTAGGATTCCGTATACAGGCCACGAAACCCTACTGCTCCCACTGGCACGTCCGTCCGTACGCATGTCACCTCCTATGTATCTCCTAAAATATACAAGCAATATGCACGGTTTTTACACAAGTCATGCAAAACAAAAACCCAAACACAATTCCGGTGTATTTTTTTTTTCTTTTTTAAAAAAACTAATTTTGACGGCAATAAAAAAATGTTTATTCGTATATATGTAGGCATGTGATATATCTTTGAAAAGAGAATCCAAAATGTACGCACTAAAAATTTTAAATTTGCGCTCACATACGAATTAAATGAAAATTAGTGGAGTTATTGTTGGTGTATTGACAATAACTCCATTATTCCAATCCCTGCGGTAGATTTCATTTTCTCAAATGGTTTGTAATAATGGGAGCAGAATACAAACAGTTGCACGGTCAGCTTTTATTAACTCGTCTAGTATCCCATCAAGTCCTACTGCTTGTTTTATTGTTTTTGAGATTAATTGCAGTTTTGACTTCTAATACTGCCTAACTTGTGTAGGTGGTTTAAGGTGATTCTCATTAATCAATTTGCAAAAACGCCGCAGCTGATCGTACAGGATGATTGATGTTGATTTTCTAACCATTACTATTATTGGCAATTCTGTACAGCTCTATATTCAACGTAACCGTGCAAGTTCAGTCAGCATAGATACGTACGATGCGTCGACGCACTCTTGAAAGACCAATCGCTACACTGCTGATAGGTTCCTCAAAATGTTTTTACTGCTCTTAGCTTTCCACCACCCAAGCACTCCATTCGACAGTTTGGGCTTAACTGACCCATTTACTTAACTATCATATATTCGCCAGTTCAGATAGTTTTCGCATTAAAACGCAGTACAAACGTAAGTGATTAACAGCCTGACTCTAGGGCTTATTGTACTATAATCAACTTTCTTTTGAACGCAAACATATACTGTCCTTCAAACTCAGTTCCGATAAAGTTCAACTGAAGGATTAAATTTTCTAATCCTATATCTAATTACTGAATCTCTCGCCAATCACCCTCAATTTGCAAAATAACTAATTGATAAATCAGAAGAAGAGTGTTAATTAATATGAATACATCGTAAGTATTATGCTAGATTCAATACGCAATCCAATGTCAGGCGAAACACCTTCATAACATTAAAATAAGCTTCACTATTTTTTACCATCATCATGCAACCGGTTATATTTTCAAATTGCAATAACATAAACCTGCATACACCTGCAGAAATATTTAAAAATTTAAATATCACCTGCTGCAGATGCATTCATGTGGGTAGCGTTCTGCAAATCGCAGGTGTCACAGATGCGAGACTTCATGATGAAGATCATTATCATTATTATGGCGCGCTGACGGCATTGATTATCTTTTCTTGCTTTTTATAATTTCAATCGAAGCTCAATTAAAATTTCCATTCATTAACGAGATGCTTAGATATGGACGAATAAAACAATAGTTTTATTGTTAAAAATAAAACTAAAACTGAATGATGAGGTCAAAAATAATTATAAAACGTTTGAGATGATATTTTAAAAAGCTTATCAACACTGGCCGCAATATAAATATTTTTAAGCTTGAAACTTATTCTGCTGGAATGGTATTACTGTAATAATGTAGACATACTATGCATATAATTTTAAAAGCAAACAATTGTCCTTATGAAAAATGTATAACAAATGCACAGATACTTACTTAATAATGATGTTATTTTGTCTAATGTGTTGAATTCAACAAAAATTATGCGATCGGCTCAGTCAAGTCAAATATCTGCAGATTTACCACCGATATATTGGCAGACCTTATCTTATTTGTATACAATATAATTTGTTTGCACGTCAGTGTATTTACTTATCGTGTAAAATTAGAAAAATGTAATATCCTTGCCCCATAAATATAGTATAAACATCATAACCACTCAACTAAATTCATCAACAATCTACTAACGACATCTGTTAGCCAAAAAACTGCTCGATGAAATTGTTTTGAAGAAGAATGAAGAAGTATAGAATTAAAGTGGAAAGGTTAATTGTAATCACCTTAGTGGTTAGAGCTCGAAAAGCAGGAATTTCAATCCTTATTTATTCTTAAAACCATCAAATCCTCTTGATGAAGCCATAGATTTTACCAATGAAGGTTGTGTTTAGATCTTTGAAGAAGTATTTTCTTAGAGTAACCCTTATCAAATGGGCAAGGGAAGGACAAGTCCATGTCCTCCCCATATCTGCAGAAGTCATTGCTTGTAATACTTAGTTTCTGAGCATGTCTGAAAATTAAGCAGTGTGCAGTGATGACGTTTGCGAGTTTGAAGATGTTAGCGGTTTGTCGATAGTAGCTAGTCGATCAGTGCTGCATTTATAGCTCACTTTGCCACTGCATCTACGTGAGTCAAGTACTTAACATATGACATTGAGGGGTGGACATTGTCGATACAATGTAAAGATAAAGCTTGCGAGTTTCCGGTAAGCGTATTGTCGAAAACCCACGAATCCGTCTGTAAGAACCCGAAAACCGCACGGATCCACTCGTTAGTGCAATATGCAAAAGCTACGACGTACCCACCAGTTAGGGTCTGAAAAGGGGCACTCATGAGATCATTCGATAAACCTGGTCAAAACTTACATAAAGATTATTCATTTTGTGCTTTAGGATTTTAATTTTAAATAATATAAAAGTATTACAAATTTAAACGTTGCTGTTTTAAATTTTGGACTATACCATCATGTATGGAATACAATATCGCAAACTTCGATTCTTGTGAGGTAATTTTCGATGATTTTTCGGCACATTTCTGGCTATATTGCGTCCATAACTTTACGAATGTTGATTTTTAAGTGCTCCAAAGTTTGGGGATTGTCCGAATAATTACGATTTTTAGCATAGCCCGACAAAAAGAAATCCAACGGGGTCAGATCATACGATCTTGGTGGCCAATTGATGTCGCCATTCTCGAAATTAAATTAAACAGCGCGAAAAAAAAGGTGGTTATCATTTGACAATAGGGCAGAGAAACCACCGTAATTGTGGCATCTTCGTCGTTTTCAAAAAAAAAAAAAATACGACCCGATCACGCCGCCCGGTCCACAGCGCACATCTAACTGTACCCATAGTGAATACAATAGCCTCTTAACAATCACATTTGGATTTTCAGAACCCCAAATTTTGCAATAGAATTGTTATATTCCTTCCTTTTTCCTTCTACTATCCTGATTTTTATAATATTTTATATTTTTCTTTTATCTGAGAGAATCGTGGATTTTATTCGTCTGTCTTTGCGTTTTTGTTCCCCGTTCGGACTCGAATCCGTACAGCTTCCCTTCTTTTTTTTTGTTAATATTTTTCACTTCGCTTTAATTTTGCTGAAACATTCAGATGTGGAATAAGCAACTGTGAAGTATTAGCGAATGAAAATACTAAAATTATTAACAAGAGTGAGTTTGAGGAGAATTATAAATTAAAAGAAATTGGTCTTAAGCAAATTAGGAGGAGGAACAGAAAGGTCAATAAGAACATAAAGCTACACACGAGTCACCTAAGAACATATTTCATTTCCATCATTCCTGCCCCGTTCTAACCATTTTTTCTCATTTTTCTTTCAGATACACGTTCAACCATGATTCCGCTGTTCAAAAAGCTTGGTTTCCTCTACAACTCTTATGTCCTTGGAATACTCACAATTGGGTATATCCTTGGAGAATTGGGTCATTATCTGATTGGTGTAACATCAAAACAGACTGCAATGGAATTGGATTATGGAGATTTTGCCTGTCAACAAAATAACACAGAGTTCAATCGATGGTCGCTACCAGAACAGTGTAACAAAATTGACAACAGTTCACAGTAAGTTCATCATACTCTTCAATTTACACCAGATTCTAAAAAATGTTTCCTTTCCAGATGCACAGCTTTGAATATAAATGGCACAGGATACTGTGAGTGGAACTACAACGGTCTTGGATTGGACTATCAGCTTCTAGCTGGACCGAGTTTTATTGCAGTCTTTACCATTGCTGGAGTTTTTATGGGTATCGCTGCTGACAAGTTCAACAGGGTTAAAATGTTGACAGTTTGCACTGTGATATTTGCTATAGCCATAATTCTACAGGGAACGGTTAAGGAGTACTGGCAATTGATCTTGTTGAGGATGATCATGGCAGCTGGGTATATTACACAATTTTAGAAATTCAAATTCAAAACTAAAGACTTTCTCTTCTATTTTCAGAGAGTCTGGCTGCAATCCCTTAGCCACCGGTATCATGTCGGATATCTTCCCGGAGGACAAGCGTGCCTTGGTTATGGCGATCTTCAATTGGGGCATCTACGGAGGTTATGGTATTGCCTTCCCTGTCGGTCGATACATCACAAAATTGAACTTCTGGAACTTGGGCTGGAGGGTGTGCTACTTGGGTGCTGGAATTTTGGCTGTGATCATTGCTGTCCTCACTGGAACGACACTTAAAGAACCAGAGCGCAAGACAATCGGTGGAGGTGATCATTCAAAGGACGGAAAGAAAATTTCCATTTGGGATGTAGTGCTGCACCCAAGAATGATCCTGCTAATGTTGGCCGCATCAATCCGTCATTGCGGTGGAATGACATTTGCATACAACGCAGATCTATACTACAACAACTACTTCCCTGACGTGGATCTTGGTTGGTGGTTGTTCGCTGTCACGATCGGTATTGGAAGTATTGGTGTGGTTGTGGGAGGAATTGTTTCTGACAAGATCGTCGCAAAGATGGGAATCCGTTCAAGAGCGTTCGTCCTGGCCCTCAGCCAGTTGATTGCCACCTTACCAGCCTTCGGATCGGTGTACTACGAACCTGTCTGGGCTATGATCACACTTGGCCTGAGCTACTTCTTTGCCGAAATGTGGTTTGGAATTGTATTCGCCATTGTAGTCGAAATCGTTCCATTGCAACTCCGTTCCACCACCATTGGAATTTTCTTATTCGTCATGAACAACATTGGAGGAAACTTGCCCATCTTGGTTGACCCTGTTGCGAAAGCCATTGGATATCGTGGATCGATTATGATTTTCTATGCTGGATTCTATGGAGTCAGCTCAATCCTTTTCTTTTTGACTTGCTTCCTGCTCGATGGCAAGCCCGAAAAAAATACAGTTCCAGAGAATGGAAATGACACCACCCGCGACTTGGGTCATGACAACACCATTTTCTCTGGCGATGAAATGACAACAAATGGAAGACCAGCAATCCTGCCACATCTGTCAATCGCTGGCAATGGTTATGAGAAACCATCAAACACACCAACTGTTAGAGAGAGTAGTAGACTGTAGAGCACGAACATCTTTGTTGAAGATTCATCTTCTCACCGTTCATCACCATTGAATCTCAAAAGCAGCATGGCCATAGTTCAAAGTTAAGGCATTGTACGAGTACTTTGTATATAAATGTTTAGTTTTAAAGTAAAATTATTCATGTTAAGGCAAAGGTTATATACTAGAGTTCGATAAGGTATTTAGATAAGCGTTAAGTTGTTTTCGTTAAGTATGTGTACCAAAAAAGGTACTAAATCCTCACAAGAAATTGAAACATTTGTATCAAGTACAGAATGTCAGTCAGTGCTTTAAGTCTTGTGAAGGAAATTTTAAATTTTTTTTTATTGTTGTTGATTTATCAAAGAAATTAAAAACTTTTTGTAAATAATTTAATCTTTATTAGGATTTTATGCATAAAAAAAATAAATCGAATATAATTAATTAAAACATACGAATGTGATGGTGGTATTTCAATTGTTTGTTGGTTATGAGCAGAATTTCATTGAAAAGAATACGAGGAGGATAAGACTAAGATGTCAAGTTCAAGGATAAACTTGAGGCTTTTAAGCATTACTTACGTACTTAAATAGTTTTGTAGTTTAAAATGACCATGACCAGGAGATTTAGTCTTTTATGTGGATAGTGCGGAGAATAATCGCACACAGGTGGCCGTGCTGTAGCGGTAACATCATCGCTTGTCACACTGTTGACTCACGGTTCGAATCCTGATGTCAAGAATCGTCTATTTATTTCGCATGTAGTAAATAAAAAAGTCGATCACTTGCGAAAGCTAAGTCAACTCTACAAAAAATACTGTGAATCATAAGCAAACGACAATAATAGCGAAAACAAACAAAATACTCCCCAGTTTATCTGGACAGCCACCATTGGAGTTTACAGAAACTAAATACCACCTGAGTTTCAAACTACACCACTCTGTCTTTCTCTCTGTCTTTCTCTCTGTCTCTCCACCTTTCCACAAAAACGCACGTGTTCTAAAAATTAGTATAAGGGTATTCATATCCCCTTTAACACGTGCAAATTATAAAAAAAAAAAAAATATATTCTCTGTGAAAAGCTACACACGAGACTGACTTACATACACATTAAAGAACTTCCTCCTAACTTGAAATACGAAATCGTGGTAATGAGCCAACCTTTTTCATTAAACACATGTGAATCCACATACACAACAGATTTGCTATTAATAGAACGTCGATACGTTGTATAGCGGTGCTACAAAGCCTTCCACATTTTTTGTCTAAAAATGTGGTTGGCCATGCTCATTTGCAGAAAGCGAACAGGAAGAAAGTTAAGAAACTTTTAAATGTAGATACCGGCGACAAGAATACTCTCACGTGGATGCACTACGAGAGTACTAAAAACAGGTCAACTTATTTATTTCCATTTATTCGTTAACATAAATATTAAATAGGAATCGGTACCATATTATACATATGTTGTAAGTCAATTTATCTCTCGGTTACAGCAAATTCAAATATGATACGTAGTCCATCGGCAGATGCAGATTTAATATTTGTTTTCGAGCAGTTATATGTAGAGTTAAAAATAATAAAATGGTACAAAACATTAAAGTCAATATGTTCAAACTTAGTATAGGTATTAGCGGCATTTCCCAGGAACGTAATACGAATGCTAATTTCCATCTGATTACCATCAGAATCGTGCTTTTTTTTCGTGGGTAGGTGAGAATCTTCATAAGACACTATGAGACACCGTGTACTCATAGTAGTGTCAGATTTTTACTTACTAAACCCACCAGTCCCTTTCTCTTATTTACTACAACTAAGTTTTCAAGTAGCCAATACATTTCTCTAAAGCGATTTTCAAGCTCATCGCGTTTTTTTTCATTTTAAGGTGCGGTTTCCACTAGGTCTAGTGTGATCCCGAGATACTTACCTTCATTTGCATACGGTATTTGTACCGAGTTAATGAATACGGGTAGATTGTTTATTTTCTTGTGTGTGTCGATTTGGTCTCGTTAAGAACAATGCGCCAAAGTTTTGTCCAGTCGCAGACTTTATCCAAAGCCCGTTGGAGTTTTTCAGTTGCTGACTCGATTGAACTTTTTGTTGCTAAAATAGCGGTATCGTCCGCGAACGTAGCTACTATGGCACCTTCAGTTTGGGGTATATCTCGAGTGTACAGAAAAAATAAAACAGGACCAAGGACACTTCCTTGCGGAACTCCAGAGGCGATTTCTTTGAACTCGGTATATTTAGTTCCGTGTTTAATACGAAATTATCTGTTTTCAATGTAGGATTCTAAGATCTTAAATAAGTGTTCCGGAAGAACCCGTCTTGGCTTGTACTTCAAGCCATCGTGCCAAACGTTGTCAAAAGCTTGAGAGACGTCAAGAAAAGTGCTGGAGCAAATCTCTTTTTCCTCTAGGGCTTTCTCAATTCCATCGGTTATTCTATAAACCTAATCAATTGTGGAATGCTTGATTCTGAGCCCGAATTGGTAGTCAGGTATAAGGCGTCTTTCTTCAATGACCGATTGGATACGTTTCAATAGGAGTCTTTCAAATACCTTTCATATTATTGGTAGGAGCGATGTCGGTCTGTACCATTTTTTGTCGTTTGACAGTTGTCCCGGTTTCGGAAATATTTTCACTTCTGCCACTTTCCACGGATCTGGAACGTATAACAGTCTATTTGAAGCGTTTATTAGATATAAAAGTTTAATTTTATATTTAATTCCTTAAGCATTTGTCCGGTTATTAAATCATAACCAGGGGCTTTATTATTTTTCAAGTTTTTTATCGTCTAGCACAGTTCGGTTAACGATACACTTTTTATTCTAAAGTTACTTGTATCAGATGTCGTTGCCATACCTCTAAGATCGCCTATCAATGTTTGTCCATCAAATGGCTCAAACGTTTCTTCTAGGTGTTCGGCATAAAGATCCGCCTTTTCTTTGTCACCCTTTGCCCATTCGCCATTGTTTTTTCTGATTGGTGGCGATTGCATTTTGGGGTTTTTTGACACTTTTCATGGCTTTTCAGAGCTAGTAATTTGTGCATTTTCGGCTGTTAAGCCTTCAAAATAAGCAGAGGTCTCGCGGTTTTTTATATCTTGAATCGCTTTTCTAAGTTTATTACATAAGTAGTTTGCATATGTTTTATGTTGGGGGGCGCGGGTTTGTTGCCATATTTTGCGTGGTCTCCTCTTTTCATGAATAAGTTCTTTTATTTCCAGCAGATAATTAGCTTCGATGTATCTTCTTTTCTCCTTATTTTTGCACGTGGCGATCTGAATGGATTCAATAAATTTGCCGAGTTCATCTTCTATTGCGATGCTGTTTCTAAGCTATACGTTTAAGACAATGTTTTCTTCGCGAGATGAAGAGACCTACAAGGTCGTTACCTTTAAACGTGCATCGCGGGGGACAATACATGGACGCGATGTTGAAATATAAATTCTCCTTTTTAACACGAACCGAAGTTGCTTGCATTGTGTCGAGTTCAGTCGTTGTATTCATGGAGTGCTTAATGAAGTCTGATGAATAAGGAGGATCCGACCCTGGCTCTTCCAGAAGGATGGTATGCGTGATACGCATGAAAACCTCTTATTTTTACTTGAGATTCCTTCGTAAGGTGGGTTTCAGAGATCAAGCATATGTCGGTGATTTTTTGTTGTGTTAAAGGTTTTAGTAACCGTTTCATATTGATGTGAGAGTTCTTTTCTTGCGAGGTTTTAACTCGAGCTTGCTCAATTTATCAAATATAGCGTTGATTATTTTGGTTTGCTCCTCAAGTTTCGCGAGAATTATAAAGAAAACATGCGAGATTGGGTCTGCCGAAACACGGCTCTATTTGTGTATTTGTGATGCGGCTTGAGCATATGTTTGCGCTCCTGAAAATTCTAGTTTTTCCTTAATTTTTACGGAGGGACTTTACTTTGTTCCCCTTTCGTCTTTACTTTTGCGGATTTAATTTCTTTCGTAAACTTTTCCTTAGTAGTTTAACTTCTCTCTTGGAGCGGGTTTACGCTCTGGAGTAAATTATTTTTAAATGTATCTCACCCTTTTTGGAGCTCCTTTACTACTTCGCAACCTCGATAGTTTGATGGGTGCTTGCCTTCGCAGTTCTTGCAGGTCGCCGGGGCCTGCTTATTTAGGTTACACCTTTCTGATAAGTTGTTACCGGCACATTTTACACATTTCGGTTCTTTTTGGCAATACGACTGTGTGTGACTGAGGTGTAGATCTTGTATTCGTACACATAGACTCGATTTTAACTACTATGTTCAAGATAGTT
This sequence comes from Pocota personata, assembly GCA_963082735.1. Lineage (NCBI taxonomy): Eukaryota > Metazoa > Arthropoda > Insecta > Diptera > Syrphidae > Pocota > Pocota personata. Next base: position 118,243,046 of record OY720430.1, read on the forward strand.
TTAACATTGTAAATGTCGTCTATATTTTCGAAGTCCATGCTTGACTAAGATTTAACTGCGTCAATAATTTTCATTTCATTTATAATGTCGTCTTTGGTGCACGATGGGTGGAGACCCCTTGCTATAACACGCAGTGGTCTTTCTGACTTATTTTCATAAGTATACCACTGGATCTTTTCCTCGTTTATAGATAGTTTTTTGGATATTGCTCGATACACGTCAGAGTCAACTACGTTAATTTTCCAAGCATTATTTCGGAATGACGTTATTTTAAACTCCGATGTCATATGTCCTTTGAGAAGGGAATGCAATTTATTGAAGTCTGTAATGACGACAACGTTTATTGCAGGCGGAGGATGTAATTTATGTTGAGCTTGTTTCTGTTTCGACTCATTTTTTTAAACTTTTTTTCGTGGCTCAATTTGGGTGAAGAGTCTGCTCTCCGTTTTTTGCTGGGTCTTTTCTTTGAGACCCAATTTGTTTCACATGCTAGCTCTTCTTCGTCCGTGTGATATTTTGGACTAGCTTTACGGGGTGGGGTAACTTCGCGGTCCTTTTGCGAAAGTGAGTTCTTTAGAGCTTTGTTTCCTTCTTTTCTTGAATCTACCTCTCTCTTAAGCTCTTAGTAGAGTAGATCCATTCTATTTAACTTAACACGGAGTTCATTGTTTCCTCCTCAAAGCTTTTACATTTCACTGAGTCCCATTTCTCTTGCGCTTGCGCTTCCGGCGGACATTTTCCGGAGACATTCGGTCTTGATGGTGGAGACCGAGTTACCCTTGAATTTTTTACAAAGGGGTTTATTAAATACAACAATTGGCTCTCCCCAGAATCCATAGAGGCTATCTCCGAAGAGGGTGGATTTTCCAGTGAGCCAGGCCTACCACCTGGGGTATTATATCTATTTGTTTTACTCATTGCGTATTTTATATACATCTTATCCTCGGTATACGATAAAATGTGTCTTACGACAGGCATGCCTACCTCGGGTATATTCTAGCCCCCTACCAAAAGAGGGTGCTTAACTGACATATGAAAAGGCAAATGCAACTAATCCTACTAAGTGAAATCAGAGTCGACACACAACTGAGTTGGATGTGCAGGTACATCATGACCATGATGGTCAGACCAGGTCAAAACAGCTAGACTGGGCACGACAAGCAAAATCGTTGAAAAAGTGCAAAAAATGGCTTTCATCTGCATGACAGGGGCTATGAAAACCTATCCCATAACGGCACTACAGTCGGTGATCCTTTACTTAGTGATAGATAGAATCGCCAAATCAAATACTTAGGGCGCATAGTGATTGGTGGAAATGCAAATCTAGCAAAACAAAAAATTGTTTGTTTCAAAAATTATTTTTTTTATACGGGGTGTTTCTTAAATAGGGGCCGCTACTGCGGGATCTGGTAGAGAATTGAAATTCAAGCAAAAATAAATATTATGAGTATAGGTCCGATTTTTACCATTGTGGAGTTATACCGATTTTTATGTTTTTTTACCATCATCTTAACTTGACTCCATGAGGATGAAAGGACTTTAGCTAATTTTCCCCATGATTTACAAAAATGCAATGGTTGGAAAAACTGCAGAGAAATGCTTCCTGAAGTTCAGTTTGGAAGTGATGTAGTCAGTAGGAGACGTAACCAGATAATTTGGTACTGTGTCCAAAACGTTTCTGTGGCCGTAAGGCTTAGCGGCACCGTACTCGGATTCCTTGAGTCGTATGGCGATACATATTACTGTATTTTTGTCAGTTAATGCGTCTGTTGGGCACGACCTTAGTGCACCAGTGGTGCCTATGCCTGTACCCGCTTTAAGCATTTCTTACTTACAGCGGGCAACAGTCTAGTGACTCCTACGTAAGTAATGGATGCACTACGGCTGTATACATTCACAGGATCATCTTCGGCTGAAGTCCCCATGTTTTCACTAGTTATATGTACAGTGCCAGTAAAAAAAGAAAAGTCCCTCTTTTAACCGCTAAACATGCAACCAAGCGTATGAACTTCGCAAAGCGACATCTAAACTGGCCAGTAGAGAGATGGAGGAACATTTTATGGAAGGACGAATGCAGAATATAATCCTTAATTCACGACTAAAACGGTTAAACATGGGCTTGTTTTTCCTACCATGGAGTTGGCCCCATACATTGGATAAAAACTATCATGGATCAACACGTCTACGTTGATATTCTTGATAGAGTCATGCTGCCTTATGCAGAAGAAGAAATGCCGTTATTGTGGGTCTTCCAGCAAGACAATGACCCCAAACATACCAGCAGGAAAGCTAAAAAGTGGTTTGGAGATCAGCAGTCGCACAATCTCAATCCAATTGAGAACCTCTGAGCAGATGTCGAAAAGCCGACCAATAATGAAACGCTTTGGGCTGCAGTTAAAAACTCCTGGAACGAAATTCCAGTCAAGAGGTGCCAGGATTTGATTAATTCTATGGCAAGACGTTGTGAAGCCGTAATTGCCAACAACGGACATGCGATGAAATATTAATTTCGGTGCTTTCAACTTAGTAATTTCGAGTATAATCATAAATGAAATTTTTTATTTTGCCAAGTTTTTTTAGTTTTTAATTGTGAAATTGTAGTGCTATTTTTGTTCCCGCTTTTTTTTTTTTTAATTTATAATAAAAAATCTTAAACATTTTCCGAATTATTTAATAAATTTTCTGCTTTCTTTTCTAAACACCTTCTTTAGAGTTAATTGTGTTCATCGATATGCTCAAAAATTGCTTTCATGGATTTATTTAAGTTTTGCTGTTTGAAAAAAATTGCTTCGTATCATGGTGCTATTTTTCTACCGCTGTACATGCTTTCTTGACCTATTGTTCTATGATCAGTTTCCAGCTAAGTTTTGAGTCAGGATGTGCTTAGCTACTTCGCACTAACTACTTGGCCAGGTACATAGAATCTCTGACGTAACAGAGAAAGTTCTTGAAATACAAAAGATTTGCTCAAACGTATTTCTTGATGTCTCGCAAGCCTTTGAAAAGATGTGGCATGAAGGAATGACGTTCAAATTACAACAGGTTCTGCTTGTATAACATACTTACAACATATCTCGGGAATAGAAAGCTTCTGTAGCTTCTATATACTTACGATATACCGCAAATAGAAAGCACCGTCTTAGCTACATTTGCCGATGACACTGCTATCCTAGCATTAGGTGAAACGATCGAAGAAACAACTGTAAAACTGCAAAGCGCTATGAATAATACTCAACGAAACCAAATCTGTTTATGTCACTCGGCCCAAAACTGAAATGGAAGTCGCAAATTTTTTTTTTTTTTATATAATTTGCACGTGTGAAAGGGGTTATGAATACCCTTATACTAATTTTAGGACACGTGCGTTTTGAGGAAAGGGGAAGAGACATAGAGAAAGACAGATTGGCGTAGTTGGTTTGAAACTCAGCTGGTATTAAGTTTCAGTGATCTCCAAGGGTGGCTGTCCAGATAACTGGGGAGCTTGTTTGTTGTTGTTTTTGTCGTTACTCATGATTCACAGTATTTTTTTCCGTCCTCCTGATGTCATCATCACGATCAAGTTGCATTTTAGCCATATGACCGCCCTACTGCCAGTGTTATGCCTTCGCAGTAGAGTTGACATAAGCTTTCGCAATTGATCGACTTTTTTATTTATAACCGTGAACCTGTAGCGTGACAAGCGATGATGTTGCCACTACACCACGGCCACCTTTTTTTTGTTTATGAAGGTGAAAATCTCGAAAGACGCAGTGGGGTTTAAAACCCAAAGTATTGAAACACCTGCCTGATCAAGACCAATCAACTAGTGATCGACAAAAGATTTTGTTTTCAACGTTAAGTCGGTTTTGAGAAGGTATTATAATTTAAATACGGGCTCTCATAATTGTAAAAAAAAGTTCATGAGGTTTGGTTCTTCTTAACCTACGAATATTATATCGTACATCATATATCTCAGGATTAATATGCATCTGCAAACGCTCGTTGTGACGCATTGCGTACTTTTTAATCACATCTGTTTCGAGGTCAATCTGCAAATCACGATGCAAGTCATTATTTCTAATATACCAAGGGGCATTCACTATTCCCCGAAGGACCTTATTTTTAAATGTTTGTATTATTTGTACATTCGTTTTCTTTGTACAACCCCCTAATTGGATACTATATGTCCAAACGGGTTTTAGCATCTGATTATATATTAGGCTTTTATTCTCAATGGACAGTTCTGAGTTATATTCTAACAACCAATAAAGTATTCTATATCTAATTTTTAGGTCTTCTATAATAATTTCTTTTTAACATGTTCCTTCCATTTCAGTTTAGCATCCAGATTCATACCCAGATACTTATCTGTGTTAGAGTAAGGAACTACATGGTTAATAATAACCACGGGAACATTCGTTATTTTTTTATTTGTAAAATTGGTATGGGTGGACTTTGACTCAAGTATAATTCGCCATCGCTGTGTCCAATCACATATCTCGTTAACTGAATTTTGTAGCTTTTCTGCTGCTTTAGCCACACATCCATCTGTTGATAGAAGAGCAGTGTCGTCTGCAAATGTGGCCATCATGGTATCACTCGCATGCAGTATATCACTCGTGTATAATAAGTATAGGGTGGGTCCTAGAACACTTCCCTGTGAACACCTGCTTATATTCCTTTAAGTTCAGAGTACGCTGAACTATAGCTTACTCTAAAGAATCTATCTGGTATATAAGATTTAAGTACCTCATAGTACTGTCTAGGTAGGTCCCTATGAAGTTTGTACTCTAAACTCTTATGCCAAACTTTATCAAAAGCCTGAGCAACGTCTACAAATATTGCAGAACAAAGTTGTTTTCCTTCCTGTGCCTTTTTTATAACATTAGTTTTACGATACACTTGGTCTATAGTCGAGTGTCCATTTCTAAACCCGAATTGGTGGGTGGGGGATAAGCTCTCTTTGCTCTATAATTTGGTCTAGTCTTTTAAGAAGGAGTTTCTCGAAAAGTTTCGACAATATCGGTAAAAGTGAAATTGGCCTATATGAGGTAACTTCTGATATAGGCTTACCTTCGTTAGATAACAAGGCTTACCTTGTTTAGATACAAGGCTTACCTTGTTTAGACCACAATAATTTCTGCTGTCTTCCAGTGATGTGGGACATACTCATACCCAAGCATTAATTATAAGCTTGAGTTTCAACAATACAGTGGAGGGCAGTTCTTTCAAGATTTGAGCAGTTATAAGATCGTAACCTGGTGATTTTCTATTATTTAGTTTATGAATACATATCTTGATCTCTCTTAACGAAACATAAGGAATTTCCTTTCCATCTATTCTGTTATAGAAATCAAGATTTTCGTTTGCTACGCTAAGTGGAAAAGGTTTTAAAACTTTAGCAAAGGAATACCTCTGGACGTCGATCTCTCGCCACTGTGATACCCATGGCTCTTATTAACGAGATTCTCAAAAGAAATTACTTGGATAACTTTGTCGTTGTGTCAGATTATTTTCCTTATGATTCGATAATGCCTCCTACTTAAATTTGCACTAGTCATATGTTGCGATCGTAATGCTCAGAACATGATCTGGGGCAGCAGCATTTCCTAGACTTTATACTATCGTCAGGTATGGCCATTATAATATTGGCTCTCAGTAATTGACTTGACTTTATCTAATAGGTACTTCGACTCGATTACTAACTACAGAGTTCTGTCGGAAGTGTCGTTATCAGACCATAGCTTTCCAAATCAATTGTAGAAGCTATAACTTTGCAGGAGAGGAGGAATCCGCTGAAAACCAATTGGGTGCGCTTTAGGACAGAGCTAGACAAATCTGCAAAAACCCCACCTAAATAATAAAAAACTGATCAAGACGTGACCAGTACCCTCACCAGATATTTTGAAATGACGTACCCAGTGACAAAGAGTCCATGCAGATCGTCTGTTCCCTGGTGGAACACAGAAAACTTCTAAATTAGTCACTAAAGACTAACTTGGAGGGGGACTGGAATCTTATACAGGTCAAAGCAAAATGGAATATAAGAAGCTAATTCGGACGTCGAAAAGTACTTCCTATAGAGATTTTTGTGAAAAATCGGAACACTTGGTGCAACCAGTAGATTGGTTAAAGTTCTGAAAAAGGGCAAACCGACCAAACTGGAATCGCTTAGGAAATCTGATGGTACTTTCACTGAGAGGAGAGCGGAGTCTTTCAGTCTTCTGCTGGAAACTCACTTCCCGGAAAATCAGATAACAACTACGAGTAGATTACTGCTCGGGCCGCTCAGCCAGGCTGAGCTTGATCTAAGACAGAAAACTCGGCATAGCTGGAATATTTCATCAGGTGTGGTAACGGATGAGGCTATTTGGTATGCCGTGGTGCTGGCTTCAAGTCGCCAGGTACCGATGGAATATACCCAACCATGCTGCAACAGAGTATAGACCTATAGTACTCTGAAAAAATTTTCATTATTGGACTGGCAGTGGCTTATATTCCTACACCCTGGCGAACAGTGTGGTTTTTATACCAAAAATCGGTAAAGATGACTACTCACTCGCCAAGAAGTTCAGACCTACATATACGTCTGACTTCCTTCTTGTTGAAAACTAGTTCAGATTCAAGTGCGCAAAGTTGCAGCATACCTATCAACGCGGAAAATTCTGCGACAATGACCTTTAACTGCATGTGTAACTCTACTAGACAACACCGGGTAGACGAAACGGATTAAAGCAATGCTAATGAACAGAACTTTAGCTGTGGATGCGGATTGCGGCCAATATGTAATGGCGGCAGTCAACAGGGGCCGCCCGCAAAGTGGTGCTTAGTGGTCGACTCTCTGTTGAATAGTCTCAATGTTTCTAACGTCTACGCTCAGGCATATGCGGATGATGTTACCGTACTTACTGTCGGACCATACCTAGAGACTGTCTGTGCTAATGCGCAAATGACTCTGGATATGATCTATGAATGATGCACCAGGAATGGGCTTTCGGACAATCCTCTCAAAAACGAGGTTGTTCTTTCAGCTTGTGCTAAAGGGTGTCATTATCCGGATCGCCAATAAAGTCAAATATTTAGGACTAATCCTTGATAAAAAGCTCCTTTGGTCAAAACATGTCGAGTCGAAGACAGCCAAGACGCTCTCAGTTTTCTGGCAGTGTAAAAGTGCTTTCAGCTAGATATGGGTCTATACGGCTATGATAAGGCCTTTCCTAGCATATGCGTCGGCTGTTTGATGGAAGGGACTTTTGCGTAAATAAGTGACTGCCTTTTGCACTCAACTCCAAAGATCGGCTTGTCTCGGCTGCACGGGAGCTTTTCCGAATACACCTGGTTCTGCTCTAGATGCACTGCTCAATCTACCTCCTCTTGATACTTATATAATAGGCAGACTATGAAGGCAATCTATCGTCTCAGGCACAACCCACACTGGAGTTTTGATGACTTTGCGCTACATTTATCCTACGACCCCTGTCGTATGGACAAAATAACACCAGAACTTCGGGTATAGTACTGGCTTCGGCTAGAATCTGAACCAGGAAGGAATTGTAGCCGAATCTTCACAGTTGGGTCCAAAACTAGTTAGGGGTCTGGTGCTGGTGTTTTCTTAGAAGCATCAGGGTGAATATACGGAGACTTATGCAATTCTAATGAACTATATTGTAATTAACAGATGGAAGGGTCGGAGTATTTACATCTGCAGTGACAGTCAGGCTGTGCTTAAGACCTTGCTCAACCATTTAGCCACTTTGAAGGTACATAGTTCTAGAATACAAGAGTGTCTAAATTCGGTCGCAAGTAATCTCTGTAATTCTTTTCTGGGTCACACTGGAATCATGGGGAATGAGATCTCCGATGAGATTGCAAGCCAACACTCAGAGGAGATTTTCTTAGGACTAGAACCTGCGTTGGGTCAGGGCCTCCATTGACGATTGGGTTTCTTATGAACATATCAGGTGAAAGATTTTCAGCGCTGATATGTTTTTTTTTTCCGAGGGTAGGTAAAAAATCTTCATGAAGACATTATGAAGATCGATAACGCGTGCTCATAGTAGGTGAGATTTTTACTCACTAAAAAAACCTCCCTTCATGATAAATTTGTTTGATTACTACAACTTAAGTTTTGACTTATCCAGCAGTTTTTCTTTCACGTATTGAGATCGTTTGGCAGGTCCCTTTCCATTGAAAGCTCCTGCTTGTTCCGCAAATTAGGCGCGGTTTCTTGCTATCGCGTTAAGTCGAAAGGTTTAGTCCTTTGTAAACGATGCAATAGATTCCTCTCATCTAGAATTCGAAGGACTTCATTGTTAACGTGTCCTTGTAATCTGTTTTTATGCTAACTCGCGAAGTTTTTAATTTCATGTTCGACTGTTGCAATTCCTAAATCTCTATGGATATCGCTATTTCTAATAAACCACGGTGCAATAACTATTGATCGCAGAATTTATTTTCAAAAGTTTGTAAAATATTAACATTACTTATTTTGGTCAACCCCAGAGTTGTATTCCATATGTCCATATCGGCTTTAGCACTTGCTTGTATAAAATTCTGCATGTCAGAATCTGATGGCTTTTCTTTAGGCGCTTTTACCTTAACCCGGTGTGTAATTTGATCGGTGTTTGATGTTGCTGCTTGGGCGTACGTAAACGCGCCAGGGTCGGCTCGGTTGTGTCTAGTCACCTTTCGTGCAGCAGTTTTCGACTTTTCCTTATTTACCGGTTTTGAAGGTGGGTTTTGCGGCTTCATAAGTCGATCTCTTCTTTTTTGCAATTCCTTGGCTACTTCACAGCCTCCGGGTACTTACCATTGCAGTTAATAAACGCTGCAGGGGTTTTTTTGTTTACGCCACACTCTTGACTAAGATGTTTACCGGCACATTTGACACATCGCGGTTCTTGTCGGTAATACGTTTGGGTATGGTTGAATCCTTGGCATCGTTTGCACTGAGGTATCAACCTTGTATTCTTGCGCATGGCTTCGTTTTGACTACCACATTCAGAATTGTTCTTATTTCGTAAATCTTATCTAAACTCTCAGCCTTATCAAAGGTTAGCATAAAAAGAGGAAGCTCGCGCTTAACCATCGTTTTCTCGCTTTCCAATTTTTGCTTTTCCCGTTTAATTAAGTTTACCGCATCGACGATTTTAAAGTTTTTGTTCTTCAAATCGTGAACAACATCTTCCTTTCGGCATGAGGCATGAAGTCCTCTAGCTACGACTCGTATCGGTCTTTCAGATTTATTTTCATACGTATACCACTGAATTTTTTCAGTATTCAGTTTATTAGATGGGGTCGTTTGAACTCGCAGCAGACTCATTACGAGGTTTTGATCATTAAATGCTTTATTTTCTGCTTTAAGTACATTTAATTCCTTTCTTAGTTCTGCGCAGAGAAGTTCCATTTTACTTAGCCTGGTCCGGAGTTCCGTAATTTCGTCCGTTAGGCTTTGAATTTTCGCTGAAGTCCGTTGTTCATACGCCGACACTATCGATGTCGCCAGACTTCAAATTCCGCACGTTTTTATGGTAGATCTTGATGTTGGAGATCTAACTACCCTAGTACCTTTTTTAAAAGGGTCAGATGAACGCAATAAATGGCTCTCCCCAGAATCCGTAGAGCCGACCTCCGAAGAGGGTGGATTTTCCAGTGAAAGATATAAATACCCACCTGGGGTATTTATATCTTTCGTTTTGTTCATTGCATGTTTTTTATACGCCATACTCGGTATACGGAGGGTGGATTTTAGTCGCCTCTTACGACAGGCATGCCTACCTCGGGTATATTCTAACCCCTACCCGAAGGGGGTATGGTGAGTGCTGATACTAAAACGTTTGGTCGACTTTCTCCGAAAGACGAGGAAATTCCATTAAAATGAGTGAAACAGGGTTTTGCTTCTTGGTAGTACATTGGACCAGTTGGGTCTGAGTGCTCCAGTGTATACAAGTTCAGTAAACTACTCGATGTTTTGCTTGACTACTGGATTCTGCAGTCATTGCAGAATGCTGTCTTTCATAGAAACTGGTCAGGCCAACCCTTATCCCAACTAGCTAAGGCAGATCGCAGACTTAGCTGGTCTCTGCAGCACCTCTCCGCACGAGTCTCTTCTGCAAACACCTGCTCAACGCAGAACTAGCAGTCGGCTGTTTTGTTGAACGATATATGAACGATAAGTTGAGTTTATAATAACGAAAACGTAATTTTCTGAAGCTGATAAATCCGAAAATAAGAAGAGTAACATTTGTCATCACATCCACGTCTTTATCGATGAAGTGACCAGTTGAAATTCAAACTCCTCAAAGTTTCATTTACGGAGACAGTGCACTACGCAAGGTTAAAAACCCATTTGTCGTCAAGAGCACTCCCTTACGTGGTTTCCGAATAAAATTCGCAGGTAAACGATTTAAAAATCTCTTCTAATTATTGCTTCTTTTTTTTATTAATTCAGGTACACAGGAAACACAGCCCAATTACTATCGATGTCGTTCCCAGAAGTGACAGCATAGAAATTGTTTCGCCAAAGAAAATTATCCCAAACATAAACTTGAAACAAAAGATCCTGTTCAAAAGATATATTCAAGGATAAATGGGATCATCTCACCGAAAAGATATAATTAGCTGCAGCGGACATTACGGTTGCAGTCAGTGTTTGCTCTGTTGAATGCAATGCCTTTAGGAAGTACCTCCAATTCAAAATATTGCAAATGACCATTAGAACCAGAAACAGTGCTTGAACAACTATGAGGGACTGTTTATTGGTTACGATTTTCTATTCGTCGAATTCGAGTGCTAGATATCGTAGGTCTAAGACTGCAAATCGCCTAAGTACCATTTTGGCTGTAAATTACATTTGCTGTAATTTATTGGGAGCGGTTGATATCTACAATATGCTTTAGCTAAGATATGCGCACCACAATTATCTAGTTTTGTTCGTATTCCGTATAAATTTTTATTTTTAATGTTAAGCTATTTGCATCTTAGACCGACGATATATACCTGTTCAATGAAAATATTTTGCAGGAGTGGATATTTCAACAAAATTCCATATTCCCCTCCAGATAATTTGCCAAATAAACTCCCACATGCAGCAAAGAATCCCGCAAGGAAGAGGTGCTGCATTTTACTTATTCATTAATTTTTGTTAAATTCCAAGGAATATTTGTTTACTACCGGTGACAGCAAATTTTTCATCTACTTGACAGGTGTCATTTCGGCAGTTGGCAGCTAAATTCAGCCAGTCCACTCGGCTGCGAAAGTGCATTTTGGAGCGCAAAACCGAATTAACCTAAAACAATCCACTTATTTCGGTGATGTCCATATTGCATTAGTTATCTATGGAATATCTAATTCTATCTGTTATTTTTATTTTTAAAAATATTTCGCTTGCATGCTTACTTTCGCACACAAAATAAGGGAACACAATTGACAGTTTGAAAACAACTCCTGATTGTTAACCGGCTGAATTCTTTTGGATGACAGCTGTCAGAATGTGGACTGAAAGTCGAGGTTGCTTCGAAAACAAACGTCATTATGGTGGAAACGCATTCAATTTACAGTTACATTAATTTCTTTAAACGAGCAACAGTACGCAGCTCTAGAGAAACGATCAATTTTGTTCATCTTTATTTTTCTGTAGTATTTTGTTCACGACGGTTGGTGTATTTGGAGTGGAGACTACTCAGTTTTGGCGAGAAATTAATTGGTTGGGACAATAATTCATTGGAAATAATTGGCGTTTCTTTTTTTTTAGTTTATTTATCATGAATATATTACAGGCCGTTTGCTACACTTCCGTTTTTCAATGAAGACAATTAATGGAGACAATTTAATTTGAAATTAAAATCTATGCTTTTTCCCTGATATTTCTTTAAGCAGCACACAATTCAAACGTGAAATAGTTGATGGTGTCACTCAATCACTCCACACAAATACCATATCGACACTCCATCGTAAAAAATAAAAAAGAACAAAGAGTATCATGAAAGGAACATTCACCACCAAGATTTCATTTTGGAAGCTAGAGATAGTCGAGCAATAGAAGGCCAAGTGGAATAGAGGAGAAAAGAAATGTAAAATTAGAACTAAGCATACGCATTATTATTATAATTTTATTAACATGTAATAAAATTACAATGGTAATACAGTAAGCACTAGCTAACGTATTGTAAATCATGCATCTATGAAATGCTAATCTAATTTGTATCTGTTAAAAAGCGCCTTTTCGTTTTCTCCTGCTAGTATGGATTCGCTTGAACTGATTGATTTTTCCCTCCCTTTTTTTAATATTTCACTTCGGATTCTCGGCAGGTTTTTTTTGAATTGTGGTGTTACCTATATAAAATATTTGCAATGCAAGCCTAAAAATTATAGGAAAATAAACCAAGTACTATTCGACCTCAAACTATGAATAGGTTTAGGAATATTAAAGACTCCGTCAAACAGAGAGCGTTTTTAACGCCGCGGTGAGATCATTTTACGTGGCGGTTAGATTATTTTGACGTGCCGTCCTTAACGCCGCGGTTAAGCACGTCAAACAGAGAGCGGTCAAAAATAATTAAGATTTGAATTTCAATAAAATGCCAAGCAGCTCGGATGAAGAATTATTATTATTTGCCGTGCTACGTTCTCGAAAAAGAAAAAATAATTTGGGTTCACGACATAAATAAAAAGACAAATGAAGTCGGAGAATACCACGATCTCATATCCCAGATCTCAGCCTTTAAAATTATATTTTTGTAATTTTCATCACCCATGTACAAACGTGGATATTTTCTGACAAATCCGATTATTTGTTCCATTTTTATGACACAAAACTTCAAAATACTTTTAATACGCCGCGCGTCAACACCGAGTGATGAAAATAATCTATAATTTCACACAACACCGCGTTTCACCGTCGCGTTCCAACGTCGCCTTGAATTTAACGTAACGTTCAAAACGCGCTCTGTGTGACAGGGGCTATGTGCTGTAGTATAATACAACGTGACGGTGGAACGCAGCGGTAAAACGCGACGGTAAAACGCTCTCTGTTTGACGGAGCCTTAAGCTGACCCCAAATCGTTTCTATCGATCATCTACTCCACCTTGGAGCGTTAAAGTACCAAGTTCGTTTTCAAAGATTAGTTGATGCACCACTGTAATTATTCAGATTTTTATATTAATTGCAAATTGTAGACGAAAATACAAATGTAAATTTTTTACAACTGAAATTTAGGGGGAAACAGACAAAGATTAAATGCCTTTAAAATCAGTGTGAAGAAGAAAAAAGGTATTCTAATTTATTTTTCACATGCATTTTACTTTCTTGACAGCAATTTAAAAAAGAATGCTACCAAAATTAGCGATACATACTCCATCTATTAAGGAGCTCACACACCAGAGCGGTACGGGTACCGGTAGAAGTGCGGTAGCGGTATACCGCTTATCCGTTCACACTGGCGGTATTTTGTATGCGGTATTCACCTTAAGTAGTTGCTTGTTTTTCAAGATGGACGGAATGTGTTCTTCAGACGAAGATGAACTAATTTTATTAGTGTTATTGGCAGATGAGGAAACAAATGAAAAGAGGTAAGTTTAAAGTTTCAATGAATATATTTATTTCAGTAGAATTATTAACAAATTCCGTAATAGAAGAACAAACAAAAGGAAATGGATTCACGAAATTAATTTAGAAAGAAAACGAAAAGGAGAATTCTACACCCTAGTACCTAAACTTTTAAAAGATTAAAAAAGATTTTTCATGTATTTTCATGTATAAAGGTACATACTAATATTTATGTACATTTTTTTTTAACACATTAAAATTTTTTTTTTTTTGACCTTAGCCACTTACCTTCTTGGTTTAACCCCTCTGTTATATTTTTCCATATTTTATCTTTTTTTCCCGTATTTTTATACTCCGGATGAGTTAAATCAAATAAAATAGGATGTATTTTCACCAACTCAATAAGTTTTTCAATACACCTTTCGATATACGGTACGCGATACACGGCGGTCAACTGTGCTTGCTGCGGTACAGAATTGTATCGCTACAATACCGCAATACCGGTTGCGGTATACCCTTGCAAGTGTGTGCATCTATATTTACCGCAATAGGATTACGTACCGTTGTACCGCTGCCGCTACCGCGTACTGCTCTGGTGTGTGAGTTCTTTTAGTAGGGCTCACATTACTTGAACCACTTCAGGGACTGGTTTCTGTGTTATTATTGCTTTGTAGATTCAAAATTGAGCTTAACCGGATCATTTGAATAATAAAGCACATCTAATAACTCAAAACTGTTGTTTTCAGTGTGAAGAAATTTATCGGAGCTTGATTTTTCTCATTGTTTTTGAATAAAGCTCTAAGTCTATATGACCTTTCAGAGGATAAAACGGGTATTTTTTAGTAGCCGTAATATTAACTGATAAAATTTTTGTGATAGTTAATAATGATAAAACAAACATAGCTAACTTGGCTCCCTAATCAATAAATTTTCATTCCATTCGTACATATGTATGTACGTGGACATAGAAGGCGTATAATTAAATATTTAATACGTGTGAAATCCCAGGTTTTGGAATAAATATAATATTCCCTATCTTTAAGAAAGGAGATCCAGAAGATCCAAATAATTATAGAGGCATTTCGTTCCTGAATTGAGTAAAGAAAATATTTATGGGGATAATTCTAGAACGCCTGACAGGGTGGATACGCCTAAATGATTTGCTCAGAGAATTTCAAACCGCTAACAAGCATCGCACGATCTTATTTACACAAGGGTAGCAAATTTTACGCATTCTTTGTGGAGTTGAAGGCGGCTTTCGACTACATCGATAGAAATGCACTCCTTTATAAACAAAGTAAACTAGGACTATCGACAAAACTGCTGCAGGTGATACGAAGTCTCTGTAAGAAAAACAGAAAGACAGTGTGGGACGGAAAGAAAAAGTCTAGCTGGTTCGAGTCAACAATGGGAGTGAAGCAGGATTGTCTCTTGATACTCGCGAAAACTCCAACGATGATTTCAATTATTTCAGTTACACCTGCGAAGTATGTGAATCACTAAACTATCAGCTTCACAAAATCGTTGTAACTCACCTTCTCTGCCAAAAACTGTAATTTTAAACGAATGGCTGAGATTAAGTGGTGAGCATGATGTTCAAATACTGGAAGAGAACAATGGTTCCATTCGTGATATATATATAGAAAAAGCGCAACAAAGTGAAACCAGAAGCACTTACCGAATACTTCAATATGACCTTGGAGAAAATGATTATTTTAGTGATCTCAATACTGTAGATACAATCTCTATTATATTGTAGCATAATAATAACTACGCTCCTATGTCTATGCAGCAAATTCCGAAGTGACTTTCCATTCTGGCAGAATTTTGGTTCGAACTGTCCTTTCATTCGAGGTTCGTGTCTGGGACGAAGTCTCCACAGCTCATGTCAACGAAAGAGACGAATAATATCAGGGATAAAAGGGAATTATAACTGCAAGAATTATTTCTCTTGTTCCAGTGGTCGAAGAATTTGCTAGAAGTTTCTGGCTATCAGAAACTTCTGCTATATAAGGACAGATGGCGATCAAAAAAAGAGACAGTTGGTTTAGAACCGTGGCGAAGAGATTGGAAAAGTGATAATGAGCGAAGTTGTAATTTGGTGATAAATTGAAAGTTGAGAGTAAACAAGAAAAAGTAATTAGTTTGGATTTGTGAATTAAGTAATTGAAAGGAGATAAAGTGATTTGAGAGGAAAGAGACCTTGTAAGAAAAGAATTTGCGAAGAATAGTATAGTGTGAACTTGAATTGTTCTATAGACTAGAAAATAAAGAAATAAATTTCACAGAATATCGTTTTATCTACTCGAGCCGTAGCTTGTATATTACATTGGTGTCAGAAGCGGGATAAAACTTATTCTGTGAATAACTATTTCCGTGGTGTGAAATTGCACAATTAAAAAAAAAAAAAAAAAAAAAAAAACGATTTCTGTGTTGAGTTAATTAGTTGCGCAAAATGGGTCGCAAATTGGGAAAACTAACTATAACTCAACTAAAGGCAGAACTCAGTAAGCGGAACCTCGACACAACTGGGGGAAAAGATGCCCTACTGATTCGTTTGGAAGAAGCAGTAACGCAGGAAGGTGAAAATCCACATGACGTAGAGTTTGACGTGGGAGAGGAACCAGCAAGTACAGTAGCCGACCCGGATATAACAAGTCTGCTCCTGCAACTTAAGTCAGTCATGGACGAACAAAGGAAAACAATGGAAGACCAAAAGAAGTCTCTGGAACTTAAGCTCGATGACCAAAAGAAAGCAATAGACGACCAAAAGAACTCTCTAGAACTTAAGCTGGACGAACAAAAGAAAGCAATGGACGAACAAAAGAAAGCAATGGACGAACAAAAGAAAGCAATGGACGAACAAAAGAAAGCAATGGACGACCAGAGGAATTCTCTAGAAGTTAAGCTGGACGAACAAAAGAATTCTTTTGATGGTCTGGAAAGCAAACTTGATGAGCAAAACAGGAACTTGGAATCTAAATTCGAAGCGATTGAAGAGAAAATCGAGAAGGTCGAGACGCAACTCGAAAAAGTCGAAACTAGATTCGATGAAAATTTTGAGAAACATGAAACTCAGTTCGGGAAGATAGAGACTCAGTTCGAAAAAGTAGAAAAGCAAGTCGAAAATCTTACTAAGGAACTCAGCAACGTGAAGAGACAGAAAGCACGGGAATATTCCACTGACGGTCTGAGAAGAAAGGAGATGCAGCCTCCTATCTTCGATGGTCAAACATCATGGCCAATTTATAAGAGGCAATTCGAAGCGGCCGCAATGACCAATAGCTGGGACGATGAAGAGAAGTCCATTGCACTCACACTTGCACTGAGGGGTCCAGCTGCGGAGCTCTTGCAGACCATCCCGGAAGATAAACAGCAGAACTACGACTCTCTGGTTCAGGCTATCGAGATGCGGTTTGGGGATGAACACATGCAGCAGGTGTACAGGGTTCAGCTGCGTAGTCGAGTCCAGAAAAGGGGGGAAACGCTCCAACAGTTGCAGGCGGATATAGAGCGACTAGCCCATCTTTCATACCCTAAAGCCGGTGAGGAGCTTATCAACGAAATGGCGGTGGAAGCTTTTATTCAGGCCATAGAGGACAGACAACTGCAAATGGCTGTAAGGATGGCTGAAAAGCGAACACTCCCCGAGGCATTGGCATTCGCTTTGTCAATGAAGGCTGCGGACCAAGCATACCAAGGAATACACCGTGTCAGGGAAATGTCCGTCGTGGAATGCTCATGCCAGAGAACAGCCGTCATGGATGAAGACAAAGCTCGCGGAAGTCAAATCCGTTGCTGGAATTGCAACCAAACCGGACACCTACAACGGCAGTGCAGAAGTGCACCTAGACGAGGAAATTGTCCACATTGCAGAAGTAGGAGAAGCAGAGAGGAAGCATCTGGCGGTGATAACATCCATCCTGTCAGTCAGACTTCCCAAAACCAGCAGTCGGGAAATGTGTAAGGACCAACTTCGCGGGGCAGAAGTTGGTTACTGGAATCGAGGCCCCCAGGACCACCATTCAAGTTTCGCAAACCAAACGGGGTAACAAGAGCCTGACAGTGGAGGCATTAATCAACAAGAAGAAGTGCGTAGCCACCATCGACACAGGTGCCACTGCCTCCATTGTAAGAAGAGATATCGTCAGAAGCTCATGGCTGCACAACACCAACAGCTACTGCCTGAAGACTGCAACAGGGGAAATGGCGAAGGTGTTTGGAGAAGTTCGTCTTACGATTACTCTGGCAGGACTGACGTTCTCCCATGCGTTTCTGGTGGCAGATATATGCGACGAGTGCATCATCGGAATAGACTTCATGAAAGCAAATGAAGTAATCTTGGACATCGGGATGCAAGTACTGAGGTATCGAAATGTGGAGATTCCGATGGTGTACGGAAACGAGAATGCCGTAACTCTCAGGACAGTCATAAGCAAAGACGAAGTTTTGCCGCCGTCTTCAGAGACAATCATTTGGACGAAGCTGGAAGGTGATCTTGGGAGCCACCGATTCTACATAGTAGAACCAGACCCGGAGAAGAAGTCTCAAGACTACATCGTGGGAAAAACGTTAGTCGAACCAAAGAACACCATGGTTCCAGTGAGAGTTTTGAACGCAAGACCACACACTGTCAAACTAAGGCGAGGGGAGGTGACTGGAAAATGCACGCCAATTACTGCCGTCGCAACAATATCTGAACGTGATGCTCCAAAACCTCTCTCATCACCTTGGACAGCGGAAACGAGAGAGACGATTCTCCAGTCCAGTGAGCTGAATCAGGAGCAGCGAACTATGGCAGAGAATCTTATCAATGAGTACGCTGATGTATTTGCCTCACAGGACGGAGAATACGGCCGAACACACCTGGTACAACATCGAATAGACACTGGTGATACTAGACCAATTCGTCAGCCTGCTAGGCGCCTTCCATTGGCAAAGCAGACAGAAGTAGCAGAGATGGTGTCGGCAATGGAGAAAGAAGGTCTGATTGAAAGTTCCAAAAGTCCGTGGGCATCACCGGTTATACTGGTTAAGAAGAAAGATGGCAGCACGCGGTTCTGCGTGGACTATCGGCAGCTCAATTACGTCACCAAGAAAGACAGCTATCCTCTGCCACGGATTGACGACACGCTAGACACACTATCAGGAGCCCGATGGTTTTCCACTCTCGACTTGAAGAGTGGCTACTGGCAGGTACAGATCCATCCAGAAGACCGGGAGAAAACCGCCTTCACCGCAGGAAATGGGCTATGGCAATTCACGGTAATGCCATTCGGGCTGTGCAATGCTCCGGCGACTTTCGAGCGATTGATGGAATGTGTCCTGCAAGGGTTAACATGGAAAACCTGTTTGGTATACTTGGATGATGTCATCGTCGTAGGAAAAACGTTTGCGCAACACCGAGACAATCTAAGGGATGTGTTTCAAAGGCTTCGAACCCAAGAAGTGCGCCCTGTTTAGAGCGGAAGTCAAGTACCTGGGACACATAATTTCAGCGAAAGGAGTGAGAACCGATCCGGAGAAGGTCGAAGCGGTGAAAAACTGGCCAGTCCCCAAAGACAAACACCAACTATGGAGTTTCCTGGGCCTAGCCACCTACTACAGACGGTTCGTGAAGGATTTTGCCGGGATCGCAAAGAACCTGCACCAGTTGACGGAAAAGGGAAAACAATTCAAATGGTCAATTGAGTGCGAGAAGAGCTTCAAGGCACTTAAACAAAGGCTATGCGATGCCCCGATACTAGCTTACCCCATTCCCGGGGAAACGTTCATTGTGGATGCAGATGCTAGTAATGTCGGGGTAGGAGCCGTACTCTCCCAGGTGCATGACGGCCAAGAGAAGGTGGTTGCGTACTTCAGCAAGGTGCTCTCTAAGCCAGAAAGGAACTACTGCGTGACAAGGCGGGAACTTCTAGCTTTGATCTTGGCTACGAAGCATTTTCACAAATACCTCTATGGGAGGAAGTTCGTTCTTCGCACAGACCATGCAGCCTTAAAATGGCTATTACAGTTCAAGAGTCCTGAGGGTCAGGTCGCAAGATGGATCGAAAGGCTGCAAATCTACGACTACGAAATACAGCATCGTAAAGGAAAACTCCACTCTAATGCGGATGCACTGTCCCGGAGACCATGCAGAACGGATTGTAAACATTGTGCGCGTCAGGAAGAACGGGAGCTGGTTTCCATCCAAAGAATGAGAGCCGAACCTATCGCCGGCTGGAGCGTAGATGAGATCCGGAACGCTCAGAAGGAAGACCCGGATATCGAGCCGATTCTGGCCTGGAAGGAGAACATGGAGAAACCGGATCATCAGGACATCTCTCACAGAAGCCCGACCTTAAAGGCATATTTTGCGCAGTGGGACTCCCTCCATGTCCAAGAAGGTGTTCTGAGAAGAAAATGGGAATCCTCCGACGGAAAGTCGTTTGTAATGCAGCTTGTCGTACCGCGGACGAGGGTCAAGGAGATGTTACAGGAAATGCATGGCGGGGCGACCGGAGGCCACTTGGGAGTGAATAAGACGCTAGAAAAGGTACGAGAACGTTTTTATTGGTTAAAAGCGAAGGAAGATATCGAAGACTGGTGCAGAAAATGCGACGTGTGTGCAGCTAGCAAGGGTCCGAGAATCAAAACTCGAGGTAAGATGCACCAATACAACGTGGGAGCACCTTTCGAACGAATCGCCATTGACATCGCAGGGCCCTTTCCGGAAACCGACAATGGTAATCGGTATATCCTCGTAGTGATGGACTACTTCAGTAAGTGGCCGGAAGCGTTTCCGATCCCTAACCAGGAAGCCAGAACCGTGGCGGAGCAGATCGTCTACAATTGGGTTAGCAGATTCGGTGTGCCCTTGGAATTGCATTCTGACCAAGGGCGGAACTTCGAGTCAAGAATCTTCCAAGAGATGTGTCAACTACTCGGAATCAAAAAGACAAGGACAACCCCGCTTCATCCACAGTCGGACGGTATGGTGGAGCGTTTCAATAGGACTTTGGACGAACATCTCTCGAAGGTCGTAGGTGACTACCAACGGGATTGGGACCGGCAGATTCCCTTGTTTTTGATGGCCTATAGAAGTGCCGTGCATAGCACTACTCGACATACGCCGTTCGAAATCTTATTTGGTGGAATAGCTCGTTTACCCAGTGAGGTGAAATTTGGATCTCCTACCAATGAGCCCAGAAATGAAGAAGAGTACGTGGCGGACCTTAGGGAAAGGCTTAGGGACATACACCAAAGGACCAGAAGCCAGATTAAGATGACGAGCGACCGCATGAAGACCAGGTATGATGCCAAGGCAACAACGTCAGGATTCCAGGAAGGAGATCTGGTGTGGCTGTATAATCCCCATCGCCAAAAGGGGAAATCACCTAAATTACAGCGGAACTGGGAAGGTCCCTACAGAATAGTAACCCGCATCAACGATGTTGCCTACCGCATCCAGCGAGGACCGAGGGCCAAAATGAAAGTGGTTCATGTGGACCGACTGAGTCGATACAATGGCCGAAATGAGGATGCACTTGTTCGGGACGAACACGTCTAAGAGGGGGGCAGTGTAGCATAATAATAACTACGCTCCTATGTCTATGCAGCAAATTCCGAAGTGACTTTCCATTCTGGCAGAATTTTGGTTCGAACTGTCCTTTCATTCGAGGTTCGTGTCTGGGACGAAGTCTCCACAGCTCATGTCAACGAAAGAGACGAATAATATCAGGGATAAAAGGGAATTATAACTGCAAGAATTATTTCTCTTGTTCCAGTGGTCGAAGAATTTGCTAGAAGTTTCTGGCTATAAGAAACTTCTGCTATATAAGGACAGATGGCGATCAAAAAAAGAGACAGTTGGTTTAGAACCGTGGCGAAGAGATTGGAAAAGTGATAATGGGCGAAGTTGTAATTTGGTGATAAATTGAAAGTTGAGAGTAAACAAGAAAAAGTAATTAGTTTGGATTTGTGAATTAAGTAATTGAAAGGAGATAAAGTGATTTGAGAGGAAAGAGACCTTGTAAGAAAAGAATTTGCGAAGAATAGTATAGTGTGAACTTGAATTGTTCTATAGACTAGAAAATAAAGAAATAAATTTCACAGAATATCGTTTTATCTACTCGAGCCGTAGCTTGTATATTACAATATTTAAAGCGAGAGGAGAGCTCCTGCATCTTAACTACATGCCCCAGAGAACAGAGCGCAGTGTGAAATTTACAGGAATCTGTTCCATACTAACGGAGATAAGAAGGCAGCATGTGGGGGAAAACATTCTACCAGTAAATGAAGTCATTGCACGACTAAGTTTTTATAAAACTCTCTTTCTGGCTGACGGCTATAGCCAATACTTCTATTGTGAAATTTATTAAATTAAGAAAATGCAGTACAATAAATTCACATTTTAATCTAAATCTAAATCTCTATAGAGGGCTCCGTTAGAACGAAGGTACTTAAAAACTCAAACTAAATAATATCCCATCAGAAAAACAAACACAGCGTTTGAATTTTGGTGAAACTATTTTGTGGTGGTTAGCGGACCTTTCTTCGCTACTAAAGGACGCGTATTGAAGCGATATGAAATAAACAATTCAATGCTTACACCGATGGACTATAATATTGATAGGGTTATCAAAATCAAACTTATTTGTCGTTTTAAATCTGAAAATGCGTTATTATCAGAATTTTTACACAAATGTTTGGGCCATGTACTCGTACTTTGCATTATTGAGGGTGAGCAGTCACCGATTTTTTACAGACATTCACTGTGAGCGCAAATTTAAAATTCGAAAAAAAATAATGTTGAGCTCAAAGAGCTCTTTTTAACAAAGTGTCACATGTATGATGAAATAACACTGGCTGGTTCAAATCATGGTTTTACAGAATATGTGAAAAAATCATGCATACTCGTATACATATGTAGCTTTTATAGCTTAGTAGCGAGAGGGTGGTGACAGATATAGGGGCAGACGAGTGAAATGTAGCAGTAGGGTTTCGTGGACTATTTAATGGACGCTGGAAATTAGTAAATGAACACATATATATATATATTGCATACGAGGGGCGGCTGATAAGTTCGCGGCCTGAGATACTCAACAACGAGTCATCTTCTCTTCAATGAGAGCACTAACTGCGGCACTCTTTATTAGTATAAATATCGCCTCGTTTCAATAATAATCTCATTTTGTTATTATCTGTGGTAGGATAAACATCACCATGTTAGTCGAAATCGGAAATTCTCCCAATTTTCAGCACCGCGCCGTGATAAAGTACCTCGTGAAAAAAAGAAAATCGCCTAAAGAAATTTTCGAAGACATGTCATCGACGGACATCCGGAGTCCAAAGAAGAGTCTATGCAGGAAATTCAAGGTGGAAAAGTCGGCTTCAAGGCTTATGGCGACTGTTTTTTGGAACAGCGAAGCGAAGGTGTTTTGCTGATCCCGCCAAAGGGGACTACGATGAATGGTCAATATTACACAAATTTATTGACTCAGGCACGTGAAACGGTCGTACGGAAGAGGCGTGGGAAACCCAGGCACGGAATGTTGTTTTCGCATGATAACGCGTCTGTTCACACGGCGCGGGTTTCGAAACAGGCCCTAAAAGACTAAAGTTTTTCAACGATAGACAACCCACCTTACAGCCCGGACATGGCCACGAGCGATTCTTTCCTTTTTTTGTAGTTTGAAAAAGGAGTTACGAGGCCGGAGATTTGCAGATAAAAACGAGATCAAGGCGGCCGTAGAAAGTAATTTTGAAGGCAAAGAAAATGCATTTCACTCGAGGGAGATTGTATTGAGAAACACAATTTTTTAATCGGATCTCTTCTTTCACTTAATGCCTTAGACCGCGAACTTATCAGCCATATGTTATGGATCAAGTTATTAATACCTGATGTACTGCACATAGATTGAGAGAGAGCAGGCAAAGTGAAAAATATTTGTAACAGTATGCATAATATACTTTGGAAGGCGTAACCCGCGCTTATTTCAACAATAAAAATAAGACAGACAAATGATGCACCATACGTATTCCAGCAAAAATGGTCAGTGGTTGCATAAAATATGGGATTTTGTCTATTTTTACTTATATGTCATCATTCATGATCAGATTTGTCAAAATGAATAGATTTGGATGAATCTTTTTTATAGAATACAGAACATAAAAAAAGAACATGAAACTGTTTATTTCTAGTAAATTGTACTAAAGTTTTGCATGTCAAATATTATACTGGAAAGGCATGCATGAAGGTCATGTGTCGCCCTCCAATATCGATATTTTCAATATTGGCACGAGATTATCATATGAATAAGAATTTACCCGGATATTTTGGGACAGTAAAGAAACAGACCTAACAAGATTTCATTTCATCGTATTTATATCTATGCACTTCAAGCTTTAGATTGTACTCTGTACGGGTGGTCGTGGTGTAGTGGTAACATCAACGCTAGTCGATCAATTGCGAAAGCTAAGTCAACTCTACTGCGAAGGCATAGCACTAGCAGTAGAGTGGTGATATGGCTGAAAATGCAATTTAATCGTGATTATGACATCAGGAGGACGGAAAAAATACTGCGAATCATGTGCAATGACAAAAGCAAAACAAACAAGCAGTTATCCAGTTATCTGGACACTACCATTGGAGTTTACAGAAACTTAATACCATCTGAGTTTCAAATCACTACACTAAATCTTTCTTTCCCTCTCTCTCTCTTCTTCGCAACGCCCGTGTCCTATAATTGTGTAAGAGTATTCATATCCTCTTTGGCGCGCACAAATTATAAAAAAAAAAAAAACTCATAAATTCATCTCCGCCTTAATATTTTCAAATTCAAATTAACATTCCCGCAATGTTAATTTCGATAGCACAGCATCCACACACACAATCCAATAACAAAACGAAAAATTAAATAAGCTATTCAGTGTCACCCTATGGCTACTTCATAACGAAGCACTGTCATCGTAGTGTTCGCTGTCGATGGCAGCCATTAAGTGTAGCCACTTTATATTTAACCACATATATATCTATTTATCATCTAGATTAATCGGCTCCCCTACAATTGTTGATTAAATAAATTTGCTAATTAAATATTTGCTAAAATAAATACTTTAAGGTTGGTGAACTAGTTGTTTAGTCAGTTTTTATTAGGTTCAGCAGTTGTTATACGAATTTCTATTTACTGGAGAATTTGTGCATAGGAATGAAAATACCGAAAAGTGCTTGACATGCACATTCGTTGAAACTATGATGTAAGACAAGGTTGATGACTATCTAGGGAGGCGATGGAATTTTGTCGGAGTGGGAACCATCATAGTTGTATTAGAAATCGCACCAAATAGCAGACTGTGACAAAAAATTGGACGATAGCTGAATGAACATCCAGAACAACGACGCTGTGTTTTATTACATTTTACTGAAAATCAAATAATTTTTTTCGATATTGTTTTAAATTCTACTTACCCCGTTGACTACAAAAACCAGTTCATCCGCACTGAAAACATTTCCTTGCCCGCCATTATGCTTCGCGTCCAAGTTCTGAAAAACGATCCGCTCAATCCGACGGTTGGTTCGCATCTGCTCTATCAAACCAACATAATTGAGTTTTGAGCCATAGTGATATACACACATACTCGCTCGCAAGTACTAAAAAAGGCTCACCGCCTAGGTAGTTGCCAACGCCCGCTGCTGGTGGAATGGTGTAAAATTTAGCGGCAATTCGTCCCACTCGCTCTCTTGTCAACCATTTAAGAGATTTTCCTGCGTTTTCTTCTGGAATTAAATTCTGTGCCCGAGTTTTTGTGCTGCTGCTGCGATTTTGTCATTCGAGTCGACATCATCGCCGCCATTGCCCTGCTCGGTTTTAACATGACACACTACAAAGGCAACGAACGTCGTAGTTGTCGTACAGAAGGAACCTCTCGTTGAAAAGAAATTTTGTAAAAAGTTTTTCTTACTTGGGACGCCATTTTGAGGTCGTGAAAATAATTTATTTCCTGAATTTTCGAAGTGAGTAAGAGCTTGGAAAGTGTACATGCATATGCGGTTTTTGTTTTCAAAAAGCAAAATTTTAAGTAAAGACCATAGATTTGTCCGGGTTTCGTTTTAGTTTTATTCGTTCGCTTTTTTCGTTGCAAAGTTTGTGAGTGGTTGTGTTGCTTACGTAAATCCGAGAAAAAGGGGATGATCTTTTCGGAAATTTTCTCGAAAAAATTCCAACACTGTGAGTATGGTCTTTTTTTTAAAAAAAAAAATAATGTTTATCTTATGAAGATATACATACATACATATTTATGTTGATTACAAATTTGGGTAAACTCGGATTTGCCATGGATTTATGTACATGTTTTGCAGGTAAAGGTACAAAAAAATCGATGATGTTCATGATGTATTCAATTTCAGGTATGGCGGCCACTTTTTATCAGTTTTATTGTTTCTCGCAGGCCCCTAATAATTGTTGCAGTATAAAAGGTGGATTATTTTATTTGAATAGAAAGAAAACCAGTTCTTTTTTTTTGAAGGGTTAGTGCTTGGTAGGTAGATAGTTAACCGAAAAGAATTTGCTCCAATTATTGAACATCTGTCATTTGTCTTTAGCTAAAAATTGTCTCTGGTTCTGTTCCCTTTGATAACCAAAATAATTGTGGACTGTAATTAAGTTCTAGTGGAAAATTTATTTATTACATAAAAAGTCAAAGCCTATGTTGGAAAGCGTCAGTTCATTTTTAATAAAGTTCAATACAGAGTAAAAATTAAAAATACTTGTCAATAGTTAAACTTTATTTTATTAGTCGACTAAGTCTTTCTAGTTTCTATAAAGTAATTGGGGTGGGGCTCAAAAGAGTTGGAGAGTGTCAAAAAAAAAAAAAATTGTATACAAATTGTATTTATATATATCAAATTCAGGAAAATTACAAAGATACATTTTGCTAAAGAACCCGGACCAGATGTTGTGATTAATGCGGACTTTATATTGATGATCAGACCAGACCCAGCAAATTAATAAATATGTTGAATTATCACATTACGCGGGCAAAATGCATAAGGCGATCGTGAGAGAGAGAGAGATGGAGGGAGAGGTGTAACCCGCCCCTACACCCGCTCTTGCAGATACTTATAAACCTCGAAATATAATTTACAGGCAGGTCGCTGGCCGTTTTTGATGTAGATTTCCACATCACATTGGAATCGTTTAAAATATTTACTTATATGAACGATGCAATAAATCTGAAGGCTATGCACTAAAGAAATATCCAGTGGAAATTGAGGAATAAATTATAAAAGTGCTACATTTTAATCCATATAATAGCTAAACCTAAAGTAAAGTAGTAGTAGTAGTAGTAGTAGTATATAAGTAGCTAAACCATTAAGTTTTTTTTTTTTTTTTGGCACTAATATTAGAAAAAGGAAATAGCGTATTTGGTTGCGTACTATTCATTTCGTGTATTTGTACGCCATTTATTAAAACGTTGATCTCCATACAAATAATAAATACGCATAATAGTAGATATGTAGCGCAAGTTTTTCGAATGTGTATTCGAGTATTTAAAAGCTAAGTCAGTTTTTGATCAAAGTCAAAGTAAGTAATATATATTAAGATGAAAATTTAGTACAACAATTATCTAATCGAAATTAATAAACTATCGAAAAACTATTATATGAAGTCAAAGACTTATTCGGGTGCTCACAGTTCGTTGCGAAAAATAAATGTATGTACGATTTAAGAATACTCTTTATGTTTTATAAATTGCTGATACGAAATTTTTTGAAAAAATTATGGGAATTCCTTTAAATTGACACAAATATTAATTTTTGGGATTATTCCTTTTAGCCTTTTTTTTATAGGCAAGAATTTGAGTGAAAACATGAAAATATCTTTAAACGGAAACATTTAAAATTCTTGAACATTTTTATGGCAGGGGATGATAGATAAAACCATCATAAATAACGATCACCAATTGGTTAAATACACCATCTGAGAATCATGAAGTTGTCATATTTTGTAATATACTCAAATACACGAGGATCTGAAAACTCAAGGTCACAATTACAATTGTGAGAATCATGAATTAGGTACATTTTTCTGGATTCAATTTCATTGGAATCAGAAAACATGTAATCTTCGATTTTCATGTGGTGCACTTAACAAATCATTTCTTTCATTATTAACAAGCATTCTTTGAATAGCGATTAAAGGATATTGACATGTTATAAGTTATTTCTCTAGAAAATTATATCTACAAAGTCTAGGATGGCTGTGCAATTCACGAGTGAAATGGTTAAAGTATATTTGGTAAAGAGATATACACTTTTTTTTCTAATTCATATTGTAATTGCACAATTCGGTATTTTGTTTTTCGGGATTTTGTAAACCGGGATATGGATTATAACCCAAAATTATATTAGGTGCGCAACTAAGTTCTGGCTGTTTGTCAATAGATGGCTCCAGCAGTAAGTGCTGGTCGATTTTGACATATCGAAAACGTTATGAACCGAGCTTAGACATATGGTGAACAAACTGTTTTGACACATTAGTGATTTTGTTTTGGCGTAATATACTTTTGGTTGTGTGAAAATGTCTGATTTTGTGCCAAATAATCATTATTTGCGGGAAGTGTTGATTTTCTACTTTCATTCGAAGAAAACGGCGGCTGAAGCGCATCAAGAGCTGCAAAAATCCTTCGAAGACACTGAATTCGGCGGCCTCTCCCCTTCCATTGCTCGATGAGGATCCGTGCCAAACACAAGAACAGACTGCGTCAGCATTAGGAGTTACCCGTCAAGCCATTTCCAAGCGATTGCATGCGTTTGGAATGATTCAAAAACAAGGAACTTGGGTTCCTTATGATTTGAAGCCAAGGGACGTTGAGCGTCGTTTTCTCGCCTGTGAACAACTGCTCCAGCGGCAAAAAAAGGAAGGGTTTTCTTCATCGCATCGTGACGGGTGATGAAAATTGGATTCATTACAGCAACCCAAAGAAAAGAAAATCATGGGGGCGCCCGGTCATGCTTGTACGTCGTCGGCTCGGCCGAATATTCACGCTGCGAAGATTATGCTGTGTGGTGGGACCAGGTCGGTGTCATGTATTATGAACTATTGAAACCCAACGAAACCATCACTGGGGAACGGTATCGACTTCAATTGATGCGATTGAGCTGAGCACTGCGCGAAAAACGGACACAATACGATCAGAGGCACGAAAAAGTGATTCTACAGCATGGCAACTCTCGGCCTCACGTTGCCAAACCCGTTAAAACCTACCTGGGAAGTCCTACCCCACCAGCCATATTCCCCAGATATTGCGCCATCCGATTATTACTTGTTCCGTTCAATGGCACATGGTCTGGCTGATCAGCAGTTCCGGTAATATGAAGACATCAAAAAATGGCTTGATTCATGGATAGCCTCAGAAGATGAACACTTTTACCGTAACGGTATTCGAGCTCTGCCAGAAAGATAGGAAAAAGTTGTAGCTAGCGATGGGCAATACTTTGAATGATTCTATTTTTTCATAATAAAGTTGTATTTTCATAAAAAACTTACTTGCTAATATGTGAATACAGTAGTAGAGTGGTCATATGGCTAAAATGCAACTTGATTGTGATGATGACATCAGGAGGTCGGAAAAAATAATGTGAATCATGAGCAACCACAAAAGCAAAACAAACAAGCTCCCCAGTTATCTGGAAGCTGCCCTTGGAGTTTACAGAAACTTAATAATATCTGAGTTTCAAACCATTCCACTAAATCTTTCATTCTCTCTCTCTCTTCTTCACAACGCCCATGTCCTGTAATAGTATAAGAGATTCATATCCTCTTTGGAGCGCGTAAATTATAAAAAAAATTAAGTATATAAGTATGCTCATGTGACGGTGGCCACGGTGTAGTCTGCTTGCTTGTAACGCGAGCTGTGCAGGTTCAAGCCCGAAAGAGAATAAAAGAGAAACGAACAAACTATTAGTTTCTCCAACCACTACACCAAAAAGGGGTTTCTGCCTGGTAATACAATGGACCGTAAAATTAGTCTGAGTGCTTTGGGATTTGGAAATTTCCTTTATCAAAAAAAGCGCATGCATTTGACAGTCAACGAACAGTCAATGGTTTTCGAAAAACTTGGAAAAGTGTGAGAGATGGTCCACAATATTGATTTTATCGAATAGATGAAGACCTACATTTAATTGTAGTAAGACTAATCGATTAATATATTCTCAACAAAAATCGACGCAAACATTTCGGATCTAAAAGAATGGAGAATGATGATCCACATGGTATAATAATATGTATTTATGTATATACAAAACAAAATATATAAAAAAGTATAGAAATAAATATTGAGAATTCTAATAACTTTTAATGAAATAAAAAAAAAAAAAAATGTACACAAAAGCAAGCGCCACTGAGATTCGAACACAGATCACCAAACAAATTTAGATCGGATTGCTGGAGCAACCCACCTGCCATCATGGCCACGGCGACGCATATACATACCAAGGAGATGTCAAAAACAAAGATGATCCGTAGCACAAGACGCAACTGCATGAGAATAAATATTTTGCTTACTTTGCCAACATTGAGAAGTTACTTGACAATTTTACTTGCGGAATTTTATTTGAAATTCGCGGAAGGTTGGACCTCGAAGAACATTTTTTGTTTAGTAGTCCAATTGATTAACGCAAAATGTAAATTTTAATAACTACTCGTACAACGCAAAGTATAAGTATAATAACTGTAGTAAATATCTGTTTGACATTTTCCTTATGCTGGATTCACTCGTCTCTGTAAATTGTGTGAGTAAGAAAGGGCTATATAAGGATTTTAAAGAGAGCGTTACACAAATTAAAACAATTCACTGAAGCTCAAAACAGATGTATAGAAATACTGCATGCAGATGAGCGGATATAATGTAGGCTGCGATGTATACATAATGAGCCCAAGAGAGGCGTAGCCTGCTTCTATTACAACAAAAAATTACTATGTATTCGTATTCGCATAAACGACGGAATAACTACCTGACAGAAAAAAAAGTAATTTGTCATTTATCGCACCAACTTCACTTTTGTTATACTTTTAACAAAAGAAATTCAAATTTATGAAAAAAGAGAAGTAGCAATTTTAACAAATAGGAAATTGATATTATTGTGTAAATTTTTTCAAACTGAAGACAAGGAGATAATTTGGTCTTGAGTGGGGTATAAAAACAGAAGAGAGGAAACATCGCTCATTAGTTCAAATCCTTGTCTGGAAATTTTCATCGAACTTTTGAAAATATCATTAAAAGAAAGTACACACGCTCTTATTTAACCACGTAGTGCAAACAAAACTGGTAGTGGTCAAAAATTAAAAAAAAAACTGAGCATCGTTAGCCTGTATGCAGTTTACGAACATAATCAGCTATTGCATAAAAAATTAATTTCTGCTAAAGCCTATTTTTCGAATACACAAATCAAAATATTTAGTTTTAAGAATATAAACCGCGAGAGCGCGAACAAAAACAAAAGTACAAAGCGCAGTAGCTATTTCGGTCGGAAATCCTTGAAGCATCCTGTGAAACAACTTCTTAGTGGTCTAGCCGACTCCACAACCCTTTGAAGCAGAAATAGCTTAATGTCAGCCCCTTCGCAGCTCACTAACTTTAGGGGCAATAACGGGTCCGATATTATCTATGTATATTATGTATCATATACTCGTATATTTTTTAATTCTTTAATTGAGTACAGTTGCTGTCGATAAACATTTTTTTGCAGATGATCAATATGTGTGTCCAATATACTGGGTTGTTTTTCTTATATAATAATAGCCAGTTAATCGATTAACCGGGAACAAAAAAAAAACGGTTAATAACCAGTTAACTGACGCTGATTAACGAGTTCTTAAAATAACCGGTTATTTGTGTTTAATTATCAACTAAATAGATTGAATTCTATAACACCAAATTCTTAAAATAGTTAAATGTGAAATAAAGAATTAATGGCCACCTTTTTGCTACGAATAAAGACCCACGATTTCACGAACTTAACGTATGTAACGTTTTTGAAATAAGTTTAAAATTAATTTAAAAAAAAGAGTACAAAAGAAACTCAATAAAACACAGAATTTTATACATTTTAGTAACAGTGGTATATTTAATTAATTTTTACTATTTTCTTTAAACATAACATTATCAATAGATTTCTTAAGAAGTAAACAAATAGTACCTATTAGTAATAACAGAAATAATAAGCACGTTTTTATATAAGAAACTTTAAATTTCAAAACTTAAAAAAAATAATTACTATAAAGAATCCTAATGTACAGGCAACACGGTTTTGCATCTTCTGAATGGGGCTTCTGGTCCCCTGCTGATTAATTTTCTATCAAGCGGCCAGTATAGCAGTTCTTGCTTGATTGCAGTTTAACTCTAACTCGCCTTTCCCGAATATGAAGAGGAAAAGGAGGAAAACAAAAATAAGTGAAAGAAATCGGAAAGTATTGTGAAATCGCTTTCTTATCGTTTTTGTTGAGCTGATGGCTCCAATTAACGAAAGAGAAAAAACATTAACAGGAGACACAAAAATCAATTTAAAAGATGCAAAACCACATGCGGATAATAATTCTTCTAACTGGTTGCCTAAGCACAAACAAGGCTACAACTCAGAGATTATATATACATTATTTTAAAGTTCAGTATATAGGTATATTAAAAGTTGTTCAAAATTATCTAAAAAGAGCACGAAAAGAGGTCAAGGAGTACGCAAAATAGAAAAGTGAAAAAAAAAGAAAGAGTAAACAAACACAGATATTAAAAAAGTACATGTACTCTTTTAAGAGTACGATTGGGAACCCTAACTAATGAATAGTTATAAAATAAATTTAAAAATGTTAAACAATCCTTTTGTATATAGTTTTATCGTAGGTTTGGTAAAGAAAACATGAGTAAAGTTATTTGTTTTATAAGTTATACTTTTTATTATTACTTTACGATATACTTATACTATAAATTTAAATCACAAATTTCCGTCGTGGCCTTTCGGAGACTTAGCAAAAACCGACTGATTGTCGAAACTGTCACTACTAAACTGACTTTTATGTTTAGTCATTTCTCTCCTCCGAAATAACTTCTCGATATTTGTCTCAAACAAAGTGGAAGAAGCATTCGACATAGTTTGAGAAGGTCAATAACTGAATCGAAAATCCAGCAATGCGTCTGAACGTAGCCATGCATTTTTTGTGAATATTTATAATTGACTTAAAATATAGTACAAAAGTGAAATAAATCTAAACAGCACCGCATAAGTGAATAGAAACTGTCGGTAGAAGTTAAATTCTTAAACAGCATAGAAAAAATAGATTTGCAAACACAAATGGTACAAAAACATTGAAACAGTGACTTAAACACAGGTCAAATGCTTGTTTATACAATTATTTGTGACTTGGGTGCAAGTCACAAATAAATTCTTAAATTACAATAGCAGTGAAAACACAAAATTAAGCACGGAATAAACTGAAGCAAAAACAAAAAGAATGAACAATTTTTCTGCTCAATGTTGACTATATAATGCACGAATCGCACTTGCACATAAATTTACTGCCAAATTTTATCAAATAAACATTTTTGGCACGGGTTAACCAGTTCGGGGACCTGTAAAACAAAAAAAAATGGTAGACACAGTACAAAAAAAAGTAGAGGATTCTAAAGAAGTATAATACGATGGTAGCTCAGCGGTGGAGGAAAAGTTAATATGAAGTGCCATTTTACTTAGGATCATCTAATTCATGTCCTTGTTTTGGAATATTTTGACAAAAATCTTGGAGACGATGTACCTATGCATATAAGTATATTTCAAGACATAAACAATGCACATTTCCAAAAGCAAAGGAATATAACAACACGAAAATAGTGGAATTTATTTAAAAAAAAAAAAAATTATTTGGCAAATAAAATAAATGAGGCCAGGCCCGAGAAGGAAGCAAAAGATTTACGGTTTCTTAGAATTAGTAAGGAAAAGGATCGATTCACTAAATCTTAAATTAAAAAAAAGTGGTAGATATAATTACGTTACGAGTCATTCGTTCACGGATGCGGCGATTTAACCCCTGGACAAGTACTTAGGTATTTGCAAGTATATGTATATTGAATGTAACGAACTTCTTGTCATCAGTGATATAATCTAACCTCAATTTAATTCTTTAGCAAATTTTCTTTAGGACGTATTAAAAATGGCAAAATGGACTTTAAAATTTTTACTTTAGACATTAAACAAATATATGGCGCGAACACTAATTAAGCGCATCCATTTAGAAAACAAACTAATATTCATAAATGCGCATAAATAAATAACTGAACTTAAAAAAAATTCTTGCACTAAGTCAAAGTTGCCCGTGTCCATTGTGGAGTGGGTGGTTAACATAGAGAAATAATAATGATAGATAAAAAAGTATATGCTCGTATATTTGCGATCAGCATCAAAAGTTATGTCGATCTAGCCATGTTCGTCTGTCCGTATACCACCATTTGTTGGGCCCTAAATTTCGAGTTAGGAACATGAAATTTCATATACGAGTATATCCTTTTGATACATTATTCGTAACAGTACAAGTGTAAACATTTTTGAAATCCGCCCGTTTTTAACAAAACTTAGTTTTTCTCAAAATTTTTGTTAGAAACTGGAAAATATTGTCTAGATAAAATATTTAGACGTTGACATCCCTTACTCTTTGTTTTTTTTTTTTTCTGTTTTAAACAGGAACATACAATTGCTCTTTCAAAGCCATTTACGGTAACGGTTAAGTTTTATTGTGAATATCTCATCAGAATCCATGAACTTCGGTAGGTGTGGTGGAGGCCATACCCACTTCCTTCTACAGGGTGTTTTTTTATGTTCCAGGTCGAGGTTTGGTTGACATTTGTCAGTTCGCATTTAACGGTCGTGATGAGAAGTCGTTATCAATATGTTATGGAGCATTTTATCTAAATAATAATAAATAAATAATAAATGATGATAATAATATGTGTGTATGTTTTGCGAAGATCAAATGGCCTTGCAACGAGCACTTGATGTATGGGTGGATGTTTTGGAGGGAAATGGGTACCGTATTAGTTCGAAATAGACAGAGTATCTGTGCTGCCCGTTCTCTGATCCACACCGGTCTATTCCAGACATTTACTTGAACGGAAAAGTGCTTCCCAAGTGTGAAAAGTTCAAATATCTGGGATCTATGATCAATAGCGAAGCAACTTGTGATGATGACATCAATCATCGCGTAAGCGTAGGGTGGATGAAGTGGCGGGAAAACTCCGCTATCTTCTGTGATCGAAAAATGCCCCCTAAGCTTAAAGGAAGGCTCTACACCGCAGTTGTACGTTCGGCGCTCACATACGGTTCACAATGCTGGACAATGTACAAAAAGTATGAGGGCAAATTAAAAGCAGCTGAGATGAAGATGCTTCGCATGACAGCAGGAGTAACGAAGATTGATAGAATAAGAAGTTCAAAGATTCGAGGAAGCCTTCATGTAAAAGAACCCATCACAAGCAAGATAGAGTACGACCGGCTCAGTTGGTATTGTCATGTTCAAAGGAGAGATCCTTCGAACCCCGTCAAAAAGGCAATATCAATCAACGTTCCTATGCAATCGCGCAAAAAGGCAGACCAAAAAACAACTGGATCACACAAATGCAAAAACACCAGCATTTGATTGGCCTCAGTGACGAAGTTATCCGAAACCGGGAAGCCTGTCGGTACTTCCTGAGGTCAAACCGGCAAACCCCACAGGCGGACCAGTAGGGATGCAGTAAAGTGGGAGGGTTGTGATCCTTTTACTCCGGATCATAACTTCGCCGTAAGAAGAAGAAGAAGAAGAAGAAGAAGAATATGTGTGTATGTTTTGATTTTATATCGATTTTGAACAAAATCATCTAACTCATATTTGCGAAATAGTTTTTGATATAATGTTGTTTGCTAGTTAAAGAATACTTACATATAATATAAGCAGTCTTGGGATGTACAAGTTGGTAGTCGCTCCTCTAAGGTATGTGTGTAGATGCAATAAAGTAAGCAGTTCGAAACTTCCAATTTTAATAAAAACAGACAGCAAAACTATAAAAGCTTTCCTCTAAGCTTTACATGACGGCACATACGTACCCATGAATTTGTCAATGTGGAAGAGATATGTATTCTTAATCATTTTACGATAAAAAAAAACGTATCGGAGGGAGTAGATACCCCTCTCCCCTAACCTTTCTTTTAATTTGATAATGCATATCAGCTTTCAAACATTGATTGCTTGAAGTGTGATAACCTACATAAGAAAGAAGACAATTTTTTATTTCGTTAATTTCTGGAAAAATCATCGACTTCTCGCTGCTTTGCTAGAAAACATTCCATGTAACGAAAAATATGGGTGGATGATGGATATTCGTAGAATATTTCATCCTGAACAATAAAGTCTTATCATTTTGCTCATAAAATTAACGTTTAGCGAGATATTCTCAAAAAGGCTAATTACGGTGCATTTTTCTAAGATGGCGCCGAACGCACACCCCTCTATCAAATCAATACGCTGTTCATGGAATTATAATAAAACGATTAAGAAAAATTCACTTTACAGCTTTATGGAAATCATTTCCGAGTTGGGTTTTTTTTTAATCTATGACCCCTGGCCTGATGGAAGTAATTTTTCCCAAAAAGTTTGGGGGGCTATTTTGTGCTCGCCATCTTAGATTTTTAATGGTTCCAGAATTTCCTTATAATGTTTTACATACCTCTTGTATTTACGACTTTTATTAATACATAATAAATATACATATGTACGTCCTCAACTCTCTCTGTAAGTTGGTGTACTCTATGACTTGTAGTAGTAAATCGTCTAGTAAATAATTTGTGTGATCGCTATGACGCACAGTGTGACGAATCGCTGATTTAGCGGGATTTAATTAAAAAAATGACATGCACAAAGGTAAACAAAGTCCACTTTCTCTCACAGCTTAAACCTCCCACGTAATGACTGTGCACATTTTTTTTTGTTACAGCTAGTGCAACAACAAAAAAAATCACAGCAAAGTTCAAATTGTATGTAATTCTTTGATAAGAAAGTCAGTTTAAGGAGCAAGTGTTTATTTCTTTTTCTAAGTGGTTTGTGTACCTTTTCTTGAAATTTTTTTTCTTTTGAAGTAAGTAGACTCTTACTGAATATAAAAGCAAGTTGTTTCGATATATAAAATGTTATTTGTCAATATTAGGGGGGAATGAAACGAGAAATTAGAGATAAAATATGTGTTCTTTGTGTTCAGTAGACAAAAAGTATAATTGTTCACTGTTGTTCAAGTTGATGTCCATATTTGTTGCAAAGCTGTGTTTGTTAGCAACAAAACTGCGTTTTCACTTTTTGCGCACAGGTGCGACACCCATACTCCATTTTTCGTTTTTTAGGATGTCCACCGGAATTACGAAAAAGCAAATTTTTGATATATGGATTTCTAAAGTCAAAATTAAGCGCTTAGATGCGGTTTTTTCTTTTGTTGTGGGTTTCTTTAGTAATATTTTATTTTCCGAGGCAGCAATAAATTCAATTAAAACAACCCTAAAAACTTTATGTTTGAAATTTGACGAAAGATGGGCCAAAAGTGGTCGGCATAGAGAGCGCTTCGAAATACAAATTCCGCGTGGCTAAATGAAACCCTAACATTACCACAACATGTTTTAGATAAAATACCTTTTTCATCTCATTCAACTAGAGTAGGAAGACCGAGAAAAAGCTTTGATGAGTGCTGTGAAAAAAACAAGAAAAGAAAAGTACAAACCATTTCAAATTCTTATAGCGCTGAAGAAATTGCAATGGATCATGAAATAAAACTTAGAAAAGAAGGAAAAAGAAATATTGCTATCGCAGTGAAACAATTATCAATAAGTTCTCCAAACCGAGGTATGATTGTTTTTTCTTTTCTTTTTTGTTTTTTCATTTTTTTTGTTAAAACTTTTAATTTTAAGGTTCAATTGTGAGGAAAACACTAGAAACACATACTTCAGGGTTTTTACCAATATCCGCAGATGATGCGTTAGCATTGATCACGGACATACAGCTTTCCACTAATCAGTATGAAATATTACGTCAAAAAATCAACAACGCCGTTCCCAATTTACTACCATCGTATTACAAAATTAAAAAAGTAAAGACGAAATGCTACCCAAATGATAAAACTGTGAGCGAATCTTCTGCAGAATGTGGATTACAAAGCTTAGTAAATCACAGCGTTGAGCGTTTATGTTTAGCTCAAAAAGATGTTTTAAATTCTATTGCTGATTTCAAAACGGGTCTAAAAGAAATATCTCTGATTATAAAATGGGGTTGTGATGGTGCTCAACAGAAATCATATAAACAAAAATTTTCATCTAGAGATTATTCCGATGAAAATCTGTTTTGCATCTCTATGCTTCCGATCAAGATGTATTATTTCTTAAAGGATGAAACTAAACGAGTGCTTTGGCAAAACCCAGTCCCATCATCAACCAGATATTGTCGACATATTAAATTAAATTTTGGCAAGGAATCCTTCTTGCTAAGGATTTTTTTATTAACTATGATTGATGGAAAAATTTGCACCGCTTTATCATCTGTAACGTCTTCATCACAAACCTGTTACATTTGCGCAGCCAAACCATCCGAAATGAACAATTTAGCTAATCTTTCAAGAAAGCACGAGAACCAAGAAGCAATATCCTTTGCATTAAGTCCGCTTCACTCATGGATACGATTTATGGAATGTATCCTTCACATAGCGTATAGACTAGATGTAAAAGTGTGGCAGGTTAGAGACCAAGAAAGTAAAGAAAAAGTCAAAGCCAGAAAAAAATTAATCCAAGAAAGGTTTAAAAGTGAAACTGGGTTATTAGTTGATATGCCAACTCAACAGTCTGGGAATACTAATGATGGAAACACGGTTAGAAGATTCTTTAGAGATGAAGGAAAAACTGCACAAATTACAGGAATTGATAAGGAAATGATCAAAAAGTTTCATGTCATATTAGAAGCTTGGGTCTGGGTCAATTGATACAGATGCTTTTGAGAGTTATGCTAAAGAAACAAGGGAACTATACCTTAGAAATTATGCCTGGTATTATATGCCCGTAAGTATACATAAAGTCTTGTTTCATGGAAAACAAATAATTTCTTCTTGTATACTTCCAATCGGACAACTTTCGGGAGAAGCCCAAGAAGCAAGAAACAAGGAAAGTAGGAAGTTTAGGGAACTATTTACCAGGAAAATTTCGCGTATAGATACGAACACTGACCTTCTAAACAGATTGCTTATGAGCTCTGATCCATTTTTAGCAAGTTTAAGATGCTTTCCCAAAAGAAAAAAAAAAGTGTTCTTGAACATGAAGTTTTGCAACTTTTGGATATACCAAATGAGTAAGAAAGTTGAAAATTGCGTGTTTTTACGTGTTATTTGTCTCGAAATTTGTGCTCATATGTTCAAATAATTTATTGCACTGTATTCTGTGAACAATTTCAATAAAATAAAAAACCAACAACCTTGAACAAAAATATTTATTTGTGAGCGCTATTAATTTAATCCCGCTAAATCAGCGATTCGTCACACTGTGTGACGCAGTGGAAATGTTTCCAATCATTTTAGATTACTCATAACGTCCGGTAAAAACAACATTTCTTCCAAAATCAAAATCAAAAAAGAAGGCAACAATTGCGACTTGATTTCAAACTTCTGTTTCAACCAATAAGATGAGTGTTCGCAGGTCGTCTTCAATGGGGAGCGATCAAGTACGAGTTCATCTACAACGACTATATAACTACCATGAAGTCGAAACAGCAACATCGACTAATTACATCGCTACGCTTGCTGCAGCTAACTGATCTACAACAGTATCCTCCAATTATGGAAGTATGGTAACTTCTCCAAGTACAACAAACCCACTACTCGTAACTCGCTATCCTCCAATTGTTAATCGAGAAATCCAAAGCAAACCCTCAGTTCCAACTAATGCTACTCCAGCGGAAAATGCATACCAAAATACACGCCGAAAGAGAAATAGACATCACCAAGTAAAAATAAAACTAAGTAATTCAAATCGCAGAATCAATCTACTAGGTAAGTAAGCCCAAAGACATGATTTCTTCCAACCGATTTGACATTCTTTCAATAGACGACAAAATTAACGACAACATAAAATAAACCATCTCACAAAGATACAAGGTGTTGAGTGCATCAAAACATTAAACAAACGCACTCCATGAAGTGGCCAATCAAAATTACGAACTAAATGTTCTGACAAAAAATTAAATCAGAATTTAATCTAAAGATTCTATTAATTATACTGCACTCACTAAAATGCTACGACAAAAAGACACTAAATACTATACATATAAACCAAAAGTACTAAGAGGGTTCAAAGTAGTGCTATGTAATATAGATCCCTCTGCTGACAAATAATAAATCAAAAACTGAAGAAACACTAAAATTCAACTGCCGCTCTTCTTTGTAGACCTTAAAAGCGATGAAAAAATAAAAATATTTATAGCATAAATTATTGTAACATAATAACACATTCGAGGTTCGTGTCCACGGATAGAGAAGGATTAGGTCTAAGACGACGTCGCGGAATTAAGAGAGAATTATAACCACAAAAGATTATTGGCTGCAGCTGTCATCTTGGAATTATTACATCCGAATTTTCTCATTCCAGTGGTCGAAGAATTTGCTAGAAGTTTCTGGCTATCAGAAATGCGACTATATAAGAACAGATGGCGATCGAGGCAGGGGCAGTTGGGTTTCGAAGAGATTGGAAAAGTGATAATAGGCGAAGTTGTAATTTTGTGATAAATTGAAAGTTGAGAGTTAACAAGAAGAAGTAATTAGTTTGGATTTGTGAATTAAGTAATTGAAATGAGATAAAGTGATTTGAGAAGAAAGAGACCTTGTAAGGAAAGAATTTGCGAAGAACAGTATAGTGTGAACTTGAGTTGTTCTTTTTTTTTTTTTTATAATTTGCGCGCGCCAAATGGAATATGAATACCATTAAATTATTTCAGGGCACGGGCGTTTGTAGAAATTGAGAGAGAGAGAGAGAAAGAAAGATTGGTGTACTGGGTTTGAAACTTAGGAGGTATTAAGTTTCAGTAAACTCCAAGGGTGGCGTCCAGATAACTGGGGAGCTTGTTTGTTTCGCTTTTTGTCGTTGCTGATGATTCACAGTATTTTTGTCCGTCCTTCTGATGTCATCATCACGATCAAGTTGCATTTAAGCCATATGACCACCCTACTGCCAGTGTTATGCCTTCGCAGTACAGCTGACTAAGCTTTCGCAATTGATCGGCTTTTTTATTTGTTGTTCTATAGACTGGAAAATAAGGAAATAATTTCACAGAATAACGTTTTATCTACTCGAGCCGTAGCTCGCATATTACATTATAATGATTGACTGAGGGAGCTCATTAAATAGCCGATAAGACAAAATAGAAAAAAATTCGATGTGCAGTGTTACGGAAATAGGGTAAAGATAAAAAGTTTGAAAGGTTTCCATGAAGATTACGAGTAGAAGATTACGAGTATAACAAGGAAAAATCAAGATTGCCAGAATTCATAAAGACAATTTTTAACACCTTAAAACAATACAAATGACGAACAGTAAGAATTTTCAGGGCACAGAACACAGAATAGTTAGAATATCTACCAGATTTTAGACAAATTTTTCTTAGGACATATTTCTGTAAAATCAACAGTGGTTGTATTTTATTTCGATACACATCCTCCCAACAAGCAATTCCATATTGTAACTTCAAATGTAAAATACTATAATAGCTATAAATTATCTTTAAAAACTTGGTTAAGCATACGTTACGCAAATAATAAAAATGTCGAAGGGTGCATCAGAAATACTTTTTCAAAGTATTAGCGTGATTCGCAAAACTCATCCTAGAATCAAGGGTAAGCCCTAAATATTTAAATTCGTTTACACTGTCTACTGGGAAACATTTATCACTATAGGTTAGATGACAAAAAGAGGGAGAGGAAAAGTAAGACGAACAAAAGCAATTAGACAGTTTATATTGTAGCATAATAATAACTACGCTCCCTAAAAGTATGATGCAACAAATTCCGAAGTGACTTCATTCTGGCAGAATTTTGGTTCGAACTGTCCTTTCATTCGAGGTTCGTGTCTGGGGTTTCCACAGTTCATGTCTACGAAAGAGACGGATAATATCACGGATGAGAGGGAATTATAACTGCAAGAATGATTGTCATCTTGGAATTTCTCTTGTTCCAGTGGTCGAAGAATTTGCTAGAAGTTTCTGGCTATCAGAAACTTCTGCTATATAAGGACAGATGGCGATCAAAAAGGGAGCAGTAGTTTCTAAACTGTGGCGAAGAGATTAGAAAAGTGATAGTGGGCGAAGTTGTAATTTTGTGATAAATTGAAAGTTGAGATTTAACAAGAAGAAGTAATTAGTTTGGATTTGGAAATTAAGTAATAGAAAGGAGATAAAGTGATTTGAGAGGACAGAGACCTTGGAAGAAAAGAATTGCGAAGAATAGTATAGTGTGAACCTGACTTGTTCTAAAGACTAGAAAATAAAGAAATAATTTCACAGAATATTGTTTTATCTACTCAAAAGTGGGATAAAACTTATTCTGTGAATAACTATTTCCGTGGTGTGAAATTGCACAAGCAAAAAACAAAAAAAAAACCATTTCTGTGTTGAGTTAATTAGTTGCGCAAAATGGGTCGCAAATTGGGAAAACTAACTATAACTCAACTAAAGGCAGAACTCAGTAAGCGGAACCTCGACACAACTGGGGGAA
Organism: Pocota personata; assembly: GCA_963082735.1. Lineage (NCBI taxonomy): Eukaryota > Metazoa > Arthropoda > Insecta > Diptera > Syrphidae > Pocota > Pocota personata. The sequence continues at coordinate 118,285,356 of OY720430.1, forward strand.
AAGATGCCCTACTGATTCGTCTGGAAGAAGCAGTAACGCAGGAAGGTGAAAATCCACACGACGTAGAGTTTGACGTGGAAGAGGAACCAGCAAGTACAGCAGCCGACCCGGGTATAACAAGTCTGCTCCTGCAACTTAAGTTAGTCATGGACGAACAAAAGAAAGCAATAGAAGATCAAAGGAATTCTCTAGAACTTAAGCTGGACTAACAAAAGAAAGCAATGGGCGACCAAAGGAATTCTCTAGAACTTAAGCTGGACGAACAAAAGAATTCTCTAGAACTTAAGCTGGATGAACAAAAGAAAGCAATGGACGAACAAAAGAATTCTCTAGATGCTCTGGAAAGTAAACTTGATGAGCAAAACAAGAACTTGGAATCCAAATTCGAAGTGATCGAAGAGAAAATAGAGAAGGTCGAGACGCAACTCGAAAAAGTCGAAACTAGATTCGATGAAAATTTTGAGAAACATGAAACTCAGTTCGGGAAGTTAGAGACTCAGTTTGAAAAAGTGGATACGCAATTCGAGATAGTAGGAAAGCAAGTCGAAAATCTTACTAAGGAACTCAGCAACGTGAAGAGACAGAAGTTGCAGAGATGGTGTCGGCAATGGAGAAAGAAGGTCTGATTGAAAGTTCCAAAAGTCCGTGGGCATCACCGGTTGTACTGGTTAAGAAGAAAGATGGCGGCACGCGGTTCTGCGTGGACTATCGGCAGCTCAATTACGTCACCAAGAAAGACAGCTATCCTCTGCCACGGATTGACGACACGCTAGACACACTATCAGGAGCCCGATGGTTTTCCACTCTCGACTTGAAGAGTGGCTACTGGCAGGTACAGATTCATCCAGAAGACCGGGAGAAAACCGCGTTCACCGCAGGAAATGGGCTATGGCAATTCACGGTAATGCCATTCGGGCTGTGCAATGCTCCGGCGACTTTCGAGCGATTGATGGAATGTGTCCTGCAAGGGTTAACATGGAAAACCTGTTTGGTATACTTGAATGATGTCATCGTCGTAGGAAAAACGTTTGCGCAACACCGAGACAATCTAAGGGATGTGTTTCAAAGGCTTCGAAGTGCCCACCTGAAGCTCAACCCCAAGAGTGCGCCCTGTTTAGAGCGGAAGTCAAGTACCTGGGACACATAATTTCAGCGAAAGGAGTGAGAACCGATCCGGAGAAGGTCGAAGCGGTGAAAAACTGGCCAGTCCCAAAAGACAAACACAAACTAAGTAGCTTCCTGGGTCTAGCCACCTACTACAGACGGTTCGTGAAGGATTTTGCCGGGATCGCAAAGAGCCTGCACCAGTTGACGGAAAAGGGGAAACAATTCAAATGGTCAATTGAGTGCGAGAAGAGCTTCAAGGCACTTAAACAGCGGCTATGCGATGCCCCGATACTAGCTTACCCCTCTCCCGGGGAAACGTTCATTGTGGATGCAGATGCTAGTAATGTCGGGGTAGGAGCCGTACTCTCCCAGGTGCATGATGGCCAAGAGAAGGTGGTTGCGTACTTCAGCAAGGTGCTCTCTAAGCCAGAAAGGAACTACTGCGTGACAAGGCGGGAACTTCTAGCTTTGATCTTGGCTACGAAGCATTTTCACAAATACCTCTATGGGAGGAAGTTCGTTCTTCGCACAGACCATGCAGCCTTAAAATGGCTATTACAGTTCAAGAGTCCTGAGGGTCATGTCGCAAGATGGATCGAAAGGCTGCAAATCTACGACTACGAAATACAGCATCGTAAAGGAAAACTCCACTCTAATGCGGATGCACTGTCCCGGAGACCATGCAGAACGTATTGTAAACATTGTGCGCGTCAGGAAGAACGGGAGCTGGTTTCCATCCAAAGAATGAGAGCCGAACCTATCGCCGGCTGGAGCGTAGATGAGATCCGGAACGCTCAGAAGGAAGACCCGGATATCGAGCCGATTCTGGCCTGGAAGGAGAACATGGAGAAACCGGATCATCAGGACATCTCTCAGAGAAGCCCGACCTTAAAGGCATATTTTGCGCAGTGGGACTCCCTCCATGTCCAAGAAGGTGTTCTGAGAAGAAAATGGGAATCCTCCGACGGAAAGTCGTTTGTAATGCAGCTTGTCGTACCGCGGACGAGGGTCAAGGGGGTGTTACAGGAAATGCATGGCGGGGCGTCCGGAGGCCACTTGGGAGTGAATAAGACGCTAGAAAAGGTACGAGAACGTTTTTATTGGTTAAGAGCGAAGGAAGATATCGAAGACTGGTGCAGAAAATGCGACGTGTGTGCAGCTAGCAAGGGTCCGAGAATCAAAACTCGAGGTAAGATGCACCAATACAACGTGGGAGCACCTTTCGAACGAATCGCCATTGACATCGCAGGGCCCTTTCCGGAAACCGACAATGGTAATCGGTATATACTCGTAGTGATGGACTACTTCAGTAAGTGGCCGGAAGCGTTTCCGATCCCTAACCAGGAAGCCAGAACCGTGGCGGAGCAGATCGTCTACAATTGGGTTAGCAGATTCGGTGTGCCCTTGGAATTGCATTCTGACCAAGGGCGGAACTTCGAGTCAAGAATCTTCCAAGAGATGTGTCAACTACTCGGAATCAAAAAGACAAGGACAACCCCGCTTCATCCACAGTCGGACGGTATGGTGGAGCGTTTCAATAGGACTTTGGACGAACATCTCTCGAAGGTCGTAGGTGACTACCAACGGGATTGGGACCGGCAGATTCCCTTGTTTTTGATGGCCTATAGAAGTGCCGTGCATAGCACTACTCGACATACGCCGTTCGAAATCTTATTTGGTGGAATAGCTCGTTTACCCAGTGAGGTGAAATTTGGATCTCCTACCAATGAGCCCAGAAATGAAGAAGAGTACGTGGCGGACCTTAGGGAAAGGCTTAGGGACATACACCAAAGGACCAGAAGCCAGATTAAGATGACGAGCGACCGCATGAAGACCAGGTATGATGCCAAGGCAACAACGTCAGGATTCCAGGAAGGAGATCTGGTGTGGCTGTATAATCCCCATCGCCAAAAGGGGAAATCACCTAAATTACAGCGGAACTGGGAAGGTCCCTACAGAATAGTAACCCGCATCAACGATGTTGTCTACCGCATCCAGCGAGGACCGAGGGCCAAAATGAAAGTGGTTCATGTGGACCGACTGAGTCGATACAATGGCCGAAATGAGGATGCACTTGTTCGGGATGAACACGTCTAAGAGGGGGGCAGTGTAGCATAATAATAACTACGCTCCCTAAAAGTATGATGCAACAAATTCCGAAGTGACTTTTCATTCTGGCAGAATTTTGGTTCGAACTGTCCTTTCATTCGAGGTTCGTGTCTGCGGTTTCCACAGTTCATGTCTACGAAAGAGACGGATAATATCACGGATGAGAGGGAATTATAACTGCAGGAATGATTGTCATCTTGGAATTTCTCTTGTTCCAGTGGTCGAAGAATTTGCTAGAAGTTTCTGGCTATCAGAAACTTCTGCTATATAAGGACAGATGGCGATCAAAAATCGAGCAGTAGTTTCTAAACTGTGGCGAAGAGATTAGAAAAGTGATAGTGGGCGAAGTTGTAATTTTGTGATAAATTGAAAGTTGAGATTTAACAAGAAGAAGTAATTAGTTTGGATTTGTGAATTAAGTAATAGAAAGGAGATAAAGTGATTTGAGAGGACAGAGACCTTGTAAGAAAAGAATAGCGAAGAATAGTATAGTGTGAACCTGAATTGTTCTAGAGACTAGAAAATAAAGAAATAATTTCACAGAATATTGTTTTATCTACTCGAGCCGTAGCTCGCATATTACAATATCTATGACGCTCATGTGCGTGGAAGTATGATACACATTTGCTTCCAAATGCGGAAGATAAGCTGAAAAACATTAACTTAGTTTTTGAGTTTATTACTAAATTATGTTCAGCAAACCAGTGTCTCAATAAACTTAGATCGCAATTAACATCAGAAACTTGGTTCAAAGGGCTGTTTAAGCCATAATTGAAACCAATGTCATCATGCGCGTTAAATGTGCGGGGAAAAACACAAGAGCATAGATTGTTCAATGCCATCAGAAAAAGGGAAGGTGAAGTGTGCACCATGCGAAGGAAACTACAAGGCTACGAAATCTACAAAACCCTTAAAATCCAACGCTTTCCTTCCATACGCAGAAATGAGTATCCAAGCAACAGTAATAAAAACTCAAATCAGTAACCAATCTAATAATGGAACACAAGACAATATTTCGAATAAAATCTATAAAACAGCATTAGACATTATAAACTCTAACCAACCCCATAACGCAACACAAAACAACATCTCAAATACTACCGACATAAAGGAACTAAAGAATATGATGAAACAGCTCATGCAACAAATGACAAATATCATGAATATCATTACCCTACTTGTAACAAAACTCAATGGACAACATGGATATTAATTACAAAATAATCATTTGGAATTCAAATGGTTTAAGCCAACATGCTCTGGGACTAAATTAATTCATTAAGGACCATTAAGTTAATATACTAATGATTTCAGAAACGCACTTCACAGATAGGAGCTGTCTTAAAATCCCTGGATATGACATTTATAACACTAATCATCTCGAAGGTACAGCACATGGAGGCTCAGCCATCATAATAAAAGAAATAAAATGTTTAAAACCCGAAAAATATCATACTGACCACATCCAATCCACAACAATTGGAAATAATGGACAGACTCGGGCTATATCAATATCAGCTCTCTATTGTCCCCCTAAACACCAAATTACGACAACACAATTAAAACTAACTCATGGATGTGGAAGTACCCCGCAAGAATATATCGCACGGCAGTAGAATTCAAATTTTTTAATGATTAAACTTAAATAACTTAAAATTTACATAGACGAGGACGACACACGAGGGTGGTAGAGGTAGTGATAGTGGAGAGTTGGTAACTTAATCACTGGTTTTTAAGCGTTTCACAAGACCATCACTGCCTTGGGAGTTGGAGTCTTCAGAGAACGGCATACTTGATACGAATTCAGTGGCACCATGCGAGTCGCTGACCATTGAGAAAAAAGTAGAAGAAACAAGACCACCACTTTAAGTCACTAGGAACACGTTTCATAGCAGGAGGTGACATCAACGCAAAGTACATTGACTGGGGATCACGTATAACAAATAGCAAAGGAAAAAAAAATACTAGAAGCAATACGGATCAACAATTGCAAGCATTTAAGTACCGGAGAATCCATATATTGGCCAACAGATATTAAAAAAAGAAATGATAATCTCAACGAACTAAAAATTATATCTATCCTTGAACTATCTTCTGATCATTCTCCAATCCAATTCGACTACACATCGGAAATAACTATCATCCCCGGATCAAGTCTACTACACAATAAGAAGATGAACTGGGATGCCTTTCGTGACTTTGTTAACTCTAAATCTAAATCTCTAAATACGATATTGAAAGATCGATAATCACTTTAGTCAAATCGACAAATAAACCTAAGACAATTAACTACTCAACTCCTACCATAAGCAATCAAATCAAGGAGAAAACAAAACTATGGAAAATATGGCAATCGCAAGATTACCCGATGACAAAAGAAAACTAAATAAAGCAATTAAGGACCTTAAGGAAAGCTTGCAAACTTTAAAAAATAAAAACCTCACAAATTTCCTGCAACACCTGTCGCCTACATCTGAAACTACTTTTCGCTGTGGAAGGCTATTAAAAAACTTAAAAATATAACTGTGTACCAACCTCCAAAAAAAGCGGGTAGTTCGTAGGCTAGGACTAATTACGAGAAGGCAGATTCATTAGCAAAATATTATGAAGAGGCCTTCACAAACAACCAGGGCAATGCTAATATTCTCCCACCATTCTCTAACAAATCAACTGACAATACTAGAATCAAAAAATTAACAATAAACAAAATAGAATTCTGTATCAAAAAGAGAATTAACCATAAGAAGGCGACTGACTGGCACTCTACTTAAAGCAATAAAATATTTAAGAAATACATTTAACTCACGATAAGACTTACGAGTAAATACTTTCCTAAAGTACGAAAAGTTGCAGAAATAATGGCAATACCTAAACCTGGCAAAGATTTAACGAAAGCATTATCCTACAGACCAATAAGCTTACTTCAACTCTTATCGAACATTTTTGAAAAACTACTTCAGGACCAACTAGAACCCATTCTAACGTATAATAATCTCATTCCTGATCATCAATTTGGCTTTCTTAGACTGACTGCTTTCTACAGTGCAACAAATCTATAGGCTAACAAATAAAATCTCAGCAGACCTAGAGGGTAAAAGATATTGTGTAGGGGTCTTCCTTGACGTGGCTAAAGCCTTTGACAAAGTCTGGCACAAAGGACTCCTATTCAAATTACAAAACTAACTTCCACCAGATGTCTACTCAATAATCGAGAGATACGTAACTGACCGCTCTTTCTATGTCAAGTAGAAAAACGAATATTCAACGATGTTTCAGACGAGAGCAAAAGTACCCCAACGAAGCGTTTTAGGTCCAGTGCTTTATGTTTTATATACTTCAGATATACCCTTCTCAACATAATTCCAATATGATTGCAACCTTTGCGGACGACACAATTCTATTAAACTCACACAAGGAACTACCAACAACAACCGGTCAACTACACGTTTCATAGCAGAAGGTGACATCAACATCATGCTTAACGGGAACCAAAATGGTTTGACGATTGGCGTATAGAAATTAACGAGGACAAAATATCGCAACTGATATTCACAATGAGATGAAACTACACTCCGTAACCAATTAAAAACAATGACAAATCAATTCCTATTGACAAAGCAGCAAAATATTTTTATATGCATATAGACAGTAAACTCACATGGAGATATCACATACACAAAAAGCGAGACTAGATAAAACTAAAATATGGACAACTATATTTCGGAAGGACTCAAAACTATCGACAAATAATAAAATCCTACTATACAATTTAATAATAAAACCAATTTGGTCCTATGGCATCCAACTTTGGGAGACATCAAACAAAATCTAACATAGCGATTATCAAAAATAAAAATTAAAAATTCTACGCTCAATAATCAATGCAGAATGATAAAACTATATCCAACACTGATATTCACCGTGACCTAAACATCCCGACTATCAATGACATCACATACAAGTATTAACACACGCCAATAACGGAATATAAAAGTACCCTAACCGATGTAAATAAAAAATGTAAAAAAATGTAATTTACTTCCAAACAACAAAGAACGATATGACATTGGTCATTTCGTCGAATTAATTCCTGTACAAATCAATGTACTAAATGTCAATTATAGAATTCTTTCGGGAAATAATAATAATGAAAAAATAAAAACATTTTGGCTCTAAGGTGCTTTGAATTTTTTCTGGTATCCAATTGTTCAGTAATGCATTTAATTTACTTTAGAAGTATGTAGGGAAGAGGCTCTACGGCTTGTGGTTTGTGTAAAACTTTTCAAAAAATAATAATAGCTTTCTCATAAAGTTTTCGCCTCCATATTGAGCCTGCCATCTTATATCTTTAATGGTTACAGACTTTTCTTGTAATGCCTTCGACTTGTTCTACAAGTAGATAAAAACCAATGTCTCTGCAGAGTCAAGTCTGTCTCAAACATTTGAATAAATAACAAATAACTCTCGAAAAGTCCAGGCCGCCATATTGTATTCGCTATCTGTAGTTTCAGATTTTTCATGAAACGTGTTTAACTTGATCTATGTGCTTACATATATGCAAATAAAAACCTGGTGTCTGTACCAGTTTAGTTTGTCACAAACATTTCAATTCATACATAATAAAACACCTTCCAGAAAAGTTTGGGACGCCGTATTTTTTATTAATTTTATCCTGAAAAGTATCAACTTGCTCTGTAAGTTAATGAACACAGATTAACTCCACGACTTGCAGTTTACGAGTACTTTCTACGACTTAGATTCTTCATTCTTTCTTGTTATAGAGTAACAATTATAATAGGTGAAAACCTCGTCTCTACGGCTTGTAGTAGAATATGTACATACATATATTGGCGTCCATATTGCACCTGCTGTTTTCAATCTTTTATCGTCTCAAATTTTATCTGCAATGCCTTGGAACTTGCTCTAGAAGTAAGTGGAATCTTTGTGCTTCTACAAATTCTAGTTTGTCAAACATTTCAATAAATAACAAAGAACTTTTTCGAAAAGCCCAGCCACCATATTGTATCCGCCACCTTTAACATTTTGTTGTTCTAGATACAGATAATTTAAAACCTCGTGTCTGTACGACTTTAGTTATCTATTTCAATTCATACATGCATAATAAATAACCTTCTACAAAAGTTTAGATCGGCATATTGTGCCGGTCATTTTAGCTTTATCCTAAAACTGCTAGCTAACGAAAACTCCTTTAGACTGCGATTTGTTAATTGTCTTAATCATTGGACTGGTTCAGTTGGTTAAAGCGCTTGAATATTTCTGAAGCAATTTAGGAGGCGGGTTTTCATTATGCGCACTGAGCAAAAATTATTTTTTTTTTGGCTTAAAATGGCTTAAAAAACATAAATATAATATTTTTTTCTTGAGGAAATGAAAAACAATTTTCGCATGTTTTTCATTTGTTTAACAGTGTTGCCAGTTTAAGTGAAAATCACCTGGCGCTTTAAACGAAGTTACATAGTTGAATAAGTGTATACCAAAAACTGTCAGGCAGCCGCCTGTAATAAAGTCTGGTGTATTTAAAGCATGAGGTGGACAGGATTTTAACCCTTTTTTCCGCAGGGTTTAGCCGCTGACGCGACTTCGTCGCTCCGCTAAGGGTATGTCAACAACTGTCAGTCAGGCGCCTAGAGCTAAAGTTTAATTATATTTACTCTGGGGTATTTAGCAGTATATTTTCAATCAATAAAAAAAAAAATCAAAAAATACGAAATTAACTTTAAATTATTTTAACTTTGGCAATACCTATAATATTTTCCAACATTCACTGCATTCACCACCCCACCCACACCCCTCTACATCAACAAAAATCACTTAGCACAAGCGTTATACGAAGTGAACGCGTCCATTTGTGCAGTTTGTATACGAGTACATGCACTTTTCTGTGAAAATTGAAAACTTTAAAACTAAAAAAAAAAAGAAAAAAAAGTTTCCACAGAAAAATTCTTTTACAGTACATCTTAGAATAAGTCAATTTAAAAAAAAAAAAAACAATAAATTTGCTTAGTGCGCATAATGGAAACCTCACCCCAATTTAGCGATGACTCACTGAACACCACCTTCAGCGCTTAGTTGCAGTTGATGAATTTAAAGCAAGGAAAAAGTGTGCATCATAATGTGTTGATTTTCAAATTTGTTAACGCATTTGTACTGATTTTAACATTTTCGAAATCAGTACGCAAATGTACTTATTTTTCGTTTGTAACCTTTCTGTTGCATATTCAAGTAAGAACATTTATATTTTGCAAATTTAGAAATGAATATTTACTACAAATACTTTACTCGAATAAATAAGGTCCAACAGGTTGCTGTTTATCTCTTTTTTTTTAAGTTTTTGTTTTCAATGTATTTTATTATTATATGTATATAATTAAAATAAACACCGAATTAGGTGCTTTACTCCTTTAGCAAATAATTGCAAAAGAAAAAGGTCGCTTTGTCGGAGAACTCTTTTTAACATTTTGTTTTTTTAAAAACTTGGAGTGTCATATTTGTGCATACATACATATATACATTGCATAAAACCAATTATGAACAAAATCGTATGAGTTATATACGAGAAACTAACAATCTTAAGAAACACATAAATAAGTGAAGTATCACTATAAATTTGGTTTGCCAGCCTACCTCAAAGTTCTAATTACTAAGGAAATTGTGAGAGCAGTTGAAATTTACTTTTTTAAAATTATTTTTGAGGTTAGAATGAGAATTCGGATTTCACCTTGTAAAGTGACCTAATAAATCTCAAATACGAAGTTTGAATATTCTGTACCATTATATACAGAGAGAACTGAGAACCCACTTGTTTTTAGTTGTTCTACAATATGTAATAATATCTACAAAGATTGATACAAATCTTGAGATCGCAAATTTTTATGCCCTTCATAAATAGCAAGCCTAAGTTCATAGAAGCGGCAGCGGTGAGCATTTTTCGCATTCTATTCTAAATTCAACTTTGGATCTCAAATTTATAGTACTACATTTGCAGTTACTGTTTCTTCTTCTTTTATTAACCATTGACATATAAAAGGTGACCAGTTAGCAATGATAGTTTTTCCGATTGTTATGTTTCAGCAGCTGTCAAAGTTAACAATGACATCCAGCTGTCAAAGTATTCAGTAAGGTTTGCCATTCCATATGCATCATTTGACGCTTCCCGAACGTGTGGAAATTATTAAAAAATGTTACCGAAATTCCGGCTCAGTTGTAAATACTCAACGTGAATTTCGTCGTGAGGCCGGTCGTCATCATGGCTTCAGTGCGCATTCAATTCGACGCATCGTGGAAAAGTTTGAGCGTGAGTACACTCTTTTGGACCTTAAGCCACCAATCAGATAGACGTCAGTGCGAAGTGAAGAAAACATAGTCGCCGTAGCCGCCAGTATCGAAGAAGACCCGGAAATGTCGATTCGGCGATGATCAGCTGAATTGGGCATTGCCAGAAAGTCAACCAGGCTTTTTTTGCAGTTGGATTTAAGCCTACATCCCTATAAGATTGTGCTGAAGCAAGAATTGAACCCGGACGACCATAGACAATGCCGTGAGATCGCTAATTGAGCGATGGAAATGTTGGCCGGAGATCCGGATTTTAGCCAAAAAAAACATCTTCTCGGACGAGGCCCATTTGTGGCCCAGCGGCTATGTCAACAAGCAAAATTGACGTTATTATAGCGACCACAATCCACATGTGTTCGACCAAGCATCAATGCATCCACACAGATTGATTGTTTGGTGCGGACCTTATTTCTTTCGAAATGAGGAAGGAGACACCGTCACCGTCAATGGTCCTCGTTATAGAGCGATTTCAACCGACTTTCTGTGGCCAGAGCTCGACAACATCGATATATCCGAGCTGTGGTTCCAACAAGACGGCGCTACATGCCATACAAGCGACGCAACGCTCGAAGTGGTGATGGAGAAATTTGGTCATCTCACGGCGAGCGTTCAATTGGCCGGCGTGATCATGCGAATTGACACCCCTCGATTATTTTCTCTGGGGCTACGTCAAGTCCTTAGTCTACGCTACAAGCCAACCACTTTGGACGAACTCGAGGCCAACATTCGAGATGCTATTGACGGAATAACGCCGCACATATTGGACCGAGTCATCAAGAATTGGACCGACCGCTTGAAGCACTGCCAGCAAAGCCGAGAAGACGACCATTTAAATGATGTGCTATTCCATACATAATGGCATGAACGTAGCTTCAAAACAAAGCCAGAATCAATTTGATATCTCACACCATTCTTGTTTTATTTAAATTTCTTTTCCTATCGTTCTTATCTGGTCAGCCTATATAACGCGTATGTACTCGTAGATCGTGTATTAAGTATTTTTTCCCTCTATCTGCCTTGCTGGAACGCCACTTGTGGAGACTTCCGCGCATACGCTTACTTCTGATTATGCCTCATTTTCATACTCCCACTGCTGACATCCGTAACATTCTCATCTCCGTCGCTGTCATTTTTAATACATTTTTTTCATTCATTTTAATTGCATTTTTATTACTCCAATCCAATTACAACTTAAATGCTAGACAAAAAACGCTTAAAACTAGCTTAATTAACTTAACTATGTTATTCTAACTTAGTGGCCCTATGCGAATGCTCTAAGCTAAACCTAATACTCAAAACTATGTCTTTCGACGTACCTTACTTGTTTTATTCGCCTTATTGTTTAATTATTAATAAATACTAAGAACATTTTTTTGATAAAATTAAAAAAACTTTGTGTATGTACTTTTTTTTCTTTTGTTCTTATAATAAAACTTAAAAACTACCTTAAAATAAATCTTAAACTACCTTATTCTATTATACCTTATTCTATCTTACTCTGATTATGTAATTAGATACATACTTTTTTTATTATTTCTTTTTTTAATACATCTTTGAGTTTAAGTGGCATTTTTCGATCACTAAACACTGCAGAGATTTCGCCCTATTTTAACCACTTCATATCTACTCGATGTGCAATATCGTCATCACAATTTCTCTGATCATTTACGATTGTACCCAAATATTTAAATTTATCGCATTTCGTAACAATAATTCCATTTAACAGGATATCCGGAAGCAGGTTTTTAGGTTCGGGAAAACGACATTGTAAATGTTCTGTTTTCGTGCGGCTAATTCTTAAACCGTTATCTTCCAACGCCTTAATATAATTATTGAATGTATTCTGAATACCTGTCCCGTCGCTGCTTACGATGGCACTATTCTCTGCGAAAAGAAGAGTAGTTGTTTTAATTTCATCGATATGTCTCTTAAGTAAAAAATCTTGCACGGCATTAAAAAGCAAGGGACTTAGGCAACTGCCTTGGTGCACTCCTACTTTAACTCCGAATTTCCCGATTATTCCCGTCCTGTATTTTTCTTTCTTTTTTACTTCATCATAAATGTCGTGTATCATTCTAACGAACGTCTCTAGTACATTTTGGGATCTCAGCACCATTCAGATAAGATCTCTCGGAGCCCTGTCGAAAACTTCTCCAGATCGATAAAGATGATATATACATATATCTTTTTAGGCGTCGTTGTGTTTTTCCATTACTATCCGTAAATTGCGAATAGCGTCGTAAGTAGACTTTTCTCCGATAAAGCCGCATTGATTATCACGAAGTTCAATTATATTGCGCTATAAACTGTCTAAAACCCGCTCATAAATTTTCATTATATGAGATATTAGTTTTACCGATGGACAGTTATTGCAATTTCGCTTCTCGCCTTGCCTTTATACAGTGAAACGCGAAAGCTCTCCCTCAACTGACTTGGCATCCGATCTCCTCTCATAATTTCATTAAATAGAATCGCGAGCCACTTTAAACCTCGTATGATCGGGTCCGACTGCCTTCCCCGTTTAATTTTTTTCACCGCTTCGGTCACTTCGTCTTCAATATATTTCGTAATTTCTCTCGCATTTTTTCTCCGTTGAGTAGTAATTTTGAAAATATTAGCACTATTAGCGAAGAGACGCTTACTTTAACTACCACTTTCTTCGCTTCCTTTTTACGTCGGTGGTATTCGAGTTTCAAACGGGCCTTTTTAATTTCATCATTTTGACTACTTAGTCCATACTTGAAAAGCTATCTTTTTATTACTAACCGTCTTTTTGCTTAGTCAAACTGCTACCAAATTTATTTATTAACGTGAAGTCGGCGTTCCAAAACACCGAACAAATTGTTTGCATTATTTATACATTCGCCTTGAAAGTTGCTCCACAAATTTCGGCGCAAATTTACCGCATAAAGCTGGACTTATTTTAATTGTATCAGTTTGCACTCTTTGTTTAATATTTATCATAGGTAGCTTTGAAAATGATCAGTGTGTAGTGGAAAATAAAAATGATTGCTATATTCGTTTAGTTGGCCATTTATAGCAGTACTCAGTAAATAATTTTTGTCAAAATATTAGCCCCGCCGTTTTGTGTCCGCCATTTTAGATTGTAGATGGTTTCACTTACAAGTTGGTAAAAACCTCGGTAAAATCAGCTTTTATGTTCTTTCTTTCGAAGGTACACACGTAATAAATATCTTCTCTCAACTTGCTCTACAAGTTAATAGCTGAAATCTTGCAGTCGTGTAACTACAACTTTTAGTTTGGCTTAAACATTTCAATAGGCACATATTAACATAATAAATACCTTTCTCGAATTGTTTGTGCCACCATTTTGTTAATATTTTAGATTTTTAAATATTACACACTTCTTTCTAAGAACGCACTTATACTTCTTGTAAGTTGTTAACTAATGTACATACATACACATTCCCAAACACATCCGTAACTGTAAAAAAGCAAGGCTATAGTGGTCAAACCACGAAGCCTGCGCTTAAAACTGAAGAAAGGAAACTCGTGGTTGACCATCCATGCTAATTATAGAGCTAGAGTGAGATCACTAGTCTCCCTCAAAATGTGTTTCCTGCTTAAATAACGACGTTGGAACTCGTAATGCTGTCCCTTACGGGCTGCCAACTTTCCGTTATGCATTATCTCGCTTTAAATGTTGAATAGATTTGCAGAAAACTAAAAAAGGAAACTCGTAGTTGACAATCCATGCTAATTCTAAAGTTAGAGTGAGATCACTATCACAAAGTTGTGTTTCCTGCTTAAAGAACGACGTTTTAATTCGTTGGAATTTGTAATACTGTTCCTTACTGGCAGCAGCCTTTTCGCTTTGTTTTATCTCGCTTTAAGTGCTGAACTCACTTGCGTGACCATGTAAATCGACCATAAACATCACCGACACAACGAACAAATCCCAACTTTCTCAGCCTCGCCTCGCACACAACTTGCTCGGCAACAACAAACCAGTAAAATTGTTCCCTCTGGAAACAAAATTCTTTAATTTTAGTACATACTCTCCCTCTCTTGGTACTAAAAGACTCTCTTAAATAAAACGAATTGTTCTCTCCTATTTCAGATCGTTTCCCCATTATTTTTTTAATTTACCTAGGCAAAAACAACATGCCAGCACGGTATGGATTTGGTAAAACTGGCGCGTTTTCCTCACGCACACAATCAACCGAAATGTGACCTCTCTTCGGCTCTGTCAAACAGAAAAAAAATCTGACAGAGCAGTTTCTTGTTTCGGCTTCTCATAATCCGTGTGAATTCTTCGTGCAAGGCGGAATTTTATTTCTTTGGTTTAAGTGTAAAAAAATACAATTAAATCGTAAAAAGTTATTTATTTTAAATTATTAAGTGTGTGATTTGTGTGAACGGTAAAAAAAAACGATTAAATTCCATTGCAAGACCGAAAAAGAAACGAGATTCGAGTGAGGGGCTCCGCAAAAAAGACAAAAAAAAAAGTTGTGACATTTTTGTTCGATTTTTTGTGTTCGACGGGGATGAAGAAGATTATCTCAAAGATGGCTGTGGAGGCGGCGGGTGCTCCAGGTTCCCTAATTTAAATTTGGAAACAAATATCTTTTAATTTCTTGATGTTTATTTGTGCATGCAACTATTTCCTGTTTCCCGTGTGTGTAAGTGTTGCGCAGTAGCTGCACTATTTAAATTGGCATAGCACATTATAATTTTGTAAATTTTCACTCGTAAATTTACGTGAGCAAACAAATACAGACATCCTGGATGGGTGAGTTGTGGAATGTCCTATCCATTAAAAGGTATAAATAGGTTGTTTTTTGAGCTAATAAAATCCGGGATTCCTTAGGAAGATGTGGGTGCTTCTGGAATGGATGCAGAATTCTTGAGAATATCCTTCTCTTTAGGGCGGCGAGTGGGAGTGTAGAGGAGGGATTCGCCTTTTAATTAATACAATAACTTCAGCTAAAAATGAAATGCAAGTGAGAATAGCGACGTAAGAAAAAATGGTGGTTGCCGTACAAGAATCGAGATCTTTCCATTGAGTAGAAAATTGAGTCGCAGAAAATAATTTTAAAGTATCTAAAATATGGGTTCGTAGTGAAGAGAATTGTTTGCGTTTAAGCTCCACTTAAAAAATTTAGTGCACCAAGTTGTGGACATAATTTTCACCAGATGAAAAATTGGTGTAGACATTGTGAATATGTCGAGTAGTGCTGCAAGATGGCCAGGATTGAACTGGATGCAAATTTGTAAGAGTATTGTATTGCAAGCGTAAAGCAAAAGGACGAAGGGTTTCAACTACACTCAAATATGCACACAATGGATGACTTCTCTACTCACAGGAAACTCTGTGGGAAAAGAAGCAGTAATGCTACCTGTCCCAGTTTATAACGGCCTTTCAATTGACGACGTGTCAGAAAACTTGTCATAAAAGGAAGAGCCAAATATATTGTTCATCTTGTTTGTATCAAACGCTAAGGAAGTGCATTCTCTTCTTAATATTCTGTAATTTTCGCGAGTTCATATTCGAATTCTAATATTCAAGCGAAAGCCATAAAATCACGAAATTTCAAAATTTTGTTTCGAAAACAAAGCATTTGCATCACGCATATCTAAAATCGAGTAAAAATATTGGCTCTTAGTAATAAATGAGTTTGAATACGCGTTTTTTTTAACGTCACCTCTAACTCCAAATCGAATATCGCTTCTAAAATAGGAAACAGTTTAGGAGTGGCTAACCCCCTCTAAGTCGGGTTTAAAGTGACAGTTAATAGCATTTCCAGTGATTTTGATATTATGCATGATTAAACGAAACAATTGTGATACAGCCTATAAGAAGTGGAAAAGATTCAAGCTCCAAGAATTTTATAACAGCTTTCGCCAACTAAGGAATTTGGTCAATTCCAAGATTAAACAAGCTAAAAGAGTGTTCTACGCTAGACAATTTGACCATGAGTTACCCTCAAAAACTCTCTGGCAAAATTTACGCGAGCTTGGTGTTGGACGGAAAAAGAATGCTGAAATGAATGAAATCGATCCCAACCAGCTCAATAGAGCATTCACGAAAGTGCAAATGACATCCAGAACAAGTGCTGATCCACTGGATGTAACGTTCAGTGGCTTTGAATTCACTCGTATTGAACAGGATGATGTTGTCAATGCTATCCTTAAAATTAAGTCTAAAGCTATTGGTATCGACGGAATTCATCCGATTTTTATTAAAATCATACTACCTTACATTCTTCCAGCCATAACCCATATTTTTAACAATATAATAACTGCATCTACTTTTCCGACTGAGTGGAAAACTGCAAAAATTGTTCCAGCTCTGAAAAAGAAAGCGTCATCCAACTCGCCGGCTGAGAATAGACCCACTGCCATCCTTCCATTCTTGTCCAAGGTCATGGAAAAGATAATGCATAAGCAAATATCTGTCTTTGTTCAGCGCAATAAACTACTTTGTGCAAATCAATCTGGCTTCAGGCCGTATCATAGCTGTACATCTGCTCTACTTAAAGTAGCTGATGATATCCGAGTGGCGATGGATAAAGATTTAATAACTTTTGTGACTCTGTTGGACTTTTCCAAGGCCTTTGACACAGTGGATCATATGGCTTTTCATCATCTACTATCAAGCTCATCGAATCAAATCTTGGTGGAAGAAAACAAGCCGTTGCTGTTAATAATGTGATGTCTGATTTTATTGCAACCTCAGCGGGTGTACCTCAAGGGTCCATATTGGGACCCTTGTTATTCACAATATTTATCAATGATCTTCCGATCATAATCGAAAATTCATTGCTGCACATGTACGCAGACGATGTACAGCTCTACATAAGTTGCAAACTAGACCTTATTAAAGATGCAGCTTGTAAACTTAATGAGGATCTACGATAAGTTTTAGATTGGTCTGAAGATAATTCGTTGAAGCTTAACCCAGCCAAATCTAAATGTCTCGTTATTAGCAGAAATGGCGTGAATGGCTATGATCTTCCTAATATATTCCTCCAAAATGAACCAATTGAGTTCGTTGACAAAGCTAAAAATCTTGGGGTATGGTTTAACAAAACGTTAAGTTGGGATGATCATATCTCCACTATTATAGGCAAAATCTATGGTTCTCTTAGGAATCTAACTATGTCGCAGTGTTTCGCTCCTTTGCAAACAAGGTTAATGCTAGTAAGGGCTTTGCTAATTCCAATATTTACATACGGATGTGAAATTTTTTGTTGCAGCAGTGCTCTCATTCGACGTAAGCTCAATGTTGCGTTGAACAATATAACTCGCTATGTTTATGGATTGAGACGTTTTGACCATATTTCATAATATGCTAAGAACATATTAGGATGCACTGTTGATAAATATCTCGAGTATTGCACAATCAAGTACCTACAAAAAATTATTACCAGCAAACAGCCTCCATATTTATTCGAAAAACTTAAACTTTCACGGTCGAGCCGATCTTTAAGTTTAATCCAACCGCGTGTTCACTATCAAAACTCAGGGCGTCAATTTTTCGTTCATGCTATTCATCTTTGGAATACACTTCCTCTCAGCGTTAGGAGACTTTATGATGCGAATGGTTTTGGGGAAACTCTCTTTCGGCACTTGGCAGGGTAAAACAAGCACATTTTAGTTTATTTGCATTTTCACAATTACGAGTACTTTAACTTTTTGTTTCTACATATTGTATACTATAATAATTTTCTACTTATACATTTTTCATTTCCATTTAGCACTGAAGTGTATGAATTTTTGAATATTAGTATTACCTATATATACATATCTCATTTATAGCTTAAAGATGATGTAGTCTATTATAAATGATGTTACTCAATCAATAATAAATACTAATAAATACTAAATACTAAACGAATAGTAGAGCACGCAAAATTATAAAAGTACGGTTGAGTGCTTTAAAATACTAAACTAATGTAGAATATTTAGTCTGAAATCTAAATTGAATGTCTTCGACCTGTCAAGAGTCAGCTGTGCAAGTTCACAGTAGCGAAAATGTAGAAATGCATCACAATGGCCGCGTTCCAAGCGCACTCTCTCCGCTAGCCACTAGGCAGCAAAATCATGGAACAGCCTTTTGACCTTACAACAGCTGATAGCTAGAAACTCGCTAGATTTACTAGAGGTCGGTAACTGTTGGTAGTAATCAATATAATTCGATAATTCTCGATACCATTCCATTGTTTTAATTGAACCTTTTAATAAAATCTAGTTAAACTAACAAAAAACAGTTTTATGCCGTGTAAAATGTTCGTAAAATCTTAACTAGACACTAACATGTTTATCAAGACCTCAAAATTGACTAAGAATGTGTAAAAACAAATAAAATTAAAACTAGTTTTAGAATAAAATTCCGAAGCGAAATAACGATTTATTCCGAAGTAACTGATTTCGACATGTGTGCAACTCACTAAAATTTTAGGCTGAATTCTTTGATTAAAATACAGTCCATTAATGGAAAAAAATTAACTACTTTTGCAGTCAATTCGGGGTCTCTAACGATTCAGCGATGAAGTTAGTGGCTAGAATAATGCACGTGTACAATGTCATTCGATTTTAGTTACCAACGATTCCGGATATCTACTTGTTTTAATTAATTTAATTATGGAATGATTCTATCGATAACCCTTTTCGATCATCGATTTTCGATTTTTCATGCTATCGAAGACATAGGAATATCAAAGAGCAGTTTAAAATTAAATTTAATCAAATTCTATTGAGAAGCAAATAATTTAGACCAATTAATGGATTTATAAAAGAGTTTTTTTTTTTTTTAAATATCGATTGTTTCCGGCTTGCATTCGAAGACCCATCGCTAATGAATTGTATTGACAGATGACGTCTTTCTCTTGTTCTTATCTAGCTAAGTGTTCAAGCGAAAAATTTATTATACTTTGTTATATCTCCTCCACATTTCCCCGCTAGCACTAGTAGCGGAAAGTTTGGACGGCCCTGTTAGCCTGGTTGTTTTGCTACATTCTAGCAGAGTTCATGTAACGCGCTGAATAACTATTCTAAATTTGACTTAGGTTGTTTTATTACTACGAAATTTTAAAGACAATTTACAATCACCCAACTAACAGCGACTTTAGGAGTAGTTATATTACTAAGGGCCATTGAATTTGATAAAAATTGTGATGATTGGATCAACGTGACGGATTAGCTCGAGAAGGGGGTCCCAGACCCAGGTGACGATTATGCTATCATGTTCGCAGGCGCGTCGATATCTATCTTTCTGTACCCCGAGAAGGCTTTCGAGAATATTGTAATGGGAGTTTCTTTTTCTCTAATAACCAGCACGGATCTGAGCTATAAATACATTGCATTGATCAAGAAATGTACATTCGGCGTCCGTCGAATATTTGGAAAATGAATGTTGAATCAACAAAATTCTGTTACATATTTAGGCATTTATGCTCAAAAGTACGTTACTGGTCTTAACTGCACTGTTCTTTGAAAGGAGAGGATTCTCAAAATAATAAACCAAGTTCACGCTATGTGTGCGAAGTGGTTAAGCTTTTTTGCTGCTTCTGAAGCAGCTGATTTTACTAAAGTGAAGAAGAATGTGCTCATGTTGCGATCAAGTCCAAGCTTTTATATGCGATTCTCTAAAACTGAAATATAGTAAATGGATGAGCTCGTGTTTGCTACTTACTTAAAAATAAATATAGACTTCGGCGAATTGATAAAACACATACTGAAAAGATCATTATTGTTCGAGCTTCTGCGACTGGAAATTGCAACAAAAATGATGTTCTTTAAACCAATTGAGGCAGAATTCAAACAAAATTTGATTTAAAGGGAAAACACATTCGACCCAGTTTTTCATGTAGCTAAAGAGAGAGCTACACATATATGTATAACCCAGTGACATTGAGGAGTGTCCGACTAAGAGACGAATCGCCAAAGTAAGTTACGCGAAGAGACATGCATGGCTGAGGAGGGAGCTCAGTTTCCAGCACATGACTCTGGACATCTAGTTCTATTTCAATTCCTCTTTCCTTTATACAGGGACTAACAGCAACTGACCAAGGTGTGGAGCAGAATTGAAAGATCCTATTCTCAAAGTGACGGAAGAGAAAACAAAGCATCGGTTTAGGATATGGGATGTTACGAGGCGATTGACATCGACATGAAAAAGTTACGTTTTGAAGATGGTGATACTTGCTGAATCGCCAGCTCATCCAAATCCTCTATTTGGTCGATTGCATACACCGAAATAAAATAGCGAATTGCGAGTTGAAAAAAAAAGTTTGGTAATAAGACAAGGGTCTATCCTCAGAAGCGAACCAGCCTAGTGCTAATACGTCGCGATGGAACAGGTACGGGACTCGAGTGGTATAAAGGTAATAAGTACGCCCAGTTCATGACAGTGCACGTTAACACAAGGACAGCTTCCAGCACATCCTTCTGTTTTGGCAGCGAAGAATCCAACTGTGACCCTGCCAAATCCCGTCAAGCAAAGTACCGATCCCTCTACTCGTACAGGCTTGATTTAGGATGAGGAGGTTACAAAGCCGACGCATGCGCGTACACTTTGATGAGCCAAATCTCGTTAAGTGAATCGAGGTGGTCACCCAAGGGAATGCAACGATACTCGATAGTCGTTGCACCGTCGTGCAACATCGACAAAAAACGTCAGAAATGAGAAGAATTCTCATCATGAAACCTAATACTTATTCTAAATGCTACAAATGTGAATAGAGCTACAAGTTTTATCAGATACCAAATTGAAAACCTATTAGAGTCGGGTGTCTTTCTATATATGTTTGCAACTATGTGCAAACTCAATGAGCTGATAGTTCCCTCTCGCATATTTGGCAGCTATGACAGCCTTTGTCACCCGAGCGCTATTATTTCTTCTACCTTTCCTTGCAAATCAGTTGAAGATGTTCGTACTTGTTGTTACGTAAGGCATGTTTAGTATTCGAGTTTTTGTTTAACTAAGTATATAAGTTCTCTCTTTCACCTTATCCGTCGTAGTATCCCTTCGTTGGTTATTCTGTCTATCCAGGAGATGCGTAATATTCTTCGATGTACCCACATTTCGAATGCTCCTAATTTTTCAGGTCCAGGTTTGTACCGCATATAGTAGTACCAACTAAATTAGCATTTAACCAATCTCGTTTTTAATATATATGCTGCATAACACTTTTTTCATTCTGCACTGTATTTCTTTACTAGGATTATCTTTATTACTAATTATCATTCCTAAATGGTAGTGCTGAGCCATAGGCTTTGTTGTTTATTTTTGGCTCGAGGTTCCGTATTTGCTAGTATAGTTTATTTATATCGCTTGCTATTATGACAGCATCATCCGCGTATCTTAAGTTGTTATTATTGACTCCATTTACCTTTATTTCGCCGTCAAGATATTTTCGGAATACATATTGAAGAGAAATGAAGAAAAGATGAATCCTTGTCTCACTCCTCTACGAATTTCTACTTCATCTACTTTATTTTTCATCGCAATTAAAGTTTTTAATCACTCTGCTGTCATTCATGTCTATACGTTTACTATCAAGAATTTCTATCATTTTGTTGTGCTGAACTCTTTCAAAGGCTTTTTTTGGAATTTACTAAGTATACAAAATCGTCTCTGTTAATTTCCAAGGAAATAAAAGAAATAATAAGGGAGAAAAGAAAAGCTCAAGAATTTGCAACAAAGTAATACTCTTGAATCACTTATGTGACTTGCTGAAACAAAATATTAGGCATTTTAAAAACCGCGCAATAAGTACTTACATCGAAAGCTTGACAGCGAAAAATTATTTGCTCAAGATTATTTTTCTAATGTTTCACAAATCTTTGATAAGGTGTGGCTTGAAGGTTTATCTCGAGTATAGACTTTACTCTGTAAGACACAGATCGAATACTCAATTTAACGAAATTTCAGCTGACGTACCGTAAGGAAGCGTTCTTGGTCCGTGATATACCGCAAAAAGAAGGCACCGTCTTAACTACATTTTCCGATGACACTGCTATCCTAGAAATAGGTAAAACGATTGAAGAAACAACTGGAAAAATGCAAAGCGCTCTGAATAATGTAAATGAATGGACAAAGGTCTGTCAGATCGCCCTCAACGAAACCAAAAACGTTCATGTAAATTTCAATTATAAGAAAACGAACATCTGCCTGTCCGTATAAACTCGGTCCATATTCCTTTTGCAAACAAGGCTATATACCTCGGAATGACACTCCACACAATGTTGTAATAAAAGTCGCACGTGAAAAAGAAACATAAATAACTCGAAAACAAATACAGAAAAATGTACTGGTTACTTGGAAAAAATTCCAAGCTTAACATTGAGAATAAGCTGCTCTTATACAAGTAAGCCGTAAGTAACTACTACAACTTTGGGTTTATATCAAGAAAATTAATGTCAATATTTTACAAACTTTCGAACATAAAGTGCTAAGAGAAATTGTTCATGCACCGTGGTACATAAGAACCGACGATATCCACAAAATCGCGCAAAAGCGGGAACTTTCAAAAGTGTTTATTTAGTGATAAAAAAAAATTGTTTTATAAGTCTTAACTTAGTTCCGGAACTGACAAATTTATATCGAAGGGAGCTGTTTTTAGTGAGTAAGAATCTCACACTATGATGAGCCCGCGCCTGCGGTCATCATAGTGTCTGAAAGATTTGCACCTACTCTTGGGAAAAAAAACGATTTCCAAGCTTCGTTGGTATTAGAATGTTAAAGCTGTTACTAAATTCTAATTGTGAGGCACTAGTGTCCGCTTCAAGTTTACTGTGTATTATTTTTAAGAAGATCTTTAACGTATGGCTTATAAAGCTTATTGTTCTGTAGTCACTACACTGAATGGCTTTATTTTTCTTAGGTAATGTTACGAAGACAGTTTGTAACCAGTCGGTTTGAATCTTGTCGTATCTATAAATTGCTTTAAACAGGTTGACTAGTATCGGAATATTTTATTCATCAATAAGCTTCATCAGTTCGTTCGGTAATCCATGTGGTTTTCTTCATCAGTTTGGACTGTACTCATCTATGTAAGTTTCTCTTTTAACTTGATCTCTCGATTTTTTAGAAGATTGAGTTAATATTTTCCCAGTTTCGACATTTTGTGTACCCTTTTTTAAATGAATCTTAAATTTTGCGATAAAGGGGTTGTGATCAATGTCTGCACCTGGGTAAGCTTTTGTTTATTTAATTGTATTCCTAAACTTCTTGTTTATGATGATATATTAGGTGCGCAACTAAGTTCTCGCTGTGTTTTTTTTAATGAAAATTGAACTTTATTGTGAAAAAATGGTTACAAATGAATCATTCAAAGTATTGCCCATCGCTAGCTACAACTTTTTCCCATCTTTCTGGCAGAGCTCGAATACCGTTACGGTAAAAGTGTCTGATCAGCCAGACCATGTGCCATCGAACGGAACAAGTAATAATCGGATGGCGCAATATCTGGGATAGGACGGGTGGGGTAGGACTTCCCATTTAAGCGTTTCCAGGTAGGTTTTAACGGGTTTGGCCACCTGAGGCCGAGCGTTGTCATGCTGTAGAATCACTTTTTCGTGCCTCTGCTCGTATTGTGGCCGTTTTTCGCGCAGTGCTCGGCTCAATCGCATCAATTGAAGTCGATACCATTCCCCAGTGATGGTTTCGTTGGGTTTCAACCATTCATAATAAATGACACCGACCTGGTCCCACCAAATACACAGCATAATTTTCGCAGCGTGAATATTCGGCCGAGCCAACGACGTAGAATAGCATGACCGGGCAGTCCCCATGACTTTCTTTTCTTTGGGTTGCTGTAATGAATCCATTTTCCATCACCCGTCACGATGCGATGAAGAAAACCCTTCGTTTTTTGCCGCTGGAGCAGTTGTTCACAGGCGAAAAAAAGACGCTCAACGTTCCTTGGCTTCAAATCATAAGGAACCCAAGTTCCTTGTTTTTGAATCATTCCAAACGCCTGCAATCGCTTGGAAATGGCTTGACAGGTAACTCTTAATGCTGAAGCAAGCTGTTCTTGCGTTTGTCACGGATCCTCATCGAGCAATGCCTCCAATTCAGCGCCTTCGAAGGATTTTGGCCTTCCTTCACGTTGACGAACATCGAAATCACCGTCTTTGAAGCGACGGAACCAATCACAGCACGTTGTTTCACTTAGAGCAGCATCTCCGTAAACTTTTTGAAGCTCTCGATGCGCTTCAGCCGCCGTTTTCTTCGAATGAAAGAAGAAAATCAACACTTCCCGCAAATGACGATTATTTGGCACAAAATCAGACATTTTCACACAACCAAAAGTATATGACGCCAAAACAAAATCACTGATGTGTTCATCATATGTCTAAGCTCGGTTCATGACGTTTTGGATATGTCAAAATCGACCAGCACTTACTGCTGGAGCCATCTATTGACAAGAACTTAGTTGCGCACCTAATAGTCTATTTGATTTCTAACTATTGATTCTCGGGAGCTGCTTAAACCATGTGTTCATGATGACTAGTTCATTTGGTTGACAAAATTCAATTAGCTTTTGCCGTCTTTTTTTTTTTATTTTTTTTTTATAATTCGCGCGCGCCAAAAGAAATATGAATACCTTTATACTGTTACAGGGCACGGGCTTTTAACGAAAGCGAGAAGAGGAACAGAGGAGAAGCCTATGCACTTTGGCTTTAAATGTTTGAAGGTTGTAGTGATGGGGAAATACATAGCTTGGTAGATCATTCCACATTCGTGTCGTTCGGCTTATAAACGAATCCCTATATTTAACAGTACGACCGAAGTTAGGCTTTAGGGAAAGCTCATGTGTATTCGAAGCATGTCGCGTATTGCGGGTGAAATTTTGAAGGGGAGGAATGCAACTGGCTGTTTCGCTGGAGCATTTTTTGTGGAAAAAACGATAAAACAGGGAGAGACAGGAGACATTTCTCCGATGTTCTAATGAATGAATGGAATTCACAATGTCTCTATCACCTATAAGTTTTAACGCGCGATTTTGTACCCTATCAAGAATGTGCAGAACGGTCTTGGGTGCACCAGACCAGATAAGGGCGTTATATTCCAGCTTAGGGCGGATGAATGCCTATAAATTGAGGCCAGATCAGACGGGGTAAAATATTTCTTGCACCGTTTAAGGAATCCTAGACATTTTGCAGCATTTTTGGCGACCTCGAATATGTGATCATTCCATCGAAGATGGTTATTAATACACATACCGAGAATAGCAAGTCTTTCGGTTTCAATGATGCAAGTACCATACATGGATAATGGTTGAGGGTTTTGATTTCGCTTGAGAGACAGAAGACAGCATTGTGTTTTGGAAGCATTAAATTCCACTCTGTTGGTTGAACCCCATTTAATTATGCTGTCCAGGTCGGAATTTAATGTGTTTAACATACGCTGCCGTTCCTCTTCTACGGCCGAAGAGTAAGGACGTGAGTTAGGGAACGAATATGAAAAACTGAGGGTACTGTCATCAGCGAAGGAATAATTGGATTAGAAGTTGCAGACAAGAGATCATTTATAAAAATAAGAAAGACAGGCGGAGACAAAACAGAGCCTTGGGGAACACCAGCATTTATTTGGTGAATTGCAGACTTGAAGCCGTCCAAAACAACTTGTATTGAACGCCCCGAAAGGTAATTTCTAATCCATTGAAGAAGAGACTCATCGACGCCATATGCACGCATTTTCGACAAAACAGCCTGATGCCAAACTTTTAATTTTTATTACCTAGACTAAATCTAAATATTATTATTAACGTGATCTCTATGTTTTTTCAATGCATTGTACGTCGGCTATTCACAAAATATCTGTTTTGCGTCTGCCCGCTTCCTTAAATAATGATACCAACCTGATTAAAATGGATCTTGTTTATTTCTGGTTCTAATAGATTCATATCTATGAGTAGCTTTGTTTTCATCAAATTTTTTCAACTTTTTTTATTTTCTTCTATTACTTTAACGTTAAAAATTAATATTCTATTTTTTCGATAATTTTGTTTGCTTGGCGATTTTTTGTTTTATTTTTCTTTTTAATGTTTCGGTTTTTGCTTTCATTTCCTTTTTCATATTATTTACATTCTTGTTTACTTCATCGTACGTTTTATACATTTCTTTTTTTTTATGTTTTCCCAACAACTTGGCTGTATCTAACTCTTTTTTTAAAATCTTCCAATTCAATTTGTAGGTCTTCTTTAAACTTGTTTAATATAGAAATCATTTCCTGACTATCAATCTTTTTTTCTTAAATTAAATTTATAATTTCGAAAATCAAAATTAAATTTATAATTGAATGGAAGCACCCTCACTAGATAGAGTTAGGAAGTTTTTTACAAGTCTTCTTCTCTTTCTTTTCCCTTCAAGTGTATTTCACCACTAAAAATCACCAAACTTCACCAAAGCTTTCTAATAAGATTTTACAAATAACCATTGGTTATTTAGTTAATATTTCCATTGTACTTCAGCTGTTTCATTAATACTCGCCTCATTAAAATTGTTCCCTTTTAACCACTTTTTTTTAGTTTGATCTAAAAAATCTATTCCGTGAGAGGGTGGCCGTGGTGTAGTGGTAACATCATCGCTTGTCACGCTATTGATTCACGGTTCGAATTCTGATGTCAAGAATCATCTATTTATTTCACATGAAATAAATAAAAAAGTCGATCACTTGCGAAAGCTAAGTCAACTCTACTGTGAAGGCATAACACTGGCAGTAGGGTGGTCATATGGCTTAAATGCAACTTGATCGTGATGATGACATCAGGAGGACGGAAAAAAATTCTGTGAATCATAAGCAACGACAATAATAGCGAAATCAAACAAAATACTCCCCAGTTATCTGGACAGCCACCCTTGGAGTTTACATAAACTTAATACCACTTGAGTTTCAAACTATACCACTCTGTCTTTCTCTCTGTCTCTTCCCCTTTCCATAAAAAAAAAAAAACGCACGTGTTCTAAAAATTAGTATAAGGGTATTCATATCCCCTTTAACACGTGCAAATTATAAAAAAAAAAAAAAAAAAATCTCTAAAAACACGTTTTTATTTCTTGACACTTGACAACCTCTGAACCTGTTGTTGAATATATACAATTAAAGTTTCAATTATTCGGCAATTTCTAGAACTGCATATGGTAATGTCTCAGTCCGAGAACTTGGCGAGTTCATTCAAGATTTGTTTGGAATATACCATAAGTGAGTAACTGGATTTGAAGAATTTTAAGGAAGGTTAGAGGTATAACTCCGAGCAGGTGTAGAATATCCTACTCAATGCTGAAAAAGATGTCTGATTAACTAAAAACAAGGCTCATTGAGTTATACAATAACATAATTGATATTGGTACCATTCCAAGTAGCTGGGACACCCAATACTCAAACCAAAAAAAGGGCAAAAGTTCAGTGGAGTGTGACCGTCCAATCTTTCTTATTCGTATTGCAAAAATCGAAGAGAAACCAACCGACTTTTCAATCCAAATCAAGTTGCTTTTAAGGCCAACAGAGGATGCTTCGATGCTCTTCTACATATAGGCAACTACATCTCAAGAGCATTATCTGCTGGAAACCATATTTAAAATTTTCCTCTAGACTTCGAAAAAGTTTTTGACAATAGGAATTCATATCGTCCTAAACAGAATCAAAGAATGGACTATTGGTCCAATAATTTTCCATAATTTTTATCCAACATAAAATTAAGCGTAAAAATAAACAATTGCTATTCAAATTTGTCGACCTGGATTGCAAGGGTCTTACATAAAAGCCACACTTTAAAGTCATAAGAATTTATTTGAGATTTTTCACGTCTTGAGTAAATAACTCGTTAAAAATGGGAAAGTCACGGAAACCACAATCGAGGAATAATCTGTAATCATCACCCTTCTAAAGGAGGCAAATATGAGCGGGAAGATGCTTCGCAGTTAAAGGTATCAAGGTGCTGCGTTCAACGTACCATTGAACGACATGCTCAAACCGTAAGTCTTGAGGATTAACCACGGCCAGGACAATTTAAAGTTACAACTAAACACGAAGATCGGCTAATAGTCACAACAAGCAAACGAAGTAGAAGAAAAACAGCATCCGCGCCGAAATAAATGAAACACGGAATAAACCGCTGTCTTTGACAACGGTTAAACGAAGATTAAGACATACTGGACTATTTGGGAGAGTTTCTATTCGAAAACGCCTCCTGGTACCACAAAACAAGCAGAAAAGGACAAAAAGCGTTAAGACAAAACGGAGAGTTTTCCTTCGACGCAGCGCTGAACAAAAATGCTACCAGACTGTGTGTTTCCTACCGTCAAGCATGGTTCCTATACATATGTTAAGAACAAAATTAAAATATTTTTCTTCTTATTTTGGTTTCATATATGTATGTTCTCCGTTCATTTTACATGATTATTATTCTAATAAAGAGCTTTTTTCGATGTTAGATTTTATTTTTCTTTCGAGCACTGAGGGCGGTCTCAAACTTTTGAACTGCAAACTACAAGTGTATGTATAGAAAGAAGCAGTGCAAATGCGTAAAGCAGCACTCTCAATTGTACACACAGCATCTCGTATGCTTAGGATAATTTCGTTTCCGAAAAGGCTTCGTTTCCGAAAAGAGCCCAGGCTGGTTTGTAACAGAATCGACCGCAAGACAAAGGTTTTAAATAAAGGTTCCACATAACAAAAGCGAAACACAATGGACCGTATGGCCCCCGTGATAAGCATTTAGGTGCACTTCCCTCCAACCTAACCTAACCTATGAATATGGGAATCTGACGAATGCCTTGTAATCAAAAATGTGTAAACCTGGCAAAATTAATATATCTCCTAAATTTCGCGATTTTTCGTTTCCGAAAAAGATTTCTATACACGTTATTACTAATGAAAGCAAGCAAAGTGAGGTTTCTACCCGAGAAAATTCGCTTCTGATCAAAAAGGAACACAACGTCTGCTGATAAAAAGACTATTGCACAAAAAGTGGGACTTCTATTTCAAAAAAGTAATTCTAGATCTACTTTCAAGAAGGTGAAAACAAAAACGAAAGTCTGGTAAACTACTGACAGATTTTTGCTTAAGAAAGTAAGGCTTCTTTTAATGAAAGTGAACTCAGTAGGGTGAAGATCGCGGATCCCACTCTAACGTCCGCTAATGCTCTGCATTTTTAATTATACCCAAAAGACCAACAACTAGAATCATTTTCTCTTGCTTCCTTAAATAATAAAATAGAACTCAAGGCCAAGCCTTTACATACCCTGTTTAATGTTCACATAGGATAAGTAAGAAGTTGTAGACAAAAAGACCAAACAATGACAGTCACGCCGCCATCCGGGATACTTTAGCAAACAAATTTATTAATCCCTTTTTTTTATCACTACCTCTATCTCCTTCCGCCTTAATTGTGTAAATATTCATTTTCCGATGCCTTCACTATCTCAACATTTTTCTTTATCTTTATCTTTCAGTAAACCCTTCCGTTGAACGAGTTGAAAAAAATGTCTGCCGACATAATGGGAGATTTTATTTACGAAAGTAAATTTAATGAAATGCAAAAATACATTCCATTTCTAGAGCGTGTCATTGAAAAACTTAAAAACAATGATCACGATAAGCCACGCAAGGCTCAGTTAGAGAAAATGCAAATGTTGCATAATTTACTCAACAACAAACAGAAGAAGTAAGTAGAGAAGTACTTCACATTGCCACTTCTTACCTTTTTGCTCATTTATAGGCTAAAAATTGACACCCTACTAAAGTGTGAATCGGTATTGAAAAAACTTCATGCTAAAATTGAAAAGGTAAGTCGGAGACATAGAGAACGACAAATTTTATATATGCATTTGCTTTACATAGTCTGATGATTTGAGTCCGCCAAAGACGTTAAAGAAACCTTCCACAATAACTGCGAGTACACCAAACACATCTTCCACAGTATCAAGTAAAATACAGCCAACTCCATCTAAACCAGCACCAGCACATGTAACAGCATCATCATCTGCAGCCAAATTCTTCGTGCCAAAAAACAGTAACTTGATCGAAATCAACACTGGTCCAGCTAGTCCTACACAATTCGGTGAGGAGGATTTTCATCCACCTGTTGAAATTCCAACGGAACGTCGTTGTTCTCCAGTTAGAGCCGCAATGAATAATCACTGGGACCAACACACCACAAATAAACCAAAACAGGAAATTGGCAAGCCGATTCCTACGGTTGGCTCTACGGGATTTCAAAACCGGCCCTCCACCGATTACTTTCATAACATTCACAACAGTAATAACAAATATCAGCAAGAACAGCCGCCATTAGATCGTCAAAAAATCAACCACTCCCGATGGCAAGATCCGTCAGAGTGGACAATTGAAATACCACCAGTTATGCCATCTTCCTGCTCATCCTCGTACCACAGATCATGGGCTTCATCTTCCTCGTCTGGGTCATCTAGTACTCATCGACCGCATGAGAGACCACCACAGAGAACTGAACTCAAACCACAGCCGAGGAGTGAACTTAAACCACAGTACAGTTCCGAAGAGGAGAATTGGGATGACCCCGAGGATGAGCAACCACCCCCACCACCAAAATCTGTTCCAAAACCACCACCACCTCTACCATCATCATCACCATCATTATCATCACCATCGTCATCATTACACAGTCAACACAGAGAATCAAACAATAGCCATCATCATCGTCATCATGAGAAGAGTAGCAAGCATGGCCGTGATCTTCAATCCTTGCCAGACATCAGCTTGGAAAAGGATGCCTACCAAAAGAAACTTTACCACGACACAATCTATAAATACAAGAAACCTGAACCACCGACAGTTATTTTCAATCCTTTCATGAATCCCCCACCACCGGAACCGCCAGCGCCGGTACCCCCGGTCAGTAATATTTTTAATCGTCTCGGTGACAAGGTGGATCATAGTTTCGAAAACTTCCGCATCGAGGTGAAGAATGATAAGATGAAACCAAAGCCAGCAAAACCAACACCTCCTCCTCCGCCGCCGGTGGTTCCAATCAAACCAATTGATGAGGTCCTGAAGAGTCCACCGCTCAGTGCGGATGACATAGATGATTTGTTGAATGAATCACTGGAGGCGGCCATGGGAAAACCTGTCACACCCACGCCAATCGAGTTTACAAAAGACTGCAAAACCTCAGCTCTTGAACTTGTGCGCAAGAAGCTAGCCATGATCTCAAAGGTACCTGCGAGTGGTTTGGAATCGCCACCACCAGCAAACAAGGATCAAGACGAAAAGGAACCATTCTACAGAAGAGGACACACTCCAACTAAAAAGTCTGCTGAGTTTGTAAAACAAAATACACATTTATTGAGCCCTCAGCGAGAACTATTTAAACCCCCGCCTCCGTTGGTTAAAAATTACTCTGAATCTTCGTCAAAATCTCCACCAAATCCAATCGACAATGTTATTGAACGCTTGGCTCTGAAGTACAATCCTCATCGAAGGCGAGATTCTATATCAGCTATGTCACAAGAGAACTCAAAATACAATTCACATCAAATAACAGACAAACCAGATATCCAATCGTCGCCAATCAAAGACCAATCCATTGATCCAATGACAGATCGTTTGGCATTCAAATATAATCCACAACCACGTAGAGAGCCTATGGTTTCACCCCTTCGCACAGCTGATCCACGAGTCGGAAAAATGTTGGGGCAACTCTCACCCTTGATTACCTCACCAATAGCTGTCTCTCCTTTGCACAATATCCTGCCCACGATTAATCATCCATACGATCCTCGATTAAGAAATTCTCGACTTACGAGTGTGGATCCTATGCCTGCAGCTCCATTTTGTACACCGATACCATATGCTGCACCCATTCCGAGTCTCTTAGACATTAATGTAAAGAATCCTCTGCCTGTCTCTGTTATCCCGACTACAAAACATTCATTTGGTATTCCAGCGCCTTCTAGGTTGGATCCAAGAACACAGAAGCATTCTGCTACAATATATGCTGAGAAATTTAATCCTGAACGGAATGATCTAACCGAAAGAATGAAGTATCTGGAATCCAAGAAAAAGAAACCTCCAGAGCCGAAGACCTATGGAGAATATAAACAGTCAAAGTGTCGAAAACAAGCAGCTGAGGAAGCCGCTAAAGTTGCTCCAGTAGTGGATCCAATTCCAGTCATTCCCTCTCTTCTGACAACTATGCCATCAACTCTTGATAAAATCTATAGGAATGCAGACTATAGCAAGGAATTAGGTGGAAGTATCCATGGCTTTAAGATTCCCAAGAAACCAAAACCAGAAGATCCGAAAATAGAACCAAAGAAGGACGAGGAAGAGGCAAAGCATGAGGAACCAGTGAAAAAACTCGAGGAACCTGTGAAGAAACTTGAGGAACCTGTGAAAAATCTCGAGGAACAGGCAAAGAAACTCAAGGAAACAGTGAAGAAACTTAAAGAACCTATGGACAAATTCGAGGAAACATTTGAAAAGCGTGAAGAACTGGTGAAAAAAGTAGAGGAAGCCAAGAAAATCTTCACGGATCCCAAAGAAGGAATGAAACCCATTGAAATCGAAAGTGAAACCTTAGATGAATCAAAATCGGAAGATGCCCTAGTGATCGACGAAGTAGAAGATTCCACAGCTGAACAAGTTTTGACCCGTGGACGTCGCAAAACAGGACGTCCAAAGGTGGTTAAGAAAGAAACTATTTCTCCTGAAGTTAAGACACAAGACACAACACCGTCCCTCAAACTGAAGAAAGAACCTCAAGAAGAACAAGAAGAGGAGATAAAGCCCCATCGGATCGGAAGTCGTCGCTCGACAATTCGGAAAGATTCGCCAAAGGAAGAAAAGAGCCAGCGAAGTGAAACTCCATCACCCCCACGTACACGTTGCCGGTCGGCTTCGGATATCTTCGCCCCAACCACAGACAACTCAGTAGTCTCCACTCAGAATATAATCTCTGGTAAGCGGAAGACTAGGGCGTCCATCAATTTCAATGAGAAGGCAACTAAAAAACCGGCTACCCCAAAGGCGACCTCAGTCACCAGCCCCGCTACAACACCGCCAGAACATGTCCGTGGAAAACCTCGTCCTAAGCCTGGACCAAAGAAATCCCCTCCAGTGGCAGTGACCACCACACGAACTAGGAGGCATACCGGTGGAAAGCAAACATCCGACGATGGACAGATTTGTGCTGTGAGCAGTACAACATCACAAGGTGGTGATGCGGATGAGTCACATAATGAAGATTCAATGGCAGCAGAAGAACTGGGAACCGCAGAAGAACCCAGCAGTTCTGGATCAAAGCCACCAACGACACCCGTTGATGCTGACGAAAATCAAAAGAAGCAGGAATGGCTAGAAGGATTCCTCAAGAGTATTGTGGATCCGTCGACAAACAAGGATCGCATATTGGACATGTTGAAGGCAGTGTTGGATGAAAAGAAGCTGCAACAGGTTAAGGTAAGGTTTTTCCCTACACGCTTTTGGACACGGCATTGATTATTATTATTGTTTTTTTTTTAGGATATCTTGTATAGCCCCGAGGACGAAAACAGAGACACAGCTGTAAATGCAAAGAAACCACAGGAACCGAACAAACCTCGAGCCACGCGAACAAAAAAGAACGAGCTGGATCGGCTGAATGAAGATATTCGTGATATGTTCATCTGCCAGGGTGTGGTTACAGCTACCGGCCGACGAATGTGTACCCTTGCCAAGGAGACATCAAAGGAAAAACCAGCTGCTAAACAAAAAGAGCCGCCAAAGGAGAAAAAAACCCGATTGAAGGTCGATACACCGTCATCCATTCCTTCTTCAAGTCCATCGGGTAAGCGTCGTATTCGTAGGGCAAAAGTGATTATCAGTCCGCTGAACATGAGAGCTCTACGTAGTCGAAGCCAAAAGGAAAGTTGTCCCCCAGTAATGCCCGTCCTCGAACCGAATACACCCATAAAACTTCCAGGGGAAGATGAGGCTGACGAGAACGAAAATGTGGAAGTAGTTCAGCTACCTAAGAAGAAACTTGGACCGAAGTGCAAACGTCCACCATCGTTGGACTTAACATTGGAAACCGACGACGATGACGATGATGATATTCAGTTGGTTCACTTGAAGAAGAGAATCAAAGCTAATGAGGAGGATGGCGAGGAAAAAGAAGAAGAACATGAGGAGAAAGATGAGGAGGTTAAAGAAGTCGAGATAAAAGTGGAGAAAAAGAAGGAGGAAGAGACTAAGAAAGTGGAAGAGACTAAGAAAGAAGAAGCAGTGTTACCAAAGAACACTAATCCCGAGTGGCACACCATGTCTAACTACGCCTCTTGTTGCGTCATCTGTAAAGAAAAGGCTCGTCACATTGCTCCACACTACCTCACTGCTCATAACGATTCAGAAGTCTATACTTCACGACTTCCCCCGGCGGTGTTGAAAGACCTAAAAAGCGATATAGGCAATCGAGCCCTCTACTCGGTGCCAAAAAAACCCAATCTAATAGCCTTTCACTATCGTTGTCCTTTTTGCGATTTCCAGTCGACGAGTACACTGCGCGGTTGGTTGGAACACTTTACCATCCACACTGGCGAATATCAATACAAATGCTCTGGCTGCTTCAAGGCAATGAATGGGTGCACCCACTTGGTGGAACACATCAAGAAGTTTTGCCCAGAGGCAAAGAAGATCAACCGAGAAGCAGTGAACATGAGAGGACACACGATCAAAGGCCATGTCTGTCATTTGTGCAATTTTACCCAGATTTTGCATAGTGGAGTGGTCCGGCATCTAAAACAGCAACACGGAATGGATGATGCTGCAACGATTGCACGTATCTTGGAAGTGAAGTTGATCGATTCAGCTGGAGTTCCGAAAATGGAAGAGAACCATAAGCCAAAAGAGGAACCAAAGGAAATTCTTGCACCTCCTCCTCCTCCTACTACTCCTACACCTTCTACCAGCAAAACAAAGGAGTTAAGCACGTCAAATGAGTCCAACATGGAGATATTCCTTTCACGCGAGCTGGCCTCGCCAACATCTGATGTGCTAACGGAACGTTTGAAATCCATCGATCAAGATGACGGAGTGACATCAGATTCGAGTGTCAATACGGTTTCACCGTTCAAGGATGGACAGGCGCCAGGAGCACGGATAACCATCGCTGAGAGATTAAGTCAGAGGTTCAAAAATATCGAAAAACAGAATTTATTGGATGAGGATGTTGTCAGAAAAGAAGATTCGTCGAATCCTCCTCAAATTGAAGAGGAATCAAGAGGAACTCAAGAAAGTTCTACTCCAGTTTTGGTTGAAGAAAGTCCACCAAAAGGCGATGCTACAGTTCCTTTGCCACTTGCATCACCAATGTCAACGATAGGAGAGGGCTGTACGTCGGTGGATTCTTTCAATGAATCTGGCAATCTGATCATCGATGAGCAGGAAGGTGATAAATCCACGGGTGGTGATGATGATTCGGATAGTGAGTGGGCCAATGACAACGACGAGGATGACAATGAAAATTGGGAAGACATTGAGATTACTGAAACAAAGGGCACCTCCCAGAAGGACAAGAATAAGAATAAATCAATTTTCCAGACCCTTAGTCGGCTTTATGCCTCAATAGCACCCAAGAAGGGCTCCAAAAAGTCAAAAGAAAAGGAGAAAAAGAAACCAGATACACCACAGCCAGTGCAGGTAACTGAACGACAACCACTTTCCCCAGCTATACCGGCAACGGTTGCACAGGCACCACCTCCGCCTCTCCCACCACAAATATCGAATTTATCAGAGCTTCTGCCAGACTCACCCAGTGACTCCCTGGATATGCTCCTGGCCACCAACTTTAATTGTCTTGAAGGTGATGGCACTAGTTTTCCTCACTTGGACCTGAATGACTTGGACTCTCCAATCTTTCTCCTCTCGGAGGAGCAAACGAATCTGCAAGATGCCATCGCAATGGCCACCGACTTGGATCAGATTAAATATGACGTGCTAGGGGATCCTCTACCGGGGACTCCAACTCAACCACAATTACAGGTTTCATCATCAACTAGTGCTCAACGGATTGGGAACTTTGGGTTCTCCTTATCCGGCAACTCACTCAAGTACTACTGTATGGTGACGGCATGCACATTCCTTTTCTCTGACCACCCGGATGGGTTACAGAACCACTTTCTTCTAGAACATCCCATGCTAAAGTGGAATGGCTATTGTCACACTTGCCAGGCACATGTGGGCCCAGAAGGAGGTCGTGAGATGCAACACATGACGGATGTGCACTCGAAGGTAAAGATGGTTGAACAATCTGGCGACAAGCCGAGAATAAAATTCCGTCGACTCACGGGAGACACTTTATCCACTGGCAAACAAAAGTCTCCTCCACCGCCCCATCTTACACCTACACCTCTTGCTCCGTTAATGATAACGGAGCCAGAGGTTCAGACTCAGACATCTGAGTTGTGTCTCTCAAAACTGTTGCAGAGCGAACCTAGGGCGATGACGCAACCAACACCACCACTAGCATTTCAGACCGATATACCGCTGTACAAGAATGTAAGCAAGGAATTCACCATTACCGCGGTAGCTGAGGGAGTGACCGATAATGATTTAAGGAATTTAGTGCTAAATCAAGCCGAATCAACGCCGGGTGGAATGCAGATTAGTCAGGTTAGTGTAAATTTGCCCCACCTGCTTTTTGAACGTATTAGCAAATTAATTTCTTCTTTCAGGTGGTAAGTCTAAACGCTGGAGGAAAATCTTTGTCTCCTGCCACAGTCACAGACCTAATTCCAACTCGCAACTCACCATCGCTGAGAGAATTTCGCCCCGCTTCGCAATTGTCAGACAGTCTCACGCACAGCAAGTCTCCAACACCAATTCAAATCAATCTTCCCTTCAGTGGTTCTGTCGCATCCACATCTCAGCGGAACTCGCCAGTACCGACAAATCCTTCACCGAAGTCACCTACCTTCAAGTGCGGTGCGACTCATTGCCAATTCTCGAGTAATCTGCGCTCATCGATGAATGAACACATCCAGTTCCACATGCGATCCGACAACGACCGGGGATCACTCAAATGCCACAAGTGTGCATTTGTCGGCAGACACAGCACTGATTACTTCCAGCACATGTCGCATGGGCACCCAAGTTCCACATCAACGTCACCATGTCCATCGACAAATGAGCTGACTCAGAAAATCCAAAACATTCTCCGTGCTTCGACGAATCCCAGTAAGTCGGCCGAAGAGGAGGAGGAGAGGGATCGATTGCAGATGGAAACCAATAATATGAGCTTCGCAGAGAGATTAAAGAAAGTCGCAGAGGAAATGGTCGTTGATACAGGTATGCTCGATTCGGAAGTCTGGATATGCCCTCTCTATCCTGAATGCAATAGACCTCTCACAGAAAAGGATTTTGTAGCACATGCGGCGCATCACATGTCATCGCCCTATCCCAATAGGGCTCCCGGCACACCTTTGAAGTGCCCCCACTGTCCGGTTTCCTACAACCGTCCAGGAATTCTGAAAGCTCACATGAGGACCCACGCCCGCCATCAGTATTTCTGCTATTTGTGTTGTGCTACATTCGCCAGTCTACAGCTATCGCAAAAGCACTTCAGTGAAGCTCATAGTCGTGCTCATCCAATTCAGGCACAAGCACTGATCGCAGATGGCCCACCAGTGACTCCCTCTTTCTTCCTTTTTAGTTTGGAGAAACTGACTACAATGGAGGTGATACAGTTCGGAGAGAAACTTCTAGCCGAATGGGAACGTAAAAAGGCCCTGACCAAGACGCACTTCCAACCGCATGAGCAATACTTACTTCCGATACAGCCGATCTTCAATAACCAGGTCTTCTGTTCAGTTTGCAACTACAAGACCAAGGTAAGAACCAACATGTTCCGACACTTGCAACTGCACAAGCAAGAGGTGGATGTGGCCAGCGTTGATCCTGTCAATCCTGTTCCATGCCTCGAGAAAAACGAGAAGCACTTCGACAAGATGCTGAATCTCGCCTGCAGTTCGAATGTAACCGGCAGTGCGAAGCCCAGGGAGACCACGGGCGCTATAAAAATTCCCAGCTTTGTGCCCGATATGAGAAGGTTTGTGTGTGGACACCCAGGATGCACCTACCTCACCATCACTGACCAGATGCTGCGCTCGCATTTGAACGCCCTGCACAGTGGTGAAAAAGGCTACCAGTGTCCACACTGTCAAGAGGACATATGCAAGAAAACCATGTGCGCTGAGCGAATCATCCAACACCTTAAGTTCCACGGTTCGAAGATATATCAGTGCGGCGAATGCGATTATTTGCATTACACCAAGCACGTAGTCGAACGCCATGTCCATGACAAGCACAGCGCAGTTCCGTTTGTCAATCTGATAACCTACGATCGACAAGGGGGAGAAGTCAATAAAACTGTTCAACTGATGGTCGGTAAAGGCGGCAATTCCACCTTATCAGAGACCGAATCGCACCAACCAGCACCAGCATCATCCACACCTCCAGCAAATAAATTCAAATGGGAGTGTGCTCTCTGCAAACACCAAACGGTCACGTGGAACCAAATGACATCGCATGCGAATTCCGTGCACCGATCCAAGCATCAGTACCACTGCGTGCATTGCGTATTCGGCGCTGCTCACTTGGCACACATCATGGCTCATATTGATGCCAAACATCCGACAAAGACGCGAGAAGCAAAGTACGTTTTCTACAAGATCAATGAGACGCCACAAGATAAAGCGGCCGACACACGACCACTATGGTCGCGTGACGATCCCAAACGAGTGCGCAGCATTCGTGGCATTCTCATGGAGAACGAAGAAGACGCCGAACGGACTAAACAAAGTCTAAGCAACGCCGGTGTGGATCTGGACGACGAAGATGACGATGTCGAGATAGTCGAAGTGATTGAGTCAGAATCGGCAATGAAACCTGGTGTTTTGGGCTGCCTCCACTGTGAATTCAAAAGCGAGGACATGACCGCTCTCACTAACCATTGGAAGACAAAGCATTGGCATATGAAGAACAACGAACTCGTGCCGATACTTCCGTTCTTCTTCCGTATCCACTCCATCTTGAAGTGTCCGCTATGCTCGTACGTGGGTGACTATGTTTTCTTGCAATTACATGCATTTAACAAGCATGGTCAGCGGACGTTCTGCGCCGCTGATCCTAAATTACCCAACACCTGTGGCCATTGTCCATTTGTATACCCACCAAAGCGACTGGAAGTCCTCACGAGGCACTATCATCGTGAGCACAAACCTACGGACGTCAAGAATCTCTCATCAAGTCTACTCAAGAGCATTCTCGCGCTTGGCGAATGTCAGGTCTACATGCAGTGCTATTTCTGTGCCGAGATCTGTGCCGACAAGACGGCGATCATTGACCACGAACGAGAACGCCACGGAAGCTCCAACTTCCGTTACAAACAGATCAAAGACGAGGTGATCTATCGGTGCGGCATGTGTCAGTATTCGTCAACCAACGAGCTAGCAACACTACGCCACATGATCGATCATTTTGGTGGCTTCATACGCTGTCACTTCTGCATGGAAGATCAGAGCAGTTTCAATACCTACATGCAGCACTGTTATGCGAATCATCGAAATGAACTAAAGAACTTCAAGGAGATTTACACTCTTGCGGATATGACAGCGTTCCTCGGACAGATGCTGTTAATCTTTCCAAACGGATTGATCGTGAACAAGAGAAATCTGATGCACACCCAGTATGGAAGCACGGAGCGAATCTATGCAATGTACGATGAGATTTGTAAGAAGGCTCTGGAGCCACCAATCCCACCTCTTTGCATGGCGCGGTTGATGGCGAAAAAATCAATTGAAGCCAAAGAGTATACACCACCATTGCTCCCACCACCGCCAGCACCAGTGACAGCCAAGAGGATCGCCAAGCGCAGGAGCACTGTCGCCATGGGTGCGGGTGATCGAGGTTTAAGTGATCTTTTCGTTCCGTCTGGACCGCAGAAAATAAGAAAGAGGAAGTCATCGATATCGGAAGATCGACCAGTGCCACCTGCGCCCTTATTTAGTACGATCACAGCGAAAGTAAGCGAGGATGACCATACAGCGTTGATGGTTGAATATGACGATCCTAAAGCTACGCAGGTATCCGTAGGGGTGTCATTCTATAAAAAGCAGCCGGAACCAATTGATTTGGCAAAGATTTACACACAGATTGCTATTGGCGACAAATATGCACCAGTGTCGGTAAAGAAGTTTGCTCTGCTCTTCAAAATGAACGCCAGAGTGGTGGTTAAAAAAATGGACTTTGGTGAGTTGCGAGCAAAGAAGCGAAGTGGAATCATCAACAAACCCTGTCCAGCGAGCAAGAAGAAGAGGGTTGTCTAAAGATGAAGAGATTATTCCTCAATCAATGAAAGAGCAAGAAAATAAAACGGTTCACAAAAAGATGGAGATGCAGAGGAATAAAAAAAAAAGTAAAAAGAGAGAGAGTGGTCGATTTGGTGGTCGGTGTGAAGAGTTAGGAGTAATCAATCGGGAGTGAAACATAATCGTGCGTTGGAAATAAAAGGCTATAATGGATGCAAAGCCGATTGAGAGAGGAAAAGAAAAGATAAATACGCAAAGGAAAATTGTGTGAGATAGAGAGAGAGTGATCAATTGATAAACAGGTGTAGAGAGTCTGAAATGATTATTAGAGAGAAACAAGTATCGAAAAAGAGTTGAAAATGAATGGCTATCACCGATGCAGAGACGGTGACTATCCAAAGAGGTTACAAATTGATCGACAAAACCTATAATCTATTGAGATAGAGAGGTAAAGT
Source organism: Pocota personata (assembly GCA_963082735.1). Classification (NCBI taxonomy): domain Eukaryota; kingdom Metazoa; phylum Arthropoda; class Insecta; order Diptera; family Syrphidae; genus Pocota; species Pocota personata. Next base: position 118,326,677 of record OY720430.1, read on the forward strand.
ACATGTATAATGTAAACGATCGATAAAAGTTGAAAATTATCGATTTAACTTAGTGAAAAAGGAAAAAACCTAAAATAATCAACTAACTTAAATCTAGAAAGCTGAAAGACATCGTTATCGTAACAGAGGTTATGCCACACCTTGGAAGGCTGCTGGTTGATTGGGTGTATTAAGAACCAAATGTATATAATTAACAAATGATTTTTTAAAGACTTAAGTAGATGTACAGACAACTTTTTCACGTAGAATTAGTTCAATTAGATTTGAAGCCGCATCAGGTTTCGTTACAAAAAAAAAGACAAACTTTGGAAATTGTGATAAAACATGAGACGATGTCGAATTTTGTTTACTGTGTACAAAGATGTTCACAAATTGATAGTGATAATATAAGGGAAAGGAAGGGGCATCAGCTTTACAGAACAGTCTAAATAAGGTAAAAGGCAAGACAAACTTGAAAAAAAAATCACAAATGATGCTGTACCAAATCTAAAAAAGACAAGAAGATGAAAAATAAATTTTTCTTTCTGTGTTGGCTGTTGTAGACTATAATCTAGAATAGATGTCAAACTCTACACCCTTTGAGTCGATGTACCCGATCATCAACGTGATCGTGATCATTCAAATGTAAATTAGTTTGATTAATGTCTGTCTAAAAATACGCTATAATACTATATTACCTTAAAAAAAATCTAAAGAAAGTTTTGAGTAGTTTCTACTTTTTCTCCGCACTTATTAATGAAGTATTATTTAATAGAGTTTAAAAATTTGTTAAACCTTAATTTTCGTTAAAACTTATTCTTCGTTTTCTCATAAATTCTATTTAACCTATAATTTTTTTTTTGTTTGCACTTATGTTAAGATTAGTTTTAAAATGAATAATCTATTTAAAAAAAACATTTGTTTTCTTTTGTTTTACCATACATGTGAGAGAAATGTAAAGTAACATGTATTTATTTATAAGAAAGTTAATACAAATGTATTAAAAGTGAAGTTTAAAATGATATAAGCTTGCAGAATAAATATAATTAATGTAAAAGAAAATCTAAGCCCGTTTTGAAAATTATTCTACTTGAAAGTTGTGGCAACTTCTGCACTGCCTTTTAAAAGCTGAGCAGACTTTCTTGAGTAGGACTGATTGGCTGTAATACACCACAGATTCTCTAGCAAGGAAGCCTCAGAATGAGGACATGAAGAGAGGAGGATAAGTTATACAATACTTAAAATAACAGAAACAAAATGAGTATCAGTCGGGAAACAGAAAATGTATATTAAAGAAACGTTCAATCTGGGAGACTCATTGGATTTGAGCTTTCCTGTTATGTAGCTGAAAGTCTGGTAGTTTCTTCATCACTCCCGGAGTAATATGCGCTACTCAAAAACATTTTTAACAGTAACCTTCCAGAAAATTTTATTTTCTTTGGCACCTGTTAATGGAAGCGAAGTTACTGCTTCTAAAAAGAATGGATTTTTGCTTTCCAGCTGGCAGCATTTTGTTGCCACCGTTTCTTTACAAATAATGATTACAAGTCGTGGGTATTGTTATCTGGAAATCGTTCGTCATCACTCGTCTCGTAATATAATGCCTCTGCTGAGCTATTTAAAGCAGCTGAAGATGATTTGGTACGGAGCATCAACTCATCTGTAAAATATGGTCGGATGAAAGTATTTCCGACGAATGGAATTCCCTCAACATCGCGTATAAGATCATATCTGCCATATTATGTGAATGCTTAGACATAGATCGGATATTGACATTGCCGCAGATCTTTGATAAAACTCAAGAGCTCCAAAGATAGAGTTTATAGAGACTGGCTACATAGATCGAAGTCTAGTTTGGGCATTGCTACAAAATTTGTCCGTTTGTGCAAGTTGGCATGTTGGTCTATCAAGATCGGTAGTAATATCACCGCGGCCTTTGCTGTCAGAAAAGATCTACGTCAAGGTTTTATGATTTCTTTAACGTCATGCTTGAAGGGATTGTACCAAATTACCAAGCCTACGTTGGAAGTAATTTGTACAACTACTCACGCCGATGACATAAGTGGAAAAACATAGCGGGCTGTTAGTGGTAACTGGGACAGAAGCAGCTAAAATGGGATTAGGGGTTAACAAGGGCAAAACAAAATCTATTCTGTCCATCGGCGTCTTGGACAGAACATTACAATAGACGGCTGCTGTCTTCGTGTTTCAAAAATGCTATGAATGCTATTCCTAAAAATGCTGTTTGACTGAGCCGTTTTATTTGAATATTGACAAATTTCAAAGTCATCGCGGTGGCAGTAGAGGACCTTTATCAGTTTCTTTCACTAAGCCCGATCATTACTTAACTAATCAGAAGTTAAATTGTCACACCCGCAAATCCTGGATAAGACCAACCAGTTCCAAGTCGATACCCATCATCTCTTCATCGACTTCAAAGCCGCTTATGACAGCACTCGAGCTTTTCAGGCGACCTGGCGCGTTCCCAGGTGGTGGGTAAGGGAAGGCCATGTAGTGTGGTAGAGACGCAATACCTCCATGGACCAAGAGCAAACTTCCCTATGTGCATCGTAAGCGTATCGTCCCTATGAGATACCAGGCGACCTCATAGTAATCCAGCCTTACACCTGCATGAGAGCTCTGTAGGTGCGGACTTCTTATTTCTCGGCAAACTCGTGGGAACAAAAAAAAAAAAAAAAATGGAATAAAGCAAAACAAATGAAAACAAAAATAGAAACAATAACACTACACAAGTAACGGAGTCAGAAGAAGAACTTCTACTCCGTTCCCCTGTATCTCAATGTGAGATGGAAACAGATGAGCAGAGCCTCTCATCTCCAAAAACTGTCGAATCGCGCCAGTCCATAACATTGGACAAACAAACTGCCTTGGGAACGCGGAAGTAGCGGAGAATACCATCAATGAGTACAGAAACATGAACATTTCACTGAGACTCAGAAAAGACGAATCGTAGCCATGATCAGAGACGGCATAGAACCCGAAGAGGCAAAAAACAAAGAGCGCACATGATACGCACATGTGAAAGCTTCAAGGGCAACTCAGGAAGACGGCAGACCTAGAAACAGCAAAAGTAATAGGTCAACCGACATCTCGCCAAAGGATCAGGTACCCAAAAAGCAAAAACGTACTCAGACCAACCTAAAGGCACAAGTACGGTTGTGCGAAGAAAAAAATCCTTGCAGTTCGGGTAAGGCTCAGGGAAAAGTGAGAAAAAATCACAAAAACCCAAACCTCAAAAAAGTAAAAGAAAAAGGGTTCCAAATTCCACTCAGATGCAATTAAAGCCTCAAGTGAGGGAAACAGTACGGGAAGTAATCCTGAAAACATCGTGAGGACGGGTGTCTCACAGGATCGACTACACACATCAGGGCTATCCTATATTGATGCTATGGCCCAATATAAAGTAGCCATAATGCACTCAATGCACCCTGCAGAAAGCTTTATGGTGCAACAAAGACAGCTAGTCAAAAATAACCTACTAAAAGAGGTGGACAAATCCGATAACAGTCCACACTCACTTTGAGATGGCTGGTTAGCAATCATTTGCCATAACACAGAAGCCAGAAACTGGCTCATGTCTGCTGTAAAGAGAACAAAACCATAGCCAAATGGAAGTCTGCGCATTACTCAGGGCAGTAACATTCCAAAGTTATCCACATCCGTAACATAGATATATATCCCTGCTGGTGGCGAAATGCCCAAGGAAATCTTAGCCCGGATGGCAAAGCGAAACACCGGCGCCTCCACTTCAGGATGGCGAGTCCTCAGGGATACGAAAGAAAGAAGCGGTGGAGAAACAATAACATTTTCTGTAGATGAGAGAACGAAAACTACATCATCAAACAGAAATGTAAGTTATTCCTTAACTCCACTCAGATTCAAGTGAGGATAAAGGGATTAGTGAAGCCAGCCGACAACACCAAGTCTGCAGCCTCTACTAAGAACAGAGCGCCGTTGCATATTCGAAGTTCAGTGATCAGCAAGGACTAGTTGACACTAAACAGCAGGCTAAACTTGGAGCAGAAAAAACCCAAGCAACGTGTTAGAACAAAAAGCAGATCACAACTGACACTAGTAGCTCAACTGAAGGGTCAGGGAAACAATGCTCAACGCCCAAGGTGCATCCAAATAAATCTACAGCACGTAAAAGCCTCCTCGGTGGTTTTAAGTCATAGATTTAATAAGCATCACCTGGACGTGGCATTTATCCAGGAGCCATATACATATATACAAGGACCAGGTAAAAGGCCTAACGGGAGAGTTGCTATCCGATTCTGTAAGTGAAGGAAAACCTAGAGCCTGCTTTTTATTTAAAAATAATATGAGAATTATTCGCATTCCAGAATTCACTAAAAAGGATCTGGTACCCAACGAAGGAGGTAAGACAAATGCAGTCATACGCTCATCTTACCTACCAGTTGACGACACCGATTTGGACTTCCTGCCACTAAGAGAACTTGCGGTCTATTGTCACCGAAGGAAGTACCAACTGATTATTATCTGCGACGCTAACGCTCACCATACGATCTAGTGTATTTCAAAAATCAATAGAAGAGTCTATTTGAGATTTCATTTACAACAAAAATATAGAAATTCTAAATACTGGTAATAAACCCACTTTTGTAAACAGAATTAGGGAAGAAGTCCTTGACATCACACTATGCACCCCATTTATAAAAAAATTCATAAAGGACTGGCATGGACATAAGAAGAGCTAAGCGAGAAGCATGGAAGAGCTTCTGCAAGAATCTCTCTGATACTCGCAGTAGCGCCCGTATCCACATAATCCTTTCTAAACAGAACGCGTCTACGGACGTTAGAACTCTTAGCCGAAACGCACTTCCCAGATGGAGAGATAGAATCTCCAGATGATCTTCATCAGGTAAGGATGAATAGACCAACCAGAGAAGACGGGGAAAGGGCTAAGGAAATTTTCCATGACGGTAAGATAATATTTCCAGCACTCCTTCAAAAGGGCACCCCTCTCATAATACCAATACTGATTAACATCTTCACAACTAGTTATGCCAAATAATTGGAAAGAGGTTATCGTAAAATTTATACCCAAGGTAAATCGAAGACCAACAGATCTACCACAAAGCCTTGGGAAATCAACTACTCATGCTTTTCAGAAACTCACATCAAGAATTGATAAATCGCTTACAGACAAAGTGATAACGGTAGGTTGCTTTCTCGCTATCGAGGGTGTCTTTGACAATACCGAACATGCCCAGATATACAGATGTATCCAAAACATAGGAGTAGAGAATACTACATGTAAATTGATAAAAGGTATGCTAGAAGACGGAAAAATAAAAACCACACTAGGCAGCTATAAACTCAGCATCACTGCTCCGAAAGGATACCCTCAAGGAGGAGTTCTTTCCCCTTTACTATGGTCCATCGTAGTCAATGAACTGCTAACAATACTGGAAAACGATGGCTTTAATGTCAAGAGTGCGCAGATGACATTGCTATCCTAATCAAAGGTAAATCCGAAAACAACAATCTCGGATCGCCTCTAGAAAGCATTAATCCTAGTTGCCGGCTGGTGCAGGAAAGTTAATTATACCATAATTTCATTCACTAATTTTCAATTCAATTTAATTTAATCTCATTGGGTAGCTGGCCACAGCGGTTATGAAGGTAATGAAAAAGCTAATGAACTAGCTAGAAAAGGATCCGTATCAAACTTTATGATGCCAAGACCATTCTGCGGAATACCCAACAGCACTGCAAAAAGCAGTATTAAAAACTGGCTCAAAGAAAAAGCGCATCATTACTGATTGGAAACTGAACATAACAGCCAGCCACAATTTTGAGGTTGTAAAGGAGTTTACTCTTGGGGCAAACGTAAACTCCACAAATGACACCCTAGTGGAAATTTGGTGCAGGATAACCCTAGGCAACCGTTGCTACTTCAGCCTGTCTAAACAGCTAGGGTCCAAACTCCTAACCCGAAGGACCAAAATCATGCTCTACAGAACATTGATCTTGACAATCGTGCTTTATGGAGCCGATAGATGAACGATTAGGAGGACGGCGGAACAGATCTTGGCTTGGAGAAAAATCCTAAGCCGGATATTCGGTCCTATCTGCGAAGAGGGCGAATGGAGAAGAAGACAACCGCGAACTCTATGAGCTGTACAAAGATGTGGAAGTAGTTCGGAAGGCCAAAATCCGTCGAACTTTCTCGACAACATCGAGCGAATGGAAGACTATGCTCCAGCTAAGAGAGTCTTCGAATTCTAACCCACTGGTTCGAAACAACAAGGGAGACTGAACCTCCGGTTTAAGAGCCAAGTGATCGCGAACGTAAGAAAACTTGGTCTTGCCAACTGAAAGCAGAGAGCCCAGGACCGTGAAGCATGGAAGGCAGCGATTCAGGCTCTGGTCCTCCAAGGGTCGCAGGCCTAGTAAGTAAGTAAGGATAAAATTGAAACTGGTTTGTATTCAACTATGCAGGTAGGTACCCTAATTAAAGATTATGAATCAAGGAACAGATCCAGGTAGGTCAAACAAGTTGGCCTTCTTTAATCCATTAGATACCGAAGACTGGTGTAGGTAGGTATATAGAAGTGGTTGTTTAAGCATGGCTTGCTGGAACCCAATTAGTGCTTTTGCGCCGTTTTGAAAACCACAAGTCAAGTGACCTGGATGTTAATGTGTGTGTTTGGGCTATGACAGAACTCTGTTGTCAAATTCATCCCGTGGAGGTCCAGAACCTGATGATGTCACCGATTTTTTCGCTAACGCTCCCACAACTGCAGCAGTGTATGTTAAAAGGGATGCCGAGTGACCCGTGCTGATCGGCACAAACCTGGCGATATCCGAGCGAGTCCTGTTTAGAAGCTCCTGTGTCTTGATCGGAACATATCTTCCTAGATTACGCAGTTAGACAGCCTGCTCCATTTGTAGTCGGCCTTGGATAGAAAGCGCAAGAAGATTTCTCTCTTGACGGATTCCAAGCGGAACGTGCACTACTTCCGCAAGGGATCTGTCAAGAGCCGATCCCCGCCATGCCAGTTCATCAGACCGCACATTCCTCTCTATGCTATTATGACCAGGAACTCAGAAGAGACTGACTTTAATCCGACGGGCGAGTAAGTTAGTAGCCGAATCTATGGCTTTGATAGTGGCCTGGTTTTCAACGAAAATGGCGACGTTTCCTTGAGTGTAGGATGGTGTCTCAGAGTCCAACAAGCCTGGCGTATCGCCAGCAATCCCGCCTGGAATGCACTGGACGAGTCCGGGAGGCGGTAAAACTCCGGAATTTGAAGTGGTATTGAGAAGATTCCCGCACCAACCCCATTCCATGTTTGAACCGTCGGTTAAAATTGTTGTTTCGAAGACTAGTGCATTTAATCATATTGTAATATGCGAGCTACGGCTCGAGTAGATAAAACAATATTCTGTGAAATTATTTCTTTATTTTTTTAGTCTATAGAACAATTCAAGTTCACACTATACTATTCTTCGCAAATACTTTTCTTACAAGGTCTCTGTCCTCTCAAATCACTTTATCTCCTTTCAATTACTTAATTCACAAATCCAAACTAATTACTTCTTCTTGTTAACTCTCAACTTTCAATTTATCACAAAATTACAACTTCGCCCATTATCACTTTTCTAATCTCTTCACCACGGTTTTAAAACAACTGCCCCCTTTTTGATCGCCATCTATCCTTATATAGCAGAAGTTTCTGATAGCCAGAAACTTCTAGCAAATTCTTCGACCACTGGAACAAGAGAAATTCCAAGATGACAATCATTCTTGCAGTTATAATTCCCTCTCATCCGTGATATTATCCGTCTCTTTCGTAGACATGAACTGTGGAAACTGCAGACACGAACCTCGAATGAAAGGACACTTCGAACCAAAATTCTGCCAGAATGAAAAGACACTTCGGAATTTGTTGCATCATACTTTTAGGGAGCGTAGTTATTATTATGCTACAATATGTTCAATTAAAAAGATCATATTTTAAATGAATAATTTTTATTTTTTGTTATCTTTGGTGTATGTACATATTTTATTTTGATTTTTGTACCGATGTTCAAAATAGCAATGCTTTTGGGTTCGATGTATTGATGAATCATTTAAATTTGCAAGAGAGGGAAGTCGAAAAAGTTGAAGTAAAATGTTTTACTCAAGACTTACCATTTTGGTGCTTATTCGAAATACAGACTTAAGATATGCAATCCAAGCCACCTTTGTTATACTTTAAGTCATAGGAATTTATGTAGACAATGAGCTCATCGCATAAAAAAGTGGCTTCGGAAGAAGCAGTGCTGGGCAAAGTAATCTGTATAAGTTATTGATAACTCGGAGCATTGTTAAATATAAAAAATTTAGCATTTACAATTATGTACTACCTATTTGCCCTCTAAAACGAATTCTGCTAAAATTCTTTTATAAAAATTTGAGTTATTTTTAATTTCTAAAAGAAGGTGCTTTTCGAAAGATAAAAGTGCCAGGTATGACAGTCTTTCTTCGTTTTGGGAATTTCTTAAGTAAGTGTGGACTCTTTTTAAAGTCGAAAAAGATCTTTCGACAGAGGCCACAGTCAAAGGCAGGGTTAAAAAAATTTCACACAATGTTAGAGTTTGAGAAAAAGTATCTCTAAGCATTTCCGTATTAAAATGCTTATAAAGTTGAAAAAACATCAACCTTTTTATGCGAAGGTTTAGTGTATAAAACTTTGAGTTCATTTTTTAAAGTAGTAAAATTAAAAATGCCAGAAAATAGGGTAATTAAAGAAGATATTTTGTCATCCGGCATTGAATTAGAAAAATATTCATATTTTGATTTGTTTAATAAATCAAAGAAAATATATGAACTAAATGAACTATACCTATTCTTAATCTGACTTGTAACATTATCTATAATTGCTACAAAAATTCGCCTATAATTTGTTTTTGAATCAATATTAAGTAGTCGGCGTTTGCGTGGAGGTTCTGAGCAGTCACTTACGCTCTCAAAGATTGAGTCAAATGAGTTTACTCGTAAAAATTCAGAATGAATCCATGACTCAAAACTCCCGATCTCTTGCTTCGCAAGCTCTATATCAGTTTGTTTATTTTGAACTAAACTAAAAAGAATATCTGTTTTTGCAAATATGACCAAAGTAACATGCAATAAAAAACAGAATTCTTTGTCCTGCAATTTGTACAACAAACTTTCGGACATAATCAGAGTATCGTTATCCCATTCTCCTGGTTCACATAAAATCTGTTCAAAAGTTTTTATAATATCTTCTCTGCAATTGAAGAAGAAGAATTCCCTAAAGAAGTCTCTGTGCGATATTCGCCAAATTCACGCAAATGCAAGCAGCTGCGTATATGCTTTTTCGTTTGAATATGTTTTCTGGAAGAATTAATAAAATTGTTTATATTGTAATATGCGAGCTACGGCTCGAGTAGATAAAACAATTATTCTGTGAAATTATTTCTTTATTTTCTACTCTATAGAACAATTCAAGTTCACACTATACTATTCTTCGCAAATTCTTTTCTTACAATGTCTCTTTCCTCTCAAATCACTTTATCTCCTTTCAATTACTTAATTCACAAATCCAAACTAATTACTTTTTCTTGTTCACTCTCAACTTTCAATTTATCACCAAATTACAACTTCGCCCATTATCACTTTTCCAATCTCTTCGCCACGGTTCTAAACCAACTGTCTTTTTTTGATCGCCATCTGTCCTTATATAGCAGAAGTTTCTAATAGCCAGAAACTTCTAGCAAATTCTTCGACCACTGGAACAAGAGAAATAATTCTTGCAGTTATAATTCCCTTTTATCCCTGATATTATTCGTCTCTTTCGTTGACATGAGCTGTGGAGACTTCGTCCCAGACACGAACCTCGAATGAAAGGACAGTTTGAACCAAAATTCTGCCAGAATGGAAAGTCACTTCGGAATTTGCTGCATAGACATAGGAGCGTAGTTATTATTATGCTACACTGCCCCCCTCTTAGACGTGTTCGTCCCCACTTTCATTTTGGCCCTTGGTCCTCGCTGGATGCGGTAGACAACATCGTTGATGCGGGTTACTATTCTGTAGGGACCTTCCCAGTTCCGCTGTAATTTAGGTGATTTCCCCTTTTGGCGATGGGGATTATACAGCCACACCAGATCTCCTTCCTGGAATCCTGACGTTGTTGCCTTGGCATCATACCTGGTCTTCATGCGGTCGCTCGTCATCTTAATCTGGCTTCTGGTCCTTTGGTGTATGTCCCTAAGCCTTTCCCTAAGGTCCGCCACGTACTCTTCTTCATTTCTGGGCTCATTGGTAGGAGATCCAAATTTCACCTCACTGGGTAAACGAGCTATTCCACCAAATAAGATTTCGAACGGCGTATGTCGAGTAGTGCTATGCACGGCACTTCTATAGGCCATCAAAAACAAGGGAATCTGCCGGTCCCAATCCCGTTGGTAGTCACCTACGACCTTCGAGAGATGTTCGTCCAAAGTCCTATTGAAACGCTCCACCATACCGTCCGACTGTGGATGAAGCGGGGTTGTCCTTGTCTTTTTGATTCCGAGTAGTTGACACATCTCTTGGAAGATTCTTGACTCGAAGTTCCGCCCTTGGTCAGAATGCAATTCCAAGGGCACACCGAATCTGCTAACCCAATTGTAGACGATCTGCTCCGCCACGGTTCTGGCTTCCTGGTTAGGGATCGGAAACGCTTCCGGCCACTTACTGAAGTAGTCCATCACTACGAGTATATACCGATTACCATTGTCGGTTTCCGGAAAGGGCCCTGCGATGTCGATGGCGATTCGTTCGAAAGGTGCTCCCACGTTGTATTGGTGCATCTTACCTCGAGTTTTAATTCTCGGACCCTTGCTAGCTGCACACACGTCGCATTTTCTGCACCAGTCTTCGATATCTTCCTTCGCTTTTAACCAATAAAAACGTTCTCGTACCTTTTCTAGCGTCTTATTCACTCCCAAGTGGCCTCCGGTCGCCCCGCCATGCATTTCCTGTAACACCTCCTTGACCCTCGTCCGCGGTACGACAAGCTGCATTACAAACGACTTTCCGTCGGAGGATTCCCATTTTCTTCTCAGAACACCTTCTTGGACATGGAGGGAGTCCCACTGCGCAAAATATGCCTTTAAGGTCGGGCTTCTGTGAGAGATGTCCTGATGATCCGGTTTCTCCATGTTCTCCTTCCAGGCCAGAATCGGCTCGATATCCGGGTCTTCCTTCTGGGCGTTCCGGATCTCATCTACGCTCCAGCCGGCGATAGGTTCGGCTCTCATTCTTTGGATGGAAACCAGCTCCCGTTCTTCCTGACGCGCACAATGTTTACAATCCGTTCTGCATGGTCTCCGGGACAGTGCATCCGCATTAGAGTGGAGTTTTCCTTTACGATGCTGTATTTCGTAGTCATAGATTTGCAGCCTTTCGATCCATCTTGCGACCTGACCCTCAGGACTCTTGAACTGTAATAGCCATTTTAAGGCTGCATGGTCTGTGCGAAGAACGAACTTCCTCCCGTAGAGGTATTTGTGAAAATGCTTCGTAGCCAAGATCAAAGCTAGAAGTTCCCGCCTTGTCACGCAGTAGTTCCTTTCTGGCTTAGAGAGCACCTTGCTGAAGTACGCAACCACCTTCTCTTGGCCGTCATGCACCTGGGAGAGTACGGCTCCTACCCCGACATTACTAGCATCTGCATCCACAACGAACGTTTCCCCGGGAGTGGGGTAAGCCAGTATCGGGGCATCGCATAGCCGTTGTTTAAGTGCCTTGAAGCTCTTCTCGCACTCAATTGACCATTTGAATTGTTTTCCCTTTTCCGTCAACTGGTGCAGGTTCTTTGCGATCCCGGCAAAATCCTTCACGAACCGTCTGTAGTAGGTGGCTAGGCCCAGGAAGCTCCTTAGTTGGTGTTTGTCTTTGGGGACTGGCCAGTTTTTCACCGCTTCGACCTTCTCCGGATCGGTTCTCACTCCTTTCGCTGAAATTATGTGTCCCAGGTACTTGACTTCCTCTCTAAACAGGGCGCACTTCTTGGGGTTGAGCTTCAGGTGGGCACTTCGAAGCCTTTGAAACACATCCCTTAGATTGTCTCGGTGTTGCGCAAACGTTTTTCCTACGACGATGACATCATCCAAGTATACCAAACAGGTTTTCCATGTTAACCCTTGCAGGACACATTCCATCAATCGCTCGAAAGTCGCCGGAGCATTGCACAGCCCGAATGGCATTACCGTGAATTGCCATAGCCCATTTCCTGCGGTGAAGGCGGTTTTCTCCCGGTCTTCTGGATGGATCTGTACCTGCCAGTAGCCACTCTTCAAGTCGAGAGTGGAAAACCATCGGGCTCCTGATAGTGTGTCTAGCGTGTCGTCAATCCGTGGCAGAGGGTAGCTGTCTTTCTTGGTGACGTAATTGAGCTGCCGATAGTCCACGCAGAACCGCGTGCTGCCATCTTTCTTCTTAACCAGTACAACCGGTGATGCCCACGGACTTTTGGAACTTTCAATCACACCTTCTTTCTCCATTGCCGACACCATCTCTGCAACTTCTGTCTGCTTTGCCAATGGAAGGCGCCTAGCAGGCTGACGAATTGGTCTAGTATCACCAGTGTCTATTCGATGTTGTACCAGGTGTGTTCGGCCGTATTCTCCGTCCTGTGAGGCAAATACATCAGCGTACTCATTGATAAGATTCTCTGCCATAGTTCGCTGCTCCTGATTCAGCTCACTGGACTGGAGAATCGTCTCTCTCGTTTCCGCTGTCCAAGGTGATGGGAGAGGTTTTGGAGCATCATGTTCAGATATTGTTGCGACGGCGGTAATCGGCGTGCATTTTCCAGTCACCTCCCCTCGCCTTAGTTTGACAGTGTGTGGTCTTGTGTTCAAAACTCTCACTGGAACCATGGTGTTCTTTGGTTCGACTAACGTCTTTCCCACGACGTAGTCTTGAAAATTCTTCTCTGGGTCTGGTTCTACTATGTAGAATCGGTGGCTCCCAAGATCACCTTCCAGCTTCGTCCAAATGATTGTCTCTGAAGAAGGCGGCAAAACTTCGTCTTTGCTGATGACTGTCCTGAGAGTTACGGCATTCTCGTTTCCGTACACTATCGGAATCTCCACATTTCGATACCTCAGTACTTGCATCCCGATGTCCAAGATTACTTCATTTGCTTTCATGAAGTCTATTCCGATGATGCACTCGTCGCATATATCTGCCACCAGAAACGCATGGGAGAACGTCAGTCCTGCCAGAGTAATCGTAAGACGAACTTCTCCAAATACCTTCGCCATTTCCCCTGTTGCAGTCTTCAGGCAGTAGCTGTTGGTGTTGTGCAGCCAGGAGCCTTTGACGATATCTCTTCTTACAATGGAGGCGGTGGCACCTGTGTCGATGGTGGCTACGCACTTCTTCTTGTTGATTAGTGCCTCCACTGTCAGGCTCTTGTTACCCCGTTTGGTTTGCGAAACTTGAATGGTGGTCCTGGGGGCCTCGATTCCAGTAACCAACTTCTGCCCCGCGAAGTTGGTCCTTACGCATTTCCCGACTGCTGGTTTTGGGAAGTCTGACTGACAAGGATGGATGTTATCACCGCCAGATGCTTCCTCTCTGCTTCTCCTACTTCCACAATGTGAACAATTTCCTCGTCTAGGTGCACTTCTGCACTGCCGTTGTAGGTGTCCGGTTTGGTTGCAATTCCAGCAACGGATTTGACTTCCGCGAGCTCTGTCTTCATCCATGACGGCTGTTCTCTGGCATGAGCATTCCACGACGGACATTTCCCTGACACGGTGTATTCCCTGGTATGCTTGGTCCGCAGCCTTCATTGACAAAGCGAATGCCAATGCCTCGGGGAGTGTTCGCTTTTCAGCCATCCTTACAGCCATTTGCAGTTGTCTGTCCTCTATGGCCTGAATAAAAGCTTCCACCGCCATTTCGTTGATAAGCTCCTCACCGGCTTTAGGGTATGAAAGATGGGCTAGTCGCTCTATATCCGCTTGCAACTGTTGGAGCGTTTCCCCCCTTTTCTGGACTCGACTACGCAGCTGAACCCTGTACACCTGCTGCATGTGTTCATCCCCAAACCGCATCTCGATAGCCTGAACCAGAGAGTCGTAGTTCTGCTGTTTATCTTCCGGGATGGTCTGCAAGAGCTCCGCAGCTGGACCCCTCAGTGCAAGCGTGAGTGCAATAGACTTCTCTTCATCGTCCCAGCTATTGGTCATTGCGGCCGCTTCGAATTGCCTCTTATAAATTGGCCATGATGTTTGACCATCGAAGATAGGAGGCTGCATCTCCTTTCTTCTCAGACCGTCAGTGGAATATTCCCGTGCTTTCTGTCTCTTCACGTTGCTGAGCTCCTTAGCAAGATTTTCGACTTGCTTTTCTACTTTTTCAAACTGAGTCTCTATCTTCCCGAACTGAGTTTCATGTTTCTCAAAATTTTCATCGAATCTAGTTTCGACTTTTTCGAGTTGCGTCTCGACCTTCTCGATTTTCTCTTCGATCACTTCGAATTTGGATTCCAAGTTCTTGTTTTGCTCATCAAGTTTACTTTCCAGAGCATTTAGAGAATTCTTTTGTTCGTCCATTGCTTTCTTTTGTTCGTCCATTGCTTTCTTTTGTTCGTCCAGCTTAAGTTCTAGAGAATTCCTCTGGTCGTCCATTGCTTTCTTTTGTTCGTCCATCTTAAGTTCTAGAGAGTTCTTTTGGTCGTCCATTGCTTTCTTTTGGTCGTCCAGCTTAAGTTCTATAGAATTCCTTTGGTCTTCTATTGCTTTCTTTTGTTCGTCCATGACTAACTTAAGTTGCAGGAGCAGACTTGTTATACCCGGGTCGGCTGCTGTACTTGCTGGTTCCTCTTCCACGTCAAACTCTACGTCGTGCGGATTTTCACCTTCCTGCGTTACTGCTTCTTCCAGACGAATCAGCAGGGCATCTTTTCCCCCAGTTGTGTCGAGGTTCCGCTTACTGAGTTCTGCTTTTAGTTGAGTTATAGTTAGTTTTCCCAATTTGCGACCCATTTTGCGCAACTAATTAACTCAACACAGAAATGGTTTTTTTTTTTTTTTTGTGCAATTTCACACCACGGAAATAGTTATTCACAGAATAAGTTTTATCCCGCTTCTGACACCAATGTAATATGCGAGCTACGGCTCGAGTAGATAAAACAATTATTCTGTGAAATTATTTCTTTATTTTCTACTCTATAGAACAATTCAAGTTCACACTATACTATTCTTCGCAAATTCTTTTCTTACAATGTCTCTTTCCTCTCAAATCACTTTATCTCCTTTCAATTACTTAATTCACAAATCCAAACTAATTACTTTTTCTTGTTCACTCTCAACTTTCAATTTATCACCAAATTACAACTTCGCCCATTATCACTTTTCCAATCTCTTCGCCACGGTTCTAAACCAACTGTCTTTTTTTGATCGCCATCTGTCCTTATATAGCAGAAGTTTCTAATAGCCAGAAACTTCTAGCAAATTCTTCGACCACTGGAACAAGAGAAATAATTCTTGCAGTTATAATTCCCTTTTATCCCTGATATTATTCGTCTCTTTCGTTGACATGAGCTGTGGAGACTTCGTCCCAGACACGAACCTCGAATGAAAGGACAGTTTGAACCAAAATTCTGCCAGAATGGAAAGTCACTTCGGAATTTGCTGCATAGACATAGGAGCGTAGTTATTATTATGCTACAATATCAAAGAAACCTGTGTGACTCCAAACACTAGGAGAATTAGAAACAAGAAGATAAGGAAAACAAAACATTCCATTTAATTTGCAACTGCCAGTCAGCCATGGATTCTTTTTGTAAAAAGACTCATGAAAATGTTTCTGATACCCATCCTTTCGCGTATAATCAATTTTCATTGATGGTGTCGAGCAACCTAGTTCTATAACTTTTTTTTTACAAAAAAGAAAGCTTACTGAACTCGTGGGTTTCTTTTAGAAGAAAATCAGTTAAACAACACTCAAAATTAACTAGATACATCTTGTCTAAGAATAATAAGAATGTTCAATGGGCCACCTCTTGAGTAGATTTATAATTACTTGGTATATAGCTAATAACTATTCACTTAGATCACTCACTATTTTATAATAATTTAATAATTTAAAAAACTAACTTAACTACCAATATGTAATTGCTAAATTTTTAAAATTAGCAGTCACAAAAATCACAAAAATTTGCAGTCGAATTTTCAATAAATTACTCCTCCACCAATGTTCATCCACAAAAGCCGAGAAATCCCGGGTTATTTTCCTCATAAGCGAATGTATGTTAGACAAAGAAATCGCAAATAAACTTCTACTACATGCGAGAAAGGAAAAGTGTTGAAAGTTCGTACTGTGAAGAAATGAATGCATAAGCCGAAATATGAATGGCTTTAAAAAAAAAAATTATTGCACGCTATTCTTTTCAAAAATAAGTTGTCTCTCGCTAGCGGGGTTCATACTTGTCTCGGCTATGTGTGCGAGTTTGTGTATGAGTAAAAATGAATAAACAACCAAAGTGGTCGCAGCATTTTATCTTCGAGCGTGTATAAAGTTATGATTTATGAATGAAAAATGGTTTGATGAACTGGCAAATGGCAAAATAAAAATTTTTGATATTTGAAAAGGGAAGCCGGAAGGAATCAGCTTATATAGACGCCACGCCACTGGTAGGTAGGTAAAGTGATGGTTCGGAAGAACCCAATTAGCGCTAAGTGCGCCGTTTTGCTACCACAAAAACTCACGTACCCTGTTTATTTACGTGTGTTATTGGAGATAGAAAATATAATTGAACCCAGCCCGTGGAGTTCAGAAACAGGATTACCTCTCCAATCCGTTTAGAGGCTATCTCTCTGAAATCGTCAAAGAAGGGTTTACCTAGCGTGCGTTATCTGGTCCTTCCTAGGATAGGACAACTGCAAAGAGAAAAGAGTTTCCCTCTCGTTACTATCTTTGCAGCTGCGACAGAAAGTGTTGTGAGGAATGCCAAGCTTAGCCGCGTGGTCCCTTATAGGCCAGTGACCTGTAATAATGGCTACAATTCTGGCAATATCAGACCTAGAGCTCACTTGATTTAGGTCTGTTGAAACTAGGCCATGCCTTTCTTGTTATGGCACAACTGGTAAGGTTGTTCCACCCGAGATTGGCTAGTTGGAGGAAGTAAAGGTGTAAATTGCCCTTAACGACTCCTATCGGAATATTGATTCTTTCCGCTAGCGAGCCGTTAAGGGCTGACCCTCGCCTGGCCAGCGCGTCTGCTAGCTCGTTACCCTCATAATTACTGCGTCCTGGGACCCAAATGAGAGTAATTCCAGAATGGATACTTTGTTCGTTTATTTAAAACCCGCATTGCTCTACCAGTTTTTAGGATATGGTAACCGAATTAATGGCCTTGATTGCGGCTTGGGTATCAGAAAAGATACCTATATTTAGGTTGGATGTTGGGAGATTTTTTAGCATGCGGCAGACGTCCCGAATCACAAAAAGCTCTGCTTGAAAGACACTAGCAGAGTCTGGGAGAGGGAAGGATTTCGATATATTCAGTTGGTCCGAGAAAATGCCTGCGCCAACTCCGCAGTCCATTTTCGAACCATCAGATATCAAAGTCATAGATTACCATACCGTTCTTCCATTCTGCTCTCGTAGGGAACTTTAGTGAAAAGGTTTGCTGAAGTTAAGCGTGGGAGTCCTGTAATCGGTCGAAGATGTCACTAGTTCACTTGGTAGGTCTCCAGGACCTTTCAGTGGCCATATGACTTTGCTATCCAGCACCCAGATTTCCTGAGCCGGACTGCACTGCATATACACGCCGATCTTTGCACTTTTTTGATTCTGTTGATGTTATATTTTTTATGTAAAGCGGGCCACCATACTATGGCGCCATAGGTAAGAATTGGACGCACAACGGGTGTGTACATCCATAGGGTCATCTTTGGTTGGAGACCACTTTTTGCTAATACAGTATAAAAAAAATTAAAGAGTTGTTAAAGGACACGACGACGGAGTTCTTCTCCTTCACCCCGAAGGGGGAAAAGCGCAAACAATGCTGCTGAGGGGGATAGACCCGTCTACTGATCCGGAGACGCTCCTTGCGCTGCTTAAAGAGAAAGAGTGCAACGAGCTCGAATTTGTAGGGGTCAAGCCATTCACCACAGCTAAGGCAAAAAGGGAGAAGCGGAAACTGCCGTTCTTCCTAGTTCAGCTTTCACCCAATAGCAAGCTGGATGGTCTAAGGAGTATTAAAGTCCTAGACTACCAGGTTGTCGCATGGCAAAAATTAAGAAGGAGCGAAAACATTTTACAATGTGTTCGCTGCCAAAGGTTCGGGCACGCCGCGTCGAACTGCGGAATGAAGCCTCGATGTCTTAAGTGTGGAAAGAACCACAAAGCAGAGGAATGCACTCTGGGTAAGGATGGAGTGGCAGATAAGAGCCAGCTCTCGTGTGCTTTATGCAGGAACTCGGGACACACCGCAAACTATCGGGGTTGTCCTAAGTTCCAGTACATTAAGAAAGTAAATCTGGTTCGTCAGGAGAAGGTCGTAGTGAAACGTTCAAGTGCTCCAATTCAAACACAATCCGTGACTCCCCAAGTGACCTACGCCCAAATGGAACAAACGCGGAACAGAAAAGACCGAAGGCTGCTTCTCAGGCCCCAGCGCCTAGAGCACCGGAGGCTCAAACTGACTTGCTGGCCATCTTGCTCTCTATCCAAGGGCAGATGGAGCAGCTTCAACGTCAGGTACAAGAGCAGGCGAAGCGGGTGGACCAGATCTACGCACTTCTGCCGGGCTTAATGCACCTTCAGTCGTAATGGGTACGAACATGGGGGAGCAATCCTTGAAGATCCTTGCGGTGAATGTGAATTCACTGATTAGGATCGACCGAAGAGCCGTATTGTTTAAGTTGCTTGAAGACCAAACCCCTGTTGTGCTTATGGTTAGCGAAACAAAGCTATCCCAGAAGCACAAATTAGGGCACAATAAATACAATATTGTCAGAAGAGACCGACCCAACTCCACACAAGGAGGAGGTGTTGCGATCTTCATACGCAAACAACTGCAATTTAAAGTAATGTACAGCAGTGAAGTGCGAAGGTTCCAGGAGCTGGAAGCGTGTATCGTGTGCATCCCTCTCCGTAGTGGAAAGAGGATATACTTGGTCGCACTCTATGCACCTGAAGCTACTCAATCTACTTTATTTATTTCAGAGGTCGAGACACTTTTTCGATTCCTAACGCTGGAGTCGGAGGAGAATTATTTCATCATGGCCGGAGATCTTAACGCCAAACACAGAGATTGGGGAAATAACACACCTAATCCTAGAGGGAACCTACTATTCAATTGGTGGGGTCGGCACAGTGTCGACTATAAACTCGATTTGAAAGCTACAGATAGTCCATCGTTTCCTAGAAGCGGCTCCTATCTGGATCTTATGCTGTTCAACGTACGGTTACAACTGACCAACATGGACCGACAAACTATAAACTGCTTGCACACATTTGTGTATGGCAGTGACCATTGCGGACTCAGTGCCGTAATAACGATTCCCAACGAAATTGCGGAGTTTTAGGACTTTGTCCAAACGTACTCCTACAATTATAGTAGGACGCGATGGACTCGCTTCACAAGAACTTTGACAAGAGCACTCTCCTCGAGTTCGCTCTACCCACCGTCTAATAGGAATCTGTCAAACGAGGAGATTGACTGGTACCTAAAACAAATGGACGAGACAATTAAACGAACTGTGGACAATACGATACCTCGATATCAACATACACTACACCAACAGAAAAGTAGACTACTGTCGAGACTAAAAACCTTGTACAGACAGTTTACTGACAGACAAAACTCGGAGGTTAGGACGCTGAAGTCGTTGATTAAAAACCTCCAAAAATTAATTAGAGAAAATTACAGACTTTCTGTAAATCTGCATTGGAACAACAAAATTCGGGCTGCAAAATCCAACAACCCGAGTATGTTCCCGCAAATAAATAAAATATTTCGGAGGAATAATCAAAACGACCTTCCGTATCTTAAGATCCCCCGAACGACGAACAATGGACGAATACTTATAACAGCAGGTATAGATCCAGATAACGCAGTAGAGGATGACAACTTCTTTGTGATCGAAGATCCGCAGGAGAAGCTAGAGGCTATAGGAGCGACTTTCCAGGAAGTGTACAAGGTGAATGATACTATTTGCCCGAACCACGACCTGGAAAATCGCGTCCTTGTGCACAACTTCTACCTTCGAAATGAACATAGAACATAGGTTTTACCGAGTTCAATGACGATAACATGGCAAATAATGTCATCGCCGATGAAAGGGTATATCCCCCGTTCATATCGAAGGTGGAGCTCCAAGCGATCTTCGACTCATTGAGGAGGAAAAAGTCTGTAGGAATCGACGGAGTGTCGAACATTGTGCTTCGACATCTCCCTCTAGAAGCGGTGGACATTTACACCACTCTGTTTAACAATGCGCTGAATAATGCACATTATCCAGCGCATTGGAAAACAGCAGTGATACAACCCATCTCCAAACGGGGTATGAACACCTCCAATCCGGCAAATCTCCGGTCGATAAGTCTCCTTCCGAACATCAGCAAGGTATTCGAGAAAGTGATCAATAGAGCCCTGCTTAAGTGGACTGAGAACAGTAATATAATTCCGGATAACCAATTCGGTTTTAAGACGGGGCATGATACAATACAACCCGCGTCTAAACTGGTATGGGATATCCAATGGAACAAAAGCAAGAAACAGTGCACGGGTGCCTGCCTGATTGACTTGGAGAAGGTCTTCGACACCGTATGGTTAGAGGGACTCTTCTACAAGCTAAGCAGGCTGGGCATAAGCAAACCACTGCTGTACATACTTCATAACATGCTCACCAGTAGACAGTTCATTGTCAAAAATGGCAAGGTGACTTCTGCTGGAACATTTCTAATTAAAAACGGTCTGCAACAAGGTGCGGTTAATTCACCGATCCTTTTCAACATTTACACGAGCGATCTGATAGGATCACTTCACCATGCCATAGCGTACGCAGACGACTTGATCGCGTACAGATCAGGACCAAAAATCGAGGTCATTGCAATTTTCTTGCAACGTGACTTCGATATGATTCAGCGATATTGCGATGACTGGAAGTTGAAGATCAACTTCCAGAAATCGGAAACTATTCTTTTTAGGACGCCGTTGTTTGGGGCCTCTAGGGATACCAGAAAGAATTGGCGAAAGTTCTCAATCGTGGGACCGCACGCACAGCCACTTGCGAGTCGAAGTGTAGTCAGATACCTGGGGCTCTGGTTAGACCAATATCTATATTTTAACAAACATATAGAAGCTGCTCTGGCCAGAGCCAAAGGTGCTTTGCCCTTATAAAGAGACTTTTTTACAGCAAGCAACTCGATGCAAGGGTAAAGGTAATTTGCTACATGGCCCTCATCCGGCCCATGCTCGTATATGGATGTCCCGTGTGGTTCAACGTGGGAGCAAGCTTGTTGGAAAAGATTCGGGTGTTTGAGAGGACTTGCCTTCGGGCTTGCCTTCATTTGTACAGAACACCAGAGTCCCAGTACATAAAATTCTATCCCAATGAGGTCATATACAACAGGGCTAACCTAATAAGAGTGGATAATTTCGTTATCAAGCTGATTCGAAGGCACATTGCAAGAGCAATGAGTTCGACGAACAACCTGATCTCCGGGGCTTATTACCCCAATTACGAGTATCACGAGAGACTGCGCCTTAATGGCTCTGTTCCCCCAGAGGCGTTCCTCTAATTTGATGAGAAAGGTCTGATCCAGGACAGATTGACGGTGCCGCTAATCTTCCACGTTGCTCGGACAGCTGTGGATAGGCGACTCAACTACGACAGAGACGTTGCACACGGCAGTGTGGAACGTCTCCGGTTTAGTAGGGCGGTATCGGGTCGCGATATTTATGACGTATGACGTCAGTACGGTCATTTCTGGTGGCTAGCCGAAAGAGAGGAAACTCCTTCGTCGTTTCCCCCTAATCCAGGGTAGCCTGTTTGAGATTTAAGCTGGTTTTTCTTGCCCATGGTCTACTTACATAGTTTTAGGTTTAGGTATTTTATATATGGTGTATAGGTAAAAAAAAAAAAAAATTGGATTTCATCACAGCACTTCGACAGAAAAAAAAAAAAAAAAAAAAAAAGTACGTATATAATTACGTAAGGTAGAGTAAGATAGATTAAGGTGGAATAAGATAGTTTAAGATTTATTTTAAGGTAGTATGTTAAGTTATATATATAAGAATAAAAAAAAGAGTTCATTTACTAAGTTTTTCTCTGTAACAATTTTCTTAGTAAAAATTAAAATTAAAAAAACTAAATAAATAAACAATTTTCAAGTTCGTTACGTCGAAAGACATTGTTTTAAGTGTTTGGTTTAACTTAGAGCGCCCGCACAGGGACAGTAAGTTAGAATAAGAATAGTTAAGTTAGTTAAGCTAGTTTTAAGCGTTTTTTGTCTAGCATGCAAGTTATAATGAATTAATTAATAAAAAATGCATTAAAATGAAAAAAATGGTATGCCTTCACAGTAAAGTTGACTTAGCTTTCGCAAGTGATCGACTTTTTTTATTTATTTCCTGCGAAATAAATAGATGATTCTTGACATCAGGATTCAAACCGTGAATCAACACCGTGACAAGCGATGATGTTACCACTACACCACGGCCACCCTAAATATAGTCGATAAATCATTAGTAGATCATACTTTCGAAATTAACATGACTGAATTACGATAATTAAATTACAATATGATAATTAAATTACAAATATCAAGAAATACAAATTTTAATTCATATTTTATAAATTGGGAATATATTTTTAATGCTATAATAACAATAATAATAATAATAATAATGTTTATAAAAACAATAGTGAATTCGACTTAAATGATCTTGAAAATGTTCAAGTTCATATTAATTTATTGCTATTTCCAAGGCGTGAACTGTAACCTATTCGTATAATTACTATTGATTGTTCTAAAATAAAGGATCAGTAATATTTGACTTAGAAATAAATCGATGAAGGGGTAATTTCCCAATGAATACTGTTGCACATTGTATAGTTATTAGTGATGATTATTTTACTTATAACCCACTTCATAATAATGTTGATCATATACCTATATATGCAAAATGAAAGTTATTTCCAAAAATCCTATTTTATACAATTTTGAGTGAAGAGACTATTCAAATTTTGAGTTTCTTTTAATTTGACTCTAAAAGACTATTCAATTTTGAGTATATTTTTGTGTCTAAAAGACTTTTATTTTGAGTCTACAACACAATAATACACCAGTATTAAGTAAATTAAGTGGTGTAAGAAGTGTATTTCATAATATTTCTAGTAAATTTAGGCATTTATTTTGTGATTTGGAGTCTTTAATTGTCTGTTTTCGTATTGATTCTTTTTGGTGAACTTTATGATTTTTTTTAGAAAAAATAGTGCAAATTTCGTAACTGAAAAATTTTGGAACACAATATTCACCAACACTTTATTGCTGCCGAAAACTGTGAAATCTCTAGAATACGTAAATTTAATCGATGAGTGCAATATTAACTTTAAGTTTCGTGTTATAAGCTTACAAGATGTAATCAGTGCAATAAAAGACATAAACCAAAGAAATGACTATAACTTCCAAAATGTTAAAATGTTGAAAAATAATACAGATGTGATCGGTCCTGTTCTCTTGAGTATCATAAATATATCGTTGATCACAGGAATTTTTCCTAAATCGTGGAAGGAATCTTTAGTTGTCCCAATCAAAAATGTGAGTTACGCAAAAACGTGCGAAGAGTATCGCCCAATAAACATGATGCCGGTTTACGTAAAAATACTAGAAAAAATAGTTCATACCCAATTCCAAAGCCATCTCGAACAACAAGAAATAATAACAGCTGATCAACCGGGTTTTAGAGCAAATCACTCTTGTAACAACCACTTATTTATTTATTTAATTGTTTTCTTTTTCTATCAATGAATTACTACAAAACTTGAACTTTTTAATTTTTCTGAATTTCTTTTATAATTTTCTTTTATTCAGTAAGAAAAACATTATAAACCTTTACTTTTTATTTTACTCACGTACATCCCTGTAATGAAAGTGTGGAAAAGCTCTGTGCTCACGGCACCTATGTAAAGCTTTTCTCCCGAAAGCTCTTTGCACACGGCCCATATGTGAAGCCGATCTCCGAAAAGGTCACGCTTGGAGCGTATAAAAGAACGGCGCCAGTGCAAGGAACTTCACTAAGGTTTGATGTTTTGGAAACTGCGGTACACTACCGCATTGAAAAGCGCCACACTTTAGGAATTTTTGGGTTGCCAATTAAGCGGTAATGTAGTCTTCGGACAGCATACTCGCGGTTGAGAAACCAACAATTCCTTTTTTTTTGAGCCAAGAGTTTTTATTACAAGTAAAAAGTTTATAATTTAAAAAGAATTACAACGTTTTATTTTTGAACTGAGGATTTACTCTCCACCGCTCTCCAAAAATGCGACTATCGAACTTCTCTCTACTGCCGCTAGAACGTTATACTCTTGCATAAACTACTCGTATGTGTTATGTGACTGGAAAAAAGAAGGTTGACAAAAAAAATATTATTGTTGCAGTTTTTTTTAGATTTTAGAAGAGCTTTCGAAAAGTAAACCACGAAATACTCTTAGATAAATTGTTTAAATGTGGTGTCAAATTTTTGGAATTAAACTGGTTCAGAACATTTATCACCGGAAGAAGTCAGCGCACTAAAGTAAATGAAAACGTGTCATTCGCTGCGGTAATATTGTTCCCTATTTATGTGAATGACATAGTAAAAGTTGTGAGATATTCTAAATTAGTCTTGTTCGCAGATGATAGTCTTTTATATGTTAGTGGAAGTGACTTAGAAATATGTACAAAAAACATTAATAGTGATTTAAAAGCAGTAAGTGAGTAGTTAAAAATTAATCAACTTGAAATGATCGTAAATGAAAATATGTCCGAAACGTCCGTAAATATTATCGTAAACAATATCCAAATCGAGGTAGTAGAAAAAGTAAAATATCTTGGCATTATACTAGACAAAAATCTATAATAACATTTTTACTATATTTGTAAAAAGATATCTAACATAACTTGTCAATGAACTGTGCAATAAAAGAGTAAACGTTATTATAAAACCACATTTCGAGTACTGCCCTAGTGTTCTATATACATGTCCTCAATACCAAATAAACAGATTGCATGTCCTGAAAAATAAAACAATGCACATAATATTAAAAAGTGACAGATACACATCTATAACATTTATGCTAAACTCCCTCAACTGCTTAAGTATAAACCAAAGACTTTTCATGTGTGCAATGCAATTTGTCCATAAAATAAAGAACGAAACGTGTCCAAACTACCTCCTCGAAAATGTGACGATATCCGATGGTCCGTCGTACAACTTGAGAAGTACAGGTGATTTAAGAATACTAAGAGCAAGAACAACAAGAGGCCAGCGATCAATGCCCTACATAGGATTTCAAGCTTTCAACAGTTTACCTACGTACTTGAAAACAGAACCAAACTTTTATATTTTCAAAAGAAAAATTATTGATCACACTAGGGCTAATATAAATTAAAACTTTGCTTTTTTTCCCTTTTTTTATACTTTTTATACTCTTCTTTTTAGACATTTCGAAACTCAATGTAAAGTAGAAGTACCTCTAAAAATAAAACTACCAATTACGCATCATATATATTTAAAAAAAAAACAACAACGTAATGTAAATAATGTAATTAATGTTTTTAAATGGCTTTACTTAGCTAAATAAAGATAAACTAACTAACTGGAAACTAAAAATATTTTAAATATTAAACATATTTAATGCGGCTTATCCACGCAATATACTTGATATTTGATATTATCCCTAATTAGTTTTTAATCACAATTTTGTTTATAAACAAAAAATATCAGATCAAGTTCGGCGAAAACACGAATCTAATTCGCATTACTGATGAACCAAGAGCTCACTGTGAGCAAATCGAAGAAAAGACAAAATTTAATTCAAAGCAGCAGTGAGTGAACTTATACGCCTATATTTTGTTCTAGGGAGCGTAGCCTTATTTTCAATTTTACTAAGCAGATCATACGTATGATTGTGAGAGCACTTCGACTGAACTTTGATCAAAAAAGAGTAGACAAAGTGGTGCCAGCTAGGGTAAAACGATCCCGGGATTGGAAAAAATATGTGAAAAATATATAAATGTTTTATAAAATTCAATCGAAAAGTATTTCATTATTTTGAACATTAGAAAATTAAAAAAAAAACATAATTGTAATATTTGAAATTTGTCTTTGTTCAAATTGTTCCTCGATGAAATGCAGTTATACCAACGTAGGTCTATTGTGATACCACTTGGAGCAGGGACAATACAAATCTACGAGTACTCCTGAAACTATCTTTTATTTTTGATGAACTAATTGATTTTGACCATTTAGGGTCTCCCCCATCTCCTCGCCTCTGCATCTTCTACGGAAAATATTGGTTGCAATGCCTAGACTCTGAGTATGGGTGAATTCAAAAATGTCAAAAAATTGTGCAGTGTTGACAGTTTTGATCAGCTGTGTTGCAATGAAAAAAAAAAAAAAAACACAATAGAAAAAATAAAACATTAAAATTGTTGTAAGTTTTCTTTCGTCCACTTTTGTACACAAAGTATAGGGTAAAATAAATAATAATATCTAATGAACTCTAACAAACAAGAGTTTATCTAAACTAAACGAAAGCAACACAGCTGTTGCTTGACGATTGGTTGCGCTGGTGTTGCAAAAAAAAACATTTGATTTGAAATTGCCCTATGATACCTGGCAGGGAGCTGACGATCCCCAACATTCAGGGCCAGATCCTTAGTTAAACGATCCCCTAGGATGAGGGGCCAAATATTCCAATGCAGGAATCTACTACGAGAATATGAGCCGTTGGTCTACGAGAATATGAGGCCGTTGTAAAGAGATTGTGGCGGAAGAACCCTTCCGCCACAATCTCTTTACAACACCCTGACTTAGTCCTAAAAACCCTTATTGACCTGAGCTCCGAATATGTCGAAGTATTCGCTAGTCTGACTTTTGATCATAACAAATTCCATCGAGAAAATTTCTCCGCCGCATGTCCTCTCTCTGAGGGACTCTTGTCTACTACGGACATACTCTTATGGACAAAATAATCTTGTCTACTACGTACATATATATGTACACTTCTGAACAAAATAAGATACCCCCCACAAATTTCAAATTTGCCAAATTTGATTAAATCATTGGGTAACAAGATGTATATAATACAAACAATTTTGAAACTTAGGCGTGAGGACTGAAGTATTGAATAATATCAAAGTCTGTGAAGTGAAGTCGAACAGTAGTGACAAATTTAATAAACGATCCCAAAAATTATTGCAAAAGAAAGTTTCCTGGAAGATCACCAGTATTAACTCCAACAGAAAAACGTACAATTTTGTGGGAAGCTTCAAATTCTTCTTTAACAGATGGAAAAAAGTTCTATTTAGATGGACGTGATGGCTGGGATTACTATTTTCAAGAACTGCGTAAGGAACAACGAATTTTAAGTCGCAGTCAAATGTGAGGAGGTTGTGTAATAGTATGGGCTGGAATTGGCTACAATGAGACGCCGAAATAAAATTTGTCAGTGGCAGAATTAACAGTCCCAGATATATTGAACTTATTAACGAAAAAATTTAGAGGTTTGCTTCAATTATTGCCGAGGAAAACTTAATTTTCAACAGGATAATGCGACAATCCACACTTCCTGCGAAGTCAAAGAGTACTTTAACTTAAAAAACCTTTCTTAACTGAGCAGCTACATCACCTGACCTGAATATAATTGAGACCATGTGGGGAGAGCTTGCCCGAGCAATTTATACAGGTAGAAAGCAGTACAACAATATTACGAAATTAAAAGAATCCATTAGTACAGAGAAAGATAAGATAGATCAAAAATATATTAAAAAAATTGTTTAAAAATATATCCATGGGAATGTTAGAAGTTGTAGAAAATAAAGGAGCTAGCACACATTACTAATAAACTAAAATATTGAGAATTTCATTTTGTTATTTACTCGGAAGTTTAAAATCCACCTGTACCCAGTTTTTGGGGTTTTTCCCCAAAACAAGAAAATTCTGGATTTTTTAATAAATAATTTTATGTCATTACGGTCTAAAAACATCCTGTTACCTAATAATTCAATCAGATTTGGCACACTTTTTTTCTTAAGAATTCGAGCGGTCTTATCATTTTGTCCCGCAGTGTATGTATTATGCACATAAAAATATGTATCTTTTTTTGAACATGAAATGCCAACGTTCACTTTGTATAGTGTTTACGAATTCTACTCGCAGATATATACCTAGTCTGGACACTTTCGACTAATGTAAACAAAATCGAAATCCCTTACATCTTCATGGAATAGAATGCGTGAATAAAAAAACGTATTACGTGCACACAAATTTTTACATAACAAAAACTCTCCGATACAAGGCGCACAGAGATTCGTTTATCATAACAGGAGTCCCGCCTGCAAGTACTTTTAAATTTGTCATCCCCTAAACAATTTGTAGCTACCCTTTACTTCTACCTCAACCACGTTCCTTTCCGAAGCAACAGTAAAGTGGAAAGATTCACATGACCCAAAAAGATGTTTATTCCGAAACGCATATATTCCCATTTTTAAGCGTAATGGATACATTTTTGACAGTATACACAAAAGAAGGAGGTTTCTTTTCTTTCGGGAATTTTCCGATGCAAGGCCAACGTTTGGAATGTTGCTACAGAAGAATCCCTAGAATTTTCTACCGAATAGGGTTGATTTTGATGATTGCCTGGTCGTTGAATGTTTGATACATTTTTTCTCCCAAAGATGGGAATGGTTTTTTTGTTGGAATGGAATTACGAAGGAGTGAGATGCACAGTATAATATATACATATATTTCATTCCCATTAAAAGTAAAAATAAAAACCACCTTCTTCAAAACTCCCCTGATTTCAAAACAAATAAACAGCAACGGATACATTTTTTATTTATTTTTACAAATCAACCAGATTGTGAATCCCAAACAAATAGCGAAAAACTTCCCCGCCATTCAAAGTTTAGCGAGATAAACTGTCGTCGTCGTCTTATCAATTTTAATGGTTGACTATAAATAATCCAAAGCTAGACGAGCTCAAAGCATTCAGTTCTTTGCATTCACTGAGTATAGCACTATAACAATCAATAAAAATGTTGGCTTCAAAAATCTTCTTCGTATTTTGCCTCTTGGCCTTGGCATTGACGCAGGCAATTCATGGTGCAAATAATTTTGGAGGAAACAGGCGCACTGGCTTGGGACAACAGCGACCACAAACTTTACCACCCAACCAACCGAAAAGACCAGATTTTAATAGTCCAAGAAGATTTTAACAGGATTTGAAGAATAAAGTTACAAAAAAATTAAAATCTCTGTAAATTTTTTTTGATAATCCAAGTAAAATAAAGTGTAAATGTTATTGTGAAGGTTGTAAGGTTTTCTAATTAAAAGTTCCCTTTAGTGAAATCATGTAGATTCTGAGATGGGTATATAGCATAGTACATATTTCCTTGTGTGTTATCTTTCTCGGACATGGAACATCAGAGAACCAAAAATATGGGGCCCTACAGTGGTACTAACTTAGGTAGAATAGAAAAATGTATGCACATTTTCCATAGAATGGAAATTGAACATAATCACAGTTCATTAGTGAATTCTCTAAACTTTAAATAGTCCCAAAATGAAAAACTTAAGATTAAAGAAACAGCAACCGTGATCGAATCTGGTCCAGTGGTAGACTATAACTAAACCGTGTGTTCGTACAATCCCGATGAAGGATTATAATTTCACTAGTAGTGCGGTGTAATTTTGTTTTTCAAATTTACATACATAGTACCGCGTAGTACCTGCTCTACACGTATATTCTGACTAATTTAAAGATATGTACATATGTATTATATGTCCCGTAGGAAGGACAAGAGTAAGATGTCCGCAGGAGTCACCGAAGAGTTCCCAATCAAAGTCGGTGTACACCAGGGAAGCGTCCTTAGTCCTTTGCTATATATTGCAGTCCTTGATTATCTGCTTGAAGGAAAAGTGACGGACCCCAAAGTGCATCAGTTATTCTTTGCTCACGATGGCGCTATCATAAGCGAAGATCAAATGGCCTTGCAACGAGCACTTGATGTATGGGTGGATGTTTTGGAGGGAAATGGGTACCGTATTAGTTCGAAAAAGACAGAGTATCTGTGCTGCCCGTTCTCTGATCCACACCGGCCTATTCCAGACATTTTCTTGAATGGAAAAGTGCTTCCCAAGTGTGAAAAGTTAAAATATCTGGGATCTATGATCAATAGCGAAGCAACTTGTGATGATGACATCAATCATCGCAAGCGTTGGGTGGATGAAGTGGCGTGAAAACTCCGCTATCTTCTGTGATCGAAAAATGCCCTCTAAGCTTAAAGGAAGGCTCTACACCGCAGTTGTACATCCTGCGCTCACATACAGTTCACAATGCTGGACAATGTACAAAAACTATGAGGGCAGATTAACGGCAGCTGAGATGAAGATGCTTCGCATGACAGCAGGAGTAACATAGATTGATAGAATGAGAAGTTCAAAGATTCGAGGAAGCCCTCATGTAAAAGAACCCATCACAATTGGTATTGTCATTTTTAAAAGAGAGATCCTTCGAACCTCGTCAAAAAGGCAATATCAATCAACGCAATCGCGCAAAAAACGCAGACCAAAAAACAACTGGATCACACAAATGCAAAAATACCAGCATTCGATTGGCCTCAGTGACGAAGTGATTCGAAACCGGGAAGCCTGTCGGTACTTCCTGAGATTATTCTATTAAAAAACTGTCCATTCGGAGTAAAATTGTTTGTGAAACTATGGACTCGTACAAATCAGTGATTACCAAATTAAAAGAACAATATTGCCAATTTTTCACACACGACCTGAAGAGCGAAAAAGCTTTTAAAGTGATTCTGCATGGTATGGTTAAATTAGACGTAAATATTTTAAAAGACAATCTGAAAAATCTTGGGCTTAAGTGCATTGACATTAAAAAAATTATAAAAAAATACGATCAGTACACTGACTATTTGTATTTAGTTTTTTTGGAAAGCGGCTCAATAAAATTACAAGAGCTGCTAAAACGTTATCGTTCGATAATGCACACACAAGTGAATTGGAGTTTCCAAAGGAAGCTCAAAGGTAAACTGACACAATGTCACAATTGTCAGATGTTTGGACACGGCGAGAGAGACTGCCACATAAAAACATACTGTGCTATCTGTGCTGGTCCACACAAGACTACCGAATGCATTATGCCTGAAACACAATGATGCGTTGTTGCTACCGTCGAATGACGTTTAATGTTCAACCAAAGGAATACAATAGCACCAGTCACAATGCTACGTCGTGCTACCGTTCTACATTTTTTACGAATGAGAGAAAATAAGAGTTACGTATTATTACGTAGCAAACGCATGCTCTTTTGAAAAAGTTCGACTGTGTTGAACTTTTGTGTGCGTTCTGACAGTTCGCATCATAGTTTTTTGTTTATTTCAACAAATTTGTGAGACAACAAGCTGATAAATTTGAGTATGTCATTCAACGCATCCCTTGAAGCACTCTCAACGTAACGGGAGAACGGTAGCACCAACGAATTATTGTGTTTCAGGCATTAACACTTCTGTTAATAAATGTGCAAACTGCAGCGGTAATCATAAAGCCACTGACATCACTTGCATTAGTCGAACACAATATTTGGAAATGCGAGAGACATCGTTCAAGAGATTCTCCCGCGCTCAACCAAAACCGGTTAACTCCTACACTCCCAGTTACTCTACGCAGAAGCAGGTCTCTTTTGCTTCAATGACAGATTTTCCGTCGCTACCACAACGCTCCAACAACACAACGCACAACAAGTTCCAATGCAACGAATTGCAATACTTCGAGCAACAACAGTAGTTTTTGAAGAATTAAACAGCTTAGCTATGGAAATGATTACTAAATTAAGCTCTTGTCAAACAAAAATTGAACAATTTAACGCTATCGCGCATTTAGCTACATCATTTTTATATTCCAATAATGTTAAATAATATGATAGACAGATATATGAGTATAATAACTTGGAATGCAAGAGGTATTCGCAACAAATATGTAGAATTTATAGACTTTTTAAATCGTAACAGCATTGATGTTGCTTTAGTTACGGAAACTTGGCTTAAATGTGATATCAAGCTATC
The DNA here is from genome assembly GCA_963082735.1 of Pocota personata. Classification (NCBI taxonomy): domain Eukaryota; kingdom Metazoa; phylum Arthropoda; class Insecta; order Diptera; family Syrphidae; genus Pocota; species Pocota personata. Next base: position 118,359,012 of record OY720430.1, read on the forward strand.
CACCTCCGACTTTAAGTGCTATCGAGTTGATAGAAAAGATAGAAGAGGTGGAGGTGTAGCGATTTTCATAAGAAGGTTAATTCAGCATTCGCTTTTACCTGTTGTACAAACACGCTATGTGGAAAATATAGGGATAGAGGTGAAACTAAGAAACCAGACGATAATTAAGATTTATTGTGTTTATTTCAATCATCAGTAGAAAGAAGATTAGACTTGAAAAATGACATAGAAAATTACTAACTATTAGAGAGAACTTTTTAATTGGAGGGGATCTTAATTGCAGACACAGGGATTGGGGTTGCAATAGGGCGAATACGTGTGGTAATTTACTTGCAACCCTTTGTGTCATGTTACCAATATCTGTTTTGTTTCCTCCGAGTCCTACCTATGTTCCACCTTGCCCTCGTAGAATTCCTTCTGTCCTTGATCTATTCTTTACGAACTCTTCTAGTCAAATATCTCTGCCAATATCATTGAATGAGGTAGGTAGGTAGGTAGGTGTGGTTGTGACAGCATGCTATGCTGAAACATAATTAGCGCAGAGGCGCCGTTTTAATACCACAACTCAAGTGACCTAAATTGTTGTAGAAACTGACGTTGGACTTGTGGGAAAGGAGAGAAAAGATTATTTAAAGCCACCCCGTGGCATTAAGGAAACTGATGATGTCCCCGATGCTTGTCTCCGCTAACTCACTAATATTATCAAAAAAGTGTCTGCCAAGTTTACGGTGTCTGACCCTACTAAGGGCCGGACACTTACAAAGGAAGTGAAGGATTGTTTCAGGCTCGTTGGCCACATTGCAGCTACGACAATGTGCATTAAAAGTAATGCCCAGTCTGGCTGCGTGGACCCCTATGGGCCAATGGCCAGTGCTAATTGCCAGAACTCTAGCTATATCTGCCCGGCTTCTGTTTAATAGCTCTTGTGTTCTGCGCCAGTTATACTTGGGCCACATCTGCCTGGATATGACACAGTTCTGCAAACCTCGTCATCTATTACCAGCATCTGTAAGGAAATGAGCAAAGATTCTACCCTTAAGGGCCCCCAACGGAATGTTGACATCCTCCGCACGGGAGCAGTCAAGGGCAGATCCCTGCCTCGCCAATTCATCAGCCCCTTCGTTTCCGTCAATGTTACTATGACCAGGCACCCAGATGAGGCTGATCCTAGACCGATGACCGAGTGCGGCAAACTCCTCCTTGCATTGTTCCACAAGTTTGGAGGAGGAAGCCGCAGAACGATGGCTTTGATAGCGGCCTGTCTGTCTATGAAAATGGCTATGGTGTTAAGTTGTATCGATGTACGTTTGAGGAGACGGCACGCCTCTCGTACAGCAAGAAGTTCCGCCTGGAATACGCTGCATGAATTGGGAAGACGGAATGAACCAGAGATATTGAGGGATTCAGAAAAGATTCCCGCCCCTACTCCGCAGTCCATTTTCGACCCGTCAGTTAAAATGGTTGTATTGAACTCGTTAGTCACCGTGCCACATTTCCATTCCGCCCTGGAAGGGAATCTCACAGTGACATCCTTTCGAAAGTTCACCCTGGGAATTATGTAGTCGGTCGGATTTGCCGCCAACTCCCGAGGTAGCAGATTAAGGATGCTGTTGTGGCCGTAGAGACTATCGCACCAGCTACCTGTTTCTCTTAATCTAACCGCACTACATGCTGATATGTACTTTATATGAAGGTCGAGTGGTATAAGGTGAAGGATTACGTTCATGGCTTCAGTTGGGCATGTTCTCATCGCCCCTGTAGCACCTAGAGCCGCAGTCCTTTGTACTTTGTTGATGAGTTTTGTAATCCATAGGAAAGAATAGGGCGCACCACCGCAGTATACATCCAAATGACCATCTTCGGACGGAGTCCCCATTTCTTACTGAATGTTTTGCTACAAGCATAAAAAGCCACACAGGCTTTCTTTACTCGCTGTTCAATGTTAAGCTCCAGCTTAATTTAGGGGCAAGAGTTGGGTCATTGAGCTGGGTCATTGAATGAACTCAGCTCTGATCACAACCCTGTATTTTGCAGGCTTCTTTGGTCAGGGGAGAAAAAAGTGCAATATTTCTTAGACTTAAAAAAAATGCAAATTGGGCGCGTTTTCGATCGGAAGTAAGCAATAAGATTCGCGATATTCCCACAAATCTGGAAAGCATATCAAGTAAAGAATACATTGACTTCATTCTTGAACAGTTTTCAAGAAGTATACTAAGTTCCGTAGATACATGTATCCAAAAGGTGGAAAGAAAGAGTTCGGTACAAGAATTCCCTCTCACGTCTTAGATCTCATCAGAATGAGAAATACCCAAAGAAGAAATTGGCAGAGGTATCGCCAGCCTATTTTCCGAAATCAAGTTGCATATCTGAATAAGCTGATTTCCATACATATTCAATAAAATCGTAATGAAGAGTGGAATAGAAAACTCAGTTCTTTAGATAAATGTGCAAAGCCGTTTCGGAACATTGTAAGAGTGGTGAAAAATAAAAGCAAGCAAATGTCTTGTCTTAAATCTTCCGACAACACCTTCTTTACTGATGTTGATGAAGCCAAGGAGCTTGCGCTAAACTTCTCAAGAAATCACGAGATATCTCAAAATCTAGGTGACACTGCTACAAATACCCTAGTGAATGACACTGTTCGCTTTTTCAATTCGGTCCATACCGAATCACCCCCAAACGCGTTTGTGCGGGACGTGAATGTTAGAGACATCATTCGCAGTTTAAAAGTTAAGAAAACAGGAGATCTTGACAATATTAGAAATTTATATCTCTTACAACTGCCCTGACCTGAAGTAAAAATGTTAACTGTTATTATAAACTCATGCCTCAAACTTCAGTATTTTCCTCATGCATGGAAAAAAGCCAAAGTTGTGCCTGTTTTAAAAGCAGGTAAAAGTCCTGAAAGCCCTGAAAGCTACAGGCCAATTAGCTTGTTGAGCAGCATGAGTAAGGTTTATGAAAAAGTCCTAAAGAATAAAATCCTAAAGGTTGTCTGTGATAAAAATATATATCCGGATGAGCTATTTGGTTTTAGGCGTCACCAGAGCACGTCCCATCAAGTGCTTAGAATTGTCAATAGTATTAAAAGAAATCGTGAGTTAGGAAAGTCAACAGGAATGCTATTACTAGATATTGAAAAAGCATTTGACACTGTCTGGAACAAAGGCCTTCTACACAAACTAATAACTTTCGATTTACCGCGGTATCTGTGTAAAATTGTGCAAAGTTTCTTTTCGGGACGTTGTTTCAGTGTTATGTTAATAGTAGCGCGTCAGACTTAGTGTTTTTAAAATCAGGTGTGCCCAGGTTTCTATACTTGGACCCATATTATATAACCTTACACATCAGACTTCCCGAATTTGCCCATTTATGCGGATGATACTGGCATTTTTTCATCACATGAATTCGCTCTCAATATTGAGACGAATCTAAAAGATGCGATGGAAATATTAGAAAGGTATTACAGCGGATGGAAAATTAAGTTGAATGCTGACAAATTGCAAGCCATCTTTTTCTCTCGAAAAAGAAAGCCTTGTAATTTTCCTAGCAATTCGTTAGGGTTTAACGGGTCTGATATAATCTGGGCGACCTCCGTAAAGTACTTAGGAGTGCATCTTGACACTAGGTTGACATTCCAAGAACACACTAGTAAAACTCTGAAAAAAGTTAATATTGCCATAAAACTCTTATACCCATTCAAAAATAGGCGATCTTTATTGTCTCATGACAACAAATTAATAATTCATAAGGTCATATTTCAAGCCATTCTTTTTTGTGGATGTCAGGTTTGGGGGAAATTGTGCCAAATGTCACATTAACAAGCTACAAATTGCACAAAATAAATTACTAAAAATGATGTTAAATCTTCCCCGGCATTACTCCACCTCAGAGTTGCACAAAAAAGCGAATGCTGAAATGATATCGGTAAGAATCTTAAAACTCACAAGTAAGTTTCTAAGCAGCTGTAGTTTTTCAGACAACCGTCTAGTAAACCAATTAAGTGTTTAAACTGATGCATTATTGTTGCCATTGTCTGATTCTATTATTTCTTTATTTATGTACCTATTTGTTAGCTTATTTATTTATTTACACATTTATTCATTTTTTCATCTATTTATTTATATATTTAATTTGTTTTTCTATTTATTATTATTCTTACTATTATTTATTGTTCATGCTTTGAGTTATTTGTTTATTTATTTGTTTATTTATATATTTATGTTTGTGTTTATTTATTTATTTATTTATTTACTTATTTATTTATTTATTTATTTATTTATTTATTTACTTATTTATTTATTTATTCATTTCCTTATTATTTATATATTTACCTATTTATTCAATTTAATATTTATTTTACTGTGATACTTTATTTGTTATTAAATTATTCCTATTATTTACTGTTTAAGCTTTATTCATACATTTATTTATTCGTGCACATTTCTATTTATTTATATACAATACATTAATTATTATTTAATTACTTATTAAGTAATTACTATTATTTTTTTTTTGTTTTTTTTGTTGCTTTGATTGAAGGTTTTTCTCGTACTTTCCTTCAAGAAATCTTTATTTTTAAATATGATTGTTTTCAAAAATTGTTAAAATAATGTTTCAGTAGAAAGATATAAACATATCATAACTCTGTATTGTAAAATGTGCGGTAGCAAACCTAATGTAATTTATAATACGAAATAAATTTCTATCTATCTATCTATCTTAACCTCCAGCTATTCAAAAACAGAACCAACAGGCATCTCGGGACGTTGTCCCGTCGTTATAGGTTCACCTTTCCCGAGAGAAGGTTGTAAATATGCCAATTACGAGTATATGCTTTAAAGAATTTTTAGTTCTTCGTACAATATTTAACAAATTTGAATGTTTATTAGTTTTATAATTGCTAATGTCAATAAGTAAAAGACCGTTATACGTATTTTTTTCTAATAAAATTGATACGCCATCTGATTTTATCACAATTGTTAGAGCCATTTTCGATAAAATGGGTTTTTTTCAAAAGTGTAAGTGGCAATAATTTTGGGGTTGAAATGAAAATTCCGATTTCACTGATCTCAGATATGAATTATTATTTTATTAAATATCTTTATTGTATCTAGAGTAATGCATTTATAAACTAAATTGCACTATTTACAGAGATTTGGTTTATTACCACTGGAAAATTTTTTAACAATTGCTTCAATTATATCACCAGTTTATTAATAACATATTGAAGGAAAAGCTATATTAGAAACCTTCATTCAACTAAAGTACATATTACTTCCTTGATAAGAGATAAGGGGAGACATGGGAAGAACCGATACAGTAAATTTATTAAAATTTTTTTTTTTTTATAATTTGCGCGCTCCAAAGAGGTTATGAATACTCGTACTCTTATACTATTACAGGACACGGGCGTTGTGAAGAGGAGAGAGAGAGAGAGAGAAAGAAAGATTTAGTGTAGTGGTTTGAAACTCAGATAGTATTAAGTTTCTGTAAACTCCAAGGGCAGCATCCAGATAACTGGGGAGCTTGTTTGTTTTGCTTTTGTTGTTGCTCATGATTCACAGTATTTTTTTCCATCCACCTGATGTCATCATCACAATTAAGTTGCACTTTCAGCCATATGACCACTCTATTGCCAGTGTTATGCCTTCGCGTTATGTAGTCAGATACCTAGGGCTCTGGTTATACCAATATCTATATTTTAACAAACATATAGATGCTGCTCTGGTGCTTTTGCCCTTACAAAAAGACTTTTTTATAGCAACCAACTCGATGCAAGGGTAAAGGTAATCTGCTACACGGACTTCATTCGGCCCATGCTAGTATATGGATGCCCCGTGCGGTTCAACGTGGGAGCAAGCTTGTTGGAAAAGATTCGGGTGTTTGAGGGGCTTGCCTTCATTTGTACAGAACACCAGAGTCCCAGTACATAAAATTCTATCCCAATGATGTCCTATACAACAGGGCTAACCTAATAAGAGTGGATAATTTCGTTATCAAGCTGATTCGAAGGCACATTGCAAGAGTAATGAGCTCGACGAACAACCTGACCTCCGGGGCTTATTACCCCAATTGCGAGTTTCACGAGAGAGTGCGCCTTAACGGCTTTGTTCCCCCAGAGGTGTTCCTCTATTTGGATGATGATTTGCGGCACTGCCAATCTGTCCTGGATCACACCTTTATCCAGGACAGATTGGCAGTGCCGCTAATCTTCCACGTTGCTCGGACAGCTGTGGATAGGCGACTCAACTACGACAGAGACGTTGCACATGGCAGTATGGAGCGTCTCCGGTTTAGTAGGGTGGTATCGGGTCGCGATATTGATGACGTACAACGTCAGTACCGTCAATTCTGGTGGCTAGCCGAAAGAGAGGCAACTCCTTCGTCGTTTCCTCCTAATCCAGGATAGCCTGTTAGATGTTTGAAGTTGGCTGTTTGTTCTCCATGGCCGACTTACATAGTTTAAGGTTTAGGAATTTTTATTATATACTTATAAGTAAAAAAAAATCCACAGCATTTAAATGAAAAAATTAAAAAAAAGCACAAAAAACACAAAAAAAAAAATAAAAAAACAGCACTCGATAAAAAACCAAAAAAAAAATTAAATTAAGGTGGAATAAAATAGGCTAATTTAGAATAAGATAGTTTAAGATTTATTTTAGGGTAGATTTTTAAGTTTTATATATAAGAACCATCAAAAAAAGTTCATTTACTAAGTTTTTTCAATTGTTTACAATTTTTTTTAGTATTAATAGTTAATAGAATAATAAAATAAATAAATAAAGAATCTAACGTCAGTTAAGTCGAAAGACATAGTTTTAAGTATTAAGTTTAGCTTAGAGCACCCGCATAGGGCCAGTAAGTTAGAATAAGATAGTTAAGTTAGTTAAGCTAGTTTTAAGCGTTTTTTGTCTAGCAACAATGAAGTAATAATAATAATGCATTAAAAATGAAATGAAAAAATGTTATGCCTTCGCAGTAGAGTTGACTTAGCTTTCGCAATTGATCGACTTTTTTTTATTTATTTCATGCGAAATAAATAGATGATTGTTGATTAAATATACACGTAAAATAATAAATAGATGACAAAACTAACGAGAAGATGAATAAATAATATAATGAACAAATCTTCTTTATATATAAAAATGAATTGGTGTCGGTTTGAACGCGCAAAACTCGGCTGAACATCATCCGATTTGCATGGGGATTTTTTTTTTGGACTCGTATTAAACCAAGCAAAGACACTACAGAGTCGAAAATTTGAAATTTCGACCGGAAAAGTCGGAAAATGGTGAAAACCCGAAATTGCAATTGGTGGCGATATCTGAAAATTCCATTTTGTATGAGAAGGAGAAAATATTGATTCTAAGGAATGACAAACACTACGGAATCGACAATCGGCTAATTTTGTCCTTCACGAAAATGGGACGTCGTCACCTTTCAATTTAAATCGAGCTGCATTTCGCTATGATTCCACACTCGTATACAATGATCTACCATGCGTAAATATTGGGCCATTTTTTCGCAATCACGCCATTTTTTCGCACACTCCCAACAATACAACGGCTGCTTCCAAATGACGTCATTTAGAGCCACTGTTATCCAAAAACGCGGTTACAATCCCATCTTTAAGGTAATGTCGTCAGCAGAACTTTCCCATAGGTCGAATGTTGATCAATTGTCCCATTCCCCTTCCACTGTTCAGATCCAAGGACAAATTCACCATCGTGCAGGAGCTCTGTTGCCCCAATTCAATAAAGATCATAAGTTCCTTCAGATTTAATTCCTTGGAAATTTAAATGATGAACTCAATCAGCGTTGTGCGATTTTTAACTCACGTTTTACAGCTGAGTAGTATATTCGATCTTTCCACATTGACGATTGATACGAAGCGGTTGTGTCTCGACATAGTGCGCAAATTATTGCTCAATGATCAACGAAGTGAATAAAGGTATGTACTCAGTCACCAAGTGAAATTTAATGGGTTAGTGTTGAGTTTTCGTGCTTAATGAAATTGATTGACTTTTGTGACATTTTTCATTCAGGACTTTTCTGTGTTAGTGTAATAATGCCGCCGATAAGACGATCAAACATTGGAGCTCGCAATAAAAATACGAGACGGTTGGCTAATCTACGTGCGAATGAAACGGATGAACAGCGTGCACATCACAATGAACAAGCCCGTTTACAAATGGCTAACATGCGTGGCGCGTTTTCGCAAGAAGAAAGAGCCGATCGTATGGAAGCAGATCGTGTAGTAAGAGCCACCCGTCGTGCAAGTGATGATGAAGATCAACGTAACCTCAATCGACGTGAAGAGCGAAGGACACGTGCGCCACCCTTCAATTTAAATCGAGCTGCATTTCGCTATGATTTCACACTCGCATACAGTGATCTTCTGTGCGTTAATATTGGGCCATTGAATGTCGTCAGTCAGAACTGTAATGCAGAAGTATTTCCTTGGAAATTTAAATGATGAACTCAATCAGCGTTGTGCGATTTTTTGTGCGATGAAACGTAAGATCATCGAACAACTGCAACAACTCCTACACGAACGCAATGCGTTGGTTAAAGTGTTCAAAACTGCATTGGAAGCGATGCCTTCTGATCAATATAAAATCATCGTCAGCGCAGACAAAAGTCCAGGTGGTGCCCATGCACGACAATTCAATGCTCCCACAATTGACGAAGTTGCAGTGGTGATTGTTGGCGAAAATGAGGAATCACGCGACGTAGTCCTCAAGTGATGTGATAACGGACAGTTTCAAAGTGTCATGGAGACCCACCGGTCATACGACGCATTACAATATTCGATAATCCCCTTCACCGGTTAGTTGCTGAGTTTTCTGAAATATCTTTATCACTAACTAACAATAAGATTATCATTCAGGGGATGAAACAAATAAGAAATTCAGCAGCATGAACTTCTATGCATTTCGCTTGATGATTCGCCCGGATATCGACAATCGTCTGTGAAGATATCGCCGATTGTTTCAAAAGTATTACGTCGACATGTACGTCAAGATAGAAACAGAACGCCTCAATTTCATCCGATTCAATTAAACTAAATTGCGTTCGGAAGAGTCATCCACTTGAGAGATGCCATGTATTTGCATGAAGATGCGGCAGCAGCAAACATCGGTCGGTTGACAATTCTCCCAGTGACATACGTTGGAAGGCCCAGGCATATGCACGAATATGCGCAGGACGCAATGACATATGTGCGGCATTACGGACGCCCCGACTTATTCATCACATTCACATTCACTCCTAGCAGAGACAATCACTGGCAACAACGGATACCCATTGTATAGGCGACGATCACCAGCAAGCTGTTGCCTCATACGCGGATGTGTATTCAACTAATGCGCTTGATCGCATCTATACTGTTCATTCGAAAAATGATGACTGCTTCTATTTGCGATTGCTTTTGGTCAATGTACGTAGTCCAACTTCATTCCAGAATCTGCCGACTATTGATGGTGTGCTGTGAGCCATATTTCGAGAAGCCTGTCAGCGGATGAATTTGCTTGCCAACGACAATCATTGGAACGCAACACTCGTGCTACAGTTTCTGCGCCTGCGACTCAAATTGGTACATTGTTCGCCATCATCATCTCGACATGCTTTCCATCGAACGCTCAATTTGTGGGACAAATACAAGGACGACATGGCCTACGATATTTTGCTTCGAGTCTTCTCACTTCAAATGAACGATGAGATCCGCAACGAGGCGCTAATATTGATCGAAGACATGTGTCTGCTCATGTGTGGCAGTTTGTTGAGTAAAGTGGGAATGCCAGTCCCTTATCGCTCGATACACGATGTATTTAATCGAGAATTGCAGCGCGAGCGAGATTTCTATCGAGACGCTTTGACAGAAACAGTTCGCACAAATGTCCCACTGCTGACTCCCCAGCAAAAGAACGTGTGTGACACATTGATGAAAGCAAAACCTTCCTCATTTCGTTGATTTTGGCTCCAATTCGGTCAAGTTCCGACATCACGCTTGCGGTCGCCTCTTCTGGAATAGTAGCTACGTTGTTGGACGGCGGTCGGATGGCTCATTCAGCGTTAAAATTACCATTGAATTTTCAGATGAATGACGAACCAACATGCAACATTTCAAGAAACTCTGCGAAGGCACAGGTATTGAAAATGTATTGTGCACAATGGCATATACCGGTAAGCGAGCATTGGAGGCGCTTGATCGAACAATGAAAGATTTGCGGAACAATGCGAGACGCTTTGTAGGCGCAATGATACTGCTGGCCGGCGATTTCCGTCAAACTTTACCGGTCACTTTGTGATCAACGCCTGCAGATGAACTCAACGCTTGCCTGAAATTATCGTATTTCTGGCGATACGTAAAGAAGTTGCACTTGACGATGAATATGCCAGTTGCGTAGCAAAACGATCCATCAGCCGATGATTTCTCAAAACAACTGTTGGCAATTGGAAATGGCCGAATTCCAATTGATACTGCAACTGGCCTGATTTCGTTCATAGAAAGAAAAACTCATCAGCAAAGTGTTCCCGAATATCGGTCGCAATTATTTGAACCACGATTGGCGAAGAATAAGGATGCAGGCACTACATTTGTTCAAATCGGTTGATCGCGTAACAAATGATGACGAAGCACAAACTATCCAATTGAATTTTTGAATTCGTTGGATGTTCCCGGTCTACCACAGCACAATTTGCAACTCAAAGTCGGCTCTGTCATCATAATGCTGCGCAGTCTGAACCAACCGAAACTGTGCAATGGAACTAGGTTGACGGTGAAGAAACTCATGAACACGTCATCCAAGCCACCATAATCAAAGGCAAGTTCAAAGGCGAGGAAGTTCTCATTCCAAGAATTCCGATGATACCGACTGACATGTCGTTCGAGTTTAAGCGCTTTCAGTTTTCCGTTCGACTCGCATTCGCCATGACAATGAACAAATCGCAAGGCTAATCGTTGCAAGTGTGTGACTTTAATCTCGAATTTCCTTGCTTGTTGGAAGCCGTCTGCATTGATTGTTTACGCACCAGACAACAAAACAAACAATGTTGTTTATCACAAAGCGTTGCAGTGACCTGAAATGTGTGAAATCAATTTTCCGTGTAAATAAAATGCATTGAATTCAATTTAATTGAAAAAGAGTTTCATCCTTTCAATAGAGAGGCTCGACTTTCGAGAGGGAGATTTATAATTTAACAAATTTTAGGCGGAACGAAGTTCGCCGGGTCAGCTAGTAACATATAATCATTAATAAATAATAAATAATAATTAATAAATAATAAATAATAAATAATAAATAATAAATAATAAATAATAAATAATAAATAATAAATAATAAATAATAAATAATAAATAATAAATAATAAATAATAAATAATAAATAATAAATAATAAATAATAAATAATAAATAATAAATAATAAATAATAAATAATAAATAATAAATAATAAATAATAAATAATAAATAATAAATAATAAATAATAAATAATAAATAATAAATAATAAATAATAAATAATAAATAATAAATAATAAATAATAAATAATAAATAATAAATAATAAATAATAAATAATAAATAATAAATAATAAATAATAAATAATAAATAATAAATAATAAATAATAAATAATAAATAATAAATAATAAATAATAAATAATAAATAATAAATAATAAATAATAAATAATAAATAATAAAAAATAAATAATAAATAATAAATAATAAATAATAAATAATAAATAATAAATAATAAATAATAAAAAATAAATAATAAATAATAAATAATAAATAATAAATAATAAATAATAAATAATAAATAATAAATAATAAATAGTAAATAATAAATAATAAATAATAAATAATAAATAATAAAAAATAAATAATAAATAATAAATAATAAATAATAAATAATAAATAATAAATAATAAATAATAAATAATAAATAATAAATAATAAATAATAAATAATAAATAATAAATAATAAATAATAAATAATAAATAATAAATAATAAATAATAAATAATAAATAATAAATAATAAATAATAAATAATAAATAATAAATAATAAATAATAAATAATAAATAATAAATAATAAATAATAAATAATAAATAATAAATAATAAATAATAAATAATAAATAATAAATAATAAATAATAAATAATAAATAATAAATAATAAATAATAAATAATAAATAATAAATAATAAATAATAAATAATAAATAATAAATAATAAATAATAAATAATAAATAATAAATAATAAATAATAAATAATAAATAATAAATAATAAATAATAAATAATAAATAATAAATAATAAATAATAAATAATAAATAATAAATAATAAATAATAAATAATAAATAATAAATAATAAATAATAAATAATAAATAATAAATAATAAATAATAAATAATAAATAATAAATAATAAATAATAAATAATAAATAATAAATAATAAATAATAAATAATAAATAATAAATAATAAATAATAAATAATAAATAATAAATAATAAATAATAAATAATAAATAATAAATAATAAATAATAAATAATAAATAATAAATAATAAATAATAAATAATAAATAATAAATAATAAATAATAAATAATAAATAATAAATAATAAATAATAAATAATAAATAATAAATAATAATTAATAATTAATAAATAATAAATAATAAATAATAAATGAATAAACAATAAATGTTAAATAATAAATAATAATTAATAAATAATAATAAATAATATATGAATAAACAATAAATGTTAAATAATAAATAATAATTAATAATTAATAAATAATAAAAATAGACAAAAGACAACGAATAATACACTTAAATAAATAAAAAAATTCTTTTGTAATTTAACCAACTAAATTTGAGATCAGGTTGTTTTCAGATGAAATACATGACAAAATGTAACGGTCGAGTAATTTTGTTATTTTGATCAGGACTTTATCCATATTAGGAATTTGGTGCAATTTTTCGATAGAGAAGTACCACGGTAAATTTAAAATCAATTGCAATAGTTTATTTTGTGCTGTTTGTAGTCTCTGAATATACATTTTTGCACATGTACCCCAGACAGGGGACCCGTAATATATTTTTGTTTAAAATATAACTTTAAAAGTGGTAAGCTTGTTTTTATTGCTCAATTTTGACTTATGTACGTTTGATAAACGAATAAAGAGTTTGAATTGTGATGTTTACTTTGTTTATAATTTCTTGGACATGTACGGTATGTGTATGTTAATGTTTTATCGAGGTGGACCCCGATATATTTAACGCTCGACTTCCACTCAACCTGAGCACCAGGGATAATAAGCCTGTTGCTTTTTTAAAAACGTGCTTTTATTTTTTCTTTTAAGAAAGATAGCCTGCGTCTAAGAAGCTTTTACTTCTATTTTCCAATTATTGAAATACGTTTCGATTGTATTTAAAGCGCATTGCTGGTTGGTTGCACCCGACGAATAAATACACATAACATCACCGAAAATAGCTGATTCACAGTTTCTCAATCGGAGAAAGTCGGGATTGGAGCAAGGATAGATCCTTGAGGTACACCTGCGTTAATAATAAAGGCATCAGAATGACAGTTATTGACAGATACTATGAACGTTCGAACAGTACCAGGTGAATGGGAAAGTTAAAACTGATTAATTTATACAGCAGTCCATGGTGCCAAATCGTGTCGAGTGTCTTCTCTATGTCGAGTAGAACCAAACTCGTACTATTTCCCACCAAAAAGGTACTTTAATGTGTTTCGTAATATAGTTAATTTGGTGAGCCGTACTGTGGTGCTGCCTAAAACCAAACTGTTCTGGAGGTAAGATATTATCTGCGCCAATGTGAGCAACTATTCTTTTTTTTATAATTCTTTCCAAACACTTGCTTAGCTTAGCACTTAATAAGCTGATTGGCCTAAAACTTGTAGGCATATTGGCATTTTTGCTCGATTTTAAAATCGGTATTATTTTTGCTGTTTTCCAAGCCTTAGGATGCAGTTTAATGCAGCCATTGAAATATCTTGGAGGAATTAAACTCCAGCTATGGGTAAACATCTCAGAAACTGATTTTTATAATCATTTAAATCCGGTGATTTAGATATTTTTAGAGAATGTAGAACAGCTTGCACTCCATTAAGAGATATGCCGTCAGTGTTGTATTCAATAGGGTGTAAATGGAGGAAGGATTGGATTGCTCCACTTCAGATTGAACTAAGTGCTAAGGCATTCGCTTTTTCGGGGCTGGAGAGAAATACTGTATTTCTTATATTTAATACAGGAATATAATTTTGTTTTCTTTTAATTACTTTTACTATGTTCCAAAAAAGGCTTAATCGATTTTTCTAAGCCTTGTAGTTACTATTCCAAGATTGGTTTCTGAAAGCTGTAATCGATTCTTTAATAAATGCATTAAGAAATTTAGTATCAGAAAGAGAGACAATATTTTGTGTCCTTATCCACCAAGGCTTTTATCTATTTCTTGATTTAATAAGCTGGAAGCACGTTAGATCTATTGTAGACCATGGCTTTCTTTAAAAAAGATTTCTCCACACTATCGCGAACGTCGATTTGATTGACAGCGTCGGGATATATTTCTTGTATTTCCCTTAGTTTCTGTCTTAAGTTTTTTATATGTATTCTAATTAGTATGTTTAAAATCATACACTAAATAATTATTACGAACGCGTGTACTAAAGACGCTACATATTACAGGACGATGGTCAGAACCTAGTTCATTTACTACAATAGGCTTGGTAAACAGTTGCAAAGCGTTTGTCAGGAATAAAACCAATGTCGATGGATTAGACCGATCACTAAAGCGGATATAGGTTAGGTGAGGAGGTCATAAGATATTGAACTGGTAAATATCTTCTAGAACGTTGCTAATTAAATATATCTCATTTGAGCTAACTAACTTGCGTATATCATTCCAAAAATTATTACGCCTATTCACATTGCCAGAGCGACTGGAGAAATCAGTCAGACAGACGGAATTGAGAGACCCAGTTTTTGAGATTGTCTATTAATGTACTCGTAATGTCAAGTATGGTCCAAATGTCGAGATCAAAAATGTTCAGAAAACCAATACTTGCGCTACAGGAAATCCTTTAGCTCACCCCTAATAAAGTGAATGTAGTGACATCTTTCTACACAGAGGATATTTCCGCGATTTTTGAAAAAAATTTATCACAAAACTGTTGTTACATTTTTTTTAAACAGAAAGTGGGCTAAGTGAAGTTCACGGATTTTGTGTGTGTTTTAAGCTCAAAATTTAAGGCCCAAAAAGTGGTGACGTATGGACGGACATGGTTAAATCGGCATAACTCTTGATGCTGATCACAAATATATATGTATATACAGTACACCTCCGATTATCCGTCAGTCGATTAACCGTCACTCCGGTTAACCGTAACACGTCACACACACAATTCAAAATTTTTATTTTTTTTTTTGTCCACAATCATATCGATTTTTTGCGCACACGAAAGACGGGAGAGAGAATTTTTATGAAAACCGATATGAAATGTAAACAGTGGTGATTTTCGTCGCGTTCTAAATAATAAGACTCGATTTCAATTGCATGCGGTGACATGTTTCTCACTTGTATCGAGTCAGTGTGATTTTTGTTATCGAGTCAACCACTTGTAGATTGATTTTAACCGATTCTTGCCGAAAAAGCATTACAATTTAATGCACAATTAGGTGGTAAAACCGAGTCTAGGTCGGGTCGACAATTTTAAAAATCGCCATGGCATACGCGAGTTAAAAACTGAAGGCGAAAAGTTGAGTGCTGCTGGTCTGTCGACTATTAACTCTTATAAAAAGAAATTTGCAAAAATGGTTGACGAAATGGGACTAAGCTGTGTTCAAGTGTACAATGCCGATGAAAGTGGCCTCAACTACAAAGCATTGCCAACCAAATCACTCGCCGCTCTTTCGGAAAAATATGCACCGGGTTACAAAATGCAGAAGCAACGGGTTACCATATTGGTATGCGCAAACGCAAGTGGCAATCACCGCCTTCCATTGACATTAATTGGTTCAGCAAATAAACCACGTTGTTTCAAAGGTTTAAATATGAATGCATGGCCCGTGCAATACTATGCACAAAAAAAAATTGTGGATGGATCAAAAACTATTCACTGATTGGTTTAAAAAGGTTAGCGTTCAACATATGTATTCGACATAAAAAGCATTTTGTAAACCATTTTTTGTCTTTGTCCGAAAAGGTGTCCGTTCCAGCCGTTTCCGAAAATTTAAAATCATTCAGAAGAAAATTTTCTGAAAAGTGAAGATGGACAAATCACATGCCAATTTTTGCCACCAAATACAACGTCACTTCTGCAGCCGATGGACCAATCGGTTATTGAAACGTTCAAGAGACGCCACCGAAAAAAATTCATCACCAATCTCGTCTTAGAAGTAGATCTTTCATTGCTTGAGTACTGGAAGAAATACAATTTGAAAGATGTGGTGGACAATGCATCGGATGCATGGGCTGAAGTTTCTCAAGAAACATTGCAAAAAGCGTGGAATAAATTGTGGCCCCAATCGACTGCAGACGTTGTTCCTGAAACCAATGAATGTGATGCTGTGACAAGAGAACTTTTGGCTGAATCGGTAGTTGTGTTCTCTCAGAATGAAAAGGTAAAACGAATTTTATTTGGTAAAAATGAAAAAATTAAATCATCATTGTTAATCAATAGGAAATCAATGAATGGTTACGTTGTGACGGTGGTGCTGAATGCTATGAACTCCTCACTGAAGAGGAAATTATTGAAGTTGCCAAAAATGTTGAAGTGATAGAATCAGAAACTGATACAAATGCCGAGTTCGATGAAAGTGATGCTGCAAAGGAAATCGCGACTCAAAAGCTTTTGCGGATGGAAGCAAAATAAGCGACTGGCAGTATTCAGCGTTTTATCGATTGGTATTCGAAGCAACCAGATGCCAATCACGTTAACACACTAATGTTGAAACGAATGTGTAATTTCTCTGTCTCAAAATCACAAGCCACTATAAAACAAACCAAAATTACCGACTTCTTATCCCAATCATGATTTGTGATTCATTTTTTTTATAAATGTACATACAAATGTGTTCATTATAATGTTCAATAAAACTTCAGCAAAAAATTAAATTCACATTGAGTTTTCCAGTTTTTCCCAATCTTGATTAACCGTCTTTTTGATTATTAGTCAGGGTGTTGGTCCGGTGTCTGGCGGATAATCGGAGGAGTACTATATATATATATATATATATATATATATATGCTTTTGGGGGTCTATCGTTATTATTTCTCTATGTTAGAAACTATGTATAATCATGGGACTCGTAACTGACCAAAAGGGGACTCGTTACGGAAAAAATTTTAATTTTATAAACTTTTACTATAAACTTAATTATTTGTTTAAATAAAGTCTTACTATAATCGAATATTAAATATCAATAGATCGTAATAAAGTTTAGACCATATCAATAAATCAATTCGAAATTAAAAAATTGAAGCTACTCAAGCTGCCATACGGCGATGTCAATAAAACTGTAGGTCTCTTCCAATAGTGCGAACAAAAAATGCTAAAGTCTATATGAACACATATAAAACAGGGCCCTTTCATCTTTTCGAATTGTTCATCTTTTCGAGCATCGAAATTTGGTTGAGGAAGAAAGTATAGCCATAAATAAAAACATAAAATATATCAAATTAACAATTCCTTTCATTTTCAAAAAACAAGGAACAAAAAAAAAGAAAAGTTGATTAAAAAAAGTATAAAAAAGACTTATTTAGACATTTTTTTTAAAAAAAAGCCTCTTGCAGACATGTTATAGCGTCACGCAAGGTAAATTTTTTCAACATCTTCTCAACGTCTCGTCCTTTGGAGATCACATCTGACAAGAGGCTCGTTCGATAATGCAACTTTGTGAACCGAGTCACGTTCTGGTCCATTGGTTGGATTAGGGGAGTTGTGTTTGAAGGCATAAACATCGTGCGAATACATCATCACTTTGGAGCTCGTTTTCAGGAGGATGACTTGGGGCATTGTCGAGAATAAGGAATGCCTTTTCTGGTAAATTGTTATTTTTCATAATCTCCCGTACCTATTAAAGAGATTGTAAGACACAATATTTATTCAAATGATAATTACCTGGGGAACAAATTCTTAATGAAACCAATTTTTAAAAATGTCTTTTGTCATCCATGCAGTCTGCGAGTTGGTGTATGTCATTGGAGGCTTGAAATTTTTGAAACACCGGGGGTTTTTTGACTTTCCAATGGCCAGGAGTTTTAGCTTGTGATTACCAGTGCTGTTCGTGCATACCAAAAATGTAAAACGGTCCTTGGCAATTTTCCTTCCGGGAGCTGATTTTTCGCCAGAGTGCACAAATGTTTTGCTTGGAATCATTCGCCAAAAAAGACCATTTTCGTCTGCATTATAAACTTGGTCTCGAGTGATACCAAGGTCAGTCATAGTCTCCCTCAATTTGGCTTTGAAGGGCAAGACAGCATGTTTAATAGAGCTAAGTTTTTCTCCACTAATTGCTAAGAGCCGAACCCCAAATCTAGCCTTGAAGTTATTAATCCTTGAAAATAGCATGCAACTTTTTAGCCTTGGTGTTCAACACAATCCCTGAAACTGGAACATGACGGTCACGTAGCTTCAAGAACCATCGATACAACGCAGCTTCCATTTTTGGCATTTCTGATTTACGCAATGTTTTGCGTTTCTCTGCTCCAGAAATCGAAGTCTTATACACTCGCGAAGTGATTTCCTTACTTTGTTTTTTATCCCCACAATCGTGGATATACCAATTCCATATTTCTTTGCAATGTTTCTATACGACGTTCCACTTTTTAATTCCTTTAGCACTTCACATTTTTCTTTTAGGTTTAAAAACTTAACTTGACCTTTAACTGGTGGCATCTTTCCTGTACAAAATTCACATCACACTGAAGAATTTACATAACAAATTAAAACAAGTAGGTACCGTTGTCAAAACTAAATAACGTTACTTGAATGCAATATGACGGACGAAAGACATAGAAACAGAAAAAAATAGAGTTGTGAATAAAGCGTTCATCTTTTCGAGTACCCATATTTAAACGCGTTCATCTTTTGGAACACTGAAATCTTATAGAACCGTTCATCTTTCCGAGATTCTACTGTATGTACATTTTTATTTTTACTTGTTCTTACGAGAATAAAGAGTAAGTATTTTAGTACTACTTCTTAGAGAATCTTAAAAAAGCGGGTCTCGCAATTCTATCCGTTTGTCTGTCTGTAGCTCGGACTGCAGCTCAAATGAATGAATAGAATTTCTTCAAACTTAATATCTGCGGTTTATACTCCGAGAAGAAATCGTAATTTTCACCCTCAAAAATTTATGGTACATTTCTTGCAAAGTTGCAATTTTCTCGGTATCCGCACTAATGATGTCGATACAAATTTATATCTAATGTAACATCGATGTATGCAATAGAACTGCGGACTTAGTTTTCGCGAAATATGGAGCAAGTACGTACAACCTAGCAGTGGCGTGGGGTGAAATTTCAAGAGAGGGAAGCCGAAAAAATTTAAAGTAAAATGTTTTATTCAAGACTTACCATTTTGGTGCTTATTCGAAACACAGACTTAAGATATGCAAACCAAGCCGCCTTTGTTATACTTTAAGTCATTGGAATTTACGTAGACAATGAGCTCATCGCATAACAAAGTGGCTTCGAAAGAAGCCGTTCTGGGCAAAGTAATCTATACAAGTTATTGATAACTCGGAGCGTTGTTAAATGTAAAAAATTTAGTAATTACAATTATGTACTACCTATTTGTACTCTAAAGCTATCCTACTAAATGAACTATACCTATTCTTAATCTGACTTGTAACATTATCTATAATTGCTAAAAAAATTCGGCTATAATTTGTATTTGAATCAATATTAAGTAGTCGGCTTTTGCGTGGAGGTTCTGAGCAGTTGCTTACGCTCTCATAGATTGAGTCAAATGAGTTTAAAAATTCAGAATGAATCCATGACTCAAAACCCTCGATCTCTTGCTTCGCAAGCTCTATGTCTTCTCTGCAATTGAATAAGACGTTCACTATACGCGAATGATATTGCCATCTAGTCTCTGATACCCCGGAATGCCAGCTCTTGTTTTCCTAGAAGAACTACAGTGTCTATGAAACGCTTCATTAAATCGCGATTGCGATCAACTTTTCTATTATGAGCCTCGTAAGAATTCCCTAAAGAAGTCTCTATGCGATATTCGCCAAATTTATGCAAATGCAAGCAGCTGCGTATATGCTTTTCCGTTTGAATATGTTTTTTGGAAGAATTAATCAAATTGTTTGTATCAAAGAAACCTGTGTGACTCCAAACACTAGGAGAATTAGAAAAGAGAAGACAAGGGAAAAAAAAACATTCTATTGTCTATGTCGAGCGACCTAGTTCTACAACTTTTTTTTTTTTTTGCAAAAAAGGAAGCTTACTGAACTCGTGGGTTTCTTTTAGAAGAAAATCAGTTAAACAACACTCAAAATTAACTAGATACATCTTGTCTAAGAATAATAAGAATGTTCAATGGGGCACCTCTTGAGTAGATTTATAATTACTTGCTATATAGCTAATAACTATTCACTTAGCTCACTCACTATTTTATAATAATTTAATAATTTAAAACACTAACTTGACTACCAATATGTAATTGCTAATTTTTTAAAATTTGTTAATAATTAGCAGTCACAAAAATCACAAAAATTTGCATCCAAATTTTCAATAACCTCAAACCTCAAACGCCGTTCGAACCAATAACTCGATTTTCGTCGGCTTATTTTGTTGCCTACAATAAAAAAAAAAAAAAAACTCCCTCGAACTAAAACCTTTCTCCTCCACCAATGTTCATCCACAAAAGCCGAGAAATCGCGGGTTATTTTCCTCATAAGCGAATGTATGTTAGACAAAGAAATTGCAAATAAACTTCTACTATATGCCAGAAAGGGATAGAGTTGAAAGTTCGTACTGTGAAGAAATGAATGCATAAGCCGGAAAATGAACGGCTTCTCAAAAAAATTCATTGCACGCTCTCTCGCTAGAGGAGTTCATACTTGTCTCGCCTATGTGTGCGAGTTTGTGTATGAGTAAAAATGAATAAACAACCGAAGTGGTCGCAGCATTTCATCTTCGATCGTGTATAAAGTTATGAAAAATGGCTTGATGAAGAAATAATTGAATGTGATGGCTGGCAAGTGGCAAAATAAAAATTGTTGATATTTGAAAAGGGAAGCCGGAAGGAATCGGCTTCTATGGACGCCACGCCACTGCAACCTAGCCGTTCTCTTTTTTTATAATCTTTTGTCAGTAAATCTGAACTTATAACATTTGAAGCTTTCGTTAAAGGCACATGTAGGGGAGAGAATTTAACCGATAGGCTGTAAAGCGACGTATTTAGTGCTTAAGGTAGCTACATACATATTTAGGCCGGAAAATCTTCGAATTTACAGGAAAGACTGTTTTTTTTTTAGATTAAAACCTAATAATCAATCATTAGAAAGTTACCAAAATATGTAGGGTTTTGAAATCCGAACAGGATCATTGACTTCCAAAAATATGAATTCAATTGAGTTCACCTTTGTTTCACTTTTAAGAGCCCTACCCTTTCTCTATCCCAACTATTTGAAAGTGAAATTTAACCGGCATATCTCGTCACGCTTCAATCAAGTGTTCAGAAAACGGGACAGCATTCCAAAATCCAATCCGATCAGAGTACATGCGCCCCCAATTCTACTAATCAAATCAACCCTCAACATAGCACGATAGTACAGTAGACAGATAAAGCCCAATCGATTCCCCGCCATCACACTCAAATTCCATAAACGCGATATGAACGAACAAATCCGTAGTGCAAAAGCTGAATAAAGACATCAAAAGAAGAGCAAGCACATCCACTTCAGTCCTCAGAACCTCCTGCGTCATCACTTTGCCACATTCGCATTTCTGTCAAATCCGCACACACATTCTGCACATTCTGTTCTCCTGTTCTTTATCAGCGCATTAAAAAAACAATCACAACAAACAATGCGGCGACGACGACAACGATGACTCTTGTGGCTGGTGCCACTGTTCTTCTGCCTGCTGTTCGTCATATCGTTAATTGTTGAACAACAAACAACCCCCTCTCGCCCGAAAGACCGGTCAAACAATAACAACAGAAAACCACCCAAAAATACTCCACCAGAAGCAGCTGAGTAAAGAGCCACTCAACCTTATTACGTAATTTATTTGGGACAAGACTACGCACATGTATTCTATCCACCCACCCTTGGGGGTAACCATCCTTTTTCACTGTGATAACGATTTACCCTCAGAATTCCCCAGGGCGGAGGCCAGTACATGGTAACCAGAAGAAGTAAGAACAAACCAATGAAACCTGTGGGGATTCTATCTGGAATGACTGCTTCTGGTTGTGTATTGAGCATGGTGACGTCACCGTATATCTTTCTTTGCGTACATACATACATTACCTATACAATGTACTGGGGGCTGGACTGAGTTCTCCTCTGATATCTACCGCAACTGAAGAAAGCACACGATGAGAACTGGTTGCTTCTCAGTTCCATCCCAGAGCCACTGACTACTGCCAGTGGATGCACACTAGTGGCGCTGTTAGCCTGTTCGAATTCATGAAATGATTTATGACCGAAAATTAGTGGAAGGTCTCATAAAAACGTCCAATAAAAATGTATGTGTGGCCTAGGGGGAGAATGTCAAGTGGAAGACGTAGTACATTGTTGGGGTTGATTGGATACAGTAGCAAGGGGCTCATTAGTGTTGATTGAATTGCTTTTTTTCAATAACTAGTTCATTTATTTTTATGATGATGAAGTTAAATGGGTTAAGTTGGCACGCTGAAAGGGGTTGGTTAGGGTTGAAATAAATTACTGAAAGAGAAGCGTCCAGAGCAGTAATAGACGAACGTCGGATACTGAATGGGATAGGGTAATTTCAATCTGTCGTTTGTAACATAATGAAATGATGAAAATCACAAGCTTTTGTATTTACATTTTCTTAGCTCCTGTTATCTTTGCTCGACGCAGGGCGTCACACAATCTTGGCATGAAGTGTTGAAAATTTATTGTTTTTTCTGTGTGTTCACTGGACCGTAAAACTAAGTAAAAGTTTACAATTTTAACTATGTACATATGTATGTACATACTCGTATCAATTCAAATTCGGATAACGACATCTATTGGGAAAAAAGAACGAATCTGAATAAATATTTGCCAGGAGACACTAAAAGCGAATGTTCTTAAAGTGTAACCAATAATGAGTATTCTGAGTATTCCAAAAGACGTGTGAGGACCGAGACGGACCCAATAGGCCCCGACACAAAGGACAAATTACTACTAACATCCGAATCAGAAGAGACAGCATTGAAACGCACTACCTTCCCAGAAGAGAAGCAACGTAGTAACTACAGGGCCTCCAAAAGGTACTTATACAGGATGTCTGTAAAAGATCTCTCTTCCCTGAGCACAAGAGACAGGGCTCCAATAAAGAAGCACAAAAAGAGCGCTAGGAGCACGCCCTCAGTTTGCCTGAAACAGCGGTTCCTAGAGCAAATCAGGAGCCAAAATCCACCAAAGCGGATACGGCAGTAGAGCACAGCAGGTTATATCTAAGTCGCTTCCTAAAAAGATCGACCAAGAACGGATCTGCAAATCACCTACAAAGGATAAAGAGTAAAGGAGGCCAAAGCAGCTTGCTAAAGGAATTGACCGGGAACAGATCAGTAGAGTCTCAATAGGAACGCATGCCTGTACTTCGAAGCTGA
Organism: Pocota personata; assembly: GCA_963082735.1. Taxonomy (NCBI): domain Eukaryota; kingdom Metazoa; phylum Arthropoda; class Insecta; order Diptera; family Syrphidae; genus Pocota; species Pocota personata. Next base: position 118,382,853 of record OY720430.1, read on the forward strand.
CTTCAAAGAGACAAAGATCGGAAGATGAGACAAAAGATCACACTTCGAAGAAAAACAAGCCCTCTTCAGTTTAGAAGCGATTGTGGACCAACAGGATCCTAAAGGGGTTACCACTCAGAAGAGCCGACTGCTTGTTGACAATCAGATGCTAAAAGCCATCAGATACAACCATCGAAAAGGGTGATCCAGAAGAGTATAACTTCGACGGAGCCGGGTTGTTCAAGAGAGTAAAAGTTGTCGCCTGGGGAAATGCGACAACAAAATACAAAAAAAAATCACCAATGTCGGTGAACTGTTCTGCCACTACGCCAGAAGCTTAAAGTGTGGATACCACCTCCTGCCCTGTATGAGAACGAACGAATCATCAAGCTCCTGGCGGGACAGAACAAGGATCTACCCAACAAGGAATGGTAGTTGCTCTAAGCCAGGAAGAGGGGAAGAATGGGAAACACCTGGTCTTTACCATCGACAGGCATTGATCGCAAATCTTAGAAAGCAGTCATGTTAAAGCTTGGACTGGGGAGCGTTAAGGTAAGAGTGAATAATGGTGGTGAAAAGAGCTGGAATTAATTTGCATCATTCCAAAGCAGCAACCGACAACCTTTTGCTATTCATCAATGAAAAAAACGTAGACGGGACTTTAATCCAAGAACCTTGGATTGTAAAAAATGGGATACAGGGTTTAAAGTCAAACTACATAATCTATTCTACATCACGCTAAAAGGTAAAGTAAGAAGCCGCATTCTTGCAAAGAAAATTATTAATATGTTCTATATGTACATATCTATGTCCCTAGATTTAATAACGGAAACACTGCGGCAGTCAACGAGGAGACCAGGATGAAAAACCTAATTCTAGTCTCGGCATACATGCCGCACAATAATGAAAACCCACCACCAAGAGCAGTCCGAGAACTGCTCCAATCACATCTTTCATGATTGGATGCAATGCTAATGCTTATCACACTCAAGGACATCAATAAAAGGGGTGAGTCTTTTATTGAGTTCATTCTTTCTACAAATCTAGTACTGTGCAATACAGGTAATCGTCCGACCTCGTCCAGCTTAGGTGAGTTTGGTTTAATGATTTGATTTAAATTTTATGTTTCAGTTAATGTTTGTATTATGACTAAGAGTTCATTTGGATTAACTATTGGTTGTATTATAAATAAAGTTCATTAGGGTTAATATAGTTCATTATTTTGGTTTTAGTTCATAGTTTATAGTTCAAAGTTTTTTTTTTTTTACCACTTGTGGGACGGATTCGAGATTGGTAAGGGGGATAGTTTCGCGATCGGGCGTTTTAAGATCGTCGTACCCGTCTTAATGGTCACCACGCGCGTCAGACCATCCGAACCGGCGTGTAGCTCTTGCACTCGAGCAAGTACCCATAATGATGGAGGAAGGTTGTCCTCCTTTACCAGTACAATATCTCCGACCTTTATGTTCAGCTGTTGTCGACGCCATTTTGGGCGCTGTTGGAGTAAATGAAGATAAGTTGCACTCCACTGGTTCCAAAAGTCCTGCGTCAGTCTTTGAAGATATCTCCATCTATCTAAGTTGTTGATGTTTCTTTCGTTCAAGTTTCTGTCGGGAAGAGTGGTGAGTGGGGCTCCTACGAGAAAGTGTCCAGGCGTTAACACTGTCAAATCGTCGGGATCAGCCGTCATGGGACACAACGGCCTTGAATTCAAGCATGCTTCAATTTGCGCGAGAAGCGTTGCATATTCCTCGAACCTCAGTTTAGAGGCGCCAATGGTTCTCTTCAGGTGGTGCTTGATTGATTTGACTCCTGCTTCCCAAAGACCGCCAAAGTATGGTGACGATGGAGGGTTAAAGTGCCACGTTGTATTTTAGGAAGCAAGACTCTGGGCAACTTCTGCTGACCATTCCGCTGATATGAACTTACTGTCCTTCCTTAGCTCGTTGTTCGCTCCCTTAAAGTTTGTGCCACAGTCGCTATACATATTGGCACAGTTGCCACTGCGCTGAGGTCACTTGCTAGTTCGATGTGAATCGCCTTGGTTGATAGACGTACAAACACGGCTATGTATCCCTTTGAAAATCTGTTGCATCTACCTTTTCACATTTTTACCTCTACAGGTCCAGCATAATCTACGCCAGTGTTTGTAAATGGCCTGGAGGCAATGACTCGTTCTATTGGAAGGTTGCCCATTAACTGCATCTGCATTTTTGCGTTGTAGCGATGGCACCGAACGCATTTGTGAATCGTTGACTTTACTACTCACTTTAGGTTCGTTATCCAGTACGTATTTCTTATTTCAGCCATCATCATTTGCTGCCCGCCGTGGAGTGTACGTTGATGCACCTCACTAACAATCAGTCTTGTAAAGTGATGTGAATCTTTCAAAATTATGGGATGTCGCTGAGTAAATGGTAGCGCAGAGTTCGCTAACTGGCCTCCTACCCTTAATAGTCCAACCGAGTCGACGAAGGGATTAAGACTGAGAATCGCACTCCCCCTAGGAATAGGTTTTTTCTCCTTCAGCGCCTTGATGTCTTCACCAAACAGTTCATTTTGGATGATTTTAATGAGCTGGTACTGAGATGAGATCAGCTCTTCGGCTGTGAGTGGATGCTTATCTAAAGGCATCCTTTCCCCCGCACGTACGTTGTAAAAGTACCTTCGCCATATTGCTGCGATGCGGATAAGACGCTTAAGTGTTGAAAATTTCTCAACAAATGCATCGTTGATGACAACGCAGTGAGAAATAATGTGAGCGAAATTGGTATGTAAGGTTTTGATTGCATTTTTAAAAAAATCTGATTTAATTTGATCATTTCTATTTACCTTTCTAGTTTCCTCATCCGTATCTATTAGGATTTCAGCTGGATTGGTGTTTAGTGAAAAATTTCGGAGAAATGAGGGCCCGCTCCACCACATCTTGTTACTCATCAGATCTTCTGGTGACAATCCTCGCGATCCCATATCTGCTGGGTTGTCCTTGGTACCTACATGTCGCTAAACACTAGGACTCGTTAGAGTTTGAATCTCGGCAACTCTATTTGCAACGATATGAACGCCATATGGACGTATCGCTGGGTCTCCCTTTATCCATGCTAAAGTAACCGTAGAGTCAGACCATGCAAAACTTTCTGCGTTATCAAATTGCATGGATCTTGAAATTTTATGTAAGAGCTTGGCTAACAGCAGAGCCGCGCAAAGCTCTAAGCGTGGTAAAGATACACTCTTGACTGGAGCTACTCTAGTTTTAGAGGTCACTAAGCATATACTCTCGTGATTGTTACGAGTAATGCGTGCATATATCACGGCCGCATATGCCCTTTCAGAGGCGTCACTAAAGCCATGAAGTTGCACCTTTGCACCATTTGCTTATCCGATCCACCGTGGGATATGTATCTCCTGCAACCCTTTCAATCCATCTCGTAAATCGACCCAAAGCCTTTCAATTTCTTGGGGTATTGGTGAATCCCAAGAAAGATTGTTGCGCCAAAGTGTTTGTAGTACCAACTTGGCTGTGACAATACACGGGGCTATCCATCCAAGAGGATCAAAGAGGCGAGCGATATCTGCAAGCACGGATCGTTTTGTGTATCTATTCACTTCAGGTAAATTGATTTTGAATTTGAAGACATCATTCGCTGGATGCCATTGTATACCCAAAGTTTTGATGACATCTTGCGAATCGAAATTTAGAGGAAGATTTACTTCTCTTTGATTTTCAGGAACTTGCTCCAGAACCTTCGGCGAATTGCTCGCCCATTTGCGCAGCGGAAATCCAGCCGACTGTAATACGGCTACAACGTCTCTTTGCAGGATAATTGCATCTTCTTCGTTGTCTGATCCATATATCAGATCGTCTACGTAAAAACCTTCGGAAAGTACCTTTGAAACCTGTGGGTGGGTCTTTTCCACATCAGCAGCAAGCTGGTGCAAGGTCCGCACTGCTAAATAGGGTGCTGATGCGGTACCGAACGTCACTATGTTGAGTGCGTATGTTTTAACAGGATCTTCCCTTTTGGATCTCCACAGGATTAGTTGATACGACGTATCCTCTTCTGCCATCCGTATTTGTCTGTACATCATCGTGATGTCTGCAGAGAATGCTACTTTGAATTTCCTCCATTTAGCTATGAGGTCTACTATGTCTGGTTGTAAACGCGGTCCAACCATCAATTGGTCGTTTAAAGACTTACCATTAGAGGTCTTGCACGAAGCATCGAAAACCACACGAAGTTTGTGGTGGTGCTCGACTCCTTAAGTACCGCGTGGTGCGGCAGGAAATAGTTCTCTCCAATCAGGCGTTCCTCATCGAATGATACCGCTCTCATGTGCCCTAAGGTACCATATTCCTCCAGACAGTTTTTGTAGTTTTCCCGGAACTTAACATCGGTAGCCAGACGCTTCTCAATCTGATATAGTCTTGCCATGGCGGCTCTTTTAGAATTACCTAAGCATGGACGCATATTTTCTTTGAACGGGAGCCGAACCTCGTATCTGCCATCACTTCGTCTTCTAACGTTTTCTCTATAATGTTGTTGACATCTCTCCTCCTCTGCCGTCAGCTTTCTGTCACCGAAATCTTCCTCTATCTCCCAGAATTGTTTTAGTTGATCATCTAAGGAGTTATGGTGATTTTGTACTGTGAGACTGTTTCGTTGTGAAGTCGAGCTGGTGCTTCCTGTGAGAATCCACCCCAGCTCAGTCTGTTGTGCAACTGGGGAACACATTTGACTCCTTACCAGCCCTAATGGATGCATAAACATCAGCACCTAATAAAATATCGATTTTTCCTGGGATATTATATGATGGATCTGCTAATGAAAGTTTCGACAAATGGTCCCAATTTTTCCTCTGTACCTGGTGAGATGGCAACAACGAAGTTAAACGAGGGAAAACAAAACCCTTGATATCCAGGGAGAAAGACGGATTGGATAGCGAGAAAAGAGTAAGACTGACCTGATAGTTTGAAGTGCCAGTGGACGTTAGACCTAACCCAGTGACGCTCGCTGATATTTTTTTCTTTTCTAAGTTTAAGTAATTGAACTGCGCTTTCAGTGATGAATGTGGCCTCGGAACCTGGATCAATTAATGCTCTAAAAACATGACTGGTTCCATTAGAGGCAAAAACCTTTACCAGCGCGGTAGCCAGCAATGCCTTAGTTCGCATTTGGTTGAAATGCGAATTGAAAGTTGCCTTTGATGTGGAAGAACCATCGCGTTCACTCTGTAAGGAGTCTGGCGTTATGAAATTATTTGGATTTTGAATTAAATGGCATTATTACGGCCTTGGAAATTTGTATTTTGTTGAAATCTTTGGTGGTTACGACTTTGCTGTTGCACATTTTCTGTCTCTATGTGCAACAATGTATGGTGTTTATGCCCACATTTGTAGCATCTGTTGCTGCTGCTGCAAATTGAAGCATGGTGATCATACCCTAAAAAATTAGAACAAATTGCGTTTTTTCTTGCAGCATCTGTACGATTCCTTACGTCCATGTTCAAAAACTTTTTGCAATGCCGAATGCCATGAGAAGCATAGCAAAGTCGACAAAGGAATTGCCTACCCATTTGTGGTGAGTTTAGGTAAAAGGTATTAGTTTTCCTAACTGACAAATCTGTTTTGTTGCTAGACAAGTTGTACCACTTGACCACCTAGAATTTGTCTTTTCAATAGCATCCAGCTTTAATTTTTTTTTTTTTTTTTTTTTTTATAATTTGCACGTGTTAAAGGGGATATGAATACCCTTATACTAATTTTTTTTTTAAACACGTGCGTTTTTTGTGGAAAGGAAGAGACAGAGAGAAAGACAGAGTGGTGTGGTTTGAAACTCAGGTGGTATTAAGTTTCTGTAAACTCCAAGGGTGGCTGTCCAGATAACTGGGGAGTATTTTGTTTTGTTTTCGATATTATTGTCATTGCTTATGATTCACAGTATTTTTTTTCGTCCTCCTGATGTCATCATCGCGATCAAGTTGGATTTTAGCCATATGACCACCCTACTGCCAGTGTTATGCCTTCACAGTAGAGTTGACATAAGCTTTCGCAAGTGATCGACTTTTTTATTTATTTCATGCGAAATAAATAGATGATTCTTGACATCAGGATTCGAACCGTGAATCAACAGCGTGACAAGCGATGATGTTACCACTACACCACGGCCACCCTCAAACTTTGCATGTAGCGATAGGCATACCCAGTGAACTTTTGCCTGGAAGGATGGATATTTTTTATTTCCATATCTGGCAAGTTCGTCAGCCTTACAATTTCCTGGAATATCCCTACAGCAAATTTTATCACAGCACTTGGATAAAAAAAAAAAAAAAAAGCACAAAAAAAAAAAAAAAATAAAAAAAAACAGCACTTGATAAAAAAAAAAAAAAGAAGCAAAGTACGTATATAATTACGTAAGGTAGAGTAAGATAAATTAAGGCAGAATAAGATATTTTAAGATTTATTTTAAGGTAGTTTATAAGTTTTATACATAAGAACATTAAAAAAAAGTTCATATACTAAGTTTTTTCCATTGATTATACATTTTTCTTAGTTGTAATAATTAATAGAATAATAAAATAAATAAATAAAGAATCTTAAGTTAGTTACGTCGAAAGACATAGTTTAAAGTACTAGGTTTAACTTAGAGCGCCCGCATAGGGCCAGTAAGTTAGAATAAGAATAGTTAAGCTTGTTAAGCTAGTTTTAAGCGTTTTTTTGTCTAGCATGTAAGTTATAATGCAGACAAAAATAGTCTTTGAAACGGAGGTTCGGTCTTCCTTGTCGTCTCGAACCTGGCGGCTGGGATTCGAAGATCCTCTTAGCTGGAGCATTATTGTCCATTCGCTCGATGTGGCCGAGCCAATGTAGTCGACGAATTTTGGCCCTTTGGACTACATCCACATCTTGGTACAGCTCATAGAGTTCGCGGTTGTATCTTCTCCTCCATTCGCCCTCCTCGCACACAGGACCAAAAATCCGCCGAAGAATTTTTCTTTCGAAGGAGCCCAGTATCAGCTCTCCCTTCCTGCTTATCGTCCAGCACTCGGCGCCATAAAGCAGAACTGGCAGGATAAGGGTTCTGTAGAGCATACATTTTGTCCTTCGAGTTAGGAGTTTTGAACCCAATTGTTTTGCTAAACCGAAGTAGCAGCGGTTTCCTAGGGTAATTCTTCGCCGGATCTCCACTAGGGTGTCATTTTTGGAGTTCATGTTTACTCCGAGGTAGATAAACTCCTTAACTACTTCGAAATTGTTGCTATCAATAGTGACGTTCTGTCCTAGGTGGTGGACAGATGCTTGTTTGTTTGTTGATAGCATGTATTTAGTCTTATCCTCATTTACTACAAGGCCAACAAATTTCGCCTGTTCTTCAATCGCCGTAAAAGCCTCTATCACGGTACGCTGGGAGCGACCGATGATGTCGATATCGTCTGCATACCCCAGTAGCTGGACGGATCTGTTGAAGAGAGTGCCTTCCGTGTTGACACCTGCCCTGCGCACTATCTGCTCTAACACGAGATTAAAGAAGTCACATGATAGTGCGTCTCCTTGCCGAAATTCGGTGCATGTTTGGAATAGTTCGGAGGAACTACTTCCAAATTACACGTTGCAGCGCGTGTTTTCCAGCGTCACGCTACAAAGCTGGATCAGTTTTGCCGGGATCCCGAATTCGGCCATCGCCACATAAAGCTCCTGACGATGAATGCTATCATATGCGGCCTTGAAGTCGATGAATAGGTGGTGAGTCGCGACTTGAAATTCATTGGTCTTTTCCAGGATTTGCCTCAGTGTGAAAATTTGGTCTATAGTCGATCTGTCGGGCCGGAAACCACACTGGTACGTGCCGATTAGTGTGTTGGAGAATAGTTTGAGACGTTCACACAGTACGTTGGATAGGATCTTGTATGTGACATTAAGCAGGGATATGACTCGGTAATTCTTGCAAGACATAGGATCGCCTTTTTTATAGATGGGGCATATGGAGCTGATAGTCCAGTCATCGGGCATGCTTTCTTCCACCCATACTTGGTTGATGATTTGGTGCATGCGCCCTACCAAAACATCACCACCGTATTTGAAAAGCTTCGCTGGTAAACCATCAGAGCCGGCGGCCTTGTTGTTCTTAAGCTTTTTTATTGCTAAGCCAACTTCTTTTATACTGGGTGCTGGAACTGATTCTTCATTGACTGGACATGGGTTATCTTCTTGCCCTATCACTCTCTCTACATGATGCCCATTTAGCAGCTGCTGGAAGTGTTGTTTAAACACATCTACTATTCCCTGCGCTTCGGTGACTAGATTTCCTTCGCTGTTTCGAAGAGCCTGTGTTCCGGCCTTGATGCCAGCAGCCAGTTGCTTGGCTTTCTTGTAGAACTTCCGGATGTTGCTTCGATCATGAGACTCTTCGATCTCATTGAGTCTCCCAGACTGCGTAGGCCCTCTTCTTTCTACGCAGTATTTTCTCCTCCTCCCTCCTCCTGGCTCGATACTCTTCCCTCGCTGCCCTTGTTTTGCGCTGCAGCGTCTTCATATATGCATCTTCTGTCACATTTTTCCGGCGTACGCATTCATCATCATACCACGGGCTCTTTCTCTGGGGTCGCTGGTACCCTAAAGTGGTTTCGGCTACCTCTTTGATGAGGTCGCGATACTGGGACCACTGGATGTTGGCGTCTGTGGTAGGTGGATGCACTGCGGAGAGTTTCTCACTCAGGCGCTCTCTCCCACTCCAGGTGTGCTAAGGCGTCCAACGTCGAATTTCTTCTTCTGGGCGGTTCGCAGCTTCTTCTCGTTGGATAGTCGAGCTCTGAACTTAGCCGCAACAAGAAAATGATCAGAGTCGACGTTTGCCCCTCGGAATGCGTGTACGTTAAGGATGTTGGATGTTGGATGAAGTCAATAAAAATGAACTGCGTGGTTTGCAAAGAAAAAATAGAGCAGAGTGATGCATCCAACATCACCTGCTCTGATTGCTCTTGCATCTTTCACTGCGCATGAGTAAATTTAAACACTTCGGATATACATGAATTCAAATAGCGATGCGACAAGTGCTATGTGCTACGGCGTAAATCTCTACAACAATAACCCGTGTATAGTCAATGGTCGCTAAATCTCAGCCGCAGCAAAAGCCCCTTGAAAACCAACAAAAATCTATGTAATAAACTATGTAATGATGCCTTGAATATAGCAGTTTCTACCGAAGAAATAAAGAAATATTATGTTAAACCACAGATAATAAACTACTCAGATGTCTCATTCATATGGGAAGAAGTGATATACATATGAAAACGAAATTCACTAAAAAAAAAGCTTTTTAAAAAGCTTAAACTTCTTACGAAAGGGAAAAAATCAGAACACAGAACATTTGTTTTTTCTGCTCACTTTTTAGTCCATCGGGTCACTCACACATACCCTTGTTTACCTTCACTGCAAAAAAGATACAAAAAAAATATTTTGTGCTACAGCGGTTTTTTTTTTTCATTTTTAATGCATTTTTATTATGTAATTCAATTAAACTTATAGCTAGACAAATAAACGCTTAAAACTAGTTTAACTAACTTAGCTATTCTTATTTTAACTTACTGGCCCTATGCGGGCGCTCTAAGCTAATCCTAATACTTAAAACTATGTCTTTCGACGTAACGAACTTGAAATTGTTTAATTATTTAATTTTTTTAATTTTAATTGTTACTAAGAAAATTATTATACAAAAAACTTAGTAAATGATTTTTTTTTATTATTATTCTTCTATATATATATCACTTAACAACTACCTTAAAATAAATCTTAAAACTGTCTTATTCTACCTTTTTTTTAAATTTTTTTTTTGTTTTTTTTTATTTTATTTTTTTTGTTTTTTGTGTTTTTTTTTTTATTTTTTTCATTCAAGTGCTGTGGATATTTTTTATTTTTTATTTTTTTTTCAATTATTACCTACACCTACCTAAACTACCAAAACCTAAATTATGTAAGTCGGCCATGGGCAAGAACAGCCACATTAGGAGGAAACGGCGAAGGAGTTTCCTCTCTTTCGGCTAGCCACCAGAAACGACCGTACTGACGTTGTACGTCCTCAACATCGCGACCCGATACCGCCCTACTAAACCGGAGACGCTCCACACTGCCGTGTGCAACGTCTCTGTCGTAGTTGAGTCGCCTATCCACAACTGTCCGAGCAACGTCGAAGATTAGCGGCACCGCCAATCTGTTCTGGATCAGACCTTTCTCATCAAAATAGAGGAACGCCTCTGGGGGAACAAAGCCGTTAAGGCGCACTCTCTCGTGATACTCGTAATTGGGGTAATAAGCCCCGGAGATCAGGTTGTTCGCCGAGCTCATTGCTCTTGCAATGTGCCTTCGAATCAGCTTGATAACGAAATTATCCACTCTTATTAGGTTAGCCCTGTTGTATAGGACCTCATTGGGATAGAATTTTATGTACTGGGACTCTGGTGTTCTGTATAAATGAAGGCAAGCCCGAAGGCAAGTCCTCTCAAACAACCGAATCTTTTCAAACAAGCTTGCTCCCACGTTGAACCACACGGGATATCCATATACGAGCATGGGCCTAATGACGGCCATGTAGCAGATTACCTTTACCCTTGCATCGAGTACCCTTGCATTGAAGATCAACTTCCAGTCATCGCAATATCGCTGAATCTTATCGAAGTCACGTTGCAAGAGAATTGCAATGACCTCATAGCGTACGCTATGGCATGGTGAAGAGATCCTATCAGATCGCTCGTGTAAATGTTGAAAAGGATCGGTGAATTAACCTTGTTGCAGACCGTTTTTAATTAGAAATGTTCCAGCAGAAGTCACATAGCCATTTTTGACGATGAACTGTCTACTGGTGAGCATGTTATAAAGTATGTACAGCAGTGGTTTGCTTATGCCCAGCCTGTTCAGCTTGTAGAAGAGTCCCTCTAACCATACGGTGTCGAAGGCCTTCTCCAAGTCAATCAGGCCGGCACCCGTGCATTGTTTCTTGCTTTTATTCCATTGGATATCCGATACCAGTTTAGACGCGGTATTGTATCATGCCCCGTCTTAAAACCGAATTGGGTATCCAGAATTATATTATTGTTCTCAGTCCACTTAAGCAGGGCTCTATTGATCACTTTCTCGAATACCTTGCTGATGTTCGGAAGGAGACTTATCGACCGAAGATTTGCCGGATTGGAGGTGTCTTTACCCCTTTTGGGGATGGGTTGTATCACTGCTGTTTTCCAATGCACTGGATAATGTGCATTATTCAGTGCATTGTTAAACAGAGTGGTGTAAATGTCCACCGCTTCTAGAGGGAGATGTCGAAGCACAATGTTCGACACTCCGTCGATTCCTACAGACTTTTTCCTCCTCAATAAGTCGAAGATCGCTTGGAGCTCCACCTTCGATATGAACGGGGGATATACCCTTTCATCGGCGATGACATTATTTGCCATGTTATCGTCATTGAACTCGGTAAAACCTATGTTCTATGTTCATTTCGAAGGTAGAAGTTGTGCACAAGGACGCGATTTTCCAGGTCGTGGTTCGGGCAAATAGTATCATTCACCTTGTACACTTCCTGGAAAGTCGCTCCTATAGCCTCTAGCTTCTCCTGCGGATCTTCGATCACAAAGAAGTTGTCATCCTCTACTGCGTTATCTGGATCTATACCTGCTGTTATAAGTATTCGTCCATTGTTCGTCGTTCGGGGGATCTTAAGATACGGAAGGTCGTTTTGATTATTCCTCCGAAATATTTTATTTATTTGCGGGAACATATTCGGGTTGTTGAATTTTACAGCCCGAATTTTGTTGTTCCAATGCAGATTTACAGAAAGTCTGTAATTTTCTCTAATTAATTTTTGGAGGTTTTTAATCAACGACTTCAGCGTTCTAACCTCCGAGTTTTGTCTGTCAGTAAACTGTCTGTACAAGGTTTTTAGTCTCGACAGTAGTCTACTTTTCTGTTGGTGTAGTGTATGTTGATATCGAGGTATCGTATTGTCCACAGTTCGTTTAATTGTCTCGTCCATTTGTTTTAGGTACCAGTCAATCTCCTCGTTTGACAGATTCCCATTGGACGGTGGGTAGAGCGAATTCGAGGAGAGTGCTCTTGTTAAAGTTCTTGAGAAGCGAGTCCAACGCGTCCTACTATAATTGTAGGAGTATGTTTGGACGAAATCCTCCAACTCCGCAATTTCGTTGGGAATCGTTATTACGGCACTGAGTCCGCAATGGTCACTGTCATACACAAATGTGTGCAGGCAGTTTATAGTTTGTCGGTCCATGTTGGTCAGTTGTAACCGTACGTCGAACAGCATAAGTACCAGATAGGAGCCGCTTCTAGGAAACGATGGACTATCTGTAGCTTTCAAATGGAGTTTATACTCGACACTGTGCCGACCCCACCAATTGAATAGTAGGTTCCCTCTAGGATTAGGTGTGTTATTTCCCCAATCTCTGTGTTTGGCGTTAAGATCTCCGGCCATGATGAAATAATTCTCCTCCGACTCCAGCTTTAGTCTTAGCCTTAGGTATCTAAAAAGTGTCTCGAGCTCTGAAATAAATAAAGTAGATTGAGTAGCTTCAGGTGCATAGAGTGCGACCAAGTACATCCTCTTTCCACTACGGAGAGGGATGCACACGATACACGCTTCCAGCACCTGGAACCTTCGCACCTCACCGCTGTACATAACTTTAAATTCAGTTGTTTGCGTATGAAGATCGCAACCTCCTCGTTGTGTGGAGTTGGGTTGGTCTCTTCTGACAATATTGTATTTATTGTGCCCCAATTTGTGCTTCTGGGATAGCTTTGTTTCGCTAACAATACGGCTCTTCGCTCGATCCTAATCAGTGAATTCACATTCACCGCAAAGATCTTCAAGGATTGCTCCTCCATGTTTGTACCCATTACGACTGGAGAGTGCGACTGCGGTCACGGAGTTCTGATGCCGACACGTTGGTAGGATGGATATGGAGTATCTGTATAGATCGCATATATATATGTGCAAATGGTTGGGCTTATGTTGTGTGCTTGTTATTTTGTCTGTATGTATGTACCTTATTTTCAGCACTTGATTAAATAAATAAAAACTCTGTAAACTTTGTGTTTTTGCATTTTATATTTATGCCCTTATAATAACTGATCACTGCTCTTGGCCTACTTAAGTGAAGGTGGCTGATCTTCGAAATTATTATAAAAAAACTAACTAACTTAACAAAATAATCATTAACTTAAATTAGGTTAGTATTAAATTGCAGTTAAATCACCTTAATCATAACATACATTGAACCAATTTGGAAAATGTATATTTGTTGCCTTTACGAGTATACATTCTTTGATTATATTTTCTTTTCAGTTAGATGCAAAAGATAGTTTTCGAAAGTATTCGGAAAATATTTGTACATGAAGACGGCCTACTTGAAAATCTTTTTCTGACGGCCATAAGATGTCGATACAAACTAAACTTTGTATATAATAATATTTGCATATCTATACTTATCTTCATACAATCACATATGTAAAGTACATAACTAAATAACTAATACTAATCTAACTTACATTACTGTTTAACCTTTGTGAAACTTTATGAAATTGAAACCTAACTTACTGTAACATTGAATTATACTTTTGTCAAGTCAGTCGTAATAAAACCCCTTTATTGAACGGTGTTCTTTTCCTTTTGAATAATCCGTAACAAAGGTTATGGGCCTAGTCGCCTAAGTTTAGTGGCGTGAATTTAAAAAGCTAAAAGTTAATTCGTTTTGAAAATAGATTCGTTTAATAAACGAAAGGATGAGTTCCGGGTTGTACCAGATAGAAAAATTGGATGACGAGAATTACGACAGATGGAATGTGCAAATGCGGTCAGTTCTAGTTCATAGTGAATTATGGACATATGTGTCCGGTGGAACCCCTAAACCGGGATCAGACGCGACAGTGATTGCAGCATGGACATCAAAAGACGAAAAAGCATTAGCAATGATTTTATTGTGTGTAAAATCATCCCAGCTTTTGCACATAAAACAGTGTAAAACATCGATCGAAGCTTGGAAGAAACTGGAGGAAATTCACCGTCCAAGTGGTCCAGCAAGAAAGGTAACATTATTTAAGCAGTTACTAAATCTAAAAATGGCGGAAAACTCATCGATGTCAAGTCATCTGAATAATTTTTTCGATTTGTTCGAAAAATTAACAGAAATTGAAATCAAACTGCAGGATGAGTTGCTGGCCATTCTTATATTGTCGAGTCTTCCAAAAAGCTATGAGAATTTCGTCATAGCAATCGAGTCCAGAGATGCATTGCCAGCAGTAAGCGCGCTGAAAACCAAGCTATTAGAAGAGGGAAGGAGACGTGAGGGAGACACGGGAGAAAACGATAGATCAGCGGTAGCATTTTTTTCAAAGCCACAGAAAAGAATGTTCAGGGGTAAGTGCTATAAGTGTGGCAAAAAGGGGCACATCGCTTCTGAATGTCGGACGAATGTTTCAACGAAAGTCGTGGGAAACAAAGTGACATCTTCATTCGCAATGCTCAACGGTACAAATGTTTCAGCTCTTAACAAACACAGTTGGGTAATCGATAGCGGATCCACATGCCATATGTGTTGTGATAAGTCTCTCTTCACAAAACTCTACGAACATGAAGAGAAAATTGAATTGGCGGCTAATAACTTCATACGGTCAGATGGAATCGGCGAGGTTATAATTAAAACGGACTCATGTGAGATTAAGCTTCGCAATGTACTTTTTGTAAAAAATCTTAAAACTAATTTCATTTCGGTTAGCAAAGCCTCTGAAAGTTCCAATTGTGTTGAATTTAATAACGATAGTGCGGTTATAAAAACGTTAAGGGAATTGAAGTAATGCATGCAAAAAAATTGGGCAGCTTGTTTGTGTTCCAAATGCGAAAAGAGAAGCTCTTCAATATTAATACGAAGAATAGTTGGTTTACTAAGTGGCACGAAAGGTTCGGACATTTAAATGCAAAAGGTCTTAACTTCCTAGTCAAGAAGGACATGGTTAGAGGAATTAAATTAGAAAATAGTGCATGCGGACCAATAGACTGTGAAACGTGTTTTAAGGGAAAAATGAGTTCTATACCATTTCCTAAGTGCTCAATGTATCGCAGCAAACATGTGCTAGAGTTGGTCCATAGCGACATTTGTGGCCCGATGCGAACAAATTCAATTGGCGGGGCACTATATTTTGCTTTGTTCATAGACGACTTTAGCAGAAAGATGTTTGTTTATTTTTTAAGAAACAAAAGTGATGTGTTTCAAGCGTTCAAAAGTTTTAAATCTGCGGTTGAATTGGAAACGTCAAGGAAAATAAAAACACTAAGAACAGATAATGGTGGCGAGTACCTGAGCAAGGAGCTCTGCATTTTTTTGAAAGAGGAAGGAGTTCGACGTCAGCTTACCGTGCAGTATACACCACAGCAGAATGGAGTAGCAGAACGTGCAAATCGCACCGTTGTCGAAATGGCGAGGTGTATGCTACTCCATGCAAATGTTCCTGAGTTCCTCTGGGCAGAAGCAATCAACACCGCAGCTTATATACGAAACAGATGTCCGACAACAATTTTAAATGACATAACGCCATATGAAGCCTGGTGTGGCAAAAAGCCAATTGTTTCTCATCTTAGGATCTTCGGGTGCAAGTCGTTTATGCTCGATAAGCGCCCTGGAAGGTCCAAGTTTGGAGCAAAGTCTACAGAATGTGTAATGGTGGGATATTCGTCGGAATCCAAGGCTTACCGTCTGTACGAACCAAAGTCGAGGAAAATTTTCAAAAGCCGAGATGTTCAGTTTTTGCAGGATGTTGGTAAGAGTAGTTTAAATAAAAATGTCAGTGATTTCGCCCTTTTAGATATCGAGCCAAGACGATTAATTAAAAGTGACATCCATGAGTCTCTAGCAGTCAAACGAGATTACAGCTTCAATAGCGATGAATCCATTAACGTCATAATTCCTGATCCAGAATCGGACAGTACTGAACTCAGGGTTGAAGAGACGTTAACTGATGCTGAAGGTGGGAATGTTGATACTGGTGCTGAAGGTGAAAGTCCTGTTTCCAACGATGAAGATGGAAATCTTGTTGCTGGCGAGGAGTGTGCTGTTGTTGTTTCCCGTACGGGTGCGGAAATCAATGATTGTGGAGATGTTGAAGATGAAGATGGTGATAGCTTAAGTAATGGTGTGGACAGCCAGGGTTGGTCCCAACGATTGCGCCCACGTTATGAAAACAAAATTTGTTTCATTAATTCTACCGAGGCACTAGTAAACCCAGTTTCGGTAGAAGAGGCCTTAAACAGACATGACGGCGATAAGTGGTTACAATCTATGAGGGTGGAATACAACACGCTTATATCCAATGGTACCTGGGAGCTTGTTACTCTACCTAGTAACCGTAGAGCGATTAAGTCCAAATGGGTTTTTAACATAAAACGGGACAAGAATGGAAAGGTGGAGCGATATAAAGCCAGGTTAGTCGCGAAGGGTTGCAGTCAAAAATTTGGCGTGGACTATAAAGAGACATTTTCCCCAGTTGTCCGCTACTCTTCGATTCGGCTCATTTTGGCTTTGTCAGCCGAGTTTAACTTATTTATACATCAGTTGGACGTTACTTCGGCCTACCTCAATGGCATACTCCAAGAAGAAGTCTACATGCAACAGCCGGAGTACTTCGTCGATGAAAATAATCCCGGCCTGGTTTGCAAACTAAAAAAGACTATCTATGGTTTAAAACAGTCTGGACGAGAGTGGAACCAAGAGATAGACAGCGCATTGACAAAAATTGGGTTCTCGAGGTGTAGTGGAGATTCGTGTGTTTATACCATGAAAATTGGAAGCGAAACAAATATTGTGGCTGTGTATGTTGACGACATTTTGCTGGCGTGTTCGAGCTTAGAGACCCTTGAAAGGATTAAACACCAAATAAGTCTACAATTCGATGTCGTGGATAAAGGTCCTGCGGAACATTTCCTGGGTATGGAAATAAGCAACGAAGGAAGTGCTGTGAGCACTTCGTCAAAACAGTTCATCAAAAATCTACTTCGTGATCTGGGAATGGAGCAAAGCAGGTCCTGTGCAACACACTTGGATCCTGGAAGCAAATTTAAGAACTGCATTGACTGTTCTAGTTGTCAGAAGGTTGACGCGAGGCAGTATCAATCAATCATTGGCTCTTTGATGTATTTGAGCGTTTCTACTCGGCCGGATATTATGCACTCAGTGTGCAAGCTGGCACAATTTAACGTGAATCCTCACGTAGAACACTTGAATGCTGCGAAGCACATCCTAAGATATTTGAAAAGCACTTTAAATTTAAAATTAACGTATTTTCAGACTGGCGAACGATTGAAAGCATACGTAGATGCCGACTGGGCTGGCAGTTGCGACGACCGAAAATCATTTACTGGGTATGCGTTCTTCCTGGCTGGTGCAGCAATTAATTGGGAAAGCCGAAAGCAAAGATCAGTCGCATTAAGCAGTACTGAAGCAGAATATGTTGCCCTCTCATCTGCTGCGAAGGAAGTCGTTCATTTCAAAAGCCTGTTAACCGAGATGGGTTTTCCGTTTTTGGTAGAAGGCCCCACAGAGCTGTTTGGTGATAATTTGAGTGCACAACAGATTGTCAAGAACCCCGTGCACCACAGTAGAACAAAGCATATTGACATCAAGTTTCATCACGTTCGTGACCTTTTAAAGAAGGATGTCATTACGGTTAGATACATTCCCACTGGTGAGATGGTTGCTGATATCTTTACCAAGAATCTTACTAAAACCAAACATAGCAATTTTGTCAAGAACTTAGGTCTTATATAAATTTCTAAAGATATGTATAGTTTTGAGGGCAAGTGTCGATACAAACTAAACTTTGTATATAATAATATTTGCATATCTATACTTATCTTCATACAATCACATATGTAAAGTACATAACTAAATAACTAATACTAATCTAACTTACATTACTGTTTAACCTTTGTGAAACTTTATGAAATTGAAACCTAACTTACTGTAACAATGAATTATACTTTTGTCAAGTCAGTCGTAATAAAACCCCTTTATTGAACGGTGTTCTTTTCCTTTTGAATAATCCGTAACATAAGAGAACCGTATTTTCTTTTGAATTTTCATATTCTTTTAATTTTATCAATACTTCCGTTAGATCGAAATTCTGTTTGTCCTTTGACATTTCTTCAGCACAATTTTCACAGATTTTGATAATTTTTTTTATTGTTTTAAAGATGCAATATCCGGCAAAGTATCTTGTAGCTAGGTCGTTGACCTGCGGTATCTTATTGCGTCTTCATCTGGTGGATTAACTAAATTGTTCGTATTCATGTTATTTTCAAAACATTCCTCATTCTTAAGAATGTGGTGATTTTGTGATAGCTCTTGGGTAAGTATTTGTTGTTCTTCCATATCACTCTGCAAAATAGCATTTCAATCCGCCTGTAGATATTCCGAATCGTCTTCTTCGCAGTTGAAACATTTCGATTTGAATAAAAATTTTATCGATATAACTTTGGCTAGCAGGGAGTTAAATTCGGAAACATTTGGATTACTCTCTAACGGATCTTGATTAAATTTATTTACATAAATGTAATATAAATCATTATGATCCATGAATCAGTCGCAGGTGATAAGAGGTAAGCACCTGAGCATCATAGGAGAGCTTATGCAAAACACCCTTCGAATCATAAAAGAATGGGGCGAGGAGAGTGGACTAGAAATAAATGCAAATAAAACGGAAATGGTTCTCTTTACAAAGAAAACCAAATCTAGTGACTTTCACATTCCACAACTCGGAGGAGTATTACTACAACTCCGTGACAACGTCAAGTATCTGGTCATTATATTGGACAGGAAACTGACCTGGAGAAAGAACCTGGAAGAAAGAGTCACCAAAGCGAAACAGGTCCCCTGGATATACGAATGCGTAATAAAACCTATCATCTTCTACGGTGTAGTTGTATGGTGGCCAGTGGTGTGCAAAAAGTATGCAAGAGACTTGCTAACTAAGGTGCAACGTATGGTCTGCCTGGGTATTACAGGAGCACAATTCTCAACAACCGCGGCCATGGAAGCAATACTAATCATTCTACCAGTTCACCTCGAAGCGAAGAAGATTACCGGCATTGCAGCCTCACGGCTTAGAACTATCGGCCATTTCGTCGGTGGTGCAAATACGGGATATCGAAAAATCACCGAAATGATAAGAGTAATGACACCACTCATCGATTGCCCCAGTGATGTTGTTGGAAAATCGTATACGTTCTCCAACAACTTCGAAACAATTTTCCCCGCAAGAGAATACAGTAACATAGATGAGGGGAACACAACGGGCCCAATGGATGCCCAAGTGAAGAGCATAAGCTCACCCTCTTAAACCAACCAACCAACCAACCATGATCCATATGTTTCATATGTAACCTTAGATCCTGTTGGATAAAACAAATGAACTCGTCATCAGATATACGAGGGTGGGTCAATAAGTCCCTGAAAATTAACACAAATTGTGTCGTCACCTTAAATTTAATTTTTTTTTTGTCAAGAATCATCTTTCAAAAGAACGCACACAAATTTTCAGACAGATCTGTCAAATAGTTTTGTTGTGGCAGCCATTTTATTTTATATAGACGCCTACTAGCATTTTCGTTAAAATGGAAAAAAGTGAATTTCGAGTGCTCGAGAGAAAAAACTATCACGCAAACCAAACAAAAGCTTGACGAATATTATGAGGAGACTCTTCACCATCGATTGGAACCATTCACCACTGGTTTACTCAATTTCGGTGCGGTCGTTCAAGCTCAAGTGACGCCGAACGTTCTGGTCGCCCAATTGAGGTCCCCACACCAGAAATGTTTAACATGGTTTGATAATGGACGATCGGCGAGTGAAAGCGCGCGAGCTTGAAGAGGCCACAGGTTTATCACATGGCTCCGTGATTTCGATTTTACATAAATATTTGGACATGAAAAAGCTTTCCGCAAGGTGGGTGCTGCGTTTGCTCACAATCGACAACAAACGCATTCGTTTGACAACTTCAAAGGTGTGTGAAGCCGAAGAAGGCCAAGGCGGGTTTGTCAGCAAGCAAGGTCATGGCGACAGTTTTTTGGGATGTGCGCGTTGTTATTCACATCGATTACCTTGAAAAGGGTAAAACGATCACCGGCGCATAATACGCAGAGCTGCTGGATCGATTCTAAGCCGATTTGAAGCAAAAACGGCCGCATTTGGCGAAGAAAAAAGTTCTTTTTCACCAGGACAACGCACCGGCGCACAAGTTCGTAGTCGCAATGGCAAAATTGCATAAGTTAGGCTACGAACTCCTTCCTCATCCAGCATATTCCCCAGATTTAGCCCCCTGCGACTATTTCTTGTTTGCAAACATGAAGGAGAAATGGCTCGGAGGTAAGAGATTTGGGTCGAATGAAGAGATCATCGCTGAAACAGACGCTTATTTTGAGGGGCTCGAGAAATCGTATTATCTGGAGGGCAAATAAAATGTTTTTATACCGAAAAGAGTGTTCATTATTTTATTTTTCAGGGACTTATTGACCCAGCCTCGTAGCAACACTTCGTGTTAACAAGACAGAAGGATAAGCATTTTTTTTTTTAAATATTTCTTTCCAATAAAGGCATTCTTAAAATGTTTGCTGCATATATAGGGCGTTTTAAGGCTTTTTATGTGTTCCCGAGATTCCTCTGCTAAAGCTAGCCATTCATCGTATTTAACTGTTCCTTTTTTAGGAAATTTAAATAATTTTCCATCAGGCAATTCATTTTTGGTTATAGAACAGTGTGCAATTGCGCACTTCGTTCTTTTCCAGGACATTTTTTCCTTGAAGATAATTTTCTTATGCCTTTTAATTTTTTAGTATATGTATGTAATATATATGTTAGTAATTAAACTGAAAATCTAAATGATTGATATTCGAGCAAAATCTCTCAAACCTTCTCTTCATATACAATGCATACGCGTTTACAAAACTTCCATTCATGAAAATTTATTCTTTTGCTGCGGTGGTATGGAAATCACACCGTCATGCATCTTCATGCCCTTTCCCGCATACCCCTTTACACTTCATCACCTCGTTCGTTACCATGTCACAACACACGATGAGAAAAAGAACTTTTCCCACACAAGCGAACGGAGTAAGGAAAAAGAAAAAGCTCTATTTGTGGTACTTATTCTGAAAGCTCTCTGTCTGCCAGGACAAAAATATGCTTAATTTTTTTATATGGGCGTGCGACATCTGGGTAGTTTATTATCTGTGCTATTAGTGTAGAACTGGATGTCTTGCTCATTTGACTTTGCTGCCAGATACAAGGCCAGAATTCCTAGCAGAAGCGCTTGGAAATCTGGAGAAATCTTAAACGACTTTGCGATAGAGATATACACAGATAGATCTTAGACAGCCTGATGTAAACATTACCAGGCGACTACCGGATCACTGTAGTGTATTTCAGGCGGAAATTACCGCAATCTGAAGCCGACAATACGATCCAAGTTGGTAAACCATTGCATCAGGTCTCTTAATGAGATCGGCGACAGTTGCAACATTTTTCTGTGCTAGATTCCAGGACAGACCGTCTTTCCGTGCAACTGCAGAGCGAATGAGCTGGCAAAAAAAGGTGCGGATCGGAACTACTATCCGGCTCCATTGAAGTTGCGTTCCCCTGGATCACCGTTTTCGATTGTAGCCATCATGACTTTGAGAATTTCGTTCTCGACAAGCAAACAGTCGATCACCCAATCAGGATCTTCTTGGTCCACAGTAGTTGCTTGAAGTTTCATTGACACAGCTTCGAATCTAGCTGAAGGTATTGTTTTCTTGGAAGATCGATCTTTTGCCTCATATTCTGATCTCCGCCTTCTTGAAGTCAGATCCGAGGTACCGGCATTCATCCCTGTAGAGATTCTGCTGATTAGTTCCCGGCCGATCGGCTTTAGATTGAACTTCTGTGACCTACTGCCCTTGTCCCCTATTTCCTTTGCAGGATCTTTGCTGCCCTATCTTTTTAGGGAGCGACTTCGTTCGAATCTTCTGTGCTCTACTGCCCGTATCCGATTCTGGCTTTTAGGATTCCAGGTACACTGACGGGTTAATTGCGTTCGTAGTTCCTTGCGCTCTTTTTGTATTTTCTTATTTTGGAGGCCCTGTGGTAACTACGTTGCTTATCTTCTAGGAAGGTACAGTATGCTTCTAAGGTGACTTTTGGTTCGAATGTTTGCAACAGTTCGTCCTCTGTTTCTGTGACTATTGTGTCTGTCTCGGGGGGAGGGAGAGATACGTCCTCTATACCATCAATATAGAGGTTGTCGAACGGTAGGTTCGTTAACAGAGTGCCCATATTGTGTGAAGGTAGGATCTTGAATATTGAGTGTGTTAAAAAAGTATTCGTCGCAGAAAAATAACAAAAATTGTCTATCTGAAAGGCTGTCCTGCAGAATGAGCGTCTCTTCTTTTTCTTTCTGGGCTATCGTGCTGTAGGCTGGTTAACTGGTCTGTTTTGCCCTCTTGTTGAGAAATCTCTAGTTCAAGGAGGTTACTACTTTTAGTATGTTTCATGTAGCAAAAGAAGTTGGGCTAACTAATTTAAAAAATCTGACAATCAAACAAACAAAATAACCTCCCCAGCGAAGTATGAAAGAACTTTGAATAGAAAAACAAAAAAACACGAAAGATTAGCGAATTGCAATCACAACTAACAGACACATAAGCAAAATAAAGAGCAAACATAAAAACAACCAAAGAGATGCAAAACAAATTTTGAGTAACTCATAAACACTTGAGAACTTTGATCGCGAGAGCAATTCGACTAAAAAGAAAATTGAGTGGCACCTGCTGGACTTCATGGTCGCCTGGTGCTTCAGTGAATTTTAAGTATAGTGTCAGAAATCGTCAATTCGACAAACTACCTTTCTACAGAAATGCTCATGGAGCACGGATTCCACTAGAACAGAAAGCAGAAGACTAAATACGACTGCAGACAGGAAAGTAAAAGAAGAAAGAGTCTGCAGTTGCATTGCAGACTCTGATAATAACTCAGTGAGTAATTCAAAGGAGATGAGTAGAACCAGAGTCGAACAAATATTTATGAGGGCGTGGTGCTCGGATACCAACTTGTGTGTGTGTGTTTGATACGAGGCTGAGTTATAATAGAGCAGTAAATCATACGAAAAGGTGCCAGTTCGAAGTTCTGCGCGAACTGCCAGTAAGTTCGAGTCTAGAAGCTCTGATGAGTCCAGAAGATATGCGAAAGATAACATTCAGTGAGTCGATTTGGAAAGTCAAACATAGGGAAAGAAACACTGTTGTTTTTTTTTTCCCTTTTCTCGAACGAATTAGACTAAAACTTCAACTTCAATTGTGTGCGCCGATTTTCAACACATGCAGAAGGTGCCTGCTGAAATTTATGGGGGCCTTCTGTATAATTCGGTTCCAAAGTACTAGTAGTTGTAAAAATCAGAATACTTGTTCGGTGGTGACATGTTTACGATCCGGTTGAAGTGGGTGAGACCGAGTGTCGGAGACTAGATTTCGTTTATCTTTCGATGCCTTTCTTGATCACGTTTGCTGCAGTTTTTTAGCTGCTAACAATCTGTCAAGGAATACTCCAAATGCTCAGAAGTATCAGCTGGTGATCTAATTCTCCGATTGGATTCTCTTATAATTTTATTGATTAATGAAGCATGGTTTTCATCCGAAAATCTCCATGAACGATCTTCATTTTTACTATTGTACAACTGGATACGGTAGCGACTGTTAAAAATCGATCGCAAAGTCTGGGTTGCTTAATGTCAGTAAATTGCTATGCATCTACCTAGGTTATTGCTTTCAACGTTGGTGTAACACTGTAATCGAAATCAATCCCCTTGCGGCTGTACCAAATTTCCTGAAAAATTTCCTAAATCGGTTTCTACAGAATATTCCAAGGATCTTCTTGCCTAAACATCTCTCCAAGGAATACCGCCATGAGAGAATGCACAAGGAACCAATAGGTACCGCTAAGTTAAACTGCTAGAAACCACACTAATTGTTACGTGAGCATAGTGGAGCCCTAGAACCCACGAGGGGAAACAAAAGTTAAGTAAGTGGTAATGATGGTCCAATGCGGATGTTGCAACAACTGAGCGGTGCGATCGGCCCGAAGGGCCATGATCATGCAACCATGCGTCATTTCTTTGTTGTTGTCGTCGTCGGCATAAAGTGTTATAAAATTTACGGAGATTAATTCAAAATTTTATATATGTATGTATGTATAAGTATAAACAACAAATTTTGAATTAAATGCTTTAGTTTAATAGTATCAGTCTTCGAAATGCCAAAAAAGGGATATACTCGTACATTGCCAGAATATATATATCTCGGTCTTGTCAATAATATCATATATTTGATGAAGATGAAGTAATAAATTCGGCAGATTTCGTTGCATATGTGCATGATTTGGAATATAAATTGGCTAATTCTTCTGAAGATATAAGAGACGCGGATAGAGATGCAATTGGTAGTTTTAATAAAGATTTCAAAGAAACTGGACGTGTTGCTGATTTAGCTGGTTTTCTTGGTATAGGGCTCAAATATGGCGTTGAAAGTGTATTTGGAGTGTGTTACGCAAAAATGAGTAACAAATCATTAACTTTATCACAAACAGTATTTGCTCAACGTGAAAGGCATATTGCTGATGTTTGGTCAAGACAAGAATTTAAAAATAAAGACGTAAATTTTCAGGCATTTAAAAAAGGACAAGAGTGTAAAAATTTATATGAAGCTTATAGAAGCCCACACGGACATTTTTATAAGCAAATTAAAGCTGAATATCAATCTAAAAATCCAACTTCAAACGTACATTCGCAGGATATACCTGCTGAAGATATTCAACCTGGACCAAGTGGAATTAATAAAAGACCCTCCGATACCGGATCCGACGCCGACGCCGCCAAACAATTCCGTCCTGATCCGGCTACTACAATTAAAGATACAGGCGAAGACTTTATCGAGTCATCATCGGATACTGTTAAATTCATTGAAGGTTGGTGTTGCTGACACTGGTAGCACTTCCGAAATTGATAATAGAGCATCGGGTGAAGTTGAAGCAACTGTACCTATGGATATAGAGGAAAGTGGAACGTCGCGTGGGCCAAATACGGGAGCAAGATCTGGAGCAAGTGGAGTTGCTGGATCGTCATCGTCGGCAATTTCAAATTTAATATGGATTCATCCAAGTACTCCTTCTCCATCGAGTGTAGCGCATTTTCTAAAAAAGTCGTATTTTAGTAAGATAGGCTATAGTACTGAGAATATTCAGTTAACTGATCCAGATTATGTAAAGTGTGTAACAACGCCGTTAGCTCTAATTCCAGTCGATTTCTTGCCATTTTATTGAAGTAATGCGGAATTTGAAAGTTTTCCATTTGGATCTAAAATTGTAGAAATGTCATGTAAAGTAACACGATTGGGGACAAGATCTGCATTCGATACAGGCACAACACTTAGTGGAACGGCAACTTCAGAGTACATACCAATTGGATTAGTATGTGAAGGACTCAATGTTCAATTTTATGGACTAAATAAACAATATACAACTGATAGTACAAATCCTATGAAACGTCGGATTTGGAAATGATAAAACTCCGTAAGTATTAATTAACCAAATAACAGAAAATTATTATCGTAAAATTGAAAACTATGGGGCATTTCATCCAGCAAAAGGTACAACAAGTTTTAAAGCTCAACCACAAGTACAGGTTGGCCTTATAGCTGCACCACAATTAAATCCAGCAACGTCAAACGTGTCTTATCTAAATAGTGCTTGTTATTGGAAAATTGAATGTGAATGCAAGATTGTATTTAATGTAAATTCTGCATTTTCTAAAAATTCGCAATTAGTTGGAATTTAGAAGTCACATTTGCAGAACAAAATACGGACGGTCAATGCTTATTCGGGCACGAGTACGATAACTTTGGCGCCAAAAATTGATAACGGTTTTTTGTAGAGGGGTCAAAAACAAGCATTTTTTACTATGGGAGGGGGGGTCTATCTCACCCCGTTTAGGAGGTAGGGTCAATTTTAGAAAGAAAAATGACTTAAAATGAAAAAAAAAAAATTATTAAAAAACACGGCAACACTTACAATGAACCGGTTTTGAAAGCCAGAAACCTGTTCTTTAATCCTAAAACTAAATTAAATGATTTATGTCAATAGTTTTTGAAAAATTTGCATGCAAACTCAAAATTTTGATAAAAAAAACAAAAAGTTTAGACCAATTTTTTTCAAAATTGTGAAATGAAGTGTTAAATTGGCTTTTTGTGGTCAATGCTTACATCAATTCTGATAACCGAATGGTTTTATGTCTTCTAGTTTTTGAAAAAATTTAAAATTATTTTTTTTTTTTTTTGGCATTTACGTGGTCATCCTTTGAGGTAACTGAATGAATGATAGATTAAACGTCTGGCAGGCGCCTATATCAACAGTTTTCTTAATTAACAATACCCGGGTGGCCGGCTTCGTAGGATTAACGGGTTTAAACTCTCTTTTCGCATGCGGCAGGTCCCGCTCACGCAACTTCGTTGCTCCGCTCGGGGTAGGTGCTTTTCGTCAGGCAAAGGCGAATATGTTAATAAGACCGATGCAACCAACACTATTAATGATCTGGAGAATCAGAACAAGCTTCTGAAAAAAACTATTTTATGCCGCAAAACAACGCACCACCTTCACCAATATATGGCACTTTTCTTTTATTGAAAATACTGCCTTGAAAAAGAATATAAGGACGACTCGGGCTCCCAAATCATGGAATTTTTACAAGACGTAACAAAAGTGTACCCATGTTTTATAGATGGTGAAGAAAGTGTGGGTTTGGAACTAAAGGACTTCGACCCTCCCGCCGTTCACAGTCAGCACTTAGATGGTGTTTTAACGCCAAAACAACCTCGGCTCCTCACCATCAACAACGAACTCAACGAACTCGACAGTTCTCGTAACACCAGTACGGACGATGACTTCATTGATGAGACTTACATACCTTTTTAATACATTGAAAATTGACTTGACTATTTTTAACTAACTTACTCACAAACTGACTGACTGGGACGTAGAATGCAATGCAAGTCTACTTCCTCGTGGTGCATTCTGGGTAACGCTAAATGATTTGCTGTACTTTACTTATAAAGATGAATCTATTATTAACATTAATCCTCAAAGTGAGATCACCGTAAATACCAAAAAACAAAAATCTAATAAAAAAGTAGTTTTAGTAATTTTAAATTTTCTCATTCCGTTGATATAAGCATTGACCACAAAAACCCAATTTAGCACTTTATTTCACAATTTTGAAAAAAATTGGTCTAAACTTTTTTTTTATCAAAATTTTGAGTTTGCATGCGAATTTTTCCAAAACTATTGACATAAATTATTCAATTTATATTTAGGATTAAAGAACAGGCTCCTGGCTTTCAAAACCGGTATAGTACTTGTAGTGTATTGTAAGTGTTGCCGCTGTTTTTTCATTTTAAGTCATTTTTTTCTATAATTGACCCTACCTCCTAAACGGGGAGAGATACCACTCCTCTCATAGTAAAAAATACTTGTTTTTGACCCCTCTACAAAAAACCGTTATCAATTTTTGGCGCCAAAGTTATCGTACTCTCCCCCTTATTCAGAAATACTGACACTAAAAGCGGAAATATAAAAGTAACAAAGAACATAAAGAATGTAAATGAAAACAGTGATGACGATTACGACTTTCTTGATGAAAAAACTGGAAATTTAAAATTATAATATAGAATGCAAAATTTTATTTAATGTTTTTTTCTTCTTTTTTTTTTAATTTGCACGTGTTAAAGGGGATATGAATACTCTTATATTAATTTTTTTTTTTAGAACAAGTGCGTTTTATGGAAAGGGGAAGAGGCAGAGATAAAGACAGAGTGGTGTAGTTTGAAATTCAGGTGGTATTAAGTTTCTGTAAACTCCAAGGGTGGCTGTCCAGATAACTGGGGAGTATTTTGTTTTGTTTTCGCTATTATTGTCGTTGCTTATGATTCACAGTATTTTTTTCCGTCCTCCTGATGTCATCATCACGATCAAGTTGCATTTTAGCCATATGACCACCCTACTGCCAGTGTTAGGC
Source organism: Pocota personata (assembly GCA_963082735.1). Taxonomy (NCBI): domain Eukaryota; kingdom Metazoa; phylum Arthropoda; class Insecta; order Diptera; family Syrphidae; genus Pocota; species Pocota personata. The sequence continues at coordinate 118,410,973 of OY720430.1, forward strand.
CTTCACAGTAGAGTTGACTTAGCTTTCGCAAGTGATCGACTTTTTATTTATTTCGTGCGAAATAAATAGATGATTCTTGACTTCAGGATTCGAACTGTGAATCAACAGCATGACAAGCGATGATGTTACCACTACACCACGGCCACCATTTAATGTGTTTTTATTTATTGAAGATATTAAATTTTTTTAACAGCATATACGAAGATAAAGGATGAGGTTTTTTAATATTTTTTGTTTTTTAAATTATAACATGGTTTCCATACATATGAATATAGTCTTGATCGGAACGCATCATCATTTGGAAAGATATCATTATTAGAAAGTATGATTACTGGAGTACGAATAATAATTGCATCAGGTGAAAGAATCATTTTTAATGTTTCTGTCGCACATGGTTCCATTATGGGTTTATTCCATGATATTATTCTTCGATTTACACATCTCATTAAAGGAAATCCACAATATCTATTAAAATTATCCATGTGCCCAAAATTAATACAGAAATGAATGAACCATTAAAAAAATTGATTTTTTCCAGCATTAGGTGCTGAAAGAATAAAAATGTAATTTTTTTCGGTACACGCTTATCAATAACATACAATAACATAAAATAAATTATTTAAAAATTCTAATATTCTTAACCTGTTATTATTAAATTTAAATTTTAATAACTTATCTAAAATTTTTACCGATTCTTCTATTCAATAATAATATTCACTAATATTATTTAATGTAGCGTTAAACAATAAATGTTGTGGTTCACAATTTTCAAAAAATTTATATAATTCAGAAATACCTAATTCATTATACAAATTATTAACTACGTAGAGACTAACAAAAGCTCGCTGAGTTGATTGAATAATAAAACACAAAAATAATTTTAACTTCAGATATTTAATCTTCACTTTTTTTTAATTTCTCCACATAATTCCCATTTAGTTCAATACATTTCTTCAGCCGATAGATCCATCTTTCAAAACCGCTTTCAAAATCCTCTTTTTGGAGCTTTTCGATTTCGACATTGAGTGCATTAATAATCTCCTCATTAGATGTGAAGATTTTTCGCTTCGAATCTTTTTTTATTTTCGGAAACAGCCAAAAGTCACACGGTGCTAGATCCGGAGAATAAGGTGCTGAGCTAATTTCATTGATGCCCGAGAGCACAAGAAAGTTGTTGGTTTTTTCAGCAATGTGCGCATGCGCATTGCCGTGGTGCAAAAAGTAGCGGCGCAGCTCCTCTTTTTGTCGGTGTCCTAGTAAATTTTGGAAAACTTGTGGTAAGCAAGTTTCAGTATACCAATTAGCAGTAACTGTCTGACCAGTTTTAAGCGGGATGACGGCGACCATTTTCGCTCTGGTGAAGTACATCGACATCATAACTTCTGTCGCTGACTTTTGTTGTTTGGCCTTTACTGGAGGATTTGCACCTTCTGGGCTCCTTACCATGGACTGCTGTTTGGTTTCCGGGTCATACTTGTAAAACCAAGATTCATCACCTGTAACGATCTTCTTGAAGCAGCTTGACTCTCCATTTTCAAACTTATCCAGGAAATATTGAGCAAAACGAACACGCGCCTCTTTTTGCTTTCCATTCAAAGTTTTTGGAACCCATCGAGCTGACTTCTTCGAATATTACAGGTGATAATTTAAAATTCTTGACTCAGCCATGGCATTCAAGCCCAGTTCATCCGCTATCATTTCCTGTGTCATCCTGGTATCTTCGTCAATTTTAGCCTTCACTAGGGCCACATTTGTAGCGTCGGTCGAGGATTTGGGCCGACTTTCACGAGATTCGTCCTCCACAGAAAAATGGCCAGTCTGGAATCTTCGAAACCACTTTGAAATAGTAACAAGAGATAGTGCATTTATTCCGTATTCATTTTGGCATTCATTCAGAATTTTGACTGGTCTGAGTTGACGTCGAAATCCGAAGAGAATGGCAAAACGAATTTCTTCCTGTATTGGCGGTGGAACTGCAACCGAGCTTACGTCACTAATATTTCTCTTTCTCGTCTCTATTTTTACCTATTGTTCTGAAATTTGGAAATAAATATTGTTACATTACAAACTACAGAAATGCATCTTTTTATTTTTTCAAAAACTACTAAATTGACACCAACTAAGCGAACTTTTGTTAGTCCCTACGTATCTTAATATAATTTCTTAAAAACACACTATTAACCAAGCACTCGTTGAAAAGATATGAACTATTGGCGATGTTGGTTGTTATGGGAGAAATTCTATGACTTTATCCCCTTTCCTCTTTTGTTGGGGTATTTTCTTCAGATCCTGCGCTGCCGTCGAAAGAAGTTTCGTTATTAAGCTTTCCTTCGGAACCACAAGTAATGAAGTCAGAAAAGTCGACCTGTAAGTTGCTTGTTTCCACCAACTCTCTTTCGGAACTCCGCAAATCTTCGAGAAGTTGTATATATCTAACTTGATTACTCGGTAACCACACTCTCCTGGCGTGCTCCAAGTAACATATGTATGTATGTATCTCCGTCCCTTTTGGAGATACTTTGTGAGATTGATCCAGTGTTGGAGACCAAACTCGTAGGAGGAAACAACTCGTCTAGAGTAGCGTCTCCCTAAATAGGTGCACTTTTTGAGGTAGTCAGTGTATCCACATCTGCAGCTCGAATTGGAGTATGCACAATCATGGATGACATGGAAGTGGTCGGTGTGATGAGCGATACACAAGAAGGTTCCGATACTCGTAATTGCACGCTGAGCCTCGTATAAAGTCTTTTTCAGGCCGAACTTCTTTTGTTTCATCGAAGCTGATACTATTAGTTTCAGTGCACTGGTTTCTGTCTGCAGAAAATCGTCTGTCCACATTACCAAAATTAATCCCAAAGACATTTACAAGTTGATGTACACTACACAAATTTTACAAAAGCTTTTGATAGAGTACATCACACTTTACTTTTAGCTAAGCTTAAATCATTGGGTTTTCACTCTTCAATGATAAGGTAGTTTTCCAATTATTTAAGTGATAGAAGGCAATTGGTAAAAGTTGATAGTTTTACATCTCGGGTAATAAAAGTAACTTCTGGCGTCCCACAAGGTAGTCATCTGGGCCCGTTGCTATTCATTTTGTTTTTAAATGATGTTCACGAAATATTCAATTTCTGTGAGGTTTTAACTTTCGCGGACTATTTAGAATTATTTGCACGGATAAATAATAGAGCTGACTGCATTCGATTTCAGTCGGATATCAACAGGTTGTCGGCATGGTGTAAACACAATGCATTAGAGCTTAATACTTCTAAATGTAAGATTTTTACAGCGCACCGAATTAAAACGCCGCTTTTTCATGATTATTTTATTAATGATCTTAAGCTACTTCACCTTCATGAAGTCAAAGATCTCGAGGTCGTATTTGACACAAAATTGAAATTGAATTTCTCATTGCATTATGATTACACCATTGCTAAGTCTAACTCTATGTTAGGACTTCTTAAACGAAATAGTAAAGACTTCCGAGATGTTTATAATCTTAATCTATCTACTGCTCGTTGGTCAGACCTTATTTAGAATATTCCTCATCATTTGGGATTGGATGTATGGTGTTCAAGAACTTAGGTTCGAAAGAGTTCAAAAGAATTTCAAAAAAAAAAACTGCGGCGTCTGTGCTGATACTGTTCACAAGTGGAGCATTTTAAATACACCGAGGTTTAGCTGCGCAGCTGAATGACAAATAATTAGGCATGTAGTTACAGAATGTTCACGAAGATTGTATGCCGGACATTTTTGCTTCATCAGATGGCTTGATCTTAAGATTGTTTAAGCCAGTCAATGAAGCCATCTGATGAAGCAAAAATGTCCGGCATACAATCTTCGTGAACATTCTGTAACTTTAAAATTACAATAGAAAAATGTATAAAAATATTTAATATTTTAACCTGTCTTTAATCTATGTGTCTTCTTGTTATTGTTAACTCCATACGATAAATAATAAATATGTAGTAGACTCTTTCTGCGAAGAAATACTTTCGATGTGTTGTGATGCTTGATTTGACCACGGTCGTTCGTACCCGGTTTATTCGTGATGCCTTTTACTTTTCTCATGTTAACGTAAGGTTTTACGACGTCTGCACAATTTGTATGAAGCCGCTTTGAAATTGTGTATGCTGACTTCAGGTCTGGGTTATACTCAACGACATCATTTTGGCATCCGAGCCCTACAGATTTGAAAACCTTTCTTGAAAGACCAAGGCGGATCTGAGCCACATCCAGGGGTAGCCCCTGGTCAAGTCTCGTATATATTTTTCATTCACTTTCATACCGGCTTTCGGTTCATTACTTACATATTTTTCTCTTTATACAATTTGTTGTTATTTTGCAAGTTAGTTCTAATGACTATCTCTAAGTTGTAAGTGTCTCTGAACTAATCCCCCTGAGAAGACTTGCTGAAATATCAATACTGCAAATTGTATTAGGTGCGCAACTAAGTGCGCAGTAAGTGCTGGTTGATTTTGACATATCCAAAACGTCATGAACCGAGCTTAGACATATGGTAAACAAACTGTTTTGACACATTAGTGATTTTGTTTTTTGGTTGTGTGAAAATGTCTGATTTTGTGCCAAATAATCGTCATTTGCGGGAAGTGTTGATTTTCTTCTTTCATTCGAAGAAAACGGCGGCTGAAACGCATCGATAGCTCCAAAAAGTTTACGGAGATGCTGCTCTAAGTGAAACAACGTGCCGTGATTGGTTCCGTCGCTTCAAAGACGGTGATTTCGATGATGACGACCGTCCGCGTGTCTTCTTCGAAGACGCTGAATTGGAGGCATTGCTCGATGAGGATCCGTGCCAAAAGCAAGAACAGCTTGCTTCAGCATTAGGAGTTACCCGTCAAGCCATTTCCAAGCGATTGCATGCGTTTGGAAAGATTCAAAAACAAGGAACTTGGGTTCCTTATGCTTTGAAGCCAAGGGACGTTGAGCGTCGTTTTTTTGCCTGCGAACAACTGCTCCAGCGGCAAAAAACGAAGGGTTTTCTTCATCGCATCGTGACGGGTGATGAAAAATGGATTCATTACAGCAACCCAAAGAAAAGAAAGTCATGGGGTCTGCCCGGTCACGCTTCTACGTCGTCGGCTCTTCCGAATATTCACGCTCCGAAGATTGTGCTGTGTATTTGGTGGGACTATGTCGGTGTCATTTATTATGAACTGTTGAAATCCAACGAAACCATCACTGGGGAACGGTATCGACTTCAATTGCGATTGAGCCAGCACTGCGCGAAAAATGGCCACAATACGAGCAGAGGTACGAAAAAGTGATTCTACAGCATGACAACGCTCGGCCTCACGTTGCCAAACCCGTTAAAACCTACCTGGAAACGCTCAAATGGGAAGTCCTACTCCACCCGCCATATTCCCCAGATATTGCGCCATCCGATTATTACTTGTTCCGTTCGATGGCACATGGTCTGGCTGATCAGACACTTTTACCGTAACGGTATTCGAGCTCTGCCAGAAAGATGGGAAAAAGTTGTAGCTAGCGATGGGCAATACTTTGAATGATTCATTTGTAACCATTTTTTCGCAATAAAGTTGCATTTCTCAAACAAAAACTTAGTTGCGCACCTAATATCACTTACAAAATTTCTACATTTCCACAATAATAAAATTTCCAATTCACAATTTTTAAAATTCCAAGTTTTATTCATAATTTTTTCCAACTGATTTTACATTTACTTCTCTTTTTTTTGCAATAATCTTCTTGATACAGTTAATTTTTCCACTTATTTTTTTTTGTTTTTTTTTTTAACTCGAAAAACTTAATTTAATTTACCATCTCGACACGGCTGTATCTCTCAAATGTATATTCTTATAAATTGTAACATACGTGTGTGTATAATTATAAATTCTACGATTTAATTTTTTTAAATATTATGTTTCTGTTGCAAAAAAATATAAACAAAATCAAATTGGTTAAGGGTACTTAAAAAATATATATAATTTCTATATAAATAATTATTTTCTTCTAACCCAAAGTGCGCGCGAATTCAGTTATCTCAAGACTAACACAGTCACTGTGCGGTAAGTAAATTAATATAAAAAATAATATAAACAAAAAGAAAAAATTAAAAAAATATAAACAATAGAAAAATAATCACTATTACTAACTAAATATAAATTTTGTCTGAAGTTTCTTATTTTGAATTTCACGAATAAAAGCAGCATACATAGAGCGAAAGAGACAGAAGAGATAGTGTAAGAGTTACAGAGGTGTAAAGATGCTACTCTTTTTTTTGCATATAAATTGTCCTAGTTGCCAGTTTATCTAATGTTGGTGAAAAGATTGAGCACAGATTTGTTCTCTTTTTGGCTACGCGCTTTACTGAAAACATTCCAAAAGCGAAGCGTCTCATCGCCGGCTCCGGTCACAATCGCCTCTCCATCGGGACTTAGGGCTAGATAAAGTACGCGGTAGGAGTGTCCAGTCAACTTCGCGACTTGTGTCAGCGATGGGTATTTCCACACCAAGATTTGATTCTGTGAGTAGCCATGCGTTGAGACCAATTCTGAGGAGTGCTTAGACCAGGCTAGATTGCACACTTGCGAACCAGTGTCGACACACTGCATAGGTTGACCGGTTAGGGTGTTCCAAAAACGGATGCAACGATCTGCTGTACCTCCACCACTTGCCAACAGTCCATGGTGATGCGGGGACCAGGCAATCGCCTTAACTGCAGCCATGTGTTCGGTGTATGATTGGACTGGATTCAGAGAATGTTGATTCCATACATAGAGACGGTTGTCGTTGCCACCACTAGCCAGATATTGATTGTCCGGAGACCATTTCAAACCGCAAACTTCTTGTCTATGACCGGCTAGATGGCGTTCCGATTGTTGCGCTGGTGTACGTGTGTCTCGTTGGATGATTAGACGATCGCGGGAACCACTCGATAGGATGTCGCCATTCCAGGCTAGAGCACCGACGCGGGCAGAGTGTCCATTTAATTTGTTTATCTAAAAAAACAAAACAAAAAAAACAAAATATATATAATTAGCTAATGCATAATAATTCAAACCAGGGGGGTAGTGTACCTTATAATTTTAAAAATAAATACCAAAACCTGGCACCCCTTTTTTTAATATCTTTTATTTGCCATTAAATTAGCGATAAAATTAATTAAATTTAGTGCCACACACAGAAGGTGGTCTTGACCAACAAACACCGTTAAACGCGCTGGCAAATATTACCATTTCACACTCTATTGCGTCAAATTACCAGTCGTACTGTACAGACCCCTTTCCTTAGAATAAACACCACCTACTTCTATGATTTTTTACCTGTTTGCTGGCTGCTACATCCCATACTGTCACATAACCATGATGTGTACCAACAGCTACCAAATTGCCACGTTCATTCCATGATACTGAGGTGACGGTATTCGCATCGGGGCTAAGGTCGCATAATCGCGTAACCTGAAGTAATAGCAAACGTGTAAATAAAAACAAATTTCTTAGAGACAAGATTAATAAACTAACTTGACTTGTGCAGGCACTCCATAGGTATACACAACTACCTAAACCAACAGCAAGTACATTTTGTGATGACCAATCGACCAAATTTAGATAGAAGTCATCTTGTAGTTCGGGGGCATCTAATACCTGTAGAGATAAAGATAAATTGTTGATTATAGAAATGAAAGAATGTATGATGTATGTACATATTATTTTTTTACTATTTAAAATCTATAGCAATTTAAAATTAAGTCTTCCATATATTTCTCTATCTACTGATTGAATCTAATTCCGACTTATGTATATAGATTACAATAAATACGTGTGTTTGTTTTATGAAAATCAGCTATTCTGTTTTTGTTTCATTAAAATCGGTTCAACATAGATACAAATGTGATCTTACGAGTATACTTAATTCTAATAAATAAAACGGCTATGTAGAGGCGCATGCAAACACTGCAAAGGGCTTGACGTAGAGGCTAACATATGAGGGCAAGGTGAAAAGTTCTCGGCCTGACGCAGAGATGGAGTTCCAATCAGCAAACATTTATGTTTCCTGCCTGGGTGCACTTCTCATTAGTTCGTATGACAAGTTTCAACTTGCTCTCTCAAGTAAAATTCTTCGTTTTGGATGGATTAAGCCCTAAGGAAATTCATCCAAAGTTGACAAAAGTTTACGGGGACTCTGCTCCTTCCGTTCAAAAGTGGGCAGCTGAATTTAAACGTAGTCGCACGTCCCTCGAAGATGACCTACGTGAAGGACGGCCAAAAACCGCAACCACACCCGAAACCATCGAAAAAGTGCATGATATCATGTTGGGCGATAGGCGAGTGAAGGTGAGTGAGATAGCTGAGTCTGTGTGTATATCGGAAGAGAGGGTGCAAAACATCTTGCACAAAAACTTTGGGATGCGAAAGCTCTGCGCAAGATGGCCGCCGCATTTGCTGAATGCCGATCAAAAGCAAATGGGCAAACGATTTTCGCGGCAATCTTTGGGCCGATTCAATAGGTATCCGACCGATTTTGTGCTTCGATTTGTCACCACAGTCGAAGCAGAGGGTGGAAGTCGGTGGTTCAGCGCCAAAGAAAGCGAAGTCGATCGCAACTGCGAAAGGGATCCTGTTAATTGATTACCTTGAGAAAGGCAGAACAATTACAGGCGAATATTATTCCAACCTTCTTGACCAGCTGGATGCCAAAATTCGCGAGAAGAGGCCTGGCTTGAAGAAGAAAAAAATCATCTTTCACCAGGACAATGCACCTGTACACAAGTGTGCGTTGGCGATGGAAAACTGCTGGTATTGGAGTACTATTTGCTCGGCCATCCCCCCTATTCACTTGATTTGGCACCCTCAGACTTCCATCTGTTCCCAAACTTGAAGAAATTTGTTTTTGGGAAGCGCTTCGCATCCAATGCAGAAGTTGAGAAGGCCGTAGATGAATATTTTCACAGCCTTCCAGACTCTCACTTCCGAGAAGAAATACTGATGTTAGAGAAACGCTGGACCAAGTGTGTTGAAGTCGCGGGAGATTATGTAGAAAAATAAAATCATTTTTTAACTGAAAATCGCAGTCTTTCATTATCAGGCCGAGAACTTTCCTTGCCCTCGTATTGGCCATAAAATAAGAGGAATCTGTTCGACAGATTCCAATACTAAAACAAAATTACCTCTGCTGCAAACTAGAGATATAGTGACGCAGTTTGCTCTTAAATATCGCCTCACTCTAAGCTATATTACTATCAAAATGCTCCCTCAAGAAACTTAGGAAAGCTGTCCAGATATCATGAAAACAACATTGCACAAATTTCTTCAATTCAGTTTGGCCTAAAGAAGGAAACGGCTGTCTAAGCCGCTGTGAGCTCACGACCAAATACTGATGGGATACTCGTAATTTTCCCATTTTTTAATTTTAATGTACTGTACTGTACATTCAAATCATCACTTTCATTACTGTGAAATCCCGGTGGGATATACTCGTAAAAGGAGGACCTGACATTTTCACATTCTTACACAACCCAGTTATTCTTCTTCTGTACAAAGCAGAAGTTAGACCGCGGCTCAGATATTGTTCTCATGTATGGAGCTCGACCCCTAAACATTCTCTTCACATACTTGACAGCATGCAGAAAAGAGCAGTTTGCTTAATTGATGACCCCATACTAACTACTAATCCAATTTCCAACCGTTGGCTCATCGAAGACTGGTAGCAGACCTATGCCTCGTCAGCAATGGCGCGAACATATTTATATCAAAATTCCTTCTGCTACAGGATAAGAAAACATTGGAATTGACTCCCTAAAGATTATAATCTCCAGCTATTCAAGATCAGAACCAACAGGCATCTACTACTCGTATATGCATCTCAGGTTCGACATTCCTGAGAGAAGATTATAAAAAAAACGTAGAGAAAAGTTGAAAAACGACATATTTTGAAAAGTGGGAGCGAACTTAAATATGTTTTCACTTGTACTGCGGATTCTAAAAAGTTTATATGCATATAAAAATTCATGTTATTATGTATCTCAAAATTTAAGGCATAAAAACTGGTGACATACAGACAGCCAAACGTATACGGCTAGATCGATTAAACTTTCGATGTTTACAAAAATATAGATATAATACTTTTGGAGGTCTACCGTTATGGGGTAGTTTTGGTTGCACAAAACACTTAAACCAAGGGCGTACTTAAAACTCATTTTGAACAGACTATAAACGAAGCAAAATCAGCTAATGGGGTTTGAAACCAAAAATGGTTATTTTAGCAATCCCAGATGCATGACTAATGTTAAGCGATGAAGCTTGACTAAACCTCTGCCCAATATGAGCTCAAAAATTACAAGTCAAATATTTGTAAAAAAAAAAAATAATCAAGCAATCTGTCGCAGAATGTCCCATAAAGTTTTGCTATATACGAGGGGTGTTTTGTTACTTGTTTTTTTTTTTTTTTTTTTTTTTTTCTCAAAATTGAATTTATTTTTCAATGTAGTCTTCTTTCAGTGCGTTACACTTTTCCCAACGATATCCCAACTTGTTTAACCCTTCCAAAAAATATGATTTCTCAAATTCTGCAAAATAGCCATTTGTTGCATCGATAATTTTATCATTCGATGAAAATCTTTTTCCGCCGAGCCATTTATTCATATTAGGAAACAAAAAATAATCACACGGAGGATAAGGTGGATGAGGAAACAGTTCATATCGGAATTCAGTTAATTTTGCTGTTGCTACTGCGAACGAATGAGCCGGTGCATTATCGTGATGAAACAGCACTTTTTTCTACTTCAAATGGGGCCGTTTTTCCATCAATTCTGCATTAAATTTATCTAATAAATTGGCATAAAACTGTCCGGTGATCGTTTTCCCCTTTACCAAATAGGCGATGAAGATTACGTCGTGGGAATCCCAGAAAACCGTTGCCATGACTTTTCCGGCCGACGGAACCGTTTTTGTCTTTTTTGGAGCACGTTCGCCTGCAGAAGTCCAGTGTTTTGATTGTTCCTTCATTTCTGGCGTGTGGTGGTGTATCCAGGATTCATAAACTTTTCCGAAACGCCGTAAAAATTCACTTTAATTGCGCTTGAAAAGTTCCAAATTCTATTTTGAAATCTTCACCCGAATCCGTTTTTGGTCCACCGTCAGCAAACGCGGCACCCATGTTGCCGATAATTTTTTCATGCCCAAATAGTCATGCAGGATTTGAATGACGGTAGCATTTGAAATTGCTACAATCTCAGCTATCTCACGAACCTTGACCCGGCGATCGACCAACACAATATCGTGGACTTTGTTGACCATTTCTTCCGTTGTGACGTCCTTGGTACTCAGCGTCTTTTGTGCTCGTACGACCGCAACGAAATTCAGTGAACCACTTGTGTACCATTCCATGCGAGGGAGCAGAGTCTCCATATTTTTTTAAGTCTGTCTTCATTCTCTTTAATGGTCTTACCGCGCAAAAAGTAGTGCTTTATTAAAATACGAAACTCACTTTTTTCCATTTTGGCCAAATCTCACAAACCAAAGTTCTTTCGATCACTGTAAAAAACTAAGTGTTTGACAGATCTATTTGATTTTCTGTTGTTAACGCCGAGAAAGAAACAAAGATGTCACAAAAAAAAAATCCTCTATGTAATCCGAGCGCCATCTTGCATCAAAGTCACTGACTTATCGAACAGCCCTCGTAAGTTAAGTGTGTTATGGCTACTGCGTAGCGTACCATTCAAAATGTCATCCCGAAAAGGCAAAGAGGCCCAAACATACAAAATTACAGTTCCTTTAGAAGTCAAAAAGCACTAACAGCAATAGTGGAAGACCAATGATAAAACTGATAGCAATCCATTAGAAGTACCGGCACTATGCACATATGTAGGTGCATGAAATGAAAAATATTCTGTTTAATTTGTATGTTATTTTGACATTGACAGCTCTTTCGCGCTCAAAAATTTGATAGAAACACAGTATCATATCTCCGTGCTACGAAATGAATCGATTTACGCTTGCACAACGTTGGGAAATATTGAAAGTTTATTTCCAAAGTGAATACTGTGTTGCCGAAACAGTGCAAATTTTGTAAATAAATTTCGGTCGAAATATTGCACCAACCGTGTCCTGTTGTACGTAAATTCCGTGCGATTGGTATGCTAATTGATAACACAAGTTACCCTCGTGTTCATCATGTGCGCTCAGTCGATAATATTTCTGTTGTTGCCGAAAGTGTGCACGCAAACTCGTCACAGATCTCAGCAACTGAAAATTAGCCGCACTAGCCTGAGGAGAATTATGCATAAATACCCTCAGATTATTCCCATATAAGGTCCAACTGACTCAGGAATTGAAGCAAAATGACCATCCGCTTTGTTATCGCTCATCTGTTTGGGCTTTAGAGCATTTCGAAAATGACGTCGTTTTTGGTCCATTTTTGTTCAAAGATGAAGATGGCAACAATGTCAACGGAGAGCGCTACAGAGGCATGATAAAGGAAATTAACTTGGATAATCTCTGGTAAAAGCAAGACGGCGCTACGTGCGGTACAAGCCGTCCAACAATCGATCTTTTGCGCACTAAGTACAATAACCGATTAATCAGCCTTTTTGGTGATGTTACTTGGCCTCCGCGGAGTTGCGAACTGACTTTTTTTTGTGGGGTGCCGTTAAAGATCGATGTAATGCTGACAATCTAGAAACCATTCAGGCTCTTATTGATGGAGCTATTCGTGAAATAGAGCCCCGAACCATCGCAAACATACAACACAATTGGGTTGACCAGGTGGGCTGATGCCAAACCAGCCGCGGCATTTTTAAAAATAAACCAACAGATAATATTTCACAGCTATGCAGACGATTATTTACAGGTGTTGAAACCGAAAGACTTGCCATTTTCGTTACTCGTATGTGTATTAATAACCATCTTCGATGGAATGATTACGTATTCAAGGTCGCCAAAAATGCTGCAAAATGTCTAGGATTCCTTAAGCGGTGCAAGAGGTCTGATCAGTCCTCAATTTAAAAAAAGGAATTAATCCGCCCAAAGCTGGAATATTACGTCCACATCTGGTCTGGTGCACCCAAGACCGTTCTGTACATTCTAGACAGGGTACAGCATCGTGCAATAAAACGTATAGGTGATAAGAGACATTGTGAACTCCATATATTCACTTGAACATCGTAGAAATGTCTCGTGTCTTTCCTTATTTAACCGTCTTTTTTTATAATAAAAAAAATGTTCCAGTGAAATAGCCAGTTGCATTTCTCCCTTCAAGATTTCACCGTCATGCTTCGAATGAACAGCAGATCACCAGCTCAAGCCCAACTTCGGTCGTACTGTCAAATATAGGGATTCGTTTACAAGCCGATAGACACGAATGTGGGATAATCTACTAGGCTCTGTATCACTACAATCTTCAAACATTTAAAGAAAACGTGCACAGGCTTCCTCTCTGTTCCTCTTCCACCTTTTCCTAAACGCCCGTGCCCCGAAACAATATAAGGGTATTCATATCCCCTTTGATGCGCGCAAATTATATTAAAAAAAGAGGTCATTTACAAATGCATACTTCTTACCGAAATAAAAGAAATGACCAAAACAAGAAAATTGGCTAAAATGGGGTCATTCAGATTTGAAATTTTAAAAAAATCGTTAATCGTCGAAAAAATTCAAACAAAATAATTTTGACAATTTTCCAAAACTTGGTATGCCATGACCTTGCATATGTCAAATATTGTCTAGATATCGATTTTGAATAAAATCACTCAAGTAATATTTGAGCCAATTTTCAAAACTCGGTAAGTAAGTAAAGTACCGTCATACGCATTTTTTAGCAAAATCCTAATACGCCATCTTTTGGCTTATATTCGCCGTAACTCAAATATCAAATTTGAACAAAATTGTTGAAGGCCATTAGTAAAGTACCGTTAATTTTGGGGTTGGAATGAAAGTAATTTTGGGGTTGGAATGAAAATTCCGGGTTCGCCTCGAATTGTGACCCTGCAACCGTTTAGGCTGCAGTCGGTCATACATACAAACAGACAGAGTTGAGAGATCCACTTTTTTAAGATGTTCTATTATAGTAATGTCAAGTTTGATTAAAATCTACAGATCGAAAATTTTTAGGAAACCAATACATGCTCTTATAGTGGCAAGTAAAAAATGGGAAAAGATGGCTCAATTGGGCACTTCGGCACAACGCTAATCATAGTATTATAGAAACATTATGCGGTGTGATATAGGGAACATTTTAGCAGACGATAAAAGCCTATTTCGGTACACGCAGTCCGATCGTCTCAATCTGGATGATGACTAATATATTTCCGTACACACCCAAATATCTCCAGCAGTTCATTACAAATTGTAATATTTTTTATTACATACATAGTTTTCAATTTTCTAAAAAGAACTTAGGTTAAACAAAATCAAAGCAAATAAAAATCTTGATTAACCAAAAGTGACGATTCCAGTGCTATTTACCCTTCAAATCCATATTCCCTTCACAATCCACCTCTACAACGCACTTCGTAACATTCTAAAATTTTGTTATTTATGATAGTTTCTTACCTTAAATGGTATCCGTGATATTTTCCTTGTAGCTTTTCTTGGAGATCTTAGAAGTTTTTGGCTTTTAGTACTAACTGGTGATAAAGAATACGGGCATTGTTCATTGAAATCCTGTAAATAAAAAAATAGAAGTTGTTATAATTTTTGTACACAATATAGGGGTAAAGTTTATTTTTGCTGATACTCTCCTTTCCCAGTTAGAACAAATTTATGCTGTCAATTAGCATATAACCGATAAGCGGTCTGTAATTAAACAGTCACGTTCTGGCCACTTAAATGCGAGAATTGCTTGTGTGGTATCTGCGGTAGTGAATGAGTCAACAAACTGTTTTTCGAATTTTTTTTACTGGAATTTGTTGATTGTGTAATAAAAAAAAATATTTTTACTCTCGTGGCACCACATACTGGTGCTTGAAGTAAAGGGTTTAATTCCTCGGATAAAATCATCAATTGCTGTTGCACGATTTTGCGCGCGGAAAATGAACTCTTTTCACGGCAAATCGCAATCAGAAAATAGGCTACCAAACAAAAAAACAATAAAAACATCATTTACGACTTGTAGCAACAAAGTTGTTTAGAAAACGCTTATCGATCACGCGGTTTAAGACGTCCGTCTACCCGCTGTGTAACAATAATTCAAATTGAAAAATTAGAAAATTATGTTTTATCACCTCATCACTTGGAGTTGGTCGGCCCGTCTGAGTAGGAGATAGTGTGGTAAAGATTAAATGCTCAGTTGAAATGTTTCGAGTTAATTTGTATTCATTGAAGCCAAGTCAATTTGATTCGATTAATTAAATGAGCGAGCTATGAAAAAAAAGAGTTCATTCGGAGGAGGAGGAGGTTTAAAAGAGTTGAACTTTGTAGGATTCAAATTGTATAAAGGCGGACAAGGTTAATACGAGTAGTTAATTTGTTCATTAAATAAAATGGGTCTGAAAAGAAGAGACAGCAAATAAGGGACAGTGTGAGTAATATTTGCAATAAATTAGGTAAGGTTTTTTTTTCTTAGAGGGACCTATATTTCGAGCAGTTTGTCTTATTTTTGAGTATCAATAATAGTGCATAGTTGTTTTTTTCTTTTTTTTTTCGGTGGAAATCTTCTAAAGATACTATGAGGACCGTAAGCCCGTGCTCATTCACGTTAGTGCGAAATTTTTAATCACTAAAAAAAAAAAAATCCCCCTCAACTGAAATTTGTTACTACAACTACGTTTTGACTTATCGAGCAGATTTTCTTTCACGAAATAAAAACGTTTGGCAGGTAACTTTCAAATGGAAGTTATTGCTTGTTCCGCAATTTAGACGCAGTTACTCTATTATTAGTCGAAAGGTTTGATCCTATGTGGAGAGCGCAATTAATTTCTCTCATCCAGAATTTCAAGGACTGCATTGTTGATGTGTCGTTACAGCTGATTTGTAGGCTTTCGCGCAAAGTTCTTGATTCCATCTTCGATTGTAGCAATGCCGGGAACTCTGTGGATATCGTGGTTTCTTAAGTACCATTTTTTTTCCATAAGTTTGTAACCAAACTTTTTTCCAAGTTTGATAAGTCTGGAATATTTTCCTAGTAACTAGTACATTTCTATGTGCTTAATTTCAAGTTCGTAGCGACATGCGACTTCCATGTCTACTTTACGCCAAGCGTCATTCTGAGATATTTAGCCTCGTTTGCCAACGGGATTCAGACCGAATTAGTAAAGATAGGCAAAATTATTCACTTTCTTATAAGTAAAATTTACATGAATAGATTTGGTTTCATTAAGTGCGGTTCGACAAATGTTCGTCCACTATCTACTTTACTCTATCTATCTTGCAATTTTTCTGTAGTTTTTTCCGATCGTTTATACGGTGTTTTATTCTTGCGGTATACTCGTATAACGAGTACTCGTATATAATAGATACAAAAGCGGACAAAGAACGCATCCTTGCAGGAACCCAGCCATTATTTCTATAAAATCCGAAAATTCGTTTCCGTGTTTGACGCCGAAAAGTCTATTTGTAGGGAATGTCTTCAAAATGTTTTATAAGTGCTTAGAAGAACTAGTCGATATTTGCACTTAAAGCCTTTGTGCAATGCTTGAAATACGTCAAGGAATACGAGGGTGGGTCAATAAGTCCCTTATTAACACAAATTGTGTCGTCACCTTAAATTTATTTTTTTTTGTCAAGAATCATCTTTTAAAAGAACGCACTCAAATTTTCAGACAGATCTGTCAAATAGTTTTGTTGTGGCAGCCATTTTATTTTATATAGACGCCTACTAGCATTTTCGTTAAAATGAAAAAAGTGAATTTCGAGTGCTCATTAAACACTATTTTTTGCGAGACAAAACTATCACGCAAACCAAACAAAAGCTTGACAAATATTATGGGGACTCTTCACCATCGATTGGAACCATTCACCACTGGTTTACTCAATTTGGGTGCGGTCGTTCAAGCACAAGTGACGCCGAACGTTCTGGTCGCCCAATTGAGGTCACCACACCACATTTGATTATGGACGATCGGCGAGTGAAAGTGCGCGAGCTTGAAGAGGCCACAGGTAAACATAAATATTTGGACATGAAAAAGCTTTCCGCAAGATGGGTACCGCGTTTGCTCACAATCGACAACAAATGCATTTCTTTGACAACTTCAAAGGTGTGTTTGGCGATGTTCTAGAAAAATTCGGCTAAGTTTTTGCGCCGTTTCGTAACCGTGGATGAAACCTGGATTCACCACAACACACCAAAAACCAAGGAACAGTCAAAACAATGGACTTCTCCTGGTGAATCGAAGCCGAAGAAGGCCAAGGCGGGTTTGTCAGCAAACAAGGGAATGGCGACAGTTTTTGGGATGCGCGCGGTGTTATTCACATCGATTACCTTGAAAGGGGTAAAACGATCACCGGCGCATATTACGCAGAACTGCTCGAGAAATCGTATTATTTGGAGGGCATCAAAAAAATTGAAGAAACGTTGGATGAAGTGTACAGAGCTAAAAGGAGACTATGTTGAAAAATAAAATGTTTTTATACCGAAAAGAGTGTTCCTTATTTCATTTTTCAGGGACTTATTGACCCACACTCGTAAGCTTAAGCAAATCTTTCTTTTTTTCTTCAAGTACTTTTCCAATTATATAAGTTATTCTTTGTACTTCAACAATTGCAGAATGCTTGTTTCTGAATCCAAACTGATTCATCAGGAATGAGACCTTTTCCTACTATAGCCGGCTGCAATCGCAAAAGTAAAATTAATATCCTCTCAAAAATGTTTGGTATAATCGAAAAAGCAAAATAGGTGTATATGAACTTTTGTCATTCGGCGGTTTTCCTGGAAGAAAGAACCATTATGACTTCTGCGCTTCTCCATTGGTTCAGAACATTTTCTGATCTAAGTGCAGCGTTTATTATGTAGAGAAGTTTAATTATAGCTTTTCTGGGCAACGCTGTGATGTTGTATCCAAGGGCTTTCTTAGGTTTCAGTTTTTTTATTACTTGCTTAAGTTCCCTTAGCGTTGCACTTGTTATTATGTATTTGTCAAGTGTTATGTGCGGCGCATTAATGCAATATTTTTAATAAGCGTTTGTCCACCGGTTTAAAAGCTTCTTCCAGATGGGCGGCAAAGATTTCCACTTTCTCTTTATCATCCCTGACCCAGTCATTGAGATTTTTCTTGATTGGTGGCGCGTGGATTTAAAGGTTTTTCAATTTTAAATTTTTTTAACTTTCCAAAGCAATCCAATTGGAATCCTTTTCCGCTGTTAAGCTTTCAAGGTAAGTTCGTATTGGACGATTTTCAAAATCATTAATCGTCTTTTTCAGCAACGATTTGCTTGTGTTTTATGTTGCGGAGAACGAGTTTTGTTGCCATTTTTTTCGGCGCTCTCTTCATTTCTCTTACCATTTCTTTTATTTCCGATGGGTATTTCAAAGCTTAATTGTCAAATAATGTTCTTTGATAAAGATGATTATTCCACGCGGCACAGCTCAGGATTTCAACAAAGCGATCAAGTTCATACGGCGTTTTAGGTGACACGCTCAGTTCAATATTTTCATAAATGCCTTTCTTAAAGCCTTCCCAATTAATTTTTCTGCTAGTTCATCTGGCTGGTATTTATTTTCTAATTAGGACGTCGCTCATCATTAGAATGACTGGAGAATGGTTAGAATGAAGATCAAAGCTATCTTCAACTTTTATGACGTTGGTAGATACTCCTTTTACAATGAAAAAATCGATTAAATCGGGTATTTTCGTGGTATCAGCTGGTCAGAATGTCTGTTTGCCCGACGAATGGAATTCACAACTGTACTCCATACCCTACTTTTATTTTTGCCAAGTGTTCGACACAATCTTTTATAAATAAGGATAATCTGCCACTTGTCCTTTCCGATGAGTAATAAGCGCGATAGGCACTGAAACCTCCTATATTTACACGCAATTACTTCGTCAGGTGGGTTCCAGAAATCTTTTAGCGTTCCGTGCAAAATTTCTTAAGCATTTGTTTCCTATTCTCGTTCATTTGTGCGTGTTATGAAAATTAATTTCTTCTTAAGTTTCACAAGGAAAAAATGTGAGATGCGCGGTCTGGTGAGCTACCGTTTTAACCATTTTATATACGTCTGTGCACCAAAGTCATATGGCTTTTTTTTGCCACTGTTTCATTACCACTTATAAGCCTTTCTTTACTTGCCGGTTTTCAAACTAGATTCTGCAACTTTTGATTTCATTTTGTGCAGCTCTTTAGCTACTTCACAGCCTCGATAATCAGCCGGTTGTTTCCGGGGCAGTTAATGCATGCTGCTTAATTACACCCTAGTCTAAAGATAGGCTTTTTCAGGCGCATTTGACACATCGCGGCTTTTGTTGACAATACGTTTGCTTGATTAAACCCTTGGCAACGTTTACATTGGGCGATTAATTTAGTATTCCTAAGTTTCGATCTTATCCAAGTTTAGCATAAAAAGGGGAAGCCCGCGCTTGACTGTAGTTTCCTCACCTTTCGGTTGCTGCTTTTTCCAGTTTAATGATATTTACAGCATCAACGATATTTTCAGATCATTGATAACATCTTACCTTGAGCATGAACTACGGAGTCCTCTAGCTACGACTCGTATCTGTCTTTCCGATTTATTCTTATAAGTATGCGATTGTACTCGTATTTTCTTTCTATAAGATACAAAATGGTAGGTGTCGGAATCTTTGACGTTGATTTTTCACTTATTGTTGTTGAGCGATGTGACTTTAAAATCACAAGCCAACAATGACTTCAAGATGGTATGCAACTCGTTATAGTCTGCAATCCCGTTTTCGAACACATTAATATACAAGAACTTCTTAAATTTTGGTAAATGAAACCTGCTTCAAAGTAAAGGGGAACAAATATCTTAAAGCACTGAGCTTGTACTAGATTTGAGTTACAGCTACCGATAGGACAAATCAATGTCATTGCAGACAAAAAATGTTAAAAATAAAATAAACTTGCCTACTCGTAAGCGCCAATCAAATACACGATTATTATTTACACTAAACTTTCCCATGAATATTCATTCCATTTTACGAAAAAGTATTTTCTTGTTCCAAGGAAACGCTTTTATAGGTATACTTAAAATAACCCACCTTTATCTTATCTATGTGACAAGTTTACAAAGTTTATTTCCTATCAATATTGACATATGATTTTGAACATTTTTTCTTCGAAAGCTGGGTGTACAAGTGAATTTCTGTCACATAATCAATAAAATTGTAAATATTGCACAGACCTTAACAAAATATCAGTTATTATCAGTTACGAGTATGTACGAGTGTATCAGGCACTCAGTCGCAGTGTCATAAATGAAAAATTACTTTTCCAGACAATTTTCCGAATGTAAAAGCATTTAATTATGAAATTCTAAGAAAACCAAATATGTATATTCTCTTTTCTTCCAATTTTCTAATTCCGTGATTAGCCGGCAGCATGATTTCATCTTCTCGGGGGGCATTCCTTTCTGGTTAATAAAAATAAACACAATTATCTCATTGAGACTATACTCGTACATATGTGCGCGCTGTTTTGAGTCGGAAACTCAGTAGTAACAGAGGCATGATTAAATGGCTAACAACGAAGTCTGATGTGCGTGTCGTATTTTAAATTAAAATTCCACATACGCATTATTTCGGTGCAAATTCTTTCCAATTTTTCGTAAAAAAAAATAAAAGTATAACACTAGGTCTAGGTCGGAATTTTGTAAGCCTATTTGAATTTCGTCACCAAAATCGATTACAATCCTTCGATGGGTAGAAGTAGGGAACGTAATTAGATTCAAATTTGATGCGTGGTGTCATGAAAGTGTAACGTACGTAGCGTGGGTTACCATATCAATAGTGGCCATATTCATAAGCTCTGCTTGTAGTACGATTTCAGGGGAACATGCATTATAAACTAAGCCGTCATGATTGCCATTGGCTGAATCATGTAGAGTCGATGAAAATTAATGAACTCTACCCGACGAGTAATCAAATCCAATCCAGAGGTAGGTATTAAGCAGAAGGAGCAGCACCGACGCAAGTAGGAAAAGTGCACACATTTAGAGTAGCTATTCGGTACTTAGGTCTGAAAGGTCTTATTAAGACTTAGTGGAGTCATGTTTGAAGAAAAGGCTGGTGGCGGAAGACATTTTATTGCCTAGCGACACTCCAGGTTGGGAAGTGTGCATTGGGGCATTGTTTTTATTTTCATATAATTATTTTTTATTAATATCAATCACAAAACGTGAGTGTTGAGTGAGCGTATGAGAAGAAAACAAATAAATTTACACGAACACGAGAAGAAAGTGAAAAGTTAAATTCTCACAGATAACAAAATCAAGGTGAGTCGACAAACATTTAGTAGTCTTAACGACGTACAGTACAAAGAGCAAACGGAAAAATGCGACAACACCTTTTTCCAAAAGGCGATTAATGAAAATGTTATCAGTAAGGCTCGGGTTCTCACGGAAGTGCGACTGTGGTAAATATGCCGGTTCACGATTTCAAAACCCTGATTGAAAATACTTGAAACACTTGAGGAAATTAACATACAAAATTATTTTATTTTTTGTTATCAATAACACAGAATTACAATTACTGCATCAGACGAATAAATCATTGCAATCACAATTAAAGCAATTGGAGGCACGTTTGCATTCTGTTAGAGCGTCAAGTCGAGCTCCTAGAGCAAAAACAAACAAGAAGAATATCATTGTTCATATACCGACTGAGAATGATGTAGATGCGGCTGATAAAATAAAATCAATGTGTTTAGAAATGCTAGAGACAACAAACTTCGATCTAATTATAACAACGCACACAAGGGACAACAGAATCACAAATGTCATTATTGAAATGCAAAAATTTGACGATCTATAAAAAAGCACTGAACATTGAAATATCTATGCATAAAAATTTAAACGCAACTGGTAAATTTAAAAATCGAAATTTTTGGAGAAAAAAAAAAAAAACCAAAACATAAAGACCCGAATTCGAGGATTGTCACTTGGGGAAAAAATGCTTTATTTTGACAGGAATAACAACCTGGAATTTATTCGACACTCAAAGGATAAAGTTTATAACATAAGAAGAGCTAAGTTATTGGAATGCTGAACTCTTTTGGACTAAAAGTACAAAATGGAACAAGTGAATCTGATAAGTCTGATCAGTTTATTTTCGTTGGAAAACAGGGAGCATAAGGCATTTTTTTTTTTATAATTTGCGCGCGCCAAAGGGGATATGAATATTCTTATACTATTACAGGGCACGGGCATTGTGTAGATAGATAGAGAGAAAGAGAAAGAAAGAAAGAAAGATTTGGTGTAGTGGTTTGAAACTCA
Source organism: Pocota personata (assembly GCA_963082735.1). Taxonomy (NCBI): domain Eukaryota; kingdom Metazoa; phylum Arthropoda; class Insecta; order Diptera; family Syrphidae; genus Pocota; species Pocota personata. The sequence continues at coordinate 118,433,335 of OY720430.1, forward strand.
GGTGGTATTAAGTTGCTGTAAACTCCAAGGGTAGCGCCCAGATAACTGGGGAGCATTTTTGTTTTGCTTTTATTGTCGTTGCTCATGATTCACAGTAATTTGTTCCATCCTCCTGATGTCATCATCACGATATGACCACCCTACTGCCAGTGCTATGCCTTCGCAGTAGAGTTGACTTAGCTTTCGCACTTGATCGATTATTTTATTTATTTCATGCGAAATAAGTAGATGATTCTTGACTTCAGGATTTGAACAGTGAACCAACAGCGTGACAAGCGATGATGTTACCACTACACCACGGCCAGGGAGCTTCAGGTATAAACTAGTCCGGTAAGAATAGATTGGAACTTACATATTGGCACTTGGCAATTTATATTACCTTCTGTATCAATGAACCTGTGCCTGGTGAAGCAATGAACATGAAGCTTCTTCCTAGATTGCATAAATGACAATGCATATGCATACGGAGGTAATTTCGATCTGCTATTACAAAATCATAATTAGCGGAATCTTGTACAAACAGAGGAAGTCATTATACCGCCCTACTCATCTTGCAGACAAGTAAGGAGCAACGCGAAGTAGTTCACTGAACTTTGGTTCGTTGGCGAATGTAGAAGACTACGACTACTATCCTTTGCTTTGCTGAGATCATTTTGTGACTTTTCGGGTGGCCATGGTGTAGTGGTAACATCATCGCTTGTCACGCTGTATGTTCACGGTTCGAATCCTGATGTCAAAAATCATCTATTTATTTCGCATGAAATAAATAAAAAAGTCGATCAATTGCGAAAGCTTAGTCAACTCTACTGCGAAGGCATAACACTGGCAGTAGGGTGGTCATATGGCTGAAAATGCAACTTGATCGTGATGATGACATCAGGAGGACGGAAAAAAATACTGTGAATCATAAGCAACGACAATACAAAAGTACTCCCCAGTTTCAAACCAACTACACCAATCTGTCTCTTTCCCTTTTCACAAAAACTCCCGTGTCCTAAAATTAGTATAAGGGTATTCTTATCCCCTTTCACACGTGCAAATTATATAAAAAAAAAAAAACTTTTCAGTGGTTTTTGTGTGCAATATATTGAATTGAATGAATATTCAGAATTTAAAGAAATAAGGGCTGGTGTGCCGCAGGGAAGTGTCCTTGGACCGCTTTTGTACCTATTATATACACGCGATATACCGCAAGAAGAAGGCACCGTATTAGCTACATTTGCCGACGACACTGCCATCCTGGCAACGGGTAAAACGATCGAAGAAACGACTGAAAAATTGCAAGAAGCATTGAATAAAGTAAATGAATGGACAAAGATTTAGCGACTAGCTTTAAACGAAAACAAATCTGTTCATGTCAATTTTACTTATAAGAAAATAAATAATTTGCCGATCTTTTCAAACTCGGTTCAAATTCCGTTTGCAAACGAGGCTAAGTATCTTGGAATGACACTTGATGCTAAGCTGAAGTGGAAATCGCACGTGAAGAAAAAACGTAAAGAACTCGAAACCAAATACAGAGAAATGTACTGGTTACTTGGAAAACATTTCAAGCTTAATATAGAGAACAAACTGCTTTTATACAAGCAAGTGCTAAAGCCGATATGGACATATGGAATACAACTCTGGGGTTGTACCAAAATAAGTAATGTCAATATTTTACAAACTTTTGAAAATAAAGTGCTAAGATCAATAGTTGCACCGTGGTTTATTAGAAATAGCGATATCCATAGAGATTTAGGAATTGCAACAGTCGAACATGAAATCAAAAACTTCGCGCGTAAGCATAAAGACTGATTTCAAGGACACGTTAACAATGAAGTCCTTCGAATTCTAGATGAGAGGAATCTACTACGACGTCTACAAAGGACTAAACCTTTCGACTTAACGCGATAGCAAGAAACCGCGCCTAATTTGCGGAACAAGCAGGAACTTTCAATGGAAAGGGACCTGCCAAACGATCTCAAGGCGTGAAAGAAAAACTACTGGATAAGTAAAAACTTAGTTGTAGTAATCAAAGAAATTTATCGCGAAGGGAGGTTTTTTTAGTGAGTAAAAATCTCACACTACTATGAGCACGCGCTATCGATCCTCATAGTGTCTTCAAGAAGATTTTTTACCTACCCTCGGAAAAAAAAAAATATATTGAAGCAAACAACAGATATAAAGCTGTATGCCAAAGAAAAAAAACAACTTTACTATTAAGCGGAAGCCATAAGACTCGGGCGATGTAGAAATGCAAACGATTTCTGGTAACTAGCTGCAAAGATAAATGGGAAAAGATATGTAAACAGAAAGCTCAGCTGTAGCACCCTGTATATTTTAAAGAGCTGTTCAACCAAAGGCTTTTGAGGCATCAATTTCAGTATACTGCACCCTATTTTAATGCATTAAAATGTATTTATTATAGATTAGTATTGACTGAAATTGGTTTTAATTTTGCAAATACTCGTAGTTTGGATCTTAGCAAAAAGTTAAATTTTCCTAAATAACGAATAGCAGGCTTTATTGAATAGTAAAAGAACTACAATATTTACTATGACTTGAAATGATTTTAACCAGTACAATAAATAAAATCTATTCACATTTTTTGCTGTTAAAAAACGAGCTGAGTTAGTTGAAAAACTGACTTCCTGATCGCGATCAGTGAGGTAAACGGGACAACCATTTTGGTCTGTCACGGGTATTAGGTAGTTAGAATAGCGATAGATCACGTAGTATCACAATGGAGCTCCTTTGGTCTAAGTGAGTCGGTACAAGGTGGTGCAGGCAGGCATCCTAACCTAACCCAACCTAAACCTTTACCGTCAGATTGATAGATTGAATTCAATTCAATTCTAACAGAAATTTGCATTGGGTTTCGTACTGCGTTGCTCATTCCGGACGTACGAGTAAGTGCCCCACAAGCAATGATACGAGTACCTAGAAACTTCTTTCATTTTGGTCTCCAATTTTATAAAATGAAATCTGATCTCTCATCGACATATGAATGTTTTCACAATGTTTATCTATAGTTGGGGCTTATGACTCGTGACAACAGAAATAGAAGCCCCAACCTCATTGTCGCATTACTTCGCAGGAAACATACACTGCCGTCTATAAGTTTCCGGACAATATATTCTGTCAGAGAAATTGATATAAAAAAACTCTTTGTCTTTTTCATTTTAATAATTAAAACTTATTGTAATTCGCCTCTTTATCTAGTCAAATGAACAAATTAATTACACCTAATAAATAAAATAGAGTCTAAATAAAATAGAGTCACACGTCTTTTCCATCGAAAAATCTTCCTCGTACTTGTACCACTTTGGCCGTCAATATAGGCATTCTATCGATCAGCTTCTTAATAGTTTCCAATGTTATTGATCTTCAGACTATTTGGAAGATCTCTCTAAGTTTGGCTTTCAATGTTGGACACTGTCTTCGAACCCAAAGCACCTCCATAGGGTTGAGGTTGGGTGATTGGGCAGGCCATTTAATATTTTTCAGTGTTCCTTCTGGTTCTTCTTGGTCCACATATCCTCGGCAAAGCTTGGAAGAATGTTTCGGATCATTATCTTGCATGTGATGTGAATCCCAGGGTTTATTAATCGCAAACCCGATTTTAAGGTGTGTTCTTCTAATATTTGTCCGTACTTTTCCTTATTCATGATTCCATCGATACGGGTGAGATTTCCAACCTCCGCCATGCTTAATTGTTGGGACCACACAGCTAGGGAGGATCTTTTCTTCAGCAGACCGCCAAACGTAAACTCTCCTTCTATGTCCAAAAATTTTAAATTTTAAAACTTTCGACCAGTCAGTTGATGTCGAATCCTGATGCTCTCTTCTCCAATATAGCCGCTTGATTTTGTTTGGATGTCGTAGCAAAGGTTTTCGTACTGCTACTCGACCGTGAAGGCCTTTGGCAGCTAAACGACTTTTTGTCGTTGTTACTGATATTTGCTTTGAGTGCGAACGGTTGAACTCAGCACAGATTTTTGATGCCGTACTCGTAACCCGTCGATTCTTCTTACTTATTAATAATATAATCTAATCCTCCAGTTTTGCTGTTAATTTGGGCTTTCCGCTTCTCTTCTGGGTCTTAAGAGTCGATGATTCTTTAAAGCGACGTATAGTATCGTAAACTGTCGATTCGGTGTTTTAAACAATAGCACGCACTGTATGGCCTTTCTTCACATTTGAGGTTTTTTTTTTTTATTCTTATCGGTTAACTTTAAATATTAAAGTTTCAATACTAACTAGCGCCGGAAAAAGGAAAATTGTGTACAAAAAACCAACCAAATTATTTGTATTTTATGGTGGGTTATTATGATAAGTTAATGATTTGAAGTTTTGTTTTATTATTCCCTACATCGGTTTATGCTTTTATTTCGCTCTTCTGTCCTAAAACCCTTTACCTTTACATAATGTCTACTATTGACTCCCAACAGGATTTGAAAGTATTGTGTTCATTTGAGTCCTGCACAGATAGATAAACGTGTATTTGTGGAAAAAAAATGGTTTGTCCAGAAACTTATGGGTGGCAGTGTATGTTCAATTTTAGTTTTTCGCAAATTTACTACAGTGCAAAACATTAGCGTTGGCGTTACCAATTTAGGTCAACGATACAGCGTGGAAATGAGTGCCGTTATGAGATTTCTAGGTTATCTGAATGCGAATTAGAGTGTAAATTGCTAGCAGAATTGTTTAGAAAAATGTAATCAAATTCGAAATGACATAAAATCAATTCAGATCAACAAATTCATCTGTCGTCATAGAGTGGAAACCATTTAGACAATAAAAATATCTGAATTTCAAATTCTTTTATTTGACATAAAAAAAAAATTTCAAACAAATAAAACAAATGTCAACAACAAGAACAAGGGATATCTAATACCTCGCTGAAAAAGAACTTGTTGCGAATATTTATAAATTTATTCAATTTCACAATTCAATTATAGTTCGATCGACAAATAGACACGGAGGCAGACTCACAGATGGGCAGACTTTTCGACGAAAATATTAATAAAAGCGTATCTTGTGTTGATTACTGTCGACCACCTACTATCAGATTTCTTGTCTCCGGTGATTCTTTTGATTTTTTTTTTCACTTGCTAAACATCTTGATTGTTATTTAAATTAACGCACAATTTATCATATTGAAATTAAAAGGTTTTTTGATAAAGAAAGTGAATGAACCCTGAGACATCAGAAATTTGCATTGAAATTCTTGTTTTCCAAGCGAAAACACATTTTATATCTCTGGAGACCTGACGCCTCTTAATGGATGAGATACATTAGCGCGAGAGATTGTTTGCAAAAACTGATTTTGCAAACGAAATAAAATAAATAAATAAATTAGGATCCTAAGCAAGGTCTATGTGAGAATTTTATTGTTTTCGCAAAGAAGTTTATGACATTTTGATATCTGTGAGACTATTGTAATCTAGTCGACAAATTCTTTAGTGTATCTTATATACACCGGCACAATTTAAGGGTTAGGTGACAAATAGCAATTTCCGGGTTGCAAGAGGTAGAGAGAGGATGACTGTAGACGAAGGTTTGAGGGAGCTAGCTTTGAATCTGTGGTGTACTATCGTAGATCTAGATTAAATTTCAACCACGAACATAGTCCACGGACACCGGATCAATGGAGTTAGGTTTTGTTTAGTGGAACGTCTGGGTGGCATATGATTGGATGCTTTCACAGAGTCATTGTCGATGTTCTTTGATGTCTTAGAAAAGAATGTATGTCTTAGAAAAGAATGTAATGTACAGAGGGTGCGTACATGTGTAGTATGTGATTTGTGAAAAAATGTATTTTCAAAATTTTCGACAAGACATTACCATGGCAGATGTATGGAATTATCCCTAAAAAATACGACAAATAAAGATAACAGACAGTGAAACATTTTCAAAAAAAATCGTCTGTACGTTAGCACAAAGATGTAACGAAAAGCGATATATCACATGTCTATTTACGAATTAAAAATTTTTTTATTGCGACATTTGTTGAAGGAGCCACCTTCAAAATAAGGTTTTTTTTGAAAAAAAATAAAATAACACCGGCATTGTATTTGGGTTATAGCTTTGCAAATAGCTTTTTTAGTTACATTAGCGAGAGCAATAGAGTTCCGTGGCATGTATACGGAACCTTAAAAAAGGCTACCACTTCCTGAACCTAATTTATCGTGTGCTGTACTGACGATGGGCACAGAAGTTGGCGCTAACGTTTTTCAACCGCAAAATCTCAAAATTGTTAGGAATACATCCAACTATATTTATGGCTGAGCAACATTGGAATATGTGCCAGTATCAGTATCACCCAGAACACCGGCAGTAGAGGCGCGCTCCATGTGCATATTCGTGGAGAACCAAGCACTGCTTAGGGCGCTAGATTTCTATGCGTTGGGCTCTATAATGGTTCGTTGCTGTTACAATATTTAGCCATCAAAAACTGGTAAAAAAGTAATCTACGACTCAATGGGCTAGAATGTTTCTGCGGAATTTCAGTGTCCGCTATCGGAACAATTATGAGCGGATGGGTTAGACATGCTGGTGGGCTTTCTCTCTGTTCATTGTTCCCTTAGATGTTATTTTAACGAAATTAACTTAGGACACCGAATGCTGACTCTACTTAGACGATGTTTAGACTGCAGGAAAAATTCGCGGCCTAAGGCATTAAGTGAAAGAAGAGATCCGATTAAAAAAATTATTTCTCACATCGGGTATACAGTGCCTTAATACCACCGAAAAAAATATTCTTTTTCTTTACCATGATAAGAACTTTCTACTGCCGCCTTGATCTCGTTCTCATCTGCAAATCTCCGGCCTCGTAACTTCTTCAAATAGGAAAGAAGAAAAAACACGCTCGGGGCCAAGTCTGGGCTGTAGGGTGGGGTGGTTTGTCTCGAAACCTGCAAAAACAACACTCCGTGCTTGAGTTTCCCAAGTCGCTTCCATACGACCGCTTCACGTGCCTGAGTCAATAAATTTGCGTAATATTGACCATTCATCGTAGTCCCCTTCGGCAGGTAGTCAATCAGCAAAACACCTTCGCTGTCCCAAAAAAAACAATCGCCATAAGCTTCGAAGCCGACTTTTTCACCTTGAATTTCTTCGGCGGCCTTTCCCCTTTTTCAATTCACTGCATAGACTCTTGTTTGGACGCCGGATCATATTGAGGAACCCAAGTCTCATCTAGTTACGATTCGGTTGCAAATTTCGTTGAGATTGTCCCCGGCTAACTCCAGAATATTTTTGCAGCACTCGAGTGTCGTTGCTTGTCGAACGGCGTGAGGATTTTGGTACTCAGCGCACAGAATCCGCTATCTGCCACATTTTTATTTTTCGGTCGGCCAGAACTAATTTTTGAACTTTTCCGACGTTTTCTTCAGTGACCACTGACACAGGACGCCCTGGGCAGGAGTCGTCTTCACAGCTCTCTCGCCCTTGTTAAAATAAGCGCGGTGCTCAAAATTGCGAGAATTTCAAATTTCGGCTGACATGGTGACGTTTATCCTACCACAGATAATAACAAAATTCGATTATTATTGAAACGAGGTAATATTTACGAGTATACTACTCAAGAGTGCCGCAGTTAGTGTTATCACTAATGAAAACATGACTCATGTTTGAGTATCTCAAGTCGCGAACTTATCTGCCGTTTAAGACGCTGTATGCATCCAAATAATTCATCTCTTATTTGGTCAGTTTCTATATTCAAGACAACATTCTTCACGCATTTCCGCATGCATTACCATCAATTTAACTCCATCTTCTTCACGCTGCCATTCATAAATTTGCATCGGATATCCGAAGTATTTTTCACATTCCCTCATGTGGTACAACAGTGAATTTCATCTGACATCTCACTGCTATTCTTCCAGTAGCCAATTACCTTATCGCGGTCATTATTTCTTGTTTCTTGTCTTTTTGTTGTCGTCACGTAAAAGTTCATCACCTGTAGTATCTTCGTTAGCGGTGGTGGGCCATGTGAAAGAAATATATTTCCATTCAATCACTGCTCACACCACTTAATGAGTTCTTTCCCACGATTTTCAGTCGTGTACATACACTCTTCTATTCCGATACAAAAATCACACCACACCGAATCGTGAAGGACCTAGAAATGGGTTCTTTTAACCAGAGAGTTCACCCAACCACTAGCAGTGGGCAATAAAAATTACCATATCTACGCATTGCACGGTAGAGTCATAAAATATGTAAAATATGTGCCTACTCAGCCTACTCCGTATAATCAGTTCACTTAGCTGGATTTCAAAGTTTAGGACGTGATCTACTCGAAACACTTAAATAAAGTTAGATGGATTTTCCATCGAGCGCAGAAAACTGTCAAATTGGCGACAGATTGAAAGCTTATCATGGGCCAATGGATGGCATATATTATGAATTATTCAACGGATATTTTAGTGTCATAATCTACACAAATACGATCGAAAGCAAAACGAAAAAAAAAAACAAAAAAAAAAAAAAAATGCCAAAGAAATGCCCCAAAATATGTAAAATTGACTCAGAACGCAAAAGTATTAATTCGGTAGATTAAAGATAGGAATAGCAAAAAAAAAAAAAAAAAAGGTTCTAGACACGAGCCAAACCAGACAATCTAACGTAATGCTTACAACATCGTTGAATTTTAATTAAGGGCATACAGGTGTCACCTTAGATACCTGTGTTTTGGTATCTGGCACCTGTTATCCAAACAAGAATAAACGTTCTGCTTTTTTTTTTTTGTTAAATCGATGCTGTTTTGGTATTTTAAGTTGAAAGCTACCGTTCAGCGATTATGCAAATGATCTTACAATAAAATTGAGCAACGGTATTAACATTTTTATTAACAATCAAAGTAGAGAAAGGTATTGTTAGGTTTAGCCAAAATATATTGTCTCTTTGATGGCGATTACAAAGCGATTACAATAAAATAGAGCTTGATCTTTGTAACGCTCGAGGTGATTCATACGCTAAAGATAATGACGAAGCAGTGATAGATTGAAGAGGCGAACACATGCTGGATTTATTTGAAAGTAAAACAGGACAAAAACTACTCTTCATTAGAGTGTCTCACGGCAGGTTAAAGACTTAGAAGTGGTCCAGTGTATTGCGCGTGACCCATTGTAATAGGGCTGAAGGAATATTGTTGATTTTATGATAGATACAGTATTTTGAAGACTATTAATCTTAGTGGCTGTGAGTAGTAGCCTTATCTCGAGTTGAGATATTTGCACTTTATGAATACCCTTATACTAATTTTAGGACACGGACGTTTTGAGGAAAGGGGAAGAGAAAGACAGATTGGTGTAGTTGGTTTGAAAGTCAGCTGGTATTAAGTTTCAGTGAACTCCAAGGGTGGCTGTCCAGATAACTGGGGAGCATTTTTTTGTTTCGCTGTTATTGTCGTTGCTTATGATTCACAGTATTTTTTTCCGTCCTCCTGATATCATCACGATCAAGTTGCATTTTAGCCATATGACCACCCTACTGCCAGTGTTATGCCTTCGCAGTAGAGTTGACATAAGCTTTCGCAATTGATCGACTTTTTTATTTATTTCATGCGAAATAAATAGATGATTATTGACATCAGGATTCGAACCGTGAACCTGCGGCGTGACAAGCGATGATGTTACCACTACACCATGGCCACCCTTGATCTGCTTTGATCCATTGACAGAAAATCTCGGCGTTTACTACGGGTTTAATGCATATGAAATTAAAAACTTGCTTTCATTTGGTTAATGAATCGCCGTTTCAAATTCATACATAACGACCTCATGTTAAAAAATGAGTCAAGGATTTGGTGTCATTCCTTACTGTTTGACATAGCGGCAATAAGGTTAAAATCCAAATATGTAAAGAAACATGTCCTGTGAATCAGACAGGACATGTTTCTTTCATCGCTGTGTCGAAACCTCTGACCCTAGAACTATGGAATTTGGACAGTGGTTCCGTTCCATGACGAAAGCACCAACTAAGAAAAGATTTTTCGAAATTCAAAGGGGTAAAAGGGGGTATAAATATTTGTATAGGAACAACTATTTTTTTTTTGGTAGGATTTACTTCAAACTAGCATAACTAATCTACAACATTAATAATGAAATACGTATTTCGGCATTTCCCAAAATTCAACCCCTAAAGCGTTTATAAACGACAAATCTAATATCCACGCGAGTGAAGCCGCAGGTAACTGCTAGTATATAATAACATAATATTTCACTGTAATTTAGAAGTTCAAATTATTATCACTATCTTTCTTTGTATCAACTATCATTTACAGGAGTCCAGTACAATACGGAATTGTTGGCAACGAAAGAGCTGCTGGTGAATTAACATTCCCCATAGGCCCTGAACCCTGCTGCGGTATATATTATCTAAATCTGACAAAACACCCCAAGTCAAGTCTGCAAGTCTTCATCTGGAAATCACACCTTTTAATGGTATGCCCAGCTGTCTTTTACCTTTGATACAAGATATGCGGCATTGAATCGGCATCGTTCCTTGCCTTCCTGGCAACCTCTGGAGTGAACAAATACTACCGTAACTTGCGTAAAGGCCCTATCTACGAGTACATTTGATGAATTTTCGGAACAAATTAAGATGTAAGTGTTGTAATGGATCGTTGAGTGGCGGGAGAAGATTCGCTTTTTTCATGAACGGAATGAATAACAACAATTTTTTATCTACTTCCATATAATTTAGACGTTTGGATTAAAGGATGTCGCGATCTCCTTCTGTAGTCTTGCCATCGAATATTCGACGCTCGAAAGTACCAGTAGACAGAAAGTGTATGCAGCAAGCGGGTGACGCGATAGAATTTATAGCGTTTTGCGAATGACTAAGAAAACAGCTGCTACTCTTGAAACATGTATTTAATATTTAACGTAAATATACATACATTGCGAATGCCGAGGACTATTACCTAAATCAGATTCGGACCCGAACGGGGAACAGCAACCCGAACATATAAGTTTTTCCACTACAAAAAAAAGGGGTTTATGCTTGGTAGTACAATGGACCGAAAATCTAGTCTGAGTGGTCCGGGATTTGGATATTTCCTTAAAAAAAAAAAAAAATACATAAATCGATTGCAACGACAAAGCTTTTGTTCGAAACTTAACCGGCTCGGGTCTCAAAGGTTCTGGATAGAAGGAGTAGATGGCGTCATAAGCCACACACAGATGTGTGTAAATGTCAAATTTTTGAAACTGCGGATTGTGGGCATAAATAAGATGAGCCAGAAGCTATTGGATTTGAGAATTAAGAAGTTGTCGATACATCTGTGTGTTTCTTAGAATCTCTACGGAAAGTGTACTCACAAACACGTTGTCAAAGTTCAATAATAAGTCACATTAATTGGGTAAAAAACTGAAATAATCTAAAAATCGATTTACGAATTAGCTACTATTAACACGCCTAGCACTCGGGATCAGATATTCGATGGTTTTTTTTTAATGTCGATCGACTTATGTAAATATTAACAGTCAAGGTCAACAAACCTAAAGTAATCTAAAATGTAGCATCTCACATGACAACCTACTCCAACAACAAAAGTTCAAATTATTGCAAGCCATCAAAACGAAAGCTAAATCACATCTATACACAATCCAATAATATACAACGATGGGGGGGAATGTAAAGTCCAAGACCTAAGCGAAATTGATGAAAGAGTTCGACAGAGTAATCTTCACCGATGCATGGCAGGGGGTCGATATGCTTGGTCGATGAGAAGAAGGCGGATATTAACCGTTTACATTTTAAATTGCATTAGAAGCTGTTGAGTGGAGATACTTTTGCACTATTTATCAAATATCAACGATATAATATAAATATGTGTTTAAATTATGATGGTGATCATTACAAGCCATTAGCCAGTTTGGGGATACGTAGGCTAGGTATAGGTTGAAGTAGTTTTAATGAGATTGTAGTGATAATCCTTTTTCTAAATTCCACGAGATATATCTAAGCGTCTCTGATTTACTTCATAATATTTCTCAAAGCACTTTAACAACTGATTTAATAAGGACGTACCATTAGCGATAATTGCCAAAATACCAAAATTCAACGTTCTTGAAATTCTGCCAGAATGGACGTAAATTCTATAAATTTAAGAATGTTGGCTTATAGTGAATACATTTGTTTAAGGTCAGTGTGCACCAGTACCTCTCATTTCGTCCACCTAATACCACTTCAACTTACGCTGTTTTCAACAAAATACATAGGGGTAGTCAAAATCCTCTGAATACCAAGAACATTAAAGAAAAGACCATTGCTCTTTCCGAAGATGCATCGCCTTGGACATCTTTAATACTCATTTATGTCGACTCAAGATTCTTTAAAACATTTCGTGATCAATAAGTATCCGAAAATTTATCCGCTCTTGATTCATTGTTCAAAAATGCAGATTCCGACTAAAAAATAACAAACAAAAAGCAAACTCGTGTCGTCTGAAACTCTGATTATTAATATTTATTTGTCTGGAACTCCTTTTTGCGAATCTAAATACCCACTCAGTAGAGACCTGGATTTTTTGGTTGATTTATTCATTTTATTCACTGAAACAAGTATGTTCAAATTTTGATGTCATACTGTTCCATAAACAAAAAGAAAAAAGCTATTAACAATTCTAATCCCGTGACTGTTCATAACTCTGCCTTTCCCCCAAACGAGAGAGGGAGAGATTACAATTGTCAATTAAATCGCATCCTCTCTTGACAAACAAAAAATATAAACATGACCATGACATTTAAATTCAAATAAATCCATGAACAAAAGTTATGTCGTCGCTCAACTGATTAATTTCCGAAACTTAATGTTGTCAATGCGTTGCGCTGCATCTTTGCCGGCATCTCTTCGGTTTAATCTCATAATTGCATTTGGAATGACTGTAACAGGCGCAACATGCACAAAATTCATCTGAGCGATGATGCTGGTGATGCGATACCTTTTCACCGGTGATGCGGATACATATGAAAGGAGTAACGCCAGAAGCTTGGCCGGATTCCATGGTTCCATGCTTCGACTTTTGTTTTTTTTACATAAAAATGATGAAATGAAATGCAAAGCGTTCTGTCACTGAGGTAATTATAAGGTTAATGTACTACAAGCCAACAGTGTTCGCTTAATCGTATCTAAACTAACCGCTTGAGATACAAATCTGTTTCTTTTTATTATTTTTTCTCCACCTTTTTACCTTTCGCTTTGCAGTATCTGTGCGACATGGATGTGTGTTGTAATGTGTCATTCATTTGACCGGTGGCAAGGAGATTTGGAATTCGTCTTGCTGATATGACATTTTAATGGCGGTACGGTTTGAATTTTGGCTTCTATAAGACAGAACCGGATCATCAGTGTGGGCTTAGAAGTTGAACAATTGCCAACCAAAGATTGATTAATCTCACGGAGAGCTTTATGTTTTCTCTTCTCAGATTTGTTTCTTTTAATAAACGTTGATGAACGGGTAACGAATTTGCATTGAAAATTAGATAAGTGGACCCAATCAACTGAAAGTATACAATATGTGTCAAAATGTATAGGAGTCGATTGCCTAGCGATTGGATACACAGCCTCAGGCTATTGTAAGCCGAACGTAATTGTTGCTAATGAACTTTGAAGTGGGCTGCATGGACAATATTGTTAATTTTTTATTTTACTTCGCAATCCAAATATGTGCAAAGTGACATTTGTAGGCATAGCGTTTCTAGATAGTATCCATGATAAGGAGTGACGTGTCCTGCAAATGGCTCTACTTTTTTTTTTTTTTGTGCATCACTATGTCCTTAAAAGAGAGAAAAGAATAGATTTTGTTAAGATTAAAACACAGCTCTAGCCCTGTGTGTCAGCGAATTTGTGATTTAAGCCAATCCTGATCTGGAGAACGCTATTCCCAGCCGTCCATTTTGAGTTAGAAACTGCGAAGGGGATCAGAGCTTGAAGTTTATTTTAAGCCGATATCTGTTCGCCTTGTCGATATTGAACCCAGGTACATATGACCCCTCAAATCCGTCTAATTTGGATAAACAATGTTTAACTTATCTCTAAGTGTGACATTTTGACTATGAGTATACATAATGCAGCTGAAATATTCGCCATTGATAGAGCTACGTTGTCTATACTCACACCGAGTTGCAATCCATCAAAGATTACGAATTTAAGTGGAAAGACTGGAAAAACTTTTGACACATCTTATAAAGAGCACAGGCTGGTTCGGACAAGGACTGACCATCAAGGAACAATGTTATAAATGCAACTGGTCGCAAGTTAATCTTCACTTAGACTTGTTCGAGCACGAAAAAAGTGAAGCTAAAAGCTCAGTAGAAAGAACAAAAAGCACGAATCAAGGAAATTGGGACAAAAGATCGTAATTTCTATAAAAAAAATAAAAAGGGAAACGCAGATAGACTCTATTAGGGCAGGGACTACTATGCCAGAATAGAATCACTGTCAGTGTTGAAAACATGGATAAGCTGATTGTTGAGCAGTCTCAGTCTAGATGATGACTCATCCACCGGACAACAATCAAAGCAGCTATAGTTAAGCTTAAAGCCGAACAATTCTGGCTCAGCCCGATTTAGTAAGGAGCGTTGACCAGCTCAACCGTTACATATGGAGAAATAAAAGTATGGACACCATATAAAGTAGATCAAATGAGCAGGTTCTGCGACACCTTCCAAGCAAAGATCCACGGGATCAGAACCCGTTCTCAACATCAAAAGGAACTACCACAAGATATACGTTGTCCAAGTTGCCATCAAGGCAAACAGCCCTTGTGCAGACAACTCAAAATGGTTTGGGAGTGCTCAATAACATCACCATATTTTGGGTGCAAAGATCATCCTTGGAGACTTCGACGGCTACTGTATTGTTCAGGCACGCAATGCACTTAATAAGTAAATAATCATAATTAAATGAAAGGTCAATGTCGCAGTCCAAGCTCGATTTGCACAGCTTCAAAGAATCAGAGGATTAACTAGGACAAATCGGCAAATTGTACGTTCAATTCCAAATATACAATATTTCTTAGATAAAGTTCGCCATCGAGAGTTCAAATAGTTCAATATTTTTTTTTAATAACCACACATATTGCACCTGATAACTCATGTTACTCTCGTAGAAGTATTGTAAGCCCTAAATGCCCAGTATTTGTAAATACTACCCGATATAAACCTTAACATTTAATGATGGCTTGAAGTAATCAAAGAAGATAATGAATATGTTATGTGTATGTGACGGAATACAGCCCACATCTTCACATAAAACAAATTTTAAAACAGATTTCACATTTTAACGAGCTCTCAGTCGATAATCTGCAGACTAACTAGGGAATCTGCAGATTACTTAGGTAAAGTGTGAAACGGGGGTAATATTTCGCACTTTAACTGGCCAAACCAGGTAATCTGCAGAATACCTAGTTAATCTGTAGATTACCGGCATTTCTCACTTTACCGGTAACAAATACATATCAAAAGCTTTAACACCTAAGTGCTCTATAGGAGCACGATTCCCATAAAACTAAAGTAAACAAAGTCCTGTCTTTTAAATCTAATGTTCAATGTCAAATATACCCACGCCATGCATGTAGTGCGAGTACTCGTACATGCCTATAAAATAGCTCACCAAAAAATCCAATATCATCAACTGAGTACATACCTGCAAAATACAAAAAAAGTTATTAAGAGCTCCAACTTTTTAACTACACCAAAAAAAGGCCAATCCACCTCCAAACTCCATACTCCCCCCCACCGACCATAGTAAAAGGCCAAAAACCCATTAAATTTCACCGCCAGCTCCAATTGGTGAGCGAATGCGAATTCATCCATAAGTAGGTGGAGCTTTTGCGCCAAAATAAAAAGAAGGGAGATTACCACACCACATGGCATTACGAAGAACGTGAAATGATCTTTCTTAAATAAATTAATTTAGTCGCGTCTCTCGAAGAGCTCTTAATTCGTTC
This sequence comes from Pocota personata, assembly GCA_963082735.1. Lineage (NCBI taxonomy): Eukaryota > Metazoa > Arthropoda > Insecta > Diptera > Syrphidae > Pocota > Pocota personata. The sequence goes on from OY720430.1 coordinate 118,449,281, forward strand.
GACTATATGCTTTGCATTTCCAATTAAGCCCCCCACCACGTGAGTATCTATCTATTAATAAACCCTGTGACACTGAAGGGTCCCAGACTGGTTTAATTATCTCGATACAGTTAGATCTGCTATCGTTTTCCGACCCGCGTTGCCCATCAATCATAACTTTACCTAATTAGGTATTCATGGAGACACTTGCGCGAGAGGCGATAAATTGTTATTCATTGGTTCTAATAATTTAGGTGTCTCATGGCTTGCAAGTTGAATTTATTGTGGCCAAATGAGAGGAAACGTGCGCCCATCTAATGCTTAATGAGGTAGGTAGGGTTATTGGCGTAAGGGAGCGCCACCGGGAGTAATTGACAATTTTGTAGATATTATCTGTCGTCTGGTGACAAGGTAGCAAAGTAACCAGACAGACTGGAATGATTTGAATTGCCTTAGAAATAATCTTCAGGCATATGTAAATTGATGGGTTCAGCAGTTTGTGTGATCAATTCGTGTATTTTGCTGTTCTTAGAGAAAAATACTGGATCAAATGACACTTCGGTAGTCCGTGGCTAATTGGGGTTTGCTTTTCGGCTTAATTAGGGAAGAGAGTTATGTTTTGTTTTACATAGACATTAAAACAGAGAAATTTAGGTATTTTGAAAACCGGTCTAATAAATGCGGTTGTTTATAGACATTTAAGGTTATATTTTGGACTGGTTATTAACAGCCCACGTCTTCAACGTCAACATGGAACTTGTTTGATGATCTAGATTGAGATAGATATAAAACAGAAGCTTCCACTTTATATAATTTTTATGAGCTAGGGATAGGATCAGGACAGACATTCTAGAAACAACGAAATGTGGCATATTTTACATCTTTGACAAAAGTCTATAGGCATGTTAGAATACGAATTGGTCGTGGGAAATCGGTTGCGTTTTAGGGTTATTGACTTTAAACTGATAAATGATTGCCGGCTAAAGGCAATCACATGTGCCCATGTTTCAAACATTAACCTCCTAGTTGGAGCTTATAGATCCTATGCGTAGCATAATGTAAAGAAAATGTCTTTGGTGGGTTAGTAGAAAGGCACGGCATCAGACTAGCCAACCTCACAGTACGATGATAAATAGCAAAAGATTTTTGCACACTCTGGAAATATAATGTCGAGTCTCAACTTCGATAAGTTAATTGATTGTCAATTGGGGTGCGGAAAACCGAGTTGAGTTTAACGCGTCAAATACCCAGAGCTGTCTCTTGTCTCTGAAGCGGAATTGGAGTGGAGTTGATGTTGAGAAAATGAATTGCCTATAAATGCTTGGCGTACATGTCAGCAGATTAAAGAAGCTACCAAAACTAGTACTCGATGCCTCAGATTGGTCCTTAAAAGCTGTAAACGATTTTTCACCTTCACATTGAAAGGCTTACATTCGTCCGGCGACAATCATTTAGGAAGGTTGATCGGTGATCAGTTTCTTTCCGGACCAATTCCCTAGCACGAATACAAAATTTACGATTCAAAATTATCACGCATCGACACCTCTCTCTCTCCTTTTATGTCCCATATTTAACTCTCTCATATACCCTTTCTTTTCACTCTATCGCCGGGTTTATAAAAAAATAAAGTGCACGACTGGGTCGCACGTACTCGTACTTGCACCTACATACATACGAGTATGTTGTTTATTTGCAAATCATTGATTTTTCTTTTTCAAGAATTTCAAACAGTCCACTTAGCCATAAATTTGATAGGCTATCTGATAGCATATATCCACCATAACTCAAATATTTAATTTGACGTTGCGGCCGTTTTCGAGAAAATCGATCTTTTTCAAAATCATATAGATTAATAAAGTACCGTCAATTTTGGCGTTAGAATGAAAATTTCAATTTCATCTCGAATTGTGAACCCACTGATCCCAGATATAATGTTTGAAGAAAATCCGTCCGGTCATTTAGGCTGCAGTCGATGGGATTCTGTATGTCAGACAGACAGAATTAAGAGAATTTTTGAGATTCTGTATTTTAGTAATCTTATGCTTGATCAAAATTTCGAGATCGAAATTTTCCAGGAAACCAATATTATATGCAGGTGTACTAGTAGACCTGCCGGTTTCGCCCGTGACAAAAAGCACAAACCCTCTCTATTTAGAGATTAAAGCCCGTTTTAGAAATTCATAGATCATGATATTTCCATTTCTTACGGTTAAGGTGAACAATTTTACGTATATGACGTTTGTTTGGTTTTATCCTCATATCAAACCTAGACAGATTTATTATGTAGATAAGCAAGACAGAGCAAGGGAGCTCAGTGGTTAAGTGCGCGATCACTGATCGAGAGGTTCAAGGTTTGAATCTAAGAAAACACAAAAATAAAAAAATAAAATATTTTCTCACGGTCCCACCTCTCGCGAACGTCTGACAAACATCTGAGAGTAAAATTGTCATGAAAAGCTTCTCTCAATCGAAAAGAATTGCCCTCTGGAAACGGCATAAAACTGTAGGTCCGAACCATTCGTGAGGCGCACAGCACGAGTGGCTGCGAGAAGCTAGGCCAGGCCCTGTATTGGGCTGTTAGCGCCAATATATAATAATAAGCAAGACAGAGCGTCCTTTTTTCCCTCTAAGCCTAGAGAGCGCATAACGACATTCTGTGGTGTCAATGGTTTGCTGAGTTAATTTGACTGTAGGAAGCAAAAGGGGATCCAAAAAAGTGGTAGAGGAGGAAGAGATTGTAGAGGATGGTGTGTTAGGAGTGGGCCCCAACCCCCAGAGTTACTAGTGGGGGCATATGTTGATGGCGTATATGGTTGAGAGGATACAGTTTGGGGGGTCGGATTTAATATAAATGTATAGCCGATATATCAAGTTTGATGGGCAGGTAAATAATTTACTTCCAACTTGTGAAAACTTCTTGAAGTCGGACAATAATCAAATGCAGCTTTAATCCTTTCCAAAAAATATTGTATTTTAGCCATCATATCGAATTTAATGCACCACGCAGACAGACAGAGAAAAACTTTTAATTTTATAATATGTAGAAAAGTAAGAATTTTATTGGTTGTGGCCTTAAAAGAACACACTTGGAGTTAAAAACTCTCAAGTGTCGCACCATTATTTAGGAGGCAGATGAGAACGTTTTAAATGCGACCGCTGGTTGCAGTAATTGGCTACTAGAAGAATCTTTAGCTCACATTGGATAAAACTCTCTTGACAAATTAGATGTGGTTGACTAAAATTTGCCAGATTTTGACATAGGACGCGCATAAGCTTATCTGCATAGCATAGTTAAGTAGGTAGGTGCCCTATTACATCAGTCATCGCTTATGTGGGAGACAGACTGTTGGTATTGATACCATGGTATAGCAATACTACGTTCTATACCATATGTCTGTCACTGCAATACTACGTAAAAAGCTAGTATACCATGAAACATACTTGGTATTGAGATTCGCAAATTTTTGCTGGTATACCACTATCTTACTGATTGCAGCGCCAATTTCTCTCTATTGGCTAGTCTTCGTAGCTTCTTTGACAATTCTTAGGTATGCACTTTCGCTTTCAAGTATTTGAATTTTCTTTATATCCATCATTTGGCACAAAATTAAATCGTTTTTATTCATTCTATCTTGAATTTTCTATTTTAATTTGTTATGACAGACAACACAAACGTCGAAGTATACTACTTAACGCCAAAGTCATCGAATACTACGAAATGCAATCTGTCAGGGGTCGTAGTATTCACTATACCATGGTATCAATACCAGCAGTCTGTCTCCACTATTAGATGACTAGATTACCCTGGGAGTAAGCAGACCGCCAATCCATAAAAATCTCAGGAGGCTCAATTAAAAATAGTACTTTAAGAGGCTTCACCCTTTTGTTAGCCAGAGCGATGACGAACAGATTCAATTTCTTCATCCTTGCAACTTACAAAGTAGTCATTGCGGACTACACTGGGACCGTCCGTATGATTAAGTATACCAGAGATGCTTCCTGCATTCTATGCGATTAAGCCTAAATAGAGAAACGATTTTCTTATTATCAAGAGCATATTAGGTCTTCTTACAGCGATTTATAGAATTTGATTGGGATCGTAATGTTATTTCGCTTTTAAAAATCACGTTTTGCTAAATTCCCGGTATATCATAAATCGGTTTTTTTCTTCCAAGTTTAGCCATCCTAGAGCCAACGACGTGGAAGTTTTGTGGCACAAACGGCTCCTTCACAGGCCCTTATTTTCCAATCTTTAAACTGTTTCAGTTCAGTGCGAATTGGTTTGCTTTAGATTAAATTGCAAATTAAGTGTTTGATGGTATCATGACACTTCAGTAGGTTCATCAAGTTTCTCATTTAAAATTGCGAATTAAGGCTGACTTTACAATGCGGCACTTAAAAAAGCATTTATACCAATTCTTTTAATCAATTCTACGTGCATATTCCATTGTCATATAGCAACTTCCAAATCTCTGTGGTAATATCTGTCACCATAAATCCATTACCATCAATTCTAATTTCTGACAAATAACTTTAAAGACATCAGCAACAAGTGGTTTCGTGTGTGCTCAGCACATAGAAATTCCACATATCTACCTCTTCTGAAAAAAACAAGTACACACGACAATCAAACGAGTGTTTGCTGTCAAGTGTTGACCAGTCATTCAATCAAAGTTTGTTCTTGAAGAACTTAGTCTTCAGACAAACGACAGATTCCTCTGCTCCAACCCATTAACTTTATTGCTCTCATCGTCAAATTTATATTCAAGTGTTCCATAGTGGGAAACCTCAAATAGAAAGTATTGTAGCTTTTATTCCTTCCAGGGTATCTACGCACTTGAACAAACACCAACAGCGCCTGGATGGAGTGTTTGCTCATTTGAATACCTCTAAAAGTGTTTAATGCCACAGAGCCACACAAAGATTAAAAAAAAAAACTCTAAAATTATAGAGTTTGTTCTGAGTTCAAGGCTCTTCTTGTTGCGAAATTAAAATTCAGCAATTCCATTAGGTAAGCATTTTTTTCCCGTATTTTTCGCCACATGCCCCTCTCACTTTGCTTTACTCTTATCAGGTTCTCAGTTTTTGTCTACATAAATATTCATTTGGAATAGACATACGAGTAGATATCGATTCGATTGGGGATACAATAAGAATTTGGCAAATTGCTGTCTCTTTAATCGTAATAAAGTGTACGACTGGGTCGCTCGTACTTGCACCTACAGATATACGGATATTTTCCGTATAAGTTGTTTAATTGCAAATCACTCAGATTTAAAAGTTTTAAAACTTAGTATGCCATAATCTTGTATATGTCAAATATTGAAAATCGATCGAACCATAGTCGAAAAATAACAAATTTTCAGAAACCGGGTACCAACCAATAAGCAAAGTACCAACGTAATTTTTGGAAAAAAAAAAAAACCTGGTACGCCATCCGATAGCACACTCGTATATCCATCATAGCTCAAATATCAAATTTGATCAAAATGGTAAGAGCCGTTTTCGAGAAAATCGGCCATCGATTTCGCAAAAGCAAAGTTTAAAGACAATCCGTTCAGGCGTTTAGGCTGCAGCCGACCATACATACAAACAGATAGATAGAATTGATTTGATTGACAATTTTTTGAGTTCGATACCGAATATTTTCAGGAAACCAATACTTGCCCTTAAAGTTGCAAATAAAAAACAGGAGATCGTTTGAATATACACCTGATTCGTCGAAAGTCCGCTCATGACATAGCTATTAAAATAGTTTAATAAACAGCTACCACATTGGAGGGTTCTCCTGGATTCCCATTAAAGTGGATTTACATTTTAAATCAATCATATAATAGAAAAAAAATTGTTTGGGTATAACGTATAGATACGAGATACTCCTAGATTACATCTTTGAGTGTCTAGTGTAAACATCAGGTGATGTCGTCATTTCACAGTAATTGTACCTTTGAGCCACGTAGGGGGTTCATTGATCCGCAAGCAGATTCAATTAAATTTCAATTCAAACAATTGCAAAAATTCTTGTTGATTAAATTCGTGGAGTGTTATTTAGTTTTATTGGTCATATAAAACCAGAATGGAACGAGAAATGAATTCTACATGTCGCGACTTGTTAAGAGTCAGATCAGAGGTGACTAATAATGGTGATCGAGGTAGGTTAATTCTGCGATGACAAATATGTAAAAGGTGTGATAGGAATCATTGTTTTGTTACAGAAGTGGATCTTTATTACACGAGACATAGTAAGGGGGGAGTCCATAAATAGTTTTAATGGAGAGATTTGGTAGAATTGGGGTCTTGATTTGGATTCAATAGTCTTAATTCATCTACTATTACCGACTAAGCCTTTCGTGACGTGAATTGGGATAAAAGGAGAATAAATAGATAAAATTTCAGACCCTTAATTTAAAACCCTAAAAACCTGCGACGACTATAAATCTACTATTCTAAGATTCTATTTGTAGTTCTCCATATAAGGGAATATTAATTAACCTCAGTCACTGAGAAAAGTAAAACTAGACTCCCATAGATCAGCAAGGATTGGATTCATCACTTAATTCTACTCGGTTGACGGATATGTTTAACTTCAAAAGTTGAATTTTAGGTTTTAAATTGATTTACTTGCACCAATAAGGGTAAGTATTTGTTTTCTGAAAATGTTCGATCTCGAGATTTTGATCAAACTTGACATTACAGGTAGCTCTCACTTAACACGGGGGTTACGTTCCTGAAAAATGTCGTGTTAAACGAAATCGTGTCAAAGGGGGGGTACGTTCCATGATATCAAAAAACACCCAAAAATATTTTTTTTTTACTTTTTAGAAGTTTTTTTTTTAATTGAAATTGTATTTATACGTAAAAAAAGAAATTAAACAAAAACACAAAACATAACCGCTTTTTCCTGCAATATGTAAACTTAACAAAAAAGTTAAAAAAAAAAACTAAACAAAAACAAAACTAAAACTCTTCTAAACTTAACAAAAAACATTAAAATTTCACGTGGTGTCAAAATTCATTCTTCATCACTGCTTAAATTAACCATACGTGGCCGTTTTTGTGATACATCATTGTCGTTTTTTTTGCTGAAAAAATCCGTTATTTTTGCTTGGTTGTTAAAAAGCTTTCTGTAGGTTTCTTTGTAAGATGACATGCATTTTTCTAGTTCTCTTTTAAATTTGAATCACCTTTCAGTAGAAGGATCGGTATTTTAAAAAAAACGACTCCAAGTTTTTAGCTAGGCTCATTCCCTTTGCCAAGTCTTTTACTGTCAACTCATCAGTTTCACTCTCGACATCAGTACGTCTGCTCCCGGAATTCTGTTGATTAAAATTTTCTGTTACGATTTCAATTAAGCCCGCTTCTTTTAAATCTGTGTCCTGCAATAAGCCTTGAATATCTTCGGTTGTCATATCCTCAAAACCTTCACCTTCGATTGAATGCGCAAGCGTTAAGATCTCGCAAAATTCAGCTTCTCGCGATTCGACTTATTGTTCTTTTTCAACTACTGATGACCAAATTTTATTCCAACATCCATTTAATGTTGACTTTTTAGCTCCTTTATAGATAGCGATATTATTTGGATGCAGTCTTTGATGGAAAACCGTTCCCATGCGATTGTTATATCCATAGAGTTAGACTCTGTTAAATTTAAAATCCACCGCAAAGAACTCCTGATGTAGTAAGTTTTGAAAGTGTGAATTATGCCTTCATCCATTGGCTGCAGCAGTGACGTGGTATTAGCTGGTAAGAACATGACTTTGACATTAGGACGAGCCAAATTTTCTGGATCACCTGGAGCATTATCTAACAGCAACAGATCTTTTTTCTTTTTTTAATATTTGTCTACTTCTGGCATAAAACAATTATAAAACCAGTCTTTGAATATCTCTCTGGTAAGCCAAGTCTTCCAATTTGCTCTCCAGAAAACCGGTAATATGCCTTTGAGCGCACGAGGATTAAGTGATTTATGAACCAGCATTGGTTTGACCAAAAAGTCACCCGATGCATTTTCGTACAAAAGCAGCGTTATTCGGTCTTTGGATACCTTCTATCCAGGTGCTGTCTTTTCTTCTTTTGAAATAAAAGTTCTGTCCACCAAAGTTCAGATTCGTCGGCATTAAAGACCTGATTCGTTATGTATCTTTGCTCTTCAATAAATTTTTAAATTTATTGTGGGTGCGTGTTAACAGCTTCAACATCAGCCAAAGCTGACTCTCGTTGAATTTTTAGGTTATGAATAGCAAAGCGTTTTTTGAAGAGTTCAAACCAGCCATTACTTGTCGTAAAATCCGCGCTTATAGAAGGTCTTCCACTTTTTCTGAGGTGCTCATAAATTGTCAGTTAAGGCCTGAAAATTAAACAATGACTTCTAAAACATACATTTAACACGATTGCAAATCACTTATGTTATTTAATCTCCTACATATACATGTACGTAACGAGCTTTATCTACAGAAGACAGTAACTGAGCAAATTGTCCTCAAACCAACTTCTACCATCGCGTTGCTACACTTAATATGGGGAAGTCCCTATTTCAGTATGTATTCTTACAAACACTGAAGGCATGCACGTCGTGCATAAGCTGTGTATGCATGCGAATAAACCAAACAACATAACGAGAAAAAAAATCGTTGTTTCCGATGCCGTGTTAGAACGAGGCTTTTTACCGTTTTAAACGAAAATATGTCGCAAAAAGTGAAACGTGTTAGAGTGAGGCCGCGGTATAAGAAGTACGTGTTAAGTGAGGGTTACCTGTAATATGATAGAGAAACTCAACAAAGTGAGTCTCTCAATTCTGTTTATCTATCTGTCTGTACGCACGACTGGAGCCTTTACGGCTGAATGGACTTTCTTCAAACTTCATACTTCGAGGCGGAATCGGAGTTTTCATTCTAACCCCAAATTTAACGAAACTTTACTAATGACCCATTTTGAAAAGACGATTTTATCGAAAACGGCTATAATGATTTTGATCAAATTTGATATTTGATTTATAGTATCAGATGGCGTATGCTATCAGATGATGTAATAAGTTTTTTTTTTTTTTTTTTTACAAAAAATACGTTTAACGTTCCTTTGCTTATTAACGGACTCTGAAAATTGACTATTACTTGACTATGATTCGATCGATTTTGGTCTTCAAATCTTTGAAAAAGCGTTTTGGAAAATCTTGAACTTTTTTTTTCTAACGGATTTTTAAGAAAAACTAAATTTAACGGTTTTGTTTAAATTTTAAATCTGAGTGATTTGTAATTAAATAACATACACATATGCACATACATAGGTACAAGTACGTGCGACCCAGTCGTTCACTTTATTTATCTCACGTTGTGCCTGGAAGTAGGCTTTAAAAAACAGGTATACGGAACTTTACGGAAAGGTATACTACAATGACAGGTCGCCATATTGGTATAGGTTAGATTTGACAGGTTTTATTTGGCATTCGTGAAGTGTAGACGTCGCGCATTTATAATGAAGCGATATTCAATAAATCTACTTGGTTTCCTTCTTAAAACGGTTTATCAAAATCAGTCGTCAATAACCCTGATTTTCATGAAAAAATCGTAACGAGTGATGAAACACATTTTCATCTAAATGGTTAATAAACAAAACAGTCGGTTCTAGGCAAATGGTGACCCACAAATTATTCATGGGTAACCTTTATCACACTCAGTATGGGGCTACTTGGTCTGGAGAAGTCATTAGACAGTACTTTTTTGCACTTTTTATGGAGTTACTCTTATTGGAGAACGATACCGCCATATTATTGAAAATTTGTTGACACCTGAATTGGATGCTTTGGGCTTGCTTAATATGTGGGTTTAACAGGATGGTACCACATCGCATTTCATCAACCGTTTCCAGACCGAATTATCTCCAGAAATGGTGATGTCAAACGGCCCTACACGGTTCGACTTCCTTTCATGAGGATATCTAAAGAGTAGGGTGTAATATCGATAGATATATGTGAAAATGTTATCAAACATGTCATTATAGAGGTGGAGATCGGTCCGACATTATATTCCATCCAGAATTTCCGACCCTAAATAAAACATGTATGTATGTGAACAAAATTAATGTGTTTTATTTCTTAACAGCTATGATATTTAAAAAAAGTAGTACACGTTCCCACAGAACACTGTGTATAAAGACTGACAGGTGGGACATAACAATATAATTTTTTCGAAAATTTGTAGTAGAAATACTGGTGCTAAGCATCCGACATTCCGGAGATGTTCGACCAATCTACAAGTTTGTCGCTGAACTCAATCAAATGAACCCAGCCATGTGAAGGTAGTTCCCACTCGTGTACTTAGAACTGTGGGTTGGACAGTTTACTTTGCTGGTATTTTTTTAATTTTCCGACAGATACGAGTATGGTGTTAGACATCAATGCTCTACTAGCTGAGTCTTTTTTCCAAACTTCTCTCAGGAACCTATAGCGGTGATGGTACTTGTTTTTATGCGTTAAGACATTTATTGTGTATTGGGCGTTAGTACCTTGCGCCTGTATAATCCGATCGTAGTACTTATTCAATATCCAAAGGTCATAAACGTATTATCCTTTCATTTCTGAGGAACATTTTTATGGTTACGCATTGGACTAACCTCTCTGGATGCTGAGTAGCAACTAAAAAAAGTTAAAGTTAAAAGTTGAAATATGAAAGTTAGTATAACCTTTTTTGTTTTTTAGTCTATAGAGATTTGTTTATTTTAATAAGAACAGTTTTAGAGAAGACTTCAACATATGAACCAAAAGCGGGCTCTATAATGACACTCCCTCACAGCATACAACTTCTTTGGCCCGCGCAAATCTAGGCAAACCAGCAAGTATAACTGCGACAAGAGTTCAGAACGTAATATTATACATACCACACACCTACAGAAGGTCGTATAATTGTTTCGTTTCCATGAATCGCAAAGTTTATCGCAAATTTTACAATTTTCTTATTGAATCGTTTTCAAGAAATACACAACTGTGTACTTTTCTAAGGCATTGGCCAAGAGTGAACCCTCAATTATCATTAAAGTTCAATCACTGCAATTCCCCTCTTACTGACGAACAAGTTCGTTTTTCCTTATTGCTTAGATACGAGTAGTCAACCACCACTCGCCTCGTCTAATAAAAATTTATTCATAAACCCCACCGACCGACCACAGGTGAAAAGTATCAGCCGCCGTAATGAGTCTCCTCTTTAGATACGACTTTTCTCTCCTGCTTGAGATTAAATCCAAAAAAATAAAATAAAATATTAAACCCAACTATGCGCATCGAAGCCACACGGAAGTAATTCCCATTTGGAAAGCGGAGAGTTTATTACTTAAATTGGGTGCACAATGAGGAATGGAGGAGAACTCACGAACTTCTAACTGGATAGGGAATTTAATTTCAATGTTATTGCAATAAATCTTTAAGTGGGTGCAACAAAACATACCTGCTACCACCCTCAAGCGTGCATCACGAAACGAAAACCATAAGTTAGAGGGCTACTCAATTAAGAGATACATGCAGTGCTACAATTATGCGCATTAAACGACCATAATTCTTAGATTAACTCTCAGTAATGAAGGTTCACGAAGGGAACTCTCCTTCTTCCTGGAGATTAGATTTCTATGAATTTTGTGAAAGAAGGAGGAAAGAAAATGAAATATGATGGAGTGTAATTCAAGTGGAGATTAATGGCTTAGAAAGCTGTTTGAGGCTTCTAGTTGAAAGGAGAATACCTTTTGCGGATGTGGTTAGACGTTGGGGTTTTATGGGTACTGACTGAGAAGTATTAGCAATATCATGGTACCGATGATCGTGCACCAATGTAACCTTTCAACAATGGAAATAAAGTGCACGACTTGGTCGCACGTATTTGCACCGATATATTGTTCATGTGCAAAAACTCAGATATTAAACATTGCTTTTAAATTAAATTTGGTGTTTTTTCTTACTCACCAAAAAGACATACCTTCGACATAAATTTTTTAGTTACTGCGACTAAATTAATACTTGTCAAGCAATTTTTCTATCATGAAATAAACATGTTTGGCAGGTGTCTTTTCAATGAAAGTTCCTGTTTGTTCCGCTTGTGCTCGAAAGGTTTGGTCCTTTGTAGATGGCGAAATCAATTTCTCTCGACCAGAATTTGTAGGACTTGTATGTATATTAACATGTCTGTTTAATCGAATTTTATTCTTTTAGGCGAAGTTTTTGGTTTCATCTTTGACTGTAGGAATTCCGAGATCTCTGTGGATTTCGTCGTTCTCTTAGCACTTTATTTTCGAAAGTTTGTTAAATACTGGCATTAGTTTTCTTGGTACAACCCCAAAAGTTGTATACCATAGGTCGGCTTGCTCGGTATCAGAGCAGTTTATCCTCAATGTTAAGCTTGGAATATTTTCCAAGTAACCAGCACATTTCTTTGTGTTTGTTTTCGAGTTCTTTACGTTTCTTTTCCACGTGCGACTTCCATTTCAGCTTTGCGTTGAGTGTCATTCCGAGGTATTCAACTTCGTTGGCGAACGGAATACAAACCGAGTTTCTAAGGATAGGCATGGTATTCGTTTTCTTATACGCGGTCTGCCAGGCCTTTGTCCAGTCATTTACATTATTCAGAGCGCTTTGCAGTTTTACAGTTGTTTCTTCGGTCGTTTTACCTATTGCTAGAATAGGTACAGGCAGAACCTTAATCTTCAGACCTTCATGCCATACTTTATCGAAGGCTTGCTTCTAAACCCAAAACTGGTGATCAGGGATAAGATTTTGTTTCTCAATAAAAGGTTGTAAGCGCTTGAGTAATATTCTCTCAAACAATTGGTCGCTTTCTTTTTGTTTCCCTTCTCCCATTCGTCATGAGATTACTTGTTAGGCGGTGCAGAGATTTTAGGTCTTTTAGTGCCTTTTACAGCTTTCCAAAGCGAATAATTAGATTCTCTATCCGCTGTCAAACTTTCGGTGTAAGTATCTATTGCGTGGTTTTTAAAATTCCTTATAGTCTGTTCCAGCAGTTTACCCAAGTGATTCAAGTACGACTTTGTTGCCATTTCTTACGCGCTTTATCATTTCTTTTATTTGGTGGATATTTCAGACCGTAATTTGTGAAAATCTATTAGATCGGGTATTTTCGTTGTATCGGCCAGTCAGGATGTCGGTTTGCCTGTTGAATGGAAGTCACAACTGTACTCCATACCAGCTTCAAAGAGCACTCTACATTTTTGTGAGATGCATCTTGTATCCCAGAAGTTGTGTTTCGCATTAAAATCGTCGCCAATAATGAAATTCGGTCTAAACGAGTTGAATATATTTGTAAAAATATTTTCAGCATTTGTTTCATATTCATGCTGTCGTTGGAAAATCTTAACTAAGCTCTCGAAAATAAGTTTATTTACTTTACTTTGCTCCTCAAGTATCGCATTGAACTCTCGGTTCTTCCATTTCATCATGCCGCGGCTTGAGCGTTTGTTTGCGCGCTCGATGTTTGCGCTCTTCGACGCTGATTTTCCACGTATTATTGGTGTGCGACGACCTTGGAAATATTAAATATTATTTAAATATTAATTTCGAACAAAATCCACCAATAGCCGAAAAATAGCCAATTTTTAAGAACCAATCAATAAGTAATGTGTTTTTTTGGCAAAAACCTGGTACGCCATCTGATAGCATACATATGTATGTTCAAATACCAAATTTGATCAAAATCATTAGAGCCGTTTTCGAGAAAAGTAAAGTAAAATACCACTAATTTTGGGATTAGAATGAAAATTCCGATTTCGCCTCGAAGAAAATCCGTTCGGTCGTTTAGGCTGCAATAATGCGCACACACAGGCAAACAGGCAAACAGACAGACAGAATTGAAAGACCCACTTTATTCAGTTTCTCTATCATAGTACTGCCAAGTTTGATCAAAATCTCGAGATCGAAAATTGTCAGGAAACCAATACTTGCCCTTAGACATAGGTGCAAGTAAAAATTAAATAATTCACATCGAATCAGTGAATAGTCATGGTCATCACCTCTAAACCCCATCTGACTGTGGACCAATGTGACTTTTTACATCTGATGGGAGTTATATCTTAATGAACAGGAATTGTTGGATGTTCCCTTTCCAGAGCAATATTGCAACTCACTTGGGTGGCAAGAGAGTATCTAGTTTACATTTAACTTAGGCACACAAAAAGTAGAAGATACATGATCTAAATAAGTTAAGAAGTTGTATCCATATAGGGAATGCATAATACTGTAAGTTAAGTTTAGCATCAACATAAACACATGTTTTGTTATTTCTCCAACATTCAAATAAATTTGAACACTACTCAAGGTTTCTCTTCTATTCGATCTGATTTCCTTTTATGAATCTTCAAGTCGGAAACAAGAGAATATATTTGTAAAGGACCGTATCTTTAGTTTTTGTCAATAATTATTTAATTAGAAGTAATTCCCATTTGGAAAGCGGAGAGTTTATTACTTAAATTGGGTGCACAATGAGAATGGAGGAGAACTCACGAACTTATAACTGGATAGGGAATTTCAATGTTATTGCAATAAATCTTTAAGTGGGTGCAACAAAACATACCTGCTACCACCCCAAAGCGTGCATCACGAAACGAGGGCTACTCAATTAAGAGATACTATTATCTTAAATTGTACTGTTTAGTGGCCTTGTGTGTCTATGATAGAAATAGTTGCACAGTAAAAGTTGTACTTTCAACCCTATTTTCTTTGATAGGTCCTTTACCTCTCAGATACAGTTTACCAAGAAAATTTAACACTCTTATCATTTTGTCCGTTTACCTGCTATCTATCAATTCACTGCCAAATATAGCTAATGACAGAACTGCAAGATAAAATTTAGCCATAGGCAAACAAGAAAAAAATACATAAATAGACATAAATCGATCATTCCCGAAAGGCAAGTTAAAATGTGAAAAATTAGTTAACAAGCAACGATCAAGCGCGCATATCTTTCCTTTTTAGTAAAACTGTCTAAAACCAGTTTTTTATAATGAAATGTGATTGTTAGAAAGAAATATATGTGTATATAAATTTGTTTATTCAGTGTTTTATAATTTATACCAATCAAAAAAAAATATGAATTTTTAAAACTTTACGCAATTCTTTAACCACGGAGAAATGTCAACAAATTTAAATAATCTTTTAGTTATGAGCTTGAAATAATTAATTAACGAAAATCTGACTAAAAAATGAACAATTATAGGAGATATAGATTTGAAAGTGTGAATTTTATTTGACATCGAGTAAACTAAGGTCTAAAATTTGAATTTAAATGCTGGAAACCAATGCGGCTTTTGATTGAGGTGATTGACAGTATGACGGTAGAATTTCTTAATTTAGCAACATGATATGATATGAGGGTGGCCGTGGTGTAGTGGTAACATCAACGCTTGTCACGCTCTTGGTTCACGGTTCAAATCCTGATCTCAACAATCATCTATTTATTTCGTCTGAAATAAATAAAAAAGTCGATCAATTGCGAAAGCTTAGTGAACTCTACTGCGAAGGCATAACATTGGCAGTAGAGTTGTCATAAGGCTTAAATGCAACTTGATCGTGATGATGACATCAGGTGGAGGGAAAAAAATACTGTGAATTATGAGCAACGACAAAAAGCAAAACAAACAAGCTCCCCAGTTATCTGGACGCCACCCTTGGAGTTTACTGAAACTTAATACCACCTAAGTTTCAAACCCACTACACCAATCTTTCTTTCTCGCTCTCTCAATTTCTGCAGACGCCCGTGCCCTGAAATAATTTAATGGTATTCATATCCCAATTGGCGCGCGCAAATTATAAAAAAAAAAAAAAATTATTAAAATCGATCTCCAAGCTCTAATAACTTACATTTTTCTTTAAATATGTACATACATATATCCTGCGCTAAAAAAAAAACACAACAGTTGTTGCTTTTTTTTTTACCTGATTAACCCTTGAGGGTATACGTAAAGATACTTAAGAGTAAAGTGTATTTCTTTTAACAATTATTTTAAGTGCGGCAGATAAAGGCCGCATTTTTGCTCAGCTTTAAAATAAAATCATAAATTTGGTTCTACTGATCGTAGAATAGTAAAATCAATTCTTTTTTTTTCAAATAGTTAGGCTTTGAAAAAAGAAAAATATGATTTTCAAGGACTAAAGATTCTCTTTCGGCCCAGGATGAAAAAAAGTCTATTATTTTTAACTATTTAAACGCATAACAAACCAAATTTAGCTTTGCTCTGTACGTAATTACCTTTTCGTTTTTTTGGTTTCTGATTATTAAACATATGAGTAACATGAAAATTGAAATGTTACTTTTTATTAACCTAATATATACGAACAATCTAGCGGTCAATAAAGCTAGCGACATTTTACTCAAACTCAGCGGCAATACTGTTGAGATGTTAGTTAGACAAATTTTATTTCTTATTGGTTCTAAAAATATAAAAAAAGTGATGTCCCTAGCATTGAGGAATTGTGTTGTCACGTTCTGGCATCGTGCACGCCGTGCTCTGTAAGTGAATTTAAAAATTCCTTCCGAATATCGTGATGAGTCAAGCATTTTGTTTCTATAAAAGAAATGCCGGATCAAATGTGTTTTAAATTACTCATCGAAAGGCCTAAGACACTAGTAAGTTTTACTTACGTTAGTAACTTTTAGAGAACTTACGAGTGTAAACACTGCCTAGTTACAGTAAATTTCACCGACTTACGTAAGCTGTAATTTGAGAAAAAAACACGTTCTCAAACTCTCACAGACTTCTTACAGTTTATAGAATCAGCATCGATACAGTTACGCTTACGGTAAGTATTTGAATGTTTTCTTGATTTGATTTTTTTCCAACTAAGAACATACCTACTTGTATACAACAAAATTGTCTCGTAAGATAATACAAAGGATCGAATTATTGATTTGATTTTTCATTTTCAACTAAGAACCTACAATATGATTTACTTGTGAGAAGTTTAACTAACGAAAGCAATTCTTACTATAAGTTCATCTATACTGTAAACATTCTTGTAAATTAATTCTCCAAGATTTACGTAAGCCCCTTAAGTAAAACTTACAAGTGTATTCCTCGTCTAAAAGAAAATTAATGTTTTTGCGAAAACTTGCGATCTCGAGATTTTAATCAATCTTATAGTGCCTAGTATAATAGAGCAACTCAAAAAGTGTGCCTCTCAATTCTGTCCGTCTGAACCTCGAACATCAACCTAGATGTCTGTAAGGATGTACTTCAACTTCAGGTCTGTTCGTTCACAATTCAATCTAAACCCATAATTAACGGTTGTTTACTACAGATCAATTTAAAAAATTAAAAAAATTTCTGACGTAATATGGACGTTTTGTATAAAACTGCGTACCTAGTTTTTGATTAAAAATTCATATAACCGTCTTTACTTATAACTCGTCTTGCAAAATTTGGCTGAATTTTTGCTAAAAAATCATATCCTACCGGTACTAGGAAACTAGGGCATACGTACATATTGCAGACGAATGGCTGAACAATAAAAATATACTTTCTTAAACAAAAAAAAGAAAGAAAAAAAAAACCGAAAGACAAACTAAATTTGTGTATCCGTCATAAGAAATAGATTTACGTAAATCTAAACTACTGGGACACATTTATATGCACATAATTCCCACACTAGCCAGACGGTCCAAATTATTCACCTATCTGCCAATAAATTTGTCTGCCTCAACTGATTTATTTATTTTATCAAAGTTCAACTTCCAATCCCGATACGAATTCAAATTCCATCACCCAGTTCACCCATCTCTACAATTTATATAGATATTTCGGTTTGTCTTACAAAGATAACTTCCACTGACACGCTCCTTAAAAATTTAAATTTGTCAACTTCTTCCACCCATTGGCTTCAGAGAGACAATCTGTCTGCACTACAAGAGAACTGTATTTCAAAAGAATTCACAATTCTCAACCTTACAATAGATCAACACGACATTGGGTGTTCTCATTTTCATTACTGATTGATAAAGTATCTCAGCGGCTTGTAAAAGATCTTAATCCAATATCTAAACGGGCGACGTCTACGAATTACTATCCACGTCCATGCCCATGCATGAGTGCATATTATAACCATACGGAGCCCACAATTATTTTACATCGACTTGCATTCAGATTGAATTATAAAAGAAAAGTCACTCGGGTGCAATAAACCGTGCCCAATGCTGCCGTACTGCGCCGCAATGATACTCTTGCAGTCCCTGCGCTGCACTAACTCCTGCTCTCTAAGTGGCAATTGATATCTATTGTGAATAGTGACTTTGGAATCGCCTTTGCAACTTTGCCTGAATAGCTGACTGACCAACAATCAGAGCAAGAGGTCTACGAGGTTGACGAACGACGACGTAGTATACTACACCTCTCATTTCTGAGAACGTTCGTGCAACGAACTTAGACAAATGACCATTAAGTGTTCTCTGTTGCCTTTTGGAAAGTTGATAAGGAATGTACGCGCAGAATCATTTATAGGCTTTGTAGTACACCAACTAAGTGAGCAACTTTATGTATGACTACTCCACTCTGGTGGATGGATGGATGAATCTTTATTATGTGTGAGATACTCGCCGGTTTGGGGAGAAAACAAAAAAAAAAAAAAATACATACATATACTTTTTCTAGATCTCTATCAATCCAAGTGAACTCGTGTGTTACAGCATTTCTAACGCTTCACGTTCATGTACAAATTCCGCGTCAATTCACTTTTGCATATTTTCTCGATTAAATCCGTGCATGGAATACTAACTGACCGATCGGCCGTCTGTGAGCTGATCTCTAACATTGAAACTTTGACTAAGGGAATACGAGATCAGTTTCTGTGTTTGTTGGTCTCCTTCAGTTTACAAATGAAAAATCTTTGTCGGTCAATTAATGTCATGTACTTTGGTTGTTTTTCGGTGGACTGACTTAGGGGACATCGCGGAGACGAGTGGAGTTTCTGGAAATTTATGGCGAAACGTTGAATGGATGAGTTATGGATTAGAGTGGGCCTTTGGATGATAGATAGCACAGATGCGATGGTGAGCATTCTAATGGATTTACCAGAGCAAGACAGGAAGTATAGAATTTGGTGGTGAAGTAGCTAACGTTCAAGACGGAGTTATTATTCACTTCCTGTTTATCCGGGAGTAGATGAACTACTTGCTTCACTGGGTTTATTAATAAATATTTTAAACGGGACTCTTGAACTTCTTAGCAAGTTGCTCTTTGGGGTATGTTAAATCTAGAGAAAAACTGAAAACGTCGAATTGGAGAGAAGAATACAAAAGCAGACAAGATAACGGGTAGTACATTGTTTAAGGAATCAGCAATACCTTCAACCACATAGTAAAACTCAACTAGCCACTGCTTAAATTGTACCATAATTAAATATGATTGCGAACAATTTTTGAAAAAATAAAGTACACTTTAATTATTATAATTATTTTTATTTTTACCCATCTATCGACGGTGTTGGTTGGTTGGTTTGAGAGGGTGAGCTTATGCTCTTCACTTAGGCCTCCATTGGGCCCGTTGTGTTCCCCTCATCTGCGTAACTGTAAGGAATAGTGATGTGTTTTGGGAATTATGCATTGAGAGGATTTAGGTCTAGGGATCATGAGTAGTATCAACTATATCGTATAGTGATCGGGGAATCGTAGTGTTCGTCTGGCGAACTCCAGTATATCCCCGATTCCTTTCTTATTGAGGTGTGTAATATCCGGAATCCTTGGAGATCCCAGAATTTTCAGCCTTAGCCTCGCTGTAGCGGGGCAGTGACAGAGGAAGTGTTCTATATCTTCCTCCTCCTCTTCACAGTTGCCACAGATTGCTGTATCAGCTATCCCGAGTCTGAACGAATGTTTGTTGAGATTGATGTGCCCTGTTAAAAGTCCCACCATCAATCTCAATTGTGTTCTGCTTGAGTTAAGAGCTCTTTTTGCTGTGTTGTTACTCGGTTTGGTTGTAGTGAATGCTGGAAATGTAAGGTGCTTTTTACCGCAGTGTTAGTAAAAGTATAGACGAGCGTTGCGGTCGGGATGATTCTAATGGTTGGGTGAATTTTTGCCCAGTACAACAGAGTATACGAGATATAGCTTAATAAGTCTCCGAAACAAACAATCGAATCCAGTAATTAGAAATACAATAAGGGCTTCTTGTCACTGACTTCAGTCACTCTTCCTTCGCACCCCTAGTGAGATAAGATGCATCACTATACACAAGCACCCATGTGAATGAACGAGACTTGGCATTGCCTTAAAATATTATATGAAAAACAACTTTTTCCTCACGCTGAAAAACTACCTTCATTTAACCGAGTCCCCAAAAAAGAGAAATAAATAAGTGCCGCAGAACTACAGTCACATAGCGTTGCTGCCCGTGTTATCTAAAGTGATGGGAAAAAGCCATCAATGTTTTCGTTTTGTTTTTTGTAACCTCCCAGGACAGACGAACGTATAGCATAACGCTGGATTTTTTCGTTTCTTTCTTATTCTCGGGTGGTTGCGGGTTGCTATTCCCCGATGGGACTGGAACCTGTACCGCTCGGGTCAAAAGCAAACATACTACTATTCACTACAGTGTGGCGACCAATAAAATACCGACCTAATCAAATATCCGGAGGACACGAGCTAACAAGTGAACTTCTGAGCTATGTACGAGTATATTATCCAATTATATTATGAGTTAATGCAAACGTATGCGACGAATAAGTATTGCTTTTAACTTTCCCGACGATAACACCTATGCGACCGAGATGGCTAATCTGTGATCGAGTCCCGTCTAGGAAGGAGTGTTCTGTCAATTTATTTATTAAGCTCTTTCTATTGAGTTTTTGTTATATTACTCATCTATGGACGGTGATTTAAGTTTCGTTGTCCTGTACATCTCAAAATCGTTCGATCAGGTCTGATATACAATTGAAGCTATTCAAGAGAAGAATCAAAAGGCGTTTCGTGTCGCTGACCCAGCGAATAAATAATACATTGTTAAGGTGAGTCAGAAAGCAGCTACTGCATTTTAATACCTAACTGTTGCATACTACTGTTGTCCTTGTAATTCTTTCCTTCAATGAATAGGTTTTTAAATTCACTCAAAGTTCTAGCAATGAGTACCTACTAAACTGTGACATCATCTCAAAATAAAATCGAATAAAACTTGTGGTACTTCTTCTCTCCCACAACGTCACCCCCCATCGAAAATCATGGAGTCGTAAAATTTCAACTTTTATGGGTTCACAGTGTTTATTTAGAGATACATCTACACCTCCCATAACAAAACCAATAAATTGTTGTGGGAGCTCTTAAATTTGTGCACACATCCCAAATGTATGTACACACATATTTACTGACATGCGCCACGTTCTCCGTGGGCTTCCATATACACATATACGATATATCTCCCACTGACTATCTAAATTTATTTTTTAATCCATTATAGAACACTCACCTGTTTCGTTGGTGACTGGTATTTGAAGAGGTTCCTCTTTGCGCTCGGAAGATAGTTATTCTCATTACGCTCGTCACTGACGGCCTTCACATCTTCAATGGCAGTCCCCAGAAGTTCATTTTTAAGGAGGCAAGAATACGCTAAACTATCGCGGGCTGATTCACCACAATCCCGTTGCTTTTTACTTGCCTGTGGTGAATTCTCATTGGATTTACTAATTGAGGCGAAATTTGTTTGCCAATTGTTATTTGCTCTGAAAAGGAAGAAAATAAAAATAAATTGTTTTAGAGGACATGGTGATAAAACTGAAAGAAAAATACCAGCTGAATAACAATTTTTCTTTTAAGACCAGCTTTACAATACGATATACAATATACCAAAATGTTTCCGTTTGTCGACAGAAAGCCACTAAACTAGGTCCTTACATATTATGCTTAATAATTTATCTGCTCTCCTGTCCGATGACCTCAACAAACAAATTATCGAAGCCCAGATCTGGATCTACTGTAACTTTACAGGTAGCAATTAGGCAGAAATAGTTGCTGATCGAAAAATACTAGGATACAGGCTACTTGGCGGTGTTATGCGTAGCTATTTTTCGAATAAATATTTAGACAAATCCTCATTATTTACTATATCATACATACACAGAAACTAAATAATATATGAAAAGTGTATACGTATATTGTTAATGTTCCTTCCAGCTTCAACCTTCTCAAGTATAATAAGTATCTATATAATTATCTTTAACCTTTCATAACTTGGCATTCTCTGTACAATATATGATAATAGAATGCATGCACAAATCGTAATATCATAGATGATGACACAATAAAAGCTTCCAATTAAGTCTGTCACGTTAATCACACAAAAGACAGGCAATGTGTTGCTAATGTCACGTTTTATTCGAGATATGTACAGTGTATCCGTATCCCACCACCTAGGAAGAAGACGGTTTGCTTTGGTTAATAATTTTATCAAATTGCATATTGTCATTTTTTTTTTTTGGAGTCACAAATACCGCATATGCAATAAAAAATTCAGTTCACATGCAAGGTAAGACGTTTTGCGGATTCACTAACAACAAACAAAATTTTATTTGCAAAAAAAGACAATGCAACGTGCCTCGTTGTGTCTCGTTTGCAATTTAATTGCTGGTTCCTGCAATTTTTCATTTATTTTCATTTTTTTTCTTGTCTGAGCCTCACACCATTCTAATATTTTCGATTAAATTGCAAATAAATTATAATTTTTTTTTGGTGCGGTATGATTTTTATGCCAGAGACGTTCGTGTGCCCAAAAAAAAAAAAAAATAGTAAGTAATCTTCTTCCATTACCATATGCACGAACGGTGTTGACAGGCAAATTATGAGGGGACAGACTGAGATTATGCTCAAGAGACCATAGCGGTGATGAAATAATATGCGTAATTTAATTATGGGAATGTACTTATTATATTCGTAGTAATATGACTTAAGGAGGCTTTTTTGTGATTTGAAACCCCTCCCATATGCTATATTGGTTGAATTTCTCACCTCCGGATATGAAAATATAGCAGGAGTAAAGAATTTGTTTTAGGAATTCAAAATCATTATTGTAAAAGTTCACTGAAACAAAACCACACAGAAAAAAGAACTGCAAGCATAAACGTTTTTTTTTTTTTTTACTGCATCAAATCAAATGCATTTTTGAACAATTTTGTATAGTTTTTCGAAAGTTTTTCAAAATCCGAATAGCTTTCCTGGATTCTTTACATCACTAAATAAGTTTAGCGGCATCACCACATCACACTTTTATATCGAAGACTTTTGCCAAGTATCAAATTTTATTGCGTTACTTTTATTTTACACTCCTATTCGTGACTGAATTGTTACAAGATTTTTGTACCGTGGTGTACTTATCACGCTATTGGTTCACGGTTCAAATCCTGATGTCAAAAATCATCTATTTATTTCGCATGAAATAAATAAAAAAAGTCGATCAATTGCGAAAGCTAAGTCAATTCTACTGTGAAGGCATAACACTGGCAGTAGAGCGGTCATATGGCTAAAAATGCAACTTGATCGTGATGATGACATCAGGTGAACGGAAAAAAAAACTGTGAATCATGAGCAACGACAAAAGCAAAACAAACAAGCTCCCCAGTTATCTGGGCGCTACCCTTGGAGTTTACAGAAAACTTAATACCATCTAAGTTTCAAACCAATACACTAAAATCTTTCTTTCTTTCTTTCTTTCTTTCTCTCTCTCTCTCTCTCTATTCTTCACAACGCCCGTGCCCTGTAATAGTATAAGAGTATTCATATCCTCTTTGGTGCGCGCAAATTATATAAAAAAAAATAGAGAATTTGGCCCCTTTTTACGGAAATGATTTTGGTGAGATCTTAATCTTTCTCATAGAAAACTGCAATTTTGCATGCAACTTTTGCGAAATTTGAATCCCTACCTAGTGTTGACAAATTTAAAAAAAAAAATTAAGCTGAGCAATAAATATAATTAATTAATGTTTTGATTTTTGTTTGCTTATGCAGTAGACGCAAATGGAAAGGTGACGATGCGCGTTAATTTACCCCTTATGCTTAAGCAAATACCTAGCCAAGTCAAAAATACTGGTCGAATAGAAAAAGCCATCGCGTCTAAAATAGACCGCAGCTTATAATCCAAAGGATTGAGATCTGTACTGCCTGACGACTCTTGTGTTGTTTTTGCCTTATAAGCTGGCGCGTTCGACTCGCGGAATAAGTTCTGATGGTTCTGGGGATGACCGGACAGAGACTCTGTCATTTTGCTTATTGAACGATTCCTCAATAGTAACCATTTTTTCATCCGAGAACACAATTTTTCTGTGACCATTTTCCGCATACCGGCGGCGTAGAGTTTTCGATCTTTCATTCCGTTTTAGCTTTGGGCTGTGAGTTAGTGGCCAGTGTGTCTTTTATAAGCGTTAAGTCTCAAATATTTTCGTTTCTCGTGACAAGATTTTCTGCTTCCTTAGCGAATCCTGGCTTTAACAGATTTGATCGTCTGAGAAGTTCTTACAGTGCGAGGGCGTCCGAATTTTTAACGGTCAGTTACCCCATTAGTGTCCTCGAACAATTGAACAGTTGGATACACAAAATATGGGGTGATTTGAAACGGTCGCAAAGTCCCGACAAAATCGCCACTTTTCATATTACACTTGTGAAGGCCAACAAGGTTTTCAATATCGCCCCACTTCATATTTACAAACGACTTTTGGGTAAATTTTTTTGCGCGTTAACTTAGAATAAATGCCACTTATTGAATACGTGTCAATATAGAATAGATGTGTTCAATACAAGTTCACGGTAAATGCGCTTAAACGTGTATCAGTAATAATGACAAGACTAGGTATGCTGAATATGACTTAGATATAAATTTTGAAAAACACCGTCTTAGCCATATCCAAGTATTCCTTATTTATTATAAATATATATTATTGCCGTAACCGAATGGTGGAACTAAACAGCAGTTGCACTCTCAGACTTTGGCAGGCGTTCGTGAGAGGTGGAACTAGGCTTGCCAGGTTGGATTGTCCAGTGGACACAAAATTGTGATCGTATCTAAGCAGGTAGATTGATCTCTCAACGTATTAGAGGATTTTCGGAATAAGAGTAGTTATGCTGCTTTTGCCAGTTTGCGACACCTTTTCGGTTGTTGAAGTGTCAGAAACTTGTCATTAGAGTGAGAGCCAAATGTATTGCTTGAATCTTTTGTGTCCAACAATGTTTTTTTTTTTTTTTTTTTTTTTTAACAAATTGATTGTTTAATTTTCTTTTTTGTGTACTAAAATTCCGAAATTTTAAAACTCTGTCTAACAATCTAAGTATTACTATCGGGCAAGAATGGGTGGGTCCGTGAAATTTGTTATTTGATGTTTCTAAGCCTCGAACCTGAGTCTGATTTTTCTCATATTTGTGGGTTACACAATTTTGTGTAAGCTATGCAGCTTTTATACTTTAGGAGCTAGAAGGTGGTGAAAGACAGAAGGGCGGACGAACGAGTGAGCGAGAGCAATAGGGCTTCATAGTCTATTTACAAAACTCTGAAAAACAAATTTGTCGATGCTAATAACGACATTAGAGGATCATTACTGTACTGGATCATTCGATCTTTTTCGAGATTAGTATATATGACTACATGAGTAGGTGTTCAAGTAAGCAAGTGTATAATTATATACATACGTATACGAGTATGTACATACATATGTATAAAGTAATTTGGCCCATACACACAACAATTAGTTGCCCAATATAGATAGGCCAACTAATTACATTAATTCATCAACTGCCACACACGTTTTAATTTTATGTACAATTTGAGTTGATATTCGATTTGCATTTTGCTATAATGCTGTGAAAATAAATGCGTAAAACGTTTTTCTTCAAAGAAGGTGCACAATCCATTAACAGTACAACGTAATTGAAGTAATTTTTTACAATTTTTGCTACGACGCACCACAATTTCACAACTACGATCTGAATTGAAAATTGTAGACGCTACTTGCACACGAGTTTACTTTATCAACCTGTTTCATTCGTGTATTTTTACCGATTTTTCTTATTTTCTTTGGAAATGATTTGAATTTACTTAGGTGGCGTTACAGTTCGGGGTAAACCTGGGTCTCAATGATTTGAATTTATGCAAAACAATATTCCACATTATAACTTTACTACATTTGTTGTATACTTTATTGTGTTGCTTTACAAAATGGCATAAAAGCGTACAAAGCGGGTAGGTAATAAAATTTAAGTAAGCATAAAGGATTTATGTGGGCGGAATGGATAAGGTGTTGTTATGGGTGACTATAAGACACCTGACTGTAAAGATGGTTATTCATTTTGAATTTCAAACAACTTGTTTTAGTAGATTGTGATGCCTTAAATAAAAATGTTTAACTTTATTTGTTTCCTTCAAGCATTAGAAGAGTAAAGAAAGAAGGCAGTCAGAGAGAACTTTAGGAAAAGCTCTGGAGTGCCGCAAGGCAACATTTTCCGACCTGTTGTTGTTCTTGGATATTTAAGCAATTCACACACTAAACCGAACTATTTATCACGTAGAACGGCCCCTTAACTGGTGGACACCATTGCATTGTAGCACTTGTGTTGAATAGTTCGTGTTCGGCTTGGTGTGTGGAGAGCTTAATTTTTTTTTTTTTTTTTTTATAGGTAATGTGCCAAAGGTTATATACACGTACAATCAATAAAAGCCAACAAACAACTCTAAGAGATTTAAAGTGATCCTAATAGGTGATACTTGTGATTTATAACATCGTTTTTTAAACTATTGAGACAGATTTATCACCTATACAATGAACACATAGAACTTTAACCTCAACGAAAAACCGCAAAAAAGACTGCTTCGAACAGTCAAGAAAGCAAACATCTCAAGAACCAATTTGTTTATGCCCGTGCCAATTGTCAAAACACTCGACTATCCACTTCATTGTAATTTGAATATTCAAAACACCCACATCTGTCTAATTGCGAATAAATACGTAAGTTTCCCCTCCCACCATGCCGAAGCATAACAATCAAATCTCCTGTAAGGGGAACAAAAGAACTGTTTTAACTTTTCAACACCCACTTCCACGCATATTGTTTTGGAAGCGGCCCTAGGCAATGTTATTCCACCTAAACATCTGTTTGTTATTACTTACAGCAATCTGACGTAGTATTTGACATAAAGATACACAGATACTCTGTGAGTAGATACACCTATAGTGCATTGAACTGCAACGATTAGGAAAGTCAGTGGATTGAATAGAATCCGTTTTTCATTGGTTCCATTTGTGTGTTTGTTGTTGTTTCATTTACAAAGAATGCTACTAGCGCACAGTGTGGCTTGAAGTTACTTATGCGTTCAGTTTTTACGACATACATAAATGTCATGCGCTGCACTGGATTTCTGCTGGTTACGAGTAGTTTCAAGCAATCTTTTCCTCTTCGTGGAGTCGTCGCCACGGTTGAATGAGTTGCGTGGAAATCTTCCGCGTTCGTTCTGTGAACAGTTAGGAAATGCGGTTAAGAATTATACACCTAGGTTAGTCACCTTTGGCAAGCAAAGAGAAAAGAGAGAATGTACTAGGAATTATGGTTAATGCATCTTGTATCTCTTGTGTCTAGCAATTAGTGCATTTATGCAAATGCGAATTGAATGGTCTGGTGGGATAACGAATGTTTAATTAATGTTTGACACGAAGCCAGGTGATGGTGGTTTATCGTGTTGGTGTTTTGCTGATTAGTATTGTCGTAAGAGAAGGCAATGATCTTGTATGTATGATCTAGTAGTAGTAGACTGAAAAATTAAAAGAAAGAATTTTGTGTGAATGCACTGATAGTGGAAATAAAACCGATGTGGAGCTATATACATATGTATAAGGTGAAAGAACACGATCAACCAACTAAAACGACATTATTAGTGCAGTGGTTTGAAACCTACTTGATCTTGCTTAGTTGGTTTGAAGTTCAGATGCTGTTTCTTCTCCATGGTGTCCAGATTAATTCAGAGAATTGTTAAAATTTTTCGAATTCTCTTGCGATTTTTAGTATTTTTCTGTATTTAATTTTTGTGGTTGGAATTTAAACAATGAAACTTACACTAACAGCCGAACACATTACCACAATATCATGGCCAAATACTACTTGTAAGCGAAAGCGTATCGGATATTTAAAGGAACTGGGTACTGGAATCCTTATTCTCGTTTTCAAACCACACAATTCGAAGTGGAATTGTTTGTTTTTCCCGAACTAAAATCAAAGCCAATTCAGCTGAAAAATTAGAAACACGATACGTTTTAAAATGATTTGGGTCAAAGACTTATTTCAAATTTAAGTCTAGAATATCGTAAAGCCCGGATGTCCAAGAATTTACTTAAAATATTTAGTTTAAAAGTTAGGAGGACCACGTTTTAAACAAATTGGTCAAGTGTAACATCGTTTTGCCTTGGTTTTTGAGGTTTTTTATTTTACTAACAAAAATATTTTTTACATATACTCGTACGAATCCCTTGGCAGTATGGTTTTAATTTAATATGCTGCATGTTGGAGTGGTAAAATATTTTGTTTTTTTTTTTTTGGGATACATTTCTTTACAAATTTGCGATGACCATACTATTTTTGTACAACATTTTTAGCTCTCCAGGGGCCTATAACACAACATGACAAGTCGACAAGTCTAAATTCACTTGTTGAACTATTCTTGTCCGACAAGTACAAATTAATTCTGTAACAGAACGCAAACTGTTGCATTTGTCAAAGAATTCATTTTCCTTGACTTGTCGGCATTCTTCGACAAGTCTTTAACAAGGCAAAAATCACGGCGGACAAATGCTATTTAATTAAAATAGAAGAGGAAAAAGATATCCTTTTTTGGTGCTTTCAGTGCGGTCTTAACAAAAGAAAATAAATGTGAAAAATGGAAGGAAATACACAAAAATGTCAAAAACCCTAAATGTTGCTCCCCAAAATAAGAATTGGGCGTATATAAGGGACGTATTTTGGCAAAATGCTAAGAAACGCGCAATTGTAAGTACTTACTAAATAAATATTTTTAGAATAAATATGTTAACTACACAAAATGAATGTTAGGCAAAAGTTGACTACTCAAAAAAAAAAAAACGGGTTCTGGAGGTTGGAGAGGCATATTAACATCTTGCGACAACATTGTGTTCGCCATCGTTGGGCGAGAATCCGAACAATTTTTTTTTTTTTTTTTTATAATTTGCACGTGTTAAAGGGGATATGAATACCCTTATACTATTTTTTTTTAGAACACGTGCGTTTTTGTGGAAAGGAAGAAACAGAGAGAAAGACAGAGTGGTGTGGTTTGAAACTCAGGTGGTATTAAGTTTCTGTAAATTCCAAGGGTGGCTGTCCAGATAACTGGGGAGAATTTTGTTTTGTTTTCGCTATTATTGTCGTTGCTTATGATTCACAGTATTTTGTTTCCGTCCTCCTGATGTCATCATCACGATCGCATTTTGGCCATATGACCACCCTACTGCCAGTGTTATGCCTTCACAGTAGAGTTGTCTTAGCTTTCGCAAGTGATCGGCTTTTTTATTTATTTCATGCGAAATAAATAGATGATTCTTGACATCAGGATTCGAACCGTGAATCAACAGCGTGACAAGCGATGATGTTACCACTACACCACGGCCACCCGGTGTTGTGGAATCTTTGAGTACCACTAATGGTTTGTATAAGAATATTACTGCATACTTATTTATTATAACCATTTTTTGTATTTGATCGGCTGTTCCACTACAGTTCCAGATGGTTTTGCACCGGTAAACTCTGTTGCTAAGGAAAATGTACATCAAATACGTAAGGGAAAGAGAGGTTGGTATCAACTTAATATGTTCTTTAATACATCTATACAATTTAAGCATTATATCATTTTAGGGGAAAGAAAATCCTCCAACGAAGAATCTCCATTTGCTTAAAAAAAAAAGAAAGAAAACTCATAATCGAGCACCTTGAAATTTTAAATTATAAAAGAAAGTTGGGGACTGCATTATAAGAGCAGAAGCTCGGTTATTCTCCTTCATCTTTCACGAAAATCTTAAGAGACTCGATAACCGAGCACAATTTCGGCGACGAAGAGAGGGCTGAAATAAAAACTGACGAAAGTCTCAAAAACAAAAAAGTTATTGACATAACAGCAGACAAGTTGCTGCTGTCTCAACTTTGCTTCTCTGGTAGAGGCTGAAAATACATTTTCGTTTGTTTTCCTTAGATGGTTCAGCAACTATATTTTGTATATTATACTCGTAGCTATTGCTCCGGGAAAGATTACATAATGTCACACAGGGTTCAAATATATTCGAAGCATGTACAGGATTGACCCGTAAGTGGTACAAACAAGGGAACTTTTCTTCTTTCAGAACTTCAAATGCACATTCTACGAAACGTCGTGTGCGTTTATGAGTCCTGTTGTATCCAATGACTGATGTATTATCGGAGACTAACGTTGATGGTGGCATAAGCCATGTTTTTAGTGCGTACGCTACACTTTCGCATCAAGTACGAGTACACTGCTTGGACAGTTGACACTTATGTAGTAAAACTGTAGGTCTGGCCCGCACGCTGCCATACAGTTTAATAAGTGTTCGCAATGGCGATCAACGAAAGCAACTTCCTTAACAGAAGGGGCATCAATTTTGATTAGTATGCCATCTACTGCACCGCAAACCTCCGGCATCCCACCTTTTTCAATAAAAATCCTGAATAAAAATCCGCTGGCCAATACAGTTGGCTGTTGAATTCGATTTCAATTACTGGCTGAGTAATCTTGCGAATGCTGCGACACACTGCCATTTTGTTAACACTATGCATGTCACTTATACTATGGTACTGTGAACCCGAACCGTTCCAATGAACAATCAAAAGTTTTTGGTAAACTGTCAATGAATAACTTTTATTTGCAGTGCACAGTATTTTACTGCTTAGTCTTGCAGCAAGATCGTATGCAGTTGATTTTGATAAACGACATTTTTCAATAAACAGATGATCACTTACATCAAAATTAATTTTTGGCTTAAAAACTTTCATCATCACTATTAAACTCAGAATCAAAAAAGTTCATTTTTAATTAAATATTATTTTATTTCTATATTTGTATTCTGCTTCTCCAAAGATATTACATAAAAAAAATGCACTTGTCAGCCTTTGACAATATTCAAATCACCTGTCCCCATTGAACCACAGTTAAGTGTTTCTTGACACTTGTCGTGTTCTGTTACAGAAAGAGGGAAATTATATAATTTCTCAGTTGTCATCTTTCATTGCGACAATTGTCGAAGTGTTCACGGACTTGTCGTTTTGTGTTACACAATATTTTACAAGTTGTCGAATTTCACTTGTCAGGCCTTTTTTTTTTTTATATAATTTGCGCGCGCCAAAGAGGATATGAATACTCTTATACTATTACAGGACACGGGCGTTTGTGAAGGAGAGAGAGAGAAAGAAAGATTTAGTGTAGTGGTCTGAACTTAGATGGTATTAAGTTTCTGTAAACTCCAAGGGTAGCGTCCAGATAACTGGGGAGCTTGTTTTTTTTGCTTTTGTCGTTGTTCATGATTCACAGTATTTTTTTCCGTCCTCCTGATGTCATCATCACGATCAAGTTGCACTTTCAGCCATATGACCGCTCTACTACCAGTGCTATGCCTTCGTAGTAGAGTTGACTTAGCTTTCGCAATTGATCCACTTTTTTATTTATTTCAGACGAAATAAATAGATGATTGTTGAGATCAGGATTTGAACCGTGAACCAAGAGCGTGACAAGCGTTGATGTTACCACTACACCACGCCACCCTTAGGTCTAACGGTTCCAAAGATATAATCGTGTGCACAGAGTGTTGAATACATCAAGTTAAGTTTAGAATTTAAGAAGTGTTTTCAAATAATGAATTATGCTGGAAGTCTAAAACATTATACCCAATTTTTCAACAGTGCCGAGAAGCGATACTTATACTTTATGACAATTGAAGTCTCGAAACATTGAAATTGCATTGAAATTGATGGAAAGCACGTCTGCTTAAAAAAAAATTAAAAAAATTAAAACTAGATTAGACTACGAAGGCATACACAAGATGGTGAGCCTCAATCTTTTGAAGGAAACAATACTGTAATATATACCTAATTTAAAGGCATTCGTGATCAAGTCAAACACAAGAGAAAGCATCATGTACATTACTCTTGGTAGCTTCACCTGCGGGGTGGCGGAGGTTAAAACTCAGAACATTTTTGAGCAGGCCTAGATTTAAGACCCTACCAAAAATCAAAACCTTTTCTTTCTTCTACTGACTGGATTACATTGTCAATAGGTGCAATTAGGGTGACTTGACTGATACAAATGATTCAAGACATATTTCACTATTCTTAGGTTACAATATAGTTGTTTTCTTATTGTTCGCCCACTTATATTTCAGTTCATCGGCAAGTGCGAAGGTTTTACCAATAGTCGTAGTATGGTAGATTGTAGACGCAAACATTGAATGTTTCTATGTTTACATGATGAAGCCCAACTTACTCGTAGTACGAGTACTTGGTGAGAATCAATAAATGAGTTCTTCAATCTTACTTCTTCAAACAAATAATCTAAGACAATTTTACATAAAAATGTATAACTACTATAATTTCTCTCAGAATTTGAATCATTCAGTAGCCTGTGAAGAAGTCTCATTCAGAATCGAAACCTGTCAAAAACCTTAAAATCTAATTTAAATACAAAGCTAAGCCATTTAAACCATATTCGACAAAACTTACCTGCATGGTATAAATCGATCTAGAGACGTTGATGTGCTTGCTGCGTCAAACGAATTGAATAGATTTCTGGCAACAGGACTACAATGTTTCAAAATTCTCTTCTCATAGTCGGGGCTAAACATGTTTTTACCGGAACACGTGCACTTAAATCACTTCAGTTTAACTTGTTTTCCTTTTTTTGTTTAATGTCAAT
Source organism: Pocota personata (assembly GCA_963082735.1). Lineage (NCBI taxonomy): Eukaryota > Metazoa > Arthropoda > Insecta > Diptera > Syrphidae > Pocota > Pocota personata. The sequence goes on from OY720430.1 coordinate 118,482,179, forward strand.
TACAAATGTATTCACAATTTTTCACACTCCATACACTCTTTGATCTCAATTTTTCTTAGATTTTCTTCACAAAAAGACCACCAATATATTAAGTTCTCGTTTGTCCCCCTTTTACCTTTAAGCAAACAATCAACACACACAAATATGGGTACACGTTCTAGCAAAATAAATGATGACAGGAAATTAAATTTTCTATTTACGGATATCTGTGGGCTTTCAGTTAATGTAAGCCGCTTACCACTTTTGGCTTTAAATCCAAAAGGAAAAAAATAATTTTTAACAAAAATATATACGTGACGGAACGTGTGGTTTTAAAGTCTATTTTATAAAAAATAAAATTGTTTCTCTGTTCTTCCGTTTGTGAGTAGGTAGTCTGCGTCGTGTTCTGAAAATAAAAGAAATTTTGATTTTCGTTAAAAATTTAAGAAATATTTCATTTACTTTTTTTTTTAGTCAGAACAAGTCTGACTTTTTATTGATTAATAAAGGGATATAACTAATGTATATTTTTTTGTTTTAAGCTATTGCTCAGTGTTGCGGTAAAAGTTGATTTTTATTTGCACAGAGAGGGAAAATCATTTTATGTGTCAATTTGTTCCTTTGTTTAGTTTGCTTCGCTTTTCCACCGCTTTAGTTGTTAATGAGGACAAACAGCTGACCCCAATGTCACTTCATGCGTTACAATTTAGATTTTTCGCTGTAATTTTGTTTTGAATAAAAATAAATGAAGGCAAAATGGAACTAACGTTGCTTGACATATGTTTGGGGAGGGTAGAATGATGTACATAAACAAAAGAAAAGAGGAAACAATTTTGAGACTAGAACGAAAAACCGTAAAAATATCTTTATACTATTGACCTTAGAAGTGACGTAATCAACTCAAAGCGAGATTGGAAGGCAAAACATTTGTTATTTTCTGCTTAATAGTTTTGAAGAAAATAAAACTAGAGCTTAAGAATATATGTACGTACATATGTAAATAAATCATTGGATACAGATTAACCAGACACCGGTGTCCCTGGAAAAAAATTCAACATTGTGTCTTATAATTTGTTGTTTTGTGCAATTGTAGGGTTAAATTGTGTTGAGTTCATATTGTTCTTGAAGATCATTTAAGACTTTGGCGTTAGTCTCCAGTCCACTATTAAGTCTATTTGTAACTTTGATGTACGAGTATTAGTACAGAAACTTCGCGATTTAGCAGCGTATTACCAGTATGGGTTTTGGCCAAATCGTCCTGTTTATTTAAGGGGCACATTGCGAGCTAGTTATTTTAAATTTTGAGATAGAATTGAGTATGTCGGAAACTACTTTGACTTTCGAGCTTAAGCTGAAAGAACGTTGCCCTGCACGACGATTAGCTTCAGAAGTAGAAGGGTTGAATAGGGTCTGATACTTTCGAGAAATTTCCCTAGCCGAGAAGGCAACCGCTCCTTCCTATAATTCTTTCTCCTTGCCAGGATTATAGTGTTATACAATACGCGCCGCCAACTATCCTGGCTGAGAGCTTATTCAAAAAGCTTAATCATGTATCCGAGTACCTAGTGTCCTCCGGATTTACCAACCTCATCTGCATGGCACATTGATTTTTTATCTGCACCACTCGGATGACCAAAACACTATCTTGCCAACCACAACCACACCTTTATTTCTCTTAAAAAAACAGTGGAAAGTAAGCCCTCCAGAAATAGGGCTCGGAAATGCTTCCTACAACCTACCCAGACAGGTTAAGGAGTCACTAGCACGCGTTAAGAAACAGAATCAGATGTGTTGGATAATGCGTTATTTTTAAATGTAAGTACAATATATATGACTTTTTTGAGTTGGTACCCAGATTATTTCACCGTGCAGTGTAGTGAAGGTACATCCACCGTCTAGCAGCCTAGGTGTACGGTACTCACCGCTAAGTAGTGCGGCTTTAGGATTAGGGTAATCTTGTAATATCGGTCAGCGAAAAAGGTGACACAGTCACCCAAAACAGACATTATTTCCAGAATCTACAAGCAAGGGTTATATGTGCATATGTTCACCTCTCCTTAGACAAGATTATAAAATGGGTACCAGTTAAAATGGTAACCATTTTCTTCCAAGTCTAACATGATCGTCCGGGTTCTGCCCCTTGCTGACGTGAAGGCGGATAGCTATAGGTATATATTGGGTTTATAACTTAATTCGTGCGGTTTTTTGTCAAAATTTGAACGTTTTTTTAAGAAAAACATGTACAATAGTATTATTCAAAGTATTGCCCATCTGAAGCTATGACTTTTTCCCATCTTTCTGGCAATTTGTGGATCCCATCCCAAAAGAATTGCGCCGGCTTGGCAGCCAAGAATGAATCAAGCCAATTTTTGATATTCTGCTCTGATGTGAACCGTATTTCAGTGAGGGCGTTCTGCATCGACCGGAACAAATGGTAGTCAGAAGGGGCAAGGTCTGGGCTATAAGGCGGGTGGGGTAAAACTTCCCATCCACTGTTTTCCAAATAGTTCTTAACCGGAATAGCAACGTGGGGCGGAGCGTTGTCATGATGGAAAATTATTGCCTCGTGTCTGGTCGCATATTCCGGGCGTTTTTCGGCTACTGCTCTCTTCAAACGGATTAATTGTGTTCGGTAGCGTTGTCCATTGATGGTTTCACCCGGTTTTAGCAGCTCATAATACAGCACACTCTTCTGATCCCATCAAATACAGAGCATTACCTTCGTGCCATGGATATTCGGCTTTGCCGTTGATTTGGCTGGTTGGACGGGTTTCACATATGATTTTTTGCGCTTGGGGTTGTCGTAATGGATCCATTTTTCATCACCAGTAACAATCCGATGCAAAAATGACTTCCTTTTGTGGCGTTCCAGCAGCATTTCGGACATGCAAAACCGCCTTTCGACGTCTCTCGGCTTGAGTTCATGTGGAACGCAATTTCCTTGCTTTTGAATATATCCAGCTGCTTTTAAACGTTTTGAAATGGCTGCTTGAGTGACACCCAAAGATTCTGCGAGCTCTTCTTGTGTTTGGCAACAATCTTCATAGAGTAATGCTTCCAGTTCTTCATCTTCAAACTTTTTTGGCTGCCCAGGACGTTCATCGTCTTCCAAGCCAAAATCACCACTTTTAAATCGCGCAAACCACTTTTGGCACGTTCGCTCAGCTAGCGCATGTTCACCATAAACTTCCACCAAAATACGATGACTTTCGGCAGCAGTTTTCTTCATATTAAAGTAAAGAAGAACTCCCCGCAAAAACACTTTTCAGGCACAAAGTTCGACATATTTGAGTGAAAAAAAATTATTGTTGTTTACCCTTCAAATGAATGACATATACTGAAATGACGTACAATGACAGTAGCTTTCCAACGCATGTTCCAATGGAATAATACAAGTTACGCCATCTCTTAGAAAACCGCACGAATTAAGTTATTGACCCAATAGTATGCAGCTGACAATATGTGGTGCTGGCCATAGGTCTGCTGATTTCCTCAAGTTGACGCATACTAGGGAAGCTATGACCAGGTGAACAATTCGAAGTCATGTCATGGAAACAGACACAAAGAAGACATAGAATACGATCATGGATCTTAGCAGAATCCTTTGGTTACAATATGATTGTGAAGTTACAAAATTTGTTTCTATTGATTTGACGCTCTTTACATACTTAGGCTTTACGACTTAGGGACAAGGCAAGCGAATGATTGTTGGTGATTTGAAAATTAGGCTTTGTTTGTTTCATTTTACTTCATGGTTAGTGTACGAACTAATTGCAGAGAATCGACGTGGTTTAGCATTCGATTGCGGTTTTCAAAATGTCTTCCATCCCTTCAAATTATTGTAGCGTTTTCCATGTCCAAATTATGTTTAAAGTGAAACGTAATAATTCCTAAGCATGTTACGATTTTTACAGATAACCAAGCCGCGACAAAGGCCGCTGTAAACTGACGTTAATATCTTAATGTTTAATATTCAACTATAGAATGGACACTCCAGGGAACTGTATGCTGTAAATATGTATGTATTTGAGGAGAATCGAGATATACCTCACGCTACTTGCAAATTTTTGCTTTAACCAATTCCAATCAATAGCTAAATCATAAATGATTGTACAGAATGATTTTGTTAAAAAGTTTGTACATCAGCACAGTAGTAGGTGTCAGTACAGGACACTATCCCACAGGCTGGGCCGCTTCTTTATTTTGATTTTTGTATGATCTGCAGAGACGAGGAGATAACTCGATACTTCTTTCAAAACTACTTAGCTCTATCCCTTAGAAGGACAATATATTTTTGGAGATTTTGTCCCGATTACCACACGGCTTGACAGATGCGAGTAGCGATAGAAATTCTAAGATCAAGTGGTATCACAATAAATCTACCTTGGTCTAAGTGTGGCTGCGTATATAGGGAAGCCGCTAGAAACTACCTACTTATTTTCTTGAAATATACTCACTAGTAGTAGTTGACAGGAGATTCTTGTCGTCCATCAGTGTGATCGCTCAAAATCTCAAAATCCTCGAAAAGCCTTATTCTGCTTGACCACAGCTGAAAAATACATTTAAAATAAAACAACAATTTCTTGCATATCCAGCAAAGGCTTGCTGTTTTATCCGCAGTAAAGGGCTGCTTTGGATACATTGTTTGGATAAATTCGAAGAGAGTACTGATGGTGTCAAAGTACATTTTAACTTCAGTTCAGTTTTTTTTATTGCTGAGTTTCTTTCTACTGTTGACAGCACGAACCCAAGCCATGATTATTTTTACGATTTCACTGCGTATCGTTTTTTGTGCTGCTGTAGAAAGATTTCGCGACAAAAAAATGCCTATTGTCGTCAAAATCGTTGCCTGATTCACTTGCATGACTCACTCCTCCAAGAAGGTATCACAAGTTACAACATACTTTCTATTAATTACATTCTATGACTAAATTTTTGCATTTCACATATGCAGATACCGTTTAATTTGTTTCACTTTTAATCCAATGGTGGTACATAGCAACGGCCACACTATGAAAACCTCAAAGCATTGTGTTTCCGTTGCAAAGAATAATATTAATGAACGTAACCTTTGCTTTGAAACTAATTTGAAAAGTCAAGGCTAACTTCGGACGCCCAACGACATTACAGACATAAATTATTTCCCAATTTCAGTTAATTATTATTCTGAACCAAATCTTTCCCACATACGAGTACTTACCATTCCCGCATACTACGATACTTTACAGACGAATGAAACCATTTCAACTTGGAAATGATTAAATCACAGAAACTTCTATAAAAAGATTAACTCGAAATCTTCTCTAATTTGTAAGCCGGAAGTTTCAAGTTCTTGACCTCTCTCTCTCGTCGAGTGGGAAATATACATCATCTCCACTTCACATGTGGACTTTTATTCCATCACGGGCATTGCTAGGCACCTGCTTAGCATAGAATCGCAAAAAAAAAAAATCGAAACCTTGTCCTACGAAAGAAAAATTCACAAAATTAATGAATATTTCACAATTAATGTCGAAAAAGTCAGAAACTTCTTTCCAAATGAGATTACTCCGACCCTCTTCCTCTCAGGAATTATAGCAAAATAAAACCTCCCGAGGCATGGATATTTCTTCAAATTTATCTCAAAACATACATCGATTATATTTACCAACACAAGAGGAGCATAATTAAAAATCATCATCATTCCATAACCAAAAATAGACAAATATAGCAATCAAAGGAGTGGGGATACGGCTATTACATTTCTCCTCTTCCCCAGCAGGAGATGGTTTAGCAGCGTCTTTAACCTCAAGCGACGAATTAATATTCCCGCCTTTTGCGATGATTGATTTTTTAGCTTGTGTTCCTTTTGCCGTTTATAAATCAGCGACACATTTACTTATATTTTGTTTTTATTAATTCACGATTGGATTAATTATAAATACACAGAGTGAGAATAAGAAAAAGATACTTTGACACAAGTGCATTCAGTTGGAAAAGTGAGCATAATGTCATGGAATTGATAAACTCATCCGATAATGATATCACTTTTGACTTCACTGATTAATTAATTAATTACATTTTTACATATTTTGCATTCGTTTTTCGGCAATGAGTATGATGAATATATTTACCTTGTCCCCGTCATTGACACTCAAATTAGGAGTTTCCCTTATGATTAATTCCTGGTTGCCCAAAAAAACAAACCAACAAAACACAGAATGACGAGGAAAAGGTGAATAGAATTTTAATTCAGCCCAGCGGAGGTGATTAAGTTATGTAAAGACAGATAAAGTGTGTGTGTTTGTAGTGGAGAGAAGGGAAAGCTATACGTTTGAGGAATCGAGCAATTTTTGTCGCGTGTCAATGAAGGGAAGAGGGTTGTTGGATAGATTTTTTTTTGTTCATTCGTTGGAGGTATAAATACAATTTTGAGGAGAAGAGGATGGATTTTATGGTGTACTAGTTAGGAAGTACGATTTTCAGGCTACATGGGTCGGGTTATATTATGAACTGAAGCAAATATTTCTTAAAACTTCCCCCTGCATTAAACTCCCTTTTTTCTGTTTCCATGATAAAGGGTACCAACTAGGTTTGTGCGCATGACAATATTGTCGAGAAGGTAGTTACTGACTATGGTTATAGCCAGACCGGTGTCAATATTCTGAAGAGGCTAAGGCTATTGAACTTCTATACTTGTTGCTTGAATGGAAGATATTATAATGCCTATAACCTTTAAATAACGACATAGTGAAAGGCAAGAAAAATAGCCGGTTATTAACCGTTTAACAGCTGCTAATTAACCATTTCTTCAAATAAAGATCATTTTTCTCAAAAACAATGACCCATGAACTATGAAACAATAATTCAATAGTGCGGTCAAGGGTTAAATATTTGATGGTATTTTTATTATAAGTACTGGATTGGATCGGAAGATCCTGGTAATGAAGACCGAGGAAATATAATTTAAATTCAGCTACTTAGGTGCGAGATATAGTTTATAAGATGTTTGCCTCTTCGTTTTTCGGACAATAAGGGAAGCAAATTGTTGTTTTCCGATTTCAAAATTTCTAGGTTTCATTGGCTTGGTTTGGTGCATAAACGATATTATATAAAAAATTATAAAAATCGGATAGAGTGAGTGAGGTTGCAAAAATCTTCAAAAATCATTCTCGTCACATGCCTAACTTAAGAACCATTCCACGGAATTTTGGGAAATTTGGTTGCTAGTTTGGAATGGTGTGTAGATATTTTCATACAAAATCATTTAAATTGGATAGAGTGGGAATAAGGGGTTTTACATATCTTTATGCCTAACTCAAGAAATACTGAAGGGGTTTGGATGGAATTTGGTTTCTAAGTTTGCTCTGATATGTGGATGAACAACATGAAGTGCCTGTGTCATTATTTGACATTTTTTTCTTTTTTTGTTTGCAATTATGAGGAAAATCCCTACTACATCCCTACTATCCAGTTCAAACACTTTAATAGATTCGACGTGAGAAGCGTCGGAGCAATGCCTATAAGCTCTATCTGTGATCAGAAAGTTTACAATATCGACACGTTCGAACATATTGCACTAACAACTTTTTACTCTTACTTTGCATATTCTTTTTTTCTCATTCCAAGATTGCTTTGAAAGTAACCATTATCCATTTCAGACGGATCGTAATTTTTCTGTATGTTTTGTTTGTGCAACGCAATATTTCCATGAAAAAAATAATAATTTGCAAAGTCAAAGGTTTTAATGTGGTTGAACGGGAGGATCCCCAGCGGAAACATCGAGAGTTGAATGAAGGTCATCTTTGATCCTGTGCAGAATTAATTTAGCTATTATTGCGGCAACACAAATACCAAAGAGTAAGGTAAGGAAAAAATTGTGAAATGGGCGTTTATATAGCGTTATAAACAGAATTCCTCCTTTTTGTAATGAATTTGAACACTATCCATTAGTCATCTCAAGGGTATCGCAGGTACACAAATAGCATTTAATAATCAAACAAAAACAAGTCATAGTAAAATAAAGTGCACGCCGGGTCGCACGTACTTGCACTTGGAGTTCAAATTTAAACAAAATCTTTTTTTTTTTAAAGAATCGTTAAAAATAAAATAAAAAGTGAATATTTTCCAAAACTTTTTTTTTTTTTTTTATTAATATATCCTTTAAGTACAAACATAGATACAAAAAATTCATTTACAATATTCAAATTTAAATGAAAGACTTAATGGATACAAGAATAATACAGTCATTCTGTAGTCATGAAATGACTAGAGGCGAATGACCGTTTAATATCTCTTACTTCTAAAATTGTAAGATTGTGGGGTAAGCGTATAATTTTATCTAAACTACTTAAGTAACAAATTACACAATGTCAACCAATTAATAATGAAAAAAAGAAAAGAAAAAAGTTCGTTTTACTAAACCATATTTAAAAAGCCATTTTTTTACTTTATTTAAAAATAAGCTACGTACAGTAAGGATTCGAATATCGTATGGCAATTTATTAAAAAGCTTAGGTGCTGAGACAGTAAAAAAGTTCGTATGGTAGGTTCTATTTGAGGCAGGCACATTAACTAAAACTTGGTTATTTACGCTCAGATAATGTGTGTTTGACCTTCGAATAGTACAAGTGTAACCGCTTCGCATAAAGAATATTTTGAGTACTTTATAGACATATAGATGTTTTAATGGTAGAACACGAAGGTGATAAAACAGCGGCCAGCTATTTGTGAATCTATTTTTTTTTTTACAGATAATCCTGATTATATGCTTCTGAGCTATAACCAGGGGTTCAAGGGTGTTATAGTAGGCTCCTCCCCAACATGTTAAACCATACCCTAGCCTCGAGTTTACAAGTCCGTAATATATTGTTAGTAAAAGCTTTTTTGAGCAATATGGTTTCACTTCATATAATCTTGTACATGTCAAATATTCTTCAAATACCAGCAAAACAGATTAAGTCATAATCGAGAAATTGTTTTTTAGGCTGCAGTCGTGCGAACAGACAAGTCGAATTTTTTCACGAAACCAATTGCCAAACAGCACCGCAAACCTCATACCCAAACCATCACAGCTGTTAGATAGTATTTTCACAACAAATTCCGTCGTCGCAGTTCTACCTAATTAACTAATTTACGCATATTCTGATCAACGGAAGCACAATTGTCCACTTCCCCTTTTATGTCGGTCTCTTCGTAATAATCAAGTCACTTTTGTTTCCCCTAACAGTGGTTGGTCACATTACATTTTCACTTCACGTATCATGAAAATACGCACTTCATATCGACGTTTTTCCGATCCATCACTTATCTATAAGCTGTCACTTATAGGTTTGGTGGAATCTAGGTACCATATCCTACCTTTATGACCTTTCATGTGTAAACATCGATTGTTCTGTCATTTTCAATGCAAATGACTAATTCCGATTTCTGCCGATGCAGGCGAATTCATACCTCGAGCAAAACAACCTAAATTCTCATTCTCATGACTCAACACCGCACCCATGGGACGCGATTTGGGAATCCGGGACTATAAATGGATTTCCCATGCATTTTCATTTGTCATTAAATGACGATGGTGTACTAATGAACATCGAGTCACACACACACTACCATCATAGGTTTGCTAAAATGAATGCAATTAATTCTGAATTATGAAACTTCACGAATTTGCTCTCGAAGAAATGTAGAAGAGGCAAACTTTTAAGTGTTCCTAATTATTGAAAGCCGGCTGTAGTTAAGAGTGATTTCTATAATAACTTTTGCCTACCAAAATAGAGAGGAGTACTAAAAGTGTGTGTACAGACAAAAAATGAAACTCACATTTTAATGAGAGTTCTTTAAAAAGTCATTAAATGTTAAGTAAGTACGCAGAGTGTTTGCGTGATGATGATAGTTTTAAAGTTTCCTAAGCGATTTACGAGCACTTTTTGATTTGTTGAGGTGTTAAATGAATTTTTAATGAATTATTTGTTTCCAGAGATAATGAGGGACGGCAGAGACAAGATGTGAGAAATTTTAATTAAATTCAAAGTGGGAGGTTCAAGTAGATTGTTCTCACGGTTCGGCTAAAACGGAGGCATAGACTTTCGATCATCGCGGATGATAGTTCAAAAGGTACCAGGCTCAGAGAAAAAGGTAGAGGAACTACTATAAGAGATCGATATTTATTGGAATGGGTGAAGAGTTATAAAATCCTTTAGTTCGCCGTTCAAAGTAAAGATAGACATAAAGCGAATGCAATGTCAAATTCACTTCAAGCCTTTGGGCAACTACGGGCAGAAATAACACAAGAAGCCATTTAACATCTCTTAGGCGGACAAATTCCAAATTATTTAACAAAAAACACTTTGAGTCTTGAATTACCACAAATGTTGAATATCGAGCAGATTATTCCTGCTGAAATTGGAGTAAGTGGGAATTCAGAGGTAACACAGTAAGAATACAGACTTAGCGATCTCAGGTTCTTTCCGCAACAAGGGCTCGAAAGCGTATACGTAAGTTCTATAAAGTTAATCATAATATAGGGTGACCAGATGAGAACGATAGGAAAGAAATTTAAATAAAACAACAACGGTGTGAGATATCAAATTGATTCTGGCTTTATTTTGAAGCTACATTCATTGCCATTATGTATGGAATAGCCCATAATTTAAATGGCCGCCTCAGCTTCGCTGGCAGTGCTTCAAGCGGTCGGTCCAATTCTTGATGACTCGGTCCAATATGTGCGGCGCTATTCCGGCCTCAAGCTCGTTCAAAGTGGTTGGCTTGTTAGCGTAGACTAAGAACTTGACGTAGCCCCAGAGAAAATAATCGAGGGGTGTCAAGTCGCATGATCCCAGCGGCCAATGGATGAACTCTCGCCGTGAGATGACCCAGTCGCCAAATTTCTCTTTCACCAGTTCGAGCGATTCGCCGCTTGTATGGTATGTAGCGCCGTCTTGTTGGAACCACAGCTCTGATATATCGATGTTGTCGAGGACCATTAACGGTAACGGTGTCTCTTTCCTCATTTCGAAAGAAATAAGTTCCGATGATGCCGCCGTGCCATAAACCGCACCAAACAGTCAATCTTTGTGGATGTATTGATGTTTGGTCGAATACTCGTGGATTGTGGTCGCTCCAATAACGGCAATTTTGCTTGTTGACATAGCCGCTGAGCCAAAAATGGGTCTCGTCCGAGAAGACGATTTTTTGGTCAAAATCCGGATCTCCTTCCAACATTCCCAGCGCCCAATTAGCGAACTCACGGTGTTGTCTATGGTCGTCCGGCTTCAATTCTTGCGTCAAACTTATACGGATGTAGGCCCAAACCCAACCGCAAAATAAGCCTGGTTGACTTTCGGGCGATGCCCAATTCAGCTGATCGGAGCCGAATCGACATTTCTGGGTCTTCTTCGATACTGGCCTCTACGGCAGCTATGGTTTCTTCACTTCGCACCGATCTCTGTCTGGTTGGTGGCTTAAGGTCCAAAAGAGTATAATCACGCTCAAACTTTGTCACGGTGCGACGAATTGCCTGCGCACTGAAGCCATGATGACAACCAACCTCACGACGAAATTCACGTTGCGTATTTACAACTGAGCCGGAATTTCGATAATATTTTTTAATAATTTCCACACGTTTAGGAAGTGTCAAACGATGCATGATGGAATGGCAAACCTTACTGAATATTTTGACAGCTGTATGTCATTGGTAACTTTGACAGCTGCTGAAACATAACAATTGGAAAAGCTATCATTGCTATCTGGTAACCCTTTACGATTTAAGTTGGTCAATTGGGATGACACCAGCATTTGTTGCCGACAATAAACTAAGAAATAAGACTTCCACCGAGCATCCAGCACAGCGGTAACATTCATGGAAAACTATGAGTTCGAAATGAAGTCAGATACCGGTTTTTTAGAAAATTTTGGAGACATTTTTTTAATATTCTGCATCCTTACTATGTGTATGTCTTTTAAAGTTTATTAACGCAGTGACGGAGAGACAAGAAAGGGTATAGAGGAGAATTAGAAACTAGATAGGAAATGACTTAGCTAAACTAAAAACTTGGTGCTAGCAGTACGTGTTGGCATTAATAGGAGAAAAAGATTAGCAAGACCAAACTGCAAATTTCTATTCAATATTCGCTGCTTGTTTATTTGTAAATAATACTTATTCACGGCTAACATTTATATCTAAAGACCGTTCCACCATCCATAGCCCCATCCGCGACCCCGAATTTAAAAACTTTTTAGATTAAAATAATAACGGTCCTTTCTTAGGTAAAGTAAATTAATTTTCTTATTTGAAACTCTAGCTGGAATTTTTTGCTGGAATTGTGTTCTGTTGTTGAACCCGGTAGATAGCTGCAGTTGCGGTACCAAAAACTCGTCGATCATTCGGCAGTTACTGTCTCTTGCTGGTTGAAAAGTAAGGGCCAATAATGCCTCGAGTAGAAAAAATAACTGTCGTTTTTGGGCAATGCAGACGTTTTTGATGGCGTTCCCTAGGGTTGCAGGGGGACGACTATCTCATGTTCTGTTTATTAACATACCCATCGATATGAAAATGTGCTTCGTCAGTAAACAATATGTTTCCAAACGTTCCTGCTGTTTGAAAACATTTCAGTATCATTTTCGTTAAGGTTTCTCGTAAAGAATAGTCATTATCTTTCAGAAACAGCATGTTTTGCATTTTGTATTGGTGAAACTAGTTTCTTTTTAAAAATAACGTGCACTTTTGATTTTTTATTCCAGTACTGTTTAATTAAAAATTTTAATATTGGCTGTAGCTGTCAAGGCGTCCGGAGAGGTTTTTGATTTGTCCTCATTAAAGAATCAAAACAGACAACAAATGTCCTCCACAAAATATTATATAATATAGATATACTCGTATACGACTTTGTGAGGACATTCGAAAAAGGAAAAGACAGCAGCAACGTCAGTGAATGACTGATGCCAATTCGTCAGAGTTACTTTGTGAGCTGCTGGATATAACAACGAAATCAGAAATAGATCCTGCGATCTGCTTGATGACACCTGCAACTTGTGCTTAAATAATGTCGTGGAAATCATCCTTAGCTATTTAAATGCTAATATCGGAAAAGTAAATGACATTTGAGTTACTCAGAGTCTTTGAACAAAAACAGCGACAAGAAAAGCACAATCTAAAGAGAGAAAATATGCAAGAGTGCATACTCCAGGAATGTGAAAACATGAATGGGAACGGGACCCTCTAAATTAAATCGTTCAAGCAGCTTAGCGGGGTCTAAGCAGTAACCATTACATGTAAGGTGAATCTTTTGGTTGACACTTACAATAATTTATATTTACATGGCTGAATAATCAGTTTTTTAAGCTCCTCAATAACAATGAAAAGCAACCAACCCGGAAGATACACAATTGAAAACAGATGTTACTACGCCAAATCTTGCAGAAGACTTTTAAATGTCGAGCCAATACCATCTACTTATTAATTTTAAGTCTGCGAATGACAATGTTGTTGGTTAGAATATCGAACAATTTACATAATCTCTACATAGTTCTCGCTGCTTTGACAGAAAAGGTAGAAATAGAAAGAACATTTTTATATTCGTACAACTAGATGATTTTGACAAGGCCAAACACTATCGTTTAACTTATTCAATATTGTGTTTAGACCAAGTGCTGAAAGACCTGCAGAAGCTTGACGTTCGGAATGGAAGGCACATCTCTCAGAATCAAAACAGTCACGGTTGTCACTTTGGTTGTTTTTAAACAAATTATATTACTTTGTTTGCGTTTGGTTATTTTGTAATTTTCTTTCATCCAAAATATAATATGTTATTTTTGCATCGAAAAGATGTAAAAATTGCTACTGAAGTCAGCCATAATTACACAATATATATATATGCATGTATGTGTGTGCTGTACATATGAGATGAACTTTAACTCAAATATTGAAATTAGACTAGTAGGTAGGTTTGTAGAAATACAAAGGAACAAATTCTGGTTCCACCTGCAGATACTAATTAGCAAACATCAATTATACTCATTGTCGTTATTGTTATCTCGTTATCCATTTTGAAAGTCGAACAATTTTTGATCCGTTGGTTTGTTTGTCCCTTCACTCTTATATAAGTCGATTGTACACGGAAGCTACGCAAAAGAGATTGAAATATGACTTTAAGTCACTATCTTGTAGTCTGTGTACGATTTTCTCGTTTTTATTTCATGCATTCATTACGAAATTCAATTCGGAATTTCATCTAGAGAAGTCGAGAAAATCGTACAAAATCAAGCCACTGGCGAGAACGACATTTGTACCTTAGCATTGTTTCTCTTTTGATGTGCGCTAGACTGCAGCCTAAACGGCTGGACGGATTTACTTCGATCTTAATATCTAGGGTCTGTCACAATTCGAAGCCAAATCACAATTTTCATTCTAACCTCAAAATTAATGGTACTTTACTTAAGGCTAACTTTGGAGGAGTAACATTTCTAACGATTTCGATAAAAATTAATATCTGACGTTTACAATAAGATTGCATACTCAGTTTTTCGCTAAAAACTCGAATAACACACTTTACTTCTTAGCGGACTTCGGTAAATTGGTCACATCTTAGTTACAGCTACGGTTTTATTCAAAATTGATATCTATAAGTCATTTTAAGCACACATACATATGAGGGGACATAGGTTTTTAACACATTTTTCTAAATTGAATCGCCTCTTTACTACTTTGCATATACAGGGGACGTCACGTGCAACGACCACGGCTATAACGACCAATCCTTTGACCGATGTTATATACCATATACTCTGACTTTTTTTTAAATCTGAATAATATTCGATCGAACAAACATATGGAGAAAGTACGTTCGACTCAGTCGTGCCCTTGGTGAGAAATAGGCCCTTGCAATAACGCTTCTCATAACAATATCTGACAAGACGCTAGGCCTGACCAAGCGAGTTTCGTCTTCAAGATTCATATTACCGATTCTAAACCCAGTGAACTATCTTCGAATGGCACAAACATCCACAGTGCTTTGCAACAAAACTGTGCTTTATGAGGTATTATAACCGAGCTAGAACTAGTAAAGCATAGTATGTCGGAAATGATTCCTATGTAGGGCTATCTGAATAAGGATCACGGGACAAAGATTTGGTTCTTATTTTTGAAGCATATTCGCGTGTTTGAGTTTAGAAAACCATGTTTTGCAACAGTCGCAGCTTGCCGTGTTCTTCCACGTTCTGCGATTTGTTATGAAAAAAGCAGTTGTTGACGCCCAGAGAGTCACGATTGCTTCATTGTTACGGAAGGCCCGCAATGAAAATCTCAACGTATCTGCATATACATATTTAATTTACAGTAGTAGTAACAGCAGTTGCTCATATTAGAATCAAACAGTCTTCAACAAACTTATGATAGACATGTATACATCCGGACACAGAACTGGCCGTCTGTCTTGGAGAACACTACTAATGCGGTGGCCGTGGTGTAGTGGTAACATCATCGCCTGTCACGCTGTTGATTCACGGTTCGAATCCTGATGTCAAGAATCATCTATTTATTTCGCATGAAATAAATAAAAAAAGTCTACTGTAAAGGCATAACACTGGCAGTAGGGTGGTCTTATGGCTAAAATGCAACTTGATCGTGATGATGACATCAGGAGGACGGAAAAAATACTGTGAATCATAAGCAACGGCAATAATAGCGAAAACAAACAAAATACTCCCCAGTTATCTGGACAGCCACCCTTGGAGTTTACAGAAACTTAATACCACCTGAGTTTCAAACTACACCACTCTGTCTTTCTCTCTGTCACTTCCCCTTTCCACAAAAACGAACGTGTTCTAAAAATTAGTATAAGGGTATTCATATCCCCTTTAACACGTGCAAATTACAAAAAAAAAATGCACTACAGCTAACACTCTGTCTAGGGGCTACGAATATTGATTTTACCAACGAATCACATAATCAGCTGGAAAAACACTACTCATACAGAGAACAAGTATGTACAGGGGCACTTTCCCTAATTCCGAATACTTATGTAGGTCTAATATCAAAACTTAAGCAATGTCAATGAGTATGGAATTAGGGTTTCTCAAACAGCATCCCAGTGTTTCGGTGTACCGTAGTAATCCCGGATCTCTTACCTAAGGATCCCGGGAAAAAAATATTTCAAACATATAAGATATGTAAATATTCACTTTTGCTGCAAAAAGGCTTTGTTTCTAATGCGTTCGTAGGACACATGTGTAAATAAAAAAAATTCGATCGATATTTATATAAATATTGGACACTATTTTGTGCGAAAGCCTTAATAGTTAATTATTTGTGCCGAAAACTTTTTCTTACTACAATGAATGTACTAGTCGTCGGTTAAACAGTAACAAATTGTGAGCACAATAGCGGTTGTGACGAACGTTGTATTTCCAATATACATTAGATTACATCATTATAAATAAATGTGTATTTCTTGTAGGTATGAAGTATTCCAAATATCTTAATGACGCGCTTTATTTGTTAAGCAGCTTTATTTCTTTATTGCTTAGATTTAAAGCAATTACAGTTATAAATAATACGTAATATCAATCTCTGCTGGGCAGAGCAACGTAAGTTCCGATGAAATATAACAGTTCTACAGGTATATTTCAAAAATCCCACAGGTGTTTCTTAAATACCCTTACAAATCACCAATCTACAACTGTAGAGAAGGGGGTACAATTTAAACCTGCCTATCGAAGACTGCCATTTTTATTAAAACATTGAAGACTGTTTTTATTTTCTTTTTAAAAAAATCGAGATCTGACAAGTTCATAGTACAATAACAGTTTTCATGTCAATGCTTAATTTCTATTGGACACCGATTGCCCTCAATCCCAACACTAAACCGAGAAAGAGATTGCACCTGACGCCATTGATAGTCAATCATTTAGAAACGAAATGAATACCAATGGAGCAGAACATAAAACACTAGTAACAGTTTAAGTTTAAAACAAATTAGTTTAAAACAAATTTTCCTCAACACAAAATTTATCAGTAAATATACAGTCAGTGTAAATAGTCTGCGCACATTATATCCTCTTTTATAAAAATTCACGCTTATATTTTCATAAGAATTTGGGATATTTCTATGTAGGAATGACAGCAGGATTCCTTTGTACATTATGTAAAGGGTGGTTAAATTTTAAGGGCCGATGTTGAATGTGAACCACACCTAAACGTCGTTTTTTTCTGCATTTCATTTGACATTTCTCAATTTCAGACTAACTCAATTTGAACCATGGAAAGATACACAATCGAGCAACGCGTTAAAGTTATTCAGGCTTATTATGAAAATGGGCGTTCAAATCAAAATGCATATCGTGCATTTCGTGATTCTTTCGGTCAATTTAATCGCCCAAATGTGCGTACAATCGGAAAAATCGTGCAAAAATTTGTGCAAACCGGGTCTGTAGGAGATGTGAAAACACCAGTGCATGCTCGTACAGCTCGTACTGCAGAAAATATTGCTGCTGTTCGCGATAGTGTGGCTGAAGAGCAGTCCACCTCAACTCGTCGTCGTGCCCAACAATTGCACCTCTCACGCTCGTCGTTGATGAACATTATGCATAAAGACTTGCATTTACGCGCTTACAAGGTGCAATTGACTCAAGAACTAAAGCTTCTTGACCATTTCAAGCGTCGTCAATGGTCACAATGGTGGCAAGAAATTGCAACAGTGGATGATCAATTTTCGAAGGAAATCATCTTCAGTGATGATGGCATTTTAAACCTCAGTGGATTCGTCAATAAGCAGAATTGCCGCATTTGGGCGAATGATAATCCAAGAGTGATTGTCGAAAAACCAATGCACCCACAAGGAGTGACTGTTTGGTGCGGTTTATGGGCTGGCGGCATCATCGGGCCGTATTTTTTCCAAAATGAGGCCGGTCAGGCAGTTACTGTGAATGGTGTTCGCTATCGTGAGATGATAACGAACTTTTTATGGCCCGAATTGGAAGATATGGATGTGGACGATATGTGGTTTCAACAGGATGGTGCCACTTGCCACACAGCTAACGAAACAATGGCTCTTTTGCGCGACAAATTCAATGGCCGTGTTATCTCACGTGGTGGCGATGTCAATTGGCCGCCAAGATCATGTGATTTGACACCGTTGGACTTCTTTCTTTGAGGTTATTTGAAAGAAAAGGTGTACGTCGATAAGCCAGCAACAATTCAAGAGCTAAAGGATGAGATAATTCGGCACATTAACGGCATAGAACTTCAATTATGCCTCAGAGTCATCGAAAATTTGGACCATCGGATGGAGGTGTGCCGCCGAGGTCGCGGCGGTCATTTGGCCGATATTTTGTTCCATACATAATTGAACCATACCAATATTATCATAATAAAAAGAAATGACAGTAATTTCCTAAATAATTTGTGTTTTATTCAAAATCAACATTGGCCCTTAAAACTTAACCACCCTTTATTATCTGATATTGCACATTCATGAAATTCACTGGCGCCATTTATCTGAACATACCACTGAAATTTAAGCACAAAAAGTCTGCGTACAGGATAATTCCCGTTACTGTTTTCGAGCTTTGCTTTGATTTTATTTTAAAAAAGTCTTAGTGTTTTATTTTTTTCGTAGTGTTAACTATGAATAAGGAAATTTCGATAGATATTCGAAAACTGATAGAAAAACTGCGTTCAGAAGGGAGAACTTTAAGGGCAATCGGGCAAATAGTTGATAAACCACATTCGGCGGCCCAAAGAGTTTTGGAAAGCTACGCAGTAACTGCAAATCTCAACTCAAAGTATAGTTCTAGTAGACCACAGCTGCTCATAGCAAGAGAAAAACGGTCTATTTTATCGGAAATAAAAGCGAATCAACGAATAAATGCCCCGAAAATAGCTAGGTAGTGGAGGAAAAGTTTGACAAGGCAATAGGTAGTGGTACCGTTAGAACGCTCTGGAAGAAAAAAAACATTTATTTTAAAAACCAATAAAAAAAACGTATTGCATTTGTCAGCAGCCATATTGACAAAGCCAAGAGTTTTTGGAATGATGTACTTTTTTCAGATGAAAGCAAATTTTGCATTTTTGGCCTGAATGGGCGCGGTATTGTATGGAGAAAACCAGCAACTGAGTGGAATAAAGAAAACCTATTGCCAACAGTGAAGCACGGCGGTGGTGGGGTCATGATTTGGGGTGTATGGCAGCAAATGGGATCGGAAACTTGGAATTTATCGAAAGCACAATGGATAAATTTCAGTATTTACATATTAAAAAAAAAATATCCCTGAAAGTGCTATAAACTCGGCTTGGGTAATAATTTCCTGTTTCAACAAGATAATGATCCTAAGCATAAGGCTTATATAGGTAAGCTTTGACTACTACGAGTATATAATATCCCAAAGCAGTTACATACACCTCCGCAATCACCTGACCTTAACCCCATAGAACATCTAGGGGAAATGCTGGAACGGCGTATCTGTCAACACAGCATAACATCCAAAACTATGCTTAAAGAAAAGTAGCTTGAGGAATGGTGCAAGATAGACCCAGAAGATACGAGACCGTTGGTTGATTCAATGAGAAAACGGTTAAGTGAAGTCATATTCAGGCGAGGGTACCCAACAAAATATTGGAGAAAATGTTATTGTTTATTTTTGTTTCACTTTTCCTTAATGTACGCAGACTTTTCTTTACGTTATTATTTGTTACGCGTTAATTGAATTCATTGTTTTATTAAGACTACATGAGTTATATTGATTTTTTATTATCGTGTCATTAAATTAAACTTATCTCTATTGAATCCAATAAAAAATAATTTTGTTGATTTAAATTATTTTTTTTTAACATTTAACTATTTTCTGTGTTGTGTACGCAGACTTTTTACACTAACTGTATGTCAACAATGTTTCACAAATGACAGAAATATCACACTTGTAGAAAACTCCTGTAAAATTATTATTTATTTTTACAGCTGTGAAAAGTATTTGTGAAACACCTGTGTACACCTGGTACATGCACATTGTTATCCAATTTAAATTTGATTAGTTATAAATAATTTCTAAAAGTACCTCATGTAGTAGTGTATTATGTGCTCAGATACTTTTTTAATGCAGTGAATAAAGCAACATCTTTACCCTATGTCTCTCCTCGCCTTTTAATATTTACAGATTCTTTTTATTCATTACAAAAATACGTAGTTACAAAATGGCTCTAACAATTTTTGTTTTATAATTGGCGCGCTAAAGGGGTTTTGGATACCCTTATAGTGATTTACACAGCGCGGGGATTAAGGAAATGAGGGGTGAGATAGAGATAGGAGATACTGATGCATGTTTGTTTTAAATTCTATAAATTGCAATAGAAAGGAAAGATAGAGCTTGGTAGAGCTGTCTACTGATACTTTGCCGTTTCAGTTCCACGCCCGAAGAGGACGGACGTGAGTTAGGAAACAAATATGAAAAGCTGAGGGTACTGCCATCAGCGAAGGAATGAATTGGATTAGAAATAACAGACAAGAGAGTCAGAGACAGAGCAGAACACTAGCATTTATTTGGTAAATGCTTTTGAAATATAGAGTGCAACGATCTTACTTTCACCACCGTGGTGGTGAAAATAATTTGTCCGACTTTTTGGTGCAATATGCCATCAATCACCAGTAAGCTGACGATTTATCATCGTTTCCATGACCTTGGAAATAAGGGACATAAGTGCAATGGGTGGTCAGTAGCTGGAGGGAGAAGAAGATTCTCCTTTTTTTGGGATAGGTCCTGTGTCAGTGGTCACTGAAGAAAACGTCGGAAAAGTTGAAATTGAAATTGTTTCTGACTCAGGCATGTGAAGCGGTCGTACGGAAGCGACGTGGAAAACTCAGGCACGAAGTTTTGTTTTTGTAGAAAGACACAGGTTTTTCAACGATAGACTACCCACTCTACAGCCCAGACTTGGTCCCGAGCGAGTTTTTATTTTTTTCCAATTTGAAAAAGGGGTTACGAGGCCGGAGATTTGCAGATGAGGACGAGATCGAGGCGGCCGTAGAAAATCGGACCTCTTCTTTCACGTAGCTGCAAAAAGTGCAGCAAGCAGATTAGCTTTGTCTAAAGAGATGACAGCTGGAATGTCATTGTAAATGAGCGTCGGGATAGATTTCTGGCTCGTTTACTCTTTTTTCGGTTTTCCTCAGATGAATTGGCCTTATATGACCGAAAGCTCAACACCCAGCTGTGGTAGCCAAAGCTGCACGAGCCTAATGGTGTTCAGAAACATTTCAGGCAAAACCTGGGGATTCAACCCAGCTACACTGAGATGGACGAACACCATGATGGTCAGGCCGATTATAACTTTTTGATTAGGACTCATCCCTCTACTCTTAGTACTATCATAGAAAGGATTGTCAAAGAAAATGTACTAAAAATAATCAAAGAGGACTAGCCCAGGGATGATAAGGTGAAGAGATACTGGTTCGAGAGAAAATTCAACTGGATGCTGGGCAGCAAAAGAGAATAGAGCAGTGAATTCGGGATGTATCGACTCAAACAAAATACCATAAAGTGGTACACTGACAGATTCAAAACACCCACAAAAGCTGGAGCAGGTGTATACGGTCCCAGAACCAAGTACTTGGGAGCCATGGAAACATACCCAGTATCTTTCAAGCAGAGCTCTACGAGATCGAAAGATCTACGCCTTCTTAAATGTCAATTTAGCCTCGATAGGAAGTATCGCGTCGAATAGCCAGGCCGCCATGAATACCTTAAGCCCTCATGAAATCAGGTCTACACTGGTATGGGAGTGCCTTGCCAAATTAAACTGAGTGAGAATAACAGAGTCACCCTCTACTGGTCACCAGGCCACGTTGGAGTAGAGGGATATGAGGCTTCTAATGAACTAGCAAGAAAAGGCTCAGAGACCGCTTTTACCCGTCCGGAACTATTCTGCGGGCTGGGACCGTATACAATACGGGAAGAGCTAAGGAAGAAGGAAGAGCTAAGGAAGAAGGAAGAGCTAAGGAAGAAGGAAGACTCTAAAAGAATCAAACTTTGGGAAGTACTCCTTCAGCAAAGGCAGGTCAAAGACCTTCCCGGGTATTACAACCGAAAAAGAAAAAAAGGTCTGTATAAAGATTAATAAAAACCGGCTTCGCATTCTTACAGGCTCAGTTAATTGAACATACTGAAAGATGATTTGGCATATTTTAGGATTGACTGGTAAATGACACTTTCAGGTGGACAACGTCCCAAAGCACAAGTTGGATTTTATAATGCTAAACAAACAATTTCATTTCCAACAATAAAAAACTGTTTTGTCTAGCTTGCAGAAGTATAGCCGCACGATATAAAAACTGCAATTTCTTTGCAATTTTCATTCAGTTTTTATTGAGAATTTGACAAATAAGAATGCCGCGTGGTATGCATTTAACGGAAGTAGAAAAGGTCAAAATTCTGACTTTTCGCGAGGATGGTTTGGGCTTTTGAGCAATCGCGAAGAAAATATCAACATCGGACCGTGTCATTCGAAATTTTTTACAAGACCCGGGGTCTTATGGTACAGCAATCTGACCTGGCTGTCCACAGAAGCTTACAAGTCGCGATCAAAGGCGAATAATATAAAGGCTTCGTCCAATTCAATGCGTTCATTGCCAGAAATTCGGAGTGAATTAGATTTAAATGTTTCGGTTTCGACGGTTTCGCGTACAATAAAACGCATCGGATTAAACGTCCGAAGCAAAATGGTGCCTGCTCCAAGTCTAGCAGCAGCCCACAAGGAAAAGAGAGTGGAATTGGAAAACCGTAAGTAACATTACTTTCATATTTATTTTTTTTTGTTTAAATATTATTTTTAGCGAAGAAAAGAAGTTTAATCTTGATGGACCAGACGGCTTTAATGGATATTAGCACGATTTACGAAAGGAACCAAGGTTTTTTTCGAAGAGGAACTTCGGCGATGGAAGTTGTATGGTATGGGGGCTTTCTGCGCTCGCGATAGGGTTTCACTTGCTTTTACCTCCACAAAAATGGATAGAACTTGGTACCTTGGCGATTTCCTCATGTTTTTCAACAAGATAATGCAGCAATTCACGTTAGTCATCGAAATTTGGAATGGTTTCAAGCCCAAGATTGATAAAGTGGCCGGCACGTTCTCCGGATTGTAATCCAATAGAAAATCTTTGGGAATAATTACACGCCCAGTTTATTCGCGGACGTTGCTGAGCTCCGAACATCAATTATGGATGCATGGAACTCCATGAAGGATTCCATACTAAGAAAACTAATTGAGAGTACTCGTCCCATATCCTAATATCTGTAAAAACAGTTAGCCAAAATAAAAAAAAATTGAGAAAAATGTAATGCTTGCTAGACGAAACAGTTTTTTTATTGCTGGAAATCCCAAAAGAAAATATCGGGGATTTTTTTTCGTTGCTCTAATTACTTGTTAATTGATGCCATAAAATAAAAAAATAATAAAGGACCTGTAACGGTTTAGAGTTTCCTGGAAAAGGCTTTTTACAGGGTGCGGTTAAAAGTATAACCAAAGCAAAACACTGTATGTACTTTCATATTTTAATGTTCGCAGCTGTACAGCTATGGCAAAAATAATAGCAACACTTACTACTTTTCTTTAGTATTGTACGTAGCGGTATTCGTTTGTTGGATTCTAGGAAAGCAAAGCACTAAAATGTTACGGTAAACTTGTTGTCAACACATTATTGTGTAAAAGCAGACAAAAAAGAAAAAAATGCACGATGAGTAGCAATTATTCTGTGACAAGGTACTGTATTAGTTGGTCAAGAAAATAGCAACACGCAAATTTAAATTTAAAAGGAACCGCTTTTGAACTAAAACTAGGAAATAAATTGGTAGGTTTTATTAATTAAATAGTGCCCTGATAATTTAATGCTATTTTAAATTATTGTTCTGCATTTAGAAAACATAATTATGGGCAGAGGAAAGCATTGCTCGGAAGTTAAGCGAGAAACCATTTTGGCTCTACGCAATCAAGGCCAATCGAACCGATGTATCGCAAAATGACTCGGATGTTCACCAGGAATGGTTTTTAATGCTCTACACGCCAGAAAACTTTCGCGACCACAGGACGCCCATCAAAAATGTCCACAAAAGACAAAACAGCGCTAATAAGGAAAGCCAAAGTGAACCCTTTCATGTCGCCCAGAGAATTAAAACGTGAAACAGGACTTGAAGTGAGCGCCAGGATAATTCGCCGAACTCTGGTGGATGCGAAGTTATACGCTCGAGCTCCGAGGGAAGTGCCACTGCTGAAAAAAATACACAGAAACGCATTGCCTTTGCATAAACTCTACCAAGTGCCACATTATCCCCTTCAGGCAGCGAAGCAGTGGAGAAACGTGCTTTGGAGCGATGAAACTAAGAATAACATCTAATAAGCACTTTGTTCGTCGCCCAGCAGATGAAGAATGCAATCCAAGGTACACAAAACCCACTGTGAAGCATAGAGGTGGTAGTGTAATGATATGGGATTGATTTTCTTGGTGGGCCTTAGCTCCGCTTTACCTCATCGAAGGCATAATAACCAAAGAAAAGTATGTAGACATACTACAGAATGTAATGCTTCCATTGGCCGAAGAAAATATACCGCAAAAATGCCAGACAACGAACCCAAGCATTCGGTAAAGCTTACAAAACTCTGGTTTGAGCAAAATAGTGTCGATGTTTTGCAGGGGCCTTCTCAATATCCAGACTTAAATCCGATTGAGAACCTCTGGACCGAGCTGAAGATTGATGCTAATAAACACCACCCCTCAAACAAGCAAGATCTTTGGAGAATCCTCTAGGAAGTTTGGGCTTCAATGACTTTGAATAAATGTCGCAAATTAGTCGTTTTGAGCCTTCTTTTAAAAATATACTAAGCACAATACATTATCTGAATGTTTTTCTCTGTTATTACTGGTGTTACTATTTTTTTGTCCAGCCAATTACGCTATCTGAAGCACATTAGTTAAGACTGATAAAATATACTTTCAACTATACAACTTATTGTACATAGGATATGTTGTAAACATATTTGTCAGTAAGTTGAAACTAAAAAAAGTTTCTAATGAAATAGGAGTTATTTTAACCACTCATGAAAAATAATAAGTGTTGCTATTATTTTAACCATAGCTGTATATACTCGTGCCTTTACTGCAGATATGCAAGTTGTGCCCGTATATGCAAGCAACATGTGCCTCTAAAAGATTACCTGAAAGACACAACATAATCCCCCCGTCTCTTGTATCACTCATGCCTCTATCACAGACACGAGTGTAGCGCTCGTGTCTGTAAGAGTTCCACGTTCGTGTTTTAGCACCCGTGTCTCTAGTTAGTCTCAACCAATGGTAAAATACGTTTCAATTTTTACAATTTCAGGCGAGTTTTCGCTAGATAACGCAGAAACCAGTCTCCTATCTCTGGCGATAAACATTACCCTGGGAACGTCGAATGAAACCAAATATAATCACAGGTTCCACACAAGCTTTAAAGCCACAGACTTTCGGCGATAACAATTGGAGCCTCAATCTTCCCCTTGGTTTACTGTACTCTAACGCCAAACCCTCCCCATAATTCGATTATTTTTTGCATAAATTAAGCACATATTTTCCAAGAAAAAAGCAATGGCAGACAAGTTTCCACCCCCCACCCACCTCCTTCTCCTAGAAGCGATGTGGGTCAGGGAAATCGTAGATTTTTCTAGTTTTTCTCAGATCAATTTTCTAGGCTAGACGTGTCCGGTTGGACATTCCCCTCAGAGACTTGGGTTTTCAGCCTCTTCTTTGTCATTTTCTAATTGATTTTCGTGGAAAGAAAATTGTAAACAAACTTTTTTTTCTCGGCATGACGGGATTACTTACGGTAGTTTAATAAAGACTCCCCCGGGGTGATAATCGCACTGAATCTACACTTCTTTACACTTTTCATCAATTTTCCTATTGCACTCAAATAATTATGCGTATTTTTATAGATTTTTCCACACGAAATAAAAGCCAAAGCAAACAAAAATATTCTCAGATAAAAACACTGGCCGCGGATGCAATTAATTTTGTCAAACTAATTTCGTCGCTTTTTTACAGAGAATTTCTACGATTTTATTATTCCCACACAAGCGCTGTGAATTTTCCTATCGATTGGAATTATTTAACAGATTACCGGGGAATTTTAAACGAAAATTACTTTTCCTCTTTTTACGATTCGGCCAAAGCGACGGACTGCAAGTACTTTAATACAAGCGAATGCGATGGACGACAATTTCATCGGGGCTGTCAAAACTGCGGTGGTGAAAAAGAGACGTTTGGATTCAAAAGTCATTTTGCGACGCCATTTTGTTCGTGTTTGGTATGTTTCAAATGTAGATGGAGAACGAATGGTGAGTTTCTCTTGTGACGAGTTGCTGATAGGTGGCAGTGGAGGCAATTGGGAGTGAAGGCAGTTATGTTCAAAAATAAATTAAGTAAAAATATGAATGAAGAATACAATTTGTAAAAATAACATTTATTAGATAAATGAAATTCTCAAAGAGGCTTTTTATTGAAAAAAAGAAAAAAAAAAAAATAAACACCCAAAATGTATTTTTTTGTGAATTAAGAATCGTATGAAATTCAACAGTGGGCTTTATTCTGGAGTGGCTATTAATTAGATATAATTTTCTCTTTCTTATCATTTACCAAGATAGGTTTCATGTGAAACGAATGATTGGTACTGTACCGTTGTCTCTCTTTCTACTGATGTTGAAATGACGTAGTGGATGTATTGTTGTCATTATTGAACACGCACAGAATTAATTTGGCCCCATTACCAATGACGTAGATATGCAAGGAAAACCGATTTGAAAATTCTTTAAGGGCTGTGTCCCCAGCTGTCAAAAAGTTAAATGTACGTAAAGCCGTAGGTAGCTTCTGAGGTTGCGCCGTGAAACGTGAAGTTCAAATTCTCTCAACTTCCTGCAGCGCCACAAAATAGACGGTTATGAATTTAAACGAGAAAGTTTTTCTTTTTTCTTTATGATCATTGAAAATGAATGCGAATAGATAAATTGAAGAAATGAGGAAGAACTGATTATTTTGAAATCAGTTCAATTTTAATTATGAACGATCGTATACTTAAGATATAAATAAATATACAAGTTCTGTTTAGTGATAGCCTTTACTTTTCAGAGAACACACAAATTATTTTTTGACTTCAAATTTGACAGCTGACTGCATTCTGTTTCAGCTAGCAAAAGCTGCGTGGCAACTCCGAAATTCAGACGCAGATTTACATTCTGATTGGCTGTTTAGCAATCTCATGTTATTGCATTTATGCAATTTTGCCATGTCGCACAGTGCGTCGAATGTATGGAGATGGTGGACAAAAATCTGTATTTATGAAAATAACGTTCCTGTGTGTAAAATAACTCTTGAAAATATATATATAAGATGGCCGTAAAGTGACAAACAGAAGAATGAAGGTTGACCTTTACAAATAAAAATATTGGAAAATCATTTGTTTTAGTTTGTAACTTTTATTAGTATTAGGAAAAAAAAAACTATTGATTCATAAACAATAAATAAATAAATGATAAATAGATGACTACTGAGTTTATTTAAGAAGAATCATCATCCGAGTCTTCACTATCTGTGAAAATTTGTATTGATGAATTCGAATTTTCCGGCATTTCTATATATTCTCTAATGTCTCTATCATCTTCCTTCGACAATTTTGAATTTGTGTTCCTATATTGTGAAATAATAGGATCAGAACTCAGCAGTAATACAGTCATTAAGTCTTCGTTTGTATATTTTCGAGATGATTTTCTGGTGTGGGCGAGACGGTGTTTTCGGAATTCTTTGTGGCTTGCTTCTAGTGCTTCTTCTGAAAGTTGACCAATAGGTATTTGGAAAAATGAAATAATATCCGGACCGTGAATCAGGAGCTTGCGAACACTGATGGGCATGTAATACCAACTATAAAGTTGAAGATATAGTTGTTTTGTTTCACTGAGCAATTCGGAAAATTTATTTATATTGTAATATGCGAGCTACGGCTCGAGTAGATAAAACAATTATTCTGTGAAATTATTTCTTTATTTTCTAGTCTATAAAACAATTCAAGTTCACACTATACTATTTTTCGCAAATTCTTTTCTTACAAGGTCTCTTTCCTCTCAAATCACTTTATCTCCTTTCAATTACTTAATTCACAAATCCAAACTAATTACTTTTTCTTGTTCACTCTCAACTTTCAATTTATCACCAAATTACAACTTCGCCCATTATCACTTTTCCAATCTCTTCGCCACGGTTCTAAACCAACTGTCACTTTTTTTGATCGCCATCTGCCCTTATATAGCAGAAGTTTCTGATAGCCAGAAACTTCTAGCAAATTCTTCGACCACTGGAACAAGAGAAATAATTCTTGCAGTTATAATTCCCTTTTATCCCTGATATTATTCGTCTCTTTCGTTGACATAAGCTGTGGAGACTTCGTCCCAGACACGAACCTCGAATGAAAGGACAGTTCGAACCAAAATTCTGCCAGAATGAAAAGTCACTTCGGAATTTGTTGCGTCATATTTTTAGGGGGCGTAGTTATTATTATGCTACACTGCCCCCCTCTTAGACGTGTTCGTCCCGAACAAGTGCATCCTCATTTCGGCCATTGTATCGACTCAGTCGGTCCACATGAACCACTTTCATTTTGGCCCTCGGTCCTCGCTGGATGCGGTAGACAACATCGTTGATGCGGGTTACTATTCTGTAGGGACCTTCCCAGTTCCGCTGTAATTTAGGTGATTTCCCCTTTTGGCGATGGGGATTATACAGCCACACCAGATCTCCTTCCTGGAATCCTGACGTTGTTGCCTTGGTATCATACCTGGTCTTCATGCGGTCGCTCGTCATCTTAATCTGGCTTCTGGTCCTTTGGTGTATGTCCCTAAGCCTTTCCCTAAGGTCCGCCACGTACTCTTCTTCATTTCTGGGCTCATTGGTAGGAGATCCAAATTTCACCTCACTGGGTAAACGAGCTATTCTACCAAATAAGATTTCGAACGGCGTATGTCGAGTAGTGCTATGCACGGCACTTCTATAGGCCATCAAAAACAAGGGAATCTGCCGGTCCCAATCCCGTTGGTAGTCACCTACGACTTTCGAGAGATGTTCGTCCAAAGTCCTATTGAAACGCTCCACCATACCGTCCGACTGTGGATGAAGCGGGGTTGTCCTTGTCTTTTTGATTCCGAGTAGTTGACACATCTCTTGGAAGATTCTTGACTCGGAGTTCCGCCCTTGGTCAGAATGCAATTCCAAGGGCACACCGAATCTGCTAACCCAATTGTAGACGATCTGCTCCGCCACGGTTCTGGCTTCCTGGTTAGGGATCGGAAACGCTTCCGGCCACTTACTGAAGTAGTCCATCACTACGAGTATATACCGATTACCATTGTCGGTTTCCGGAAAGGGACCTGCGATGTCAATGGCGATTCGTTCGAAAGGTGTTCCCACGTTGTATTGGTGCATCTTACCTCGAGTTTTGATTCTCGGACCCTTGCTAGCTGCACACACGTCGCATTTTCTGCACCAGTCTTCGATATCTTCCTTCGCTTTTAACCAATAAAAACGTTCTCGTACCTTTTCTAGCGTCTTATTCACTCCCAAGTGGCCTCCGGTCGCCCCGCCATGCATTTCCTGTAACACCTCCTTGACCCTCGTCCGCGGTACGACAAGCTGCATTACAAACGACTTTCCGTCGGAGGATTCCCATTTTCTTCTCAGAACACCTTCTTGGACATGGAGGGAGTCCCACTGCGCAAAATATGCCTTTAAGGTCGGGCTTCTGTGAGAGATGTCCTGATGATCCGGTTTCTCCATGTTCTCCTTCCAGGCCAGAATCGGCTCGATATCCGGGTCTTCCTTCTGAGCGTTCCGGATCTCATCTACGCTCCAGCCGGCGATAGGTTCGGCTCTCATTCTTTGGATGGAAACCAGCTCCCGTTCTTCCTGACGCGCACAATGTTTACAATCCGTTCTGCATGGTCTCCGGGACAGTGCATCCGCATTAGAGTGGAGTTTTCCTTTACGATGCTGTATTTCGTAGTCGTAGATTTGCAGCCTTTCGATCCATCTTGCGACCTGACCCTCAGGACTCTTGAACTGTAATAGCCATTTTAAGGCTGCATGGTCTGTGCGAAGAACGAACTTCCTCCCGTAGAGGTATTTGTGAAAATGCTTCGTAGCCAAGATCAAAGCTAGAAGTTCCCGCCTTGTCACGCAGTAGTTCCTTTCTGGCTTAGAGAGCACCTTGCTGAAGTACGCAACCACCTTCTCTTGGCCGTCATGCACCTGGGAGAGTACGGCTCCTACCCCGACATTACTAGCATCTGCATCCACAACGAACGTTTCCCCGGGAGTGGGGTAAGCTCTTCTCGCACTCAATTGACCATTTGAATTGTTTTCCCTTTTCCGTCAACTGGTGCAGGTTCTTTGCGATCCCGGCAAAATCCTTCACGAACCGTCTGTAGTAGGTGGCTAGGCCCAGGAAGCTCCTTAGTTGGTGTTTGTCTTTGGGGACTGGCCAGTTTTTCACCGCTTCGACCTTCTCCGGATCGGTTCTCACTCCTTTCGCTGAAATTATGTGTCCCAGGTACTTGACTTCCGCTCTAAACAGGGCGCACTTCTTGGGGTTGAGCTTCAGGTGGGCACTTCGAAGCCTTTGAAACACATCCCTTAGATTGTCTCGGTGTTGCGCAAACGTTTTTCCTACGACGATGACATCATCCAAGTATACCAAACAGGTTTTCCATGTTAACCCTTGCAGGACACATTCCATCAATCGCTCGAAAGTCGCCAGAGCATTGCACAGCCCGAATGGCATTACCGTGAATTGCCATAGCCCATTTCCTGCGGTGAAGGCGGTTTTCTCCCGGTCTTCTGGATGGATCTGTACCTGCCAGTAGCCAAGTCGAGAGTGGAAAACCATCGGGCTCCTGATAGTGTGTCTAGCGTGTCGTCAATCCGTGGCAGAGGGTAGCTGTCTTTCTTGGTGACGTAATTGAGCTGCCGATAGTCCACGCAGAACCGCGTGCTGCCATCTTTCTTCTTAACCAGTACAACCGGTGATGCCCACGGACTTTTGGAACTTTCAATCAGACCTTCTTTCTCCATTGCCGACACCATCTCTGCAACTTCTGTCTGCTTTGCCAATGGAAGGCGCCTAGCAGGCTGACGAATTGGTCTAGTATCACCAGTGTCTATTCGATGTTGTACCAGGTGTGTTCGGCCGTATTCTCCGTCCTGTGAGGCAAATACATCAGCGTACTCATTGATAAGATTCTCTGCCATAGTTCGCTGCTCCTGATTCAGCTCACTGGACTGGAGAATCGTCTCTCTCGCTTCCGCTGTCCAAGGTGATGGGAGAGGTTTTGGAGCATCACGTTCAGATATTGTTGCGACGGCGGTAATCGGCGTGCATTTTCCAGTCACCTCCCCTCGCCTTAGTTTGACAGTGTGTGGTCTTGCGTTCAAAACCCTCACTGGAACCATGGCGTTCTTTGGTTCGACTAACGTCTTTCCCACGATGTAGTCTTGAGACTTCTTCTCCGGGTCTGGTTCTACTATGTAGAATCGGTGGCTCCCAAGATCACCTTCCAGCTTCGTCCAAATTATTGTCTCTGAAGACGGCGGCAAAACTTCGTCTTTGCTTATGACTGTCCTGAGAGTTACGGCATTCTCGTTTCCGTACACCATCGGAATCTCCACATTTCGATACCTCAGTACTTGCATCCCGATGTCCAAGATTACTTCATTTGCTTTCATGAAGTCTACTCCGATGATGCACTCGTCGCATATATCTGCCACCAGAAACGCATGGGAGAACGTCAGTCCTGCCAGAGTAATCGTAAGACGAACTTCTCCAAATACCTTCGCCATTTCCCCTGTTGCAGTCTTCAGGCAGTAGCTGTTGGTGTTGTGCAGCCAGGAGCTTCTGACGATATCTCTTCTTACAATGGAGGCGGTGGCACCTGTGTCGATGGTGGCTACGCACTTCTCCTTGTTGATTAGTGCCTCCACTGTCAGGCTCTTGTTACCCCGTTTGGTTTGCGAAACTTGAATGGTGGTCCTGGGGGCCTCGATTCCAGTAACCAACTTCTGCCCCGCGAAGTTGGTCCTTACGCATCTCCCGACTGCTGGTTTTGGGAAGTCTGACCGACAGGATGCTTCCTCTCTTCTTCTCCTACTTCCGCAATGTGGACAATTTCCTCGTCTAGGTGCACTTCTGCACTGCCGTTGTAGGTGTCCGGTTTGGTTGCAATTCCAGCAACGGATTTGACTTCCGCGAGCTCTGTCTTCATCCATGACGGCTGTTCTCTGGCATGAGCATTCCACGACGGACATTTCCCTGACACGGTGTATTCCCTGGTATGCTTGGTCCGCAGCCTTCATTGACAAAGCGAATGCCAATGCCTCGGGGAGTGTTCGCTTTTCAGCCATCCTTACGGCCATTTGCAGTTGTCTGTCCTCTATGGCCTGCATAAAAGCTTCCACCGCCATTTCGTTGATAAGCTCCTCACCGGCTTTAGGATATGAAAGATGGGCTAGTCGCTCTATATCCGCTTGCAACTGTTGGAGTGTTTCCCCCCTTTTCTGGACTCGACTACGCAGCTGAACCCTGTACACCTGCTGCATGTGTTCATCCTCAAACCGCATCTCAATAGCCTGAACCAGAGAGTCGTAGTTCTGCTGTTTATCTTCCGGGATGGTCTGCAAGAGCTCCGCAGCTGGACCCCCCAGTGCAAGTGTGAGTGCAATAGACTTCTCTTCATCGTCCCAGCTATTGGTCATTACGGGCGCTTCGAATTGCCTCTTATAAATTGGCCATGATGTTTGACTGCATCTCCTTTCTTCTCAGACCGTCAGTGGAATATTCCCGTGCTTTCTGTCTCTTCACGT
This sequence comes from Pocota personata, assembly GCA_963082735.1. Classification (NCBI taxonomy): domain Eukaryota; kingdom Metazoa; phylum Arthropoda; class Insecta; order Diptera; family Syrphidae; genus Pocota; species Pocota personata. The sequence goes on from OY720430.1 coordinate 118,515,052, forward strand.
TGCTGAGCTCCTTAGCGAGATTTTCGACTTGTTTTCCTACTATCTCGAACTGCGTATCCACTTTTTCAAACTGAGTCTCTATCTTCCCGAACTGAGTTTCACGTTTCTCAAAATTTTCATCGAATCTAGTTTCGACTTTTTCGAGTTGCGTCTCGACCTTCTCGATTTTCTCTTCGATCGCTTCGAATTTGGATTCCAAGTCCTTGTTTTGCTCATCAAGTTTGCTTTCCAGAGCATCTAGAAAATTCTTTTGTTCGTCCATTGCTTTCTTTTGTTCGTCCATTGCTTTCGTTTGTTCGTCCATCGCTTTCTTTTGTTCGTCCAGCTTAAGTTCTAGAGAATTCCTTTGGTCTTCTATTGCTTTCTTTTGTTCGTCCATGACTAACTTAAGTTGCAGGAGCAGACTCGTTATACCCGGGGCGGCTGCTGTACTTGCTGGTTCCTCTTTCACGTCAAACTCTACGTCGTGCGGATTTTCACCTTCCTGCGTTACTGCTTCTTCCAGACGAATCAGCATTGCATCTTTTCCCCCAGTTGTGTCGAGGTTCCGCTTACTGAGTTCTGCCTTTAGTTGAGTTATAGTTAGTTTTCCCAATTTGCGACCCATTTTGCGCAACTAATTAACTCAACACAGAAATCGTTTTTTTTTTTTTTTGCTTGTGCAATTTCACACCACGGAAATAGTTATTCACAGAATAAGTTTTATCCCGCTTCTGACACCAATGTAATATGCGAGCTACGGCTCGAGTAGATAAAACAATTATTCTGTGAAATTATTTCTTTATTTTCTAGTCTATAAAACAATTCAAGTTCACACTATACTATTTTTCGCAAATTCTTTTCTTACAAGGTCTCTTTCCTCTCACATCACTTTATCTCCTTTCAATTCTTAATTCACAAATCCAAACTAATTACTTTTTCTTGTTCACTCTCAACTTTCAATTTATCTCCAAATTACAACTTCGCCCATTATCACTTTTCCAATCTCTTCGCCACGGTTCTAAACCAACTGTCACTTTTTTTGATCGCCATCTGCCCTTATATAGCAGAAGTTTCTGATAGCCAGAAACTTCTAGCAAATTCTTCGACCACTGGAACAAGAGAAATAATTCTTGCAGTTATAATTCCCTTTTATCCCTGATATTATTCGTCTCTTTCGTTGACATGAGCTGTGGAGACTTCGTCCCAGACACGAACCTCGAATGAAAGGACAGTTCGAACCAAAATTCTGCCAGAATGGAAAGTCACTTCGGAATTTGCTGCATAGACATAGGAGCGTAGTTATTATTATGCTACAATATTGTAACATAATGTAGCATAATAACTACGCCCCAAGAGTATGTCACAATAGTGTAGCATTCCGAAGTGTCTTTTCATTCGAGGTTCGTGTCCGCAGTTCGTGTCCACAATTCGTATCCACGATAAGAGACGGATAATATCTAAGACAACGTCATGGAATTAAGAGAGAATTATAACCGCAAGAAATTATTGTCATCTTGGAATTATTACATCAGAATTTCCTTGTTCCAGTGGTCGAAGAATTTGCTAGAAGTTTCTGGCTATCAGAAATGCTGCTATATAAGGACAGATGGCGATTGAGGCGAGGCAGTTGGTTTTGAACCGCACGACGAGATTGGAAAAGTGATAACAGCCGAAGTTGTAATTTTGTGATAAATTGAAAGTTGAGAGTTAACAAGAAAAAGTGATTAGTTTGGATTTGTGAATTAAGTAATTGAAAGGAGATAAAGTGATTTGAGAAGAAAGAGACCTTGTAAGGAAGGAGTTTGCGAAGAATAGTATAGTGTGAACTTGAATTGTTCTATAGACTAGAAAATAAAGAAATAATTTCACAGAATACCGTTTTATCTACTCGTGCCGTAGCTGGCATATTACAATTTATTAGTTGAGCTCCATAGCATTGCAGCTTTAAATCATACATTCACTTTTTTTGATTTTTGTCCACTAGTGAACGCACTGTGTGTCGTGTCATTGAACGATTGAAAACCGACTGATTGGAATAGTGCAACTGCAATGCAAGAAAATATGCGAATTCGCTCTAAAGGTTACGACACGTTACCGTGATGAATTTTTATCAACTCAAGCACAATAATTCAACGATGACGACTTTGTGTGTGGTTTCAGGATGACATGGTTACTAGGTCAAATTTGTGTCTTTGGTTAAGTTTTTAATACCTAAAAATAGGCAGTGGAAGTTATTACTACATAAGGAAAGATTCAAATGTGTATTTGTGAAAGCAGTTGTGGAAAACAAGATTAAATAAATACGCACACCAGAACTGGTTAATTATTGTGTACTTTCCACAAAAAAAGTGTTGTAGAAAGTAATGTAGAGGAATAAATTTCATATGAATCGCTTCAAAATAATCCCGTTTTTGTATTCACATTTTTATTATTGACGCCTTAAACATATGCACTTGCCGAAGAACAAACAAAGCAACCTTGCCTCAACTAATTTTGAATTTATTTCATTTTCTTCTTATTTAATTCGAATAGAAAATATCGTAAGAAATAGACGTGTATTCAAAATTAAAGAAAGCTGGAAAATATATTTTAACGTCAATAATAAAATAGTTTTATTAAGTTACAAACGAAGGAAACATTTCTTTTAAAAATCTTATTTTCCCTTGGAATTTTTGTCATAGGATTATCGCGATCGCCAACACAAAAGGTTACAATTTCTATCGGGAATTCAAGTTGCCAGATTTGTACGGAACTAGATATTCCTGAGATGATCCAATGCGATAGGTATGATTTCTGGTCAAAACTCCGATGACAAGGTGGTGAATGACAAATGCTAACATCAAAAACTTCTGAATAAAGCCGTCCCCAAGTTAACCCAACAATGACTTCAAAAGGATGGTAAGACCAATGGATTTGCGAACATCAGGAAAAATGTAATCCAATTACCACAAAGCACCTAAATCCAACGCTACTTTTCGCCGCTCAACTTGCCGCGAGGCAGTCTATCCTCAAGGACCTGCCCGTGTTCAGCGGCAGTCCTGAAGAATGGCGAGTTTTCATCGACTCCTACGAACAGAGTATCAAGTTCGTAGGGTTTTCGGATGGCGAGAACATAGTTCGTTTACAGAAGTGAAGTCACAATGGATGCTGTGAAGCATCGATCCAACTACAAACTTCGACTACAGTTCCATGCAAATGCCGAAAAACAAACAATGCAACCTTGCTGAAATAATTTTGTATTCCTTGCGTTCATTTCCTTGCTTTTTATTTAATTCGACTAGAAAACATTGTAAAAAGCAGACGTGTATTTAAAATTAAAGAAAGCTAATAAATAAACAAAGTTTTTTTTAAAGCATTTCCAGGTAAATTTGTTTGTTTTCTTTCATTAACAACAAGCGTTAGCGAAAACTTGTAAATGTAAGCGTGTACTTTCTCTGTTCGCTTTTGGCATATACTTTACAATAAATGTAATTGAGGAAAAATCCTGCCAAAAGATTGACAAGCACCTCAGTATACACTGCAGGTCAAAAGTGTATAACATCGGAAAAAAACGAACGGGGAAGATATATGAAACCAAAATAAGAAGAAAAATTTATTAGAAATAGCGATATCCATAGAGATTTAGGAATTGCAACAGTCGAACATGAAATCAAAATCTTCGCCCGTAAGCATAAAGACAGATTACAAGGACACGTTAACAATGAAGTCCTTCGAATTCTAGATGAGAGGAATCTACTGCGTCGTCTACAAAGGACTAAACCTTTCGACTTAACGCGACAGCAAGAAACCGCGCCTAATTTGCGGAACTAGCAGGAACTTTCAATGGAAAGGGACCTGCCAAACGATCTCAATACGTGAAAGAAAAACTGCTGGATAAGTCAAAACTTAGTTGTAGTAATCAAAGAAATTTATCACGAAGGGAGGTTTTTTTAGTGTGTAAAAATCTCACACTACTATGAGCACGCGCTATCGATCCTCATAGTGTCTTCATGAAGATTTTTTACCTACCCTCGGAAAAAAAAAAAAAAAATAAGGGAATTTATTAAAAAGAAGAAAAAATGACTTAAACCGATTTTTCGTCGAAAAGCCGCCTTCACCTTCGATTATTATTATTGAGTCGGAAAAATAATTTCGAAGTAACCGGTTGTGTTTTTGTCAATACGAAAATAATTTGCTTCGATTTTAACAAATTAGAAATAATATATTTTAACGATTTTGATACTATTAAATAGTGAAAAAGACAATTAAAACCAATTAAAACCTTTGGAGTATTCCAATTGTTATTATTAAAGAAAGAAAAATAAGACAAAAAATAAAAAAGTGATCCAAAATGACATCCCCTGAAAGGAGAGCGAGGGCGATGGATACGGCTGAAATTACTCGCGAACAATTTATGGAAATATTCCAATTAGCAAAAAAATATGAACAAGTATTATTACTAAAACAAAAAATAAAAGAAATGCAGGAAAGCGACAGTGAATCCTCATTTAAAAAAAAAAGAAAAACACCCAAAATTGTGACATCTTGCAGTGATCGCGAAAATCAATTTGCTCTACTAGAGGCATGTAGATACGTCAGAACAAAATAATAATACAGGAACTACACAAGATGCACCCACAACTTCGAGCACGCTCATTTCAATGATGAAATCAAAGAATGAAACGAAAAGAAGACAACAAAAAAAGAGAGTGTGAAAAATAATGGCTCAACAGAACACAAAACAATATCAGACAGTGTGGGTGAAAAAACATCGGATGAAACAACAGCACCAGTGGTAACAAAAGAAAAGACACCACCTCCAATTAAAATATACAAAGAAGACAGCAAAACATTGTATAAATTACTTAAGGAAGAAATAGGTAAAGATAGTTTTAATATAAAAAATATAAATAGTAAAATTACTTTAACTGTTAAAGATAAGAATGACTGTAACAAAGTGAAAGAATTGCTTGACGAAGCAGGAACGGAATATTTTTCGTACACAAATAAGGAAGACAAGTTACAGTCATTCTTGTTAAAAGGTCTTAGTGTTGGCTTCAACCCAGATGAAATCTTGGAAGAGTTAAAAGCGCTAAAAATAGAAAACCTAAACTTTGTTGGGGCATTCAGGTATGCTACGGCGAACTCTAAGCGAGAAAATAGAGTCCTGCCTATTATAGCGGTACAGCTATCTTCGGATAGCAAAGTACAGAACCTGAGAACTATCAGGTACCTATAGAGGCATTTAGTGTCCTTCGAAAGAATTCGGAGGAACGGTGTCCTTCAATGTCATCGATGCCAGAGATTCGGGCATGCTTCTCCGAATTGCAAGATGATTAGGAGGTGCGTCAAGTGCCAAAATTCGCATGAGCATGGTGAGTGCCAGGTGCAAAAAGATGCGAGCAAGGAACAGCTATTTTGCGTTCTTTGTCAGAAGTCCGGTTACCCTTCCTCCTGGCGGGGTTGCGAAAGCTACAAGAGACTGGCAGATCGGCTTCAAGCACAGAAAAGGGAAACACAGCAAAAGGTTGCACAGAAAATCACAATGATTGACAATAATGTTCGGGGTGGAGTTTCCTTTGCCGACATAGTTGGGAATAGTGTTGGCACAAAAGCAGCAACATTTTCACTCGTCAAAATGACTAGACCAAATTTTGCAACCCTCAAAATAGCTGCTCTCAATGTCAACTCTATTATCTTCCTTAGCAGGCGCGGTGACCTACTGCGATTTGTGGTGGATCTTAGACCCGACGTACTCTTTATGAGTGAGACAAAATTAAATGACAGGAATTACTTAGAATTCAAAAACTACGACGTAATACGGACAGATAGATGCGACTCAACAAGAGGTGGCGGTACGGCAATACTCGTTCGAAAACCACTACGCTTCACAACGGTTGAACGGAGTGCAATTAGAAACTTTAGTTGTCTTGAGACAACCATTATTGCGCTGCCTCTCAGGAATAATGGTTGTCTGTATCTAATATCGGCGTATGGTCCGTCAGGAACCGTTACTCAATTTAAAGCCGAAATCGAAAAATTGTTCGAAGATCTAGGACTAGATAGTTTAAACAATTTTTACGTCTTAGCGGGCGATCTAAACGCGAAACACCCGAGTTGATTGAACTCAAGGGCCAATGCTAGAGGCAGATTTCTAAATCGCTTTATTGAGGAAAATCAAATCGGGTATAAATTCAAGTTTTATAGCCCAGTTACACCAAGTTTTCCTTCTGGAAACTCTTATCTTGACCTTTGCATAGCGGACGCGCGACTGCAAATACAGACGGTCCACGGTAATAAGCTTTCAATACTGCTGTATGATAGTGACCATAATGCTATAGTTACACCGGTGACATTTGCTGGCGACTCCACGTTTAGCTTCGCAACGCAGCACGAAGTCCCTAAATTGAATTTTAGGCGACCGATTGGTGCAAATTCAAGCGTTGTGCCATCAAGAAATATAGGAATTGTACTTTCTCTTGTAGTATTCCTTGTAATAGGAATCTTACTAATGAAGAATGCGATTTTTATATCGGGAATCTAAATACGGTGGTATTACAAGCTATGGAATCGTCAGTTCCGAAAATAAAATCAAAAAATGCCATCGAATGTTATCTAAATCGTGACATACAAACTCTACAAACCTACAAACGTTTTTTAATCACTCAAATAAATCGAATACGTCGTCAGTTCCAAGAAGAATCGTCGAACATGGAGCTGCAAAGGTTGAAATCTCTCCTGAGAAATGTGGGGACACTGCTAAGCCAGCAGTTTCGAAATAGTGTCAACGATTACTAGCGGCAACGTGCCGAGAACATTTTGAAGTCTGACTCCAGGAATATGTTTCCTAAAATTAAACAAACCTTCAAGCCTCGTAGCACTGTCAAAATTCCGAAACTGAAAGTCCCACTGTCTTCTCAGTCGCTTCTGTCCCAGGCAGAGATTAATAGCCAACACTGCCCCATTATCGATAATCATTTTGTGATAGATAGTGGGATGGATAAGCTAAATCTGATAGGCTCTCATTTTGAGGCAATCCATGCTAACGAACTCCCTAGCTGCAGAACTGGCGAAGTAAATGACGAATTGTTCAGATTTCACAATAACGAAACAGGAATCCTTTTGAGATTTTCTGAGAGATTAAAAGCTGACCAACTCACAGCTGAACACACTGACAACTACTTTACAACCTTAGGCGAACTTACATACATATTCAGTTGACTGAATAATAAAAAGTCAAGTGGTTTAGATAACATTCCCAATATTGTCCTAAAGCATATACCGGACGAAATCATACGGCAATACTGCGTTTTATTTAATAATTTATTAAACAACTGCTACTTCCCGAGTTATTTGAAAACATCGAAGGGTTTTCCAATAATAAAAAAGAAGAAGGATCCTTCTGATCCTTCCAACTATGGGCCAATCAGTCTCCTGCCTAATATTGGGAAGGTCTTTGAAGTAGTTATTAGTAAGTCAATTTTGTTCGCGTGCGAAAGAAAGGAGATTGTACCGCGGAACCAATTTGGGTTCAAAAGAAATCATTCGGCGGTGCATGCTGTACCAAAACTGATTTCAGATATTAATTGGAATCTAAATGCGAAAAGAAGTACAGCTGCCTGCCTAGTAGATATCGAAAAAGCCTTCGACACAGTTTGGATCGACGGGTTATTATACAAACTTTTATGATATGAATTTCCGAATCATCTTGTGAAGATGATTGCATCTATGGTGTACGAGAAGAAATTTGTTAAAACAGATAGACGATACAGGACGACTAAAGTTTTTAATGTTACTAATGGCCTCCCACAAGGTACAGTCACAGCTCTGCTCTTATTTAAAATCTACTTTTCTGAAATGCTCAGAGGCTTGGGTAATTCGCTGGCGTTTGCTGAAAATATAAGACATCCAAAGTGAACTCCAAAATAACTTTTATAAGCTTGAAGTATTCTGCTCAGAATGGAAGCTGAAGATAAACGAGGCTAAATGTGAAACCATAGTGTTCCGCACCCCAGTAAGATGCGGTAATTCAGATTTGAGACGTAATTGGAAAAATTTGCAAATAACGAGTTCCAGTGGTCTTCGCATTGAGTCGAAGATGGTTGTGAAGTATTTAGGTGTCCATTTAGACAAGTTTTTGTACTGCAATGAGCACGTAAATATACAGTTACAAAAAGCAAGGGCGGCATTTATGTTGCTCAAACGTCTTTTTTACTCCAACTATCTAAGATCCGATGTGAAGATCATATGCTACCAAGCCTTCGTCCGTCCAAATTTGACTTATGCGAGTCCAGTGTGGTGGAACATAAGCCCATCGTATATGGAGAAGCTTAGGTTATTTGAGAGGAATTGTCTTCGGGCATGCATGCGGATGTACAGAAGCGCACATTCTGACTTTCGGCATTACGTCTCTAATAAGAGGCTATTGGATTCTTCCGGTGTATCCAGAATCGACAATGTCATTCTGGATCTTGTGAGGAATCATTTCGCGTGGTTAGCAAACGTTACGGAGAACGAACTTGTGTCGGGCTTGTTTTACCCTAATCCTGGGTATTTCAAAAACACTATGGAGAGTGGATACATTCCACCGAAGGCATTTTTGCATCTGGATGCACACGTGCCAATTATTTACCATCTTGCTAGACGGGCGACAGATAAACGCATACTTTATGTGCCTATTGAGTCTGGTGATGAAAATGCTGACCTGAGATACTCCATTAGCATACCTGAAAGGGATGTAACTAACACTGAAAGGTTTAATCGGGAGAAATACTGGTGGCTCCACTGGGTTGAAGCCAACGTTTAGGCTAAGTAGGACTGGGCCCTGATATGTGACCTCTGGTTCGCCGATGCAGTGGCTAAGTAAATGTACTCATCATTTGGTGGGCATTCGTATCGACGGTCTGGAGATCGCATATCAGTAGGTTAGGTTAGTTTAAGTTAGTTTTAGTTATTTTACTTCCTTATTTATTTATTTTTTATGATATATATATTTCTAAAATGTTTTTCCACATTTTCCTTTAAAATAGAAAAAAGAATAAAAATATTGTAAATCCTGCACAAGGATAAAAAAAATATTTATATAAGATAGACTTAAGTTAATATAAAAATCATAGTATAAGTATTGAGAACCTTGAAGGTCAGTTACTATAAATCATAAATATTGTTGTAGTTTTTAAGTTTATTGAAACCATGATGTACATTATAACGTTTCAGTGGATAAATAAACAGAAAAAAAAAAAAAAAAAAATAAGGAGTACACACTGGTTCGAGTAAGAGCCACCAGTAGAAACAGTGTTAGTTGCAGTAACATAACCCAAGGAGAATCACAATGGACCAATAAGCCCCGTGTAAGCACCTTTCAAGATACACAGCCCCCCAAACGAGCCTAACCTAACCATTAGTCGAGTCAAACAACATAAATAAACTCTTGCGTGATATAATGGCAAAGACGCAAGAATATCTACACATAAGGAAGCTAGAATATGAATCTCCAAGAAAAGGAGAAAGTAAGTAGGTTCTCCTAATCGAAAGGAGGCTAGTGTTATGTACTCTACGGATGAAGAAGAGCTAGCATTAGAAACTGTGTGAAAAACTGAGAGAAAAAAACAAATTAAACACTCCAACTAAAAATAAATAGATCGAAGAAGCCTAAGAAAATACCAGCCACACTGTTGTGATTGAAAATGGAATGCCACAAAAAGTTAAGTATATCTGTTTCGGATGAAGGTTGAATCAGGAAAGAGATCGAGTTGTGCACTCGCATCGTTAAGATCAGATTCTTTGAGAACGTAACACTTTTCCCTCCTCGAGAAGCAAAAACTTTTGTATTGTAGGCTCCCGGGCTCCTTCCTTGTTCTGGTACTTCTTCGCAATGTGTCCCCCTTCGCCGAGGTCACAGATGGCAAATTCCGTGCTGATGTTCCTGCTTCTTTACTCTCCAAGGATTCAGGCACTTGTTCGGGATGTACTAACTTGTCATCATTGGTTCGGCCACTTTTAGTTACTGGCTAAACTGACTAAAGTATCTGGAACATTAAAATTTGATTGATTACTCTCAGTTTTAATTATTTGATCGATACTTGTTGCCTATTAAAACTATGTAATATAACGGGACTTTTTTGAAAAAAAATGTGTCTGAAATTCTACTTACAGCAGTAGTTTTCATAAAATCTTACTTGAACTAGGTCTCATATTTCAAATTCTTAGCGTTTACTGGATATTGCTTTTCAAAATTTTCTTGCTGTATATTTCTTTTCACTAAATCTATTCTGGTACGAATTGTTCTTTTAATTACTATTTCCCTTGGAATAAGTCCTGGTGGTATGGTGCACTGAATTTGTGATGTATTCCATTTGATTTTAGAAATATCTCGAACTCTTCTGAACGGAACTGAGGTCGATTGTCTGACACGACTGTAATAGGTAGACCAAATCTTGAAGTATCTGAATGGTTCTATTGGAGTTAGTGCTTTAGTGACGATGGCTTCGATCTATTCACTGAAGGCATCGACGACAATTAGAACATTTGTTTCCATGAACCGGCCAGCGTAGTCAATGTGGACACGTTTCCATGCATACTTGAAGATATTGAATACCGCGAAAAATGCATCATCCTTCAACGTTTCGCGTTTTATCTCTTCGTTTGTTACGGGTAAAATTTTTATTGTGGATAATTGGAATTTCGCATATTCATCTTGTCATTTGGTTTCCACAATCTAAACCGGAAACCTCGATAAGTAATCAGCATTGCCGTGGCTCGTAGTTTTTCTATATTTTATGACGTAGTTAGATCCTGATAAAAAGTTCGCATAGTTCAATAATCTTAGCGCTGAAGTGGATGCAAAATGCTTCTAAGGGGCTTTTAAGACTCCAAATACGGATTGTGCGATGCAAGAGTATCCGTCTTCGTTATTTCCTTAAGTATTTTTGATCGAAAACATACACGGCTTTGCTGGCACATACGCACTCTTTTATCATGACCGTTTTTGCATAAATGTGGCTGAATTTCGTTAATACAGCTCTCAATTTGCTCCTTCAAGACGTGGGTGGTCGTGGGCTTGTTGGCATAAACCTTAGATTGCATAAAACCCCATAGAAAAAAATGCTCAACGGCGTTAAATCGCATGATCTGGGCGGCCAATTCTAATCACCAAAACGAGGAATTAAACGACAAGGCTGTATGGCATATGACACCGTCTTATTGAAAATAAATCTATACTTCCATTTGTGTTTATAATAGGTACTATTGGAGTACTTTAGGTAGTGTACATGTTTTTTTTCGATGATACCCTCCCTTTCTAGGCGATCAATTTTTTCCTCAATTGTATCTCTCAGGACGAATGTAACTGACCTTTAGTCCTAGTATGCATTCTCTGTTAGTTTTTCTAAATTTAAAGAGTTTACCTTAAGAATATCTATTTTCATTTTGCGAATCCAATCCCTTTCAAAAATAGGATCAACTCTTTGGTCCAGAACGTATATTTGATTTCAAATAATTTGCTTCTTGTATCTCACTTGGACATACCTTCCCAATTGGATGTACGATTTCAGCTGTGTAAGTTTGTAATTTTAGGGATGTTTTCTATAGGTGTTTATGTGGCCAAAGTTGTTGAAATGTCTTTCAGGAAATTGTGGATAGATACAGTTCAAGAATCTAATTCCATGATATCGACTCTAATCATGACTTTAAATTTTCCGTGTATTTGAGTGTTCTTCTTCTTTTTCTTACGGCGAAGTTATGATCCGAAATAGAAGGATCACAACCCTCCCACTTTACTGCATCCCTACTGGTCCGCCTGTGGGGTTTGCCGGTTTGACTTCAGGAAGTACCGGCAGGCTTCCCGGCTTCGGATCACTTCGTCACTGAGGCCAATCGAATGCTGGTGTTTTTGCATTTGTGTGATACAGTTGTTTTTTGGTCTGCCTTTTTTGCGCGATTCCTTCCTTCCTCCTTATGTCCTGTATCCCCTTGTGGGTCCTAGGGCCTCTACAACGCCTACGCGCCATCGTGTGCGATTTCTGGAAATGTGCCTCAGCTCTCCCCAACTCTTTCCCAGTTGCCGTGCTTCCTTCTCAACTGTTCTGCGCCACGTACTCCTAGGACCGCCGCGTATCCTGCCATCCTGGGTAAGCGGGTTCCATTGCATCGCTTGGTTAGCTATGGACCTGTCACCCTTTCGGAGAGTGTGACCGATCCACTGCCACTTTCGTCGTCGTATGGTTGTGCCTATAGGTTCATGGCCCGTTCTCTGATAAAGCTGTTCGTTAGAGATACGGTTTGGCCAGAATATCCTTAAGATGTAACGTAGACACCTATTGACAAACGTTTGCAGCTTCCTCGTGATAGTGACGGTCACTCTCCAGGTACCACATCCATATAGCAACACGGATTCAACGTTGGAACGGAACAGTCGTAGCTTGGTGTTTAAGCTAATTGCATTACTTCGCCAAACTATGGATAGCATCCCAAACGCAGATTTTGCTTTACCTATTCGGCTGGCTATATCCAGTTCGGTTCCGCCATCGGTTGAGACAATACTCCCAAGGTATTGGAAACTCTCTACTCTCTCAACCGTTTGTCCAGCAATGCATATATGAGTTGATGAGTTTGGTCCTAGACTGATCATTTTTGTTTTTGCCGAGTTAATTTTCAGCCCAACGACGTCTGCTTCCCTCTCCACATTTGCTGTCATTTGGTGAAGGTCCATTATTCTGTGAGACAGTAGGCATACATCGTCGGCGTAGTCGAGGTGTTTGAGTTCAGATGTAAGAGTCCATCGAATTCCTCCATTTCCTGTTGATAAGGCCGCATTCAGCACATCGCTAATCACCAATAAAAACAATATTGGTGAAAGTATGCAGCCTTGTCGAACCCCACTTTGGACTTCGAATTCCTCAGACAGCCTTCCTCTGTGCAAAACGTGACATGTGGACCCATCATATGTAGCTTTGATAATTGCTATTAATTTATCCGGAATGCCTCTCCTGCGCAAGGCACGCCAAATAAATTCCCGATTGACACTATCAAACGCCTTTTCAAAATCGATGAACAACAGGTGAAGTGGTGATCGATATTCAACACATTGCTCGATGATGATCCGCAGGGTGTTGATGTGGTCGACACAGGAGGATCCAGAGCGGAAACCTGCTTGTTCGGCGTCAAGTGTGTCTTCAAGGTGTTCTTTGATTCGCTCCAGGATGATTCTAGCTATTATCTTGGCTACAGCAGGCAGCACGCAGATACCTCTCCAGTTTTCGCACTGCATTAGGTTGCCTTTTTTAGGGAGCTTGACAATCATTCCCTTTTTCCACTCATCTGGAAAACTCTCGTCTTCCCATGTTCTCCCGACAAGTGGGAACAGTAGCTCTGCCGATGCTGTTGGCGCAGCTTGAAAAAGCTCCGCGGGTATGCCGTCAAGTCCTACCGCCTTATTAGTTTTCAGTGCTTTGATTGCGGTAATAATCTCTTCTTTACTTGGGGTTGTGGTGCGAATTCGGGAACTTCTTTCTACGGACACTTCAGTCTGACTTGGGTGCATATTGCTGGCGAATACTCGGTTTAGAACCGAAGCAAAATGCTCCTTCCATCTCTTCAGTTGATCCTCATCCGATATTAGCAACGAACCGTCTAAGCCTTTCACTGGGTGTTGAGTAGAGCTTCGGCCACCTATAAGCTCTTTAGTGATTCTATAAACGGTTCTGCTGTCGCACCTCGCTGCTGCTTCTTCTGATTCCGTAGCCAGCGCATTGATGTAATTGCGCTTGTCACGTCTCACGCTACGCTGTACTTCTCTCATCTTCATGCGATATAGGGACTCAAGCTCGATCCTCCCTGCTGCTGGAGTTGCTGCAATTTGAGCTCTTAGCTGTTTTCGTTCGTTGATCCTTCTCCAGGTATCCTCGGAAAGCCACGCCCTATGGTTTCCCTGTGATCGACCGACAATCCTTTCAGCACCTGATGTGAAAACAGTTTTCACAGCGCACCAATGGTCTTGGATGGTGGCGGGCAGGGAGCTGCTGATTGTTTCCACTCCACGTGAGAGATGGTCCCTTAATTCTTGGCGCACTGTGGGAACTCTCAGTCGGTCTACATTGAACCTAGGTATTCTTGTGTCGTTAGATCTACGAACGGCAGCAGTGCGTAGTCGGAGAGTAGCTATCATAAGATGGTGATCTCGTACCAACCCCATGTCGGCACCTCGCCTGTTTCGGACGTCTAGGAGACTACTTCTAAAACGACGACTGATGGCAAAATGGTCAATTTGGTTGGAGGTTGCTTGCCTGTCAGTTGACACCCAACTGATTTTATGGCAGGCTTTGTGCTCAAACATGGTGCCACCTATGACAAGACGATTTGCGTTGCAAAAGTCAACAAATCTTTCGCCGTTTTCATTCCGATTGCCTAGTCCGTGCCGTCCCATAACATGTTTGAGCCCTTCGTTGTCGCAGCCTACCTTGGCATTCAGGTCCCCCATCACAATGACAATGTCGCCATTGGGTGTTGCATTATGAACAGCTCCCAACTGGTTGTAGAAGTTCTCCTTTTCTTCCTCAGACGAACCATCCGTGGGGGCGTAACACTGTATGATGGTGACGCGACGTACTCTCGTCCGGAATCTGGCCGTTAAAATCCTATCACCGTGCGGTTGCCAGGTAATTAGGCCTCTGCGTGCTGTTGGCGTTAGCAGCAGTCCAACTCCATATCCACGGGGGTTTCCGGTTGGTCTTCCGGAGTAGAGTAATACAGTATTACGCGTTGGGGATTGGTACTCACCCGCATCTAACCATCTTATCTCGCTTACTCCCAATATGTCCAGCCTATATCGCATGAACTCATGCTCCAATTGAAGGAATCTGGCGTTCTGAGGTCCTTCACTCTGAGAGTCAAGGAGCGTCTTCACATTCCAGAAACCAATCTTAGTCCGGGTACGATAGCCAAAAGTCGTCAACGTATTATCAGTCCTTATCTGAGGCATTGTGTCGGTTTCCATAGCTATTGTAGTTTCGGTAACGCGGGTTGCTGGCCCAGGTTACCTAGCCTAGGCATAAGACCCTAGACAATCTCGCACTTGCAATTTTGGCCTATATGTATAAGGATTTATACATGCAGTTGCCCGGGGACCACCACGAGGAGGTAAAGCAAGCACTACATTACGAACTTGATTGTTGCGCTACTGGTCCAATCCATGTTTTGGACAGTCAGTAGTTTCCCGATCAATCGCCATGCAGATTTTGCGCGATTGCGTAGGAACGTTGATTGATATTGCCTTTTTGACGGGGTTCGAAGGATCTCTCGTGTTATTCATGTAAAATGATTGTTCACTGGATTGATCAGATCCAGTTTCCGTATCTAATATATTGTGATCAGCAGTTTTCCGTGGTGTCATCGAAATATTTCCCGCTCATACAAACCTCACCACGTGATCATTTTCGTAACACTTGTTCCACTTTAAGTTGGTGGGAAAAAAATCTTCGTTTTTAGTCCATCCCGTGGGCGTCCGCTGGAAATGACTAATCGTAGTCTTTTTTCTTAGTGTCAGCTAAGACTTACACGTATGTACTCAATTGTTCGAAATGGTCATTAACAACGAGGTAACAATATATACCTAACTCCCTGGTGGTGTGTGCGCTAAAACCGTGCTGTAGGGATGGAAGGTGCCTTACCTGCATAATGTGGATCTCTGTGCAGGGCCAATGCTATTTCTCCGCTACTCGTGGATACAAAATGAGAAAATATTTATATATAAAAAAAAAAAAAAAACATAAAAGAAACGAAAACAAAGAGGACGGTTCTCTGGAAAAAACTGTCGTCTAACATCGTGGAGAGTGGATCTCCCTGCGCTTTTGAAGCAGGCTTAGTTGATGCCTTGGTATTCAAGTCTGGCGGAAGTTATCCTATGCTAGCAGTTGCGAGGAGAGTTTTATCTCCAAGAGTATTAAGGGCGTGTCTGGAATGACGGTAAGTACATTGGTTTCGAAACTTGGTCCTATCTGTTTCACAAGCCATGCGTTGCGAGGGGACCTCCCTTCTGACACTTCAGGGACGTCTGACCGTTCGGCCGTAATCTCGCGACCAGGTGTTCGCTCTTCATAACTGATGAACAAACACTCTCTTCTCAGATCCATTAACTCTTTCGGGGGCGATTGACCGTTCGGCTTCGAGGTTGCGACAAGTCACCTCCTCTACAGTCTCTTATCAGGATCGACGCCTAGTATTGATAAAGCGCATCCAACAAATCCCAGAAAGAGAGAACAAAAAAAAATCTTTATTAAGCTGGGCTAGTAAGCGCACAAAGCTCCTTCAGGACACATTTTTTTTTTTATAATTTGCACGTGTGAAAGGGGATATGAATACCCTTATACTAATTTTAGGACACGGGCATTTTGTGGAAAGGGAAAGAGACAGAGAGAAGAAAGATTGGTGTAGTTGGTTTGAAACTCAGGTATTATTAAGATTCAGTGAACTCCGAGGGTGGCGTCCAGATAACTGGGGAGTATTTTTGTATTGTCATTGCTTATGATTCACAGTATTTTTTCTGTCCCCCTGATGTCGTCATCACGATCAAGTTGCACTTTAGGCATATGACCACCCTACTGCCAGTGTTATGCCTTCGCAGTAGACTTGGCTAAGCTTTCGCAATTGATCGACTTTTTTTTTATTTATCTCATGCGAAATAAATAGATGATTCTTGACATCAGGAACCGTGAACCGAACCGTGAACCTGTAGCGTGACAAGCGATGATATTACCACTACACCATGGCCACCCACAAGTAATGGAGACTCAACGTCCAAACACCAAACCTCACAAGCCGAGTCTCCCACTATGGTAAAGAAAAAGACGGTAGTGGTTTTAAGCACTACCACCAAGCCCTATAACCAAGAGCACCTGCACCCTCCTGTCGAGCCGGTGGCTGGAATCAGGGGCACGTTAAAATCCTTGCTTGCTCGGATAAAAGATCGGAACAGTTTTACAAAATTGCTCTCCCCAGACTGGGAGAAGTTTGGCTAGGAGCACATCTCGAGGTCGTTGAGAAGGATAAGATTCCTAACCGACAGACAACACGTGCATGGATCCGTGTCGTACCCTCTGATCCTAAGGCGATCCTGGACATACTCAGGATTAGCAATGAATGTCTTCCAACCCATAACTGGAAGATTGACAAAGTGGATGAGCCGACAGGAGATTTCAGATTTGTCGTTATAGTTATTAACAAAGAATCTCTGGCTCCTCTTGCCACTTCCAAAGGGGTAATTAACTATGGGTTCGTGTACTACCCTAAAAGTTTATAGGTGCGACGATAAGGAACCGAATAAAGACACTCCGAAGCTTGCCGTAACTGATACTGTATCGGTTATGGAAGAATCTAAGTTAGGTTCTGTTCCTTATCCCAAAGACTCTGCTTCTACAAACCATGACCTTAATCCTGGTCTCCGTCTCATTACACCAACTCTACTGGGGGACACTCTTTGTTGACGGCACGGAGTTGGAGAGTGATCTCCAAAACCTTTCACTGCATGAAATCGACGTTCTGTCGTTGGACTCGGTGAAAGCTAACTCAACCGTGGTTGAAGACTTCTCTTAATATTTTCTACTCTCTAATTACATTAATCAAGATATAGTCGCTAAAAACCTGGAGTTGAAGACAACTAACAATTGGCTGGTATCGGCATATTTGGACCATCTAGTGGGTCCACTCCCTCTGGATAACCTGGCCAAAAAACTGGCCTTATTATTGGATGCGATGTGAATGCGCATATGGGGCAGTTCCGACAGTTCTAAGTACTAACCTCCTACTTTGTAACTTGGGTTCTAAAACAACCTTTATTACTCGAAACAGACAAAAAGTCTTAGACATCACACTTGTCGCCGAACACATTTTACACATGATAAAGGACTGGAAAATCGCAGATAAGCACTGTTTTTAAGACCATCGTTACCTCCAATTTGGTTTAGATTATCGCCCTCCGACAAGAATGTCTTTAGAAATTTCAAGGAAACACCTGCTGATTCTTCCCTTCGATTCACCTACTAGTCCTGAGAAAACCGGTGAGCTGGATCTCATCGTAGAAACGCTCACGATGGCCTTCAATAATGCAATGGCGGTGGCCTGCCCTTTACGGAGACCATGCGGTAGGAAGAGGCTCTATGATGGAATGCCAATCTAGGCTCTCTCAGAAAAAATTGCAGACATCTTTTTAACATAACCAAAAGCTCCAAAGAGACAGTCTACTGGGATTCCTACAAAAAGTCTCTCGATTTCTATAAACAGTCACTGAGGAAAGAACAGTGACCATCCTGGAGACTATTCTGTGGTAACATATAGGAATCTTTAGAGGCTTCTAGACTGCGTAAAATCCTCTCCAAAAATCCTTGGATGCTTAGATACCTTCTGAAATCAGATGACCATTGGACAACCTCTAGCAAGGAGATCATTGAACTTCTGCTAGACATCCACTTCCCCGGTAGCTCCGCTGTTGCGACACATCGTATTGATAATACTGCGATAACATCTAGTAGCAACCCCCTTAATGCAGTATCCACTGAAAAGCTCCGTTGGGCCTTACATAGCTCGAAACGGCAAAAACTTTACAGATTTGGTGATTAGATTGCAATATTATAGAAGAATATAGAAAACGGTCTGTGCTTCACCCGAGCTTAACCACCGGTCTTGACTGGGGTAGACAAACGTCGACCATCAGGCGTGTCAAAAAAAAAAATTAAATATGTTTCTTTAACGATTATTTTTTTTTTTTCTATTATTATTTCCTAATTTTGTCATTTCTGTCATTATGCTTAAAGGACTGTATATGTCTTATTATATTTAAGCTTTTGAATTTACGAATTTGTTTCTTCCTTTTTACCTAAAATATTAATATTAATATTAGTTAAAATCATTATGGTTCAAGAGAACTGTACTTTTATTCAGTTGGGTTTATTCTAGTTTCTTGTGCTCAAACTCGTCATCATAAACAAAAATAAATTTCGATAAAGAATGAACTTTCAAAACCAAATCAATAAGTATTGAAGCGATTAGATACAATACTTATACACACCAATTTTAGCTACGTAGCGTTTTTGAAGCTCTTCGCTAATGCTAACATCCCAGTCCAGCACTGCCCTATACTGCTTGCTTGAAATTTTAAACTAGGTGACTCCTACACAAGCTAATGTAACGTTGAGGACTACAAGATCTTGTTCGATGGTGACGCTAAGCAAAAACAAAAGGGTAAATTCAGAAATGTCAACAAAAAACGCATCGATGCGGCATCAGTGCTTAGTTGCGATGCTGATGCGCACGACAGTTGACGTTGATGGCATGCTGATAGTTTTTTGTTGACGTTTCAGAACGCAATTTACAATTGTTTTACGAAATCATGGACGTTCTTTTACTGAAACTTTCCAATTGATGACAATGGTCGTAAAAGTGATGATTTTGTTTTGAAATGCGTGAATCGGAAAGGAAGCGCTTAAAAAGGAGAATCTTATATTAAAAAGTAAACAACAAAAATTATTTCAAAATAATAATAAAAATATCCGGATGACGTATTTAAAAGCCGCTCAACCTTTAACGTCAGTTAAGATTGTCCGATGATATACTCATTTATTACTCCAGAAGAATACATTTTTCAGAATCTACAACGTGAATTGCTTTCATTGTGGGCATCTTATTTTACGGGTCGGATTGGTTATTCCTTAGAGAAACGCCTGTACATTACTTTATGGCAGTTATGCAACAGCAGGATCAGTTTTCGAGTCCTATCCCATCGCTTTGATGTTGGACGAGGAACTGCATTCAATATTTTTTTGAAGACGGTTAGGCTTATCTGCTATTTAAAAAGTGAAATAAGCTGACCATCTTCTGAACAACATCATGCCCGATTTTGGCGAGTGCAGAAAAAATCCTTTCCCAATCGTTGTGGGTTGCGTAGACGGCACTCATTTCAACATACCTACTCCAAATAAAGATCCAAGCAGTTACTATGACCGAAAAGGGGGTTTTTCAATTGCCATGCAGGTATTCTAATAATATTAGTCATTCTTACTAAAAGGAATATTTTGTAACATTAAGATTTCAGGCCATATGTGATAGTGAATTTCGCTTTCTCGACATTTTTATTGCATACCCTGGGAGCTGCCATGATGTAAATGTTTGTGTAAATAGCCCAAAATGCACACTTATTGGAAGATTCCGCGTACCCTCTTTCCAAATATGTAATGGTTCGATACAAGATAATGGCTTTCTATCTAGGGAAAAAAAAAATTGTAACACCTGCCTCAGCTCAACAAAAGTTTTCATTGAATAATCTTTCGGAATATAAAAAAAAAATCGAAATCCTGAATATAAACGTCAGAACTACCAAACATGTCATGCAGATAGTTCTTGCTTGCAGCTTTCTACATAACTTTATCATAAATAGAGAACGTTAGGGGAAAGAAAAACGAGATCGCTTAGAAATGCTTTTTGTCGCTTAATTCATTTTATTGCATTTATTATTGTCACCGAACGCGCTCACCAACTACACGCCATCTGCGGTCTCACACCAGTTTCCGATAACTAATGAAGAAACTGTATCGCTATCTCACTCTTACCCAGTTTGCGCCATTTTTCAGTTTTATATCAAGTAACCCGATCCTTTTTTATCTTTGTCAAGAAGCGAAGGAAAAAGGTCAAGCAACTGCGGTAAGAGTTGTTAAAACTATTATTTGTAAAAACTAACTAAAATGTCTCTTTAGAAATAAATAAATATTGAATTCATTTCTGCTTGGAATCGTTTCTGGACAAACTTTATTTCGCAATTGACTCCCACGTCGTGGAGTATACTGCGAATTGCCGCCGCCATTAACCGAGCCATTCGGAAATTCTTGCCAGCAGAGACTGAGTACTGCCGCTGAAGATGAAACGAACACTCGAAAGAGTCCACGTAACCAACAACCAGAAGAAGATAGCATCGTCGGTCCTGCCAGGTTGGGCATTGAAGATGCCGCGACAAATACCACTACCGTCGCAGCGACAACTACTTCTTCTGTTGTGGTGTCAGGAGCCGACAGAGCAAGTACAGCAAGTGGTAGTACCTCAGCTGCATCGCATAATCCCACCGTCATAATATCTGGAAGTTCTGCCGCTACAGCCGTAGCACATGATGAAAGTCTCTTGCAAGCCATGCAGAGACATATCGATCATCTGGAAAGCCAGCTTAAACGTGCCCAAGTCAAGTTAAGTGAGAGTGATCTCCAGTGCCAAGCACTGAAAGAAGTAGTGCAAAACAGTACTCCTATCGTTACTTCAACATCGTCGTCAGTAACAGAGCCAACATTGCCGCTATGGACTCCGTTATCTCAGGCCATCTCTTCGCAACAGTCAAACCCAAGTACCGTTTGCAGCAATATAGCCGTACAACCAACGGTGACGCCACCTATATTGCACCGTTCATTGCCGCCAACAAGCATTGGTACCTTGTATGCCAGCACAAATAACTGCATCAGATCGACTATACAGCAAAATGTTCATCATTCGCAACCACATTCAACAAATCCAAGTAACTGGTTTCTTCCGAATCACCCACAGTTTATGCCGCCTGGAAGTAGTCAAGTTGAAAGTGGTGTACTGCCACAGACAATGTCGTATGCTAGCGCACGGAAGGAACTGGACTTGCCGGATTTCAGTGGCCATGCGGAAGACTGGCCCATGTTTTATACCGCATACACTGAGACAACATCAGCGTACAATTATACTAATTTGGAAAATAGTCAGCGCCTTTTGAAATGCTTGAAGGGAGAAGCCAGAGAGACAGTCAAGTCTCTGTTGATACATCCAGACAACGTTGGTGCAGTAATGGAGCAGCTTCGATTCCGCTTCGGCCGCCCTGAACAGTTAATACGAAGCCAGCTTCAGCAAGTCCGAGGTGTGCCAACCATAAATGAGAACTCCATGGAAAGAATTATATCGTTTGCAACGAAAACAAGAAACCTTGCTGCGTTTCTACAATCTGCTAATGGTCAACAGCACTTGTCGAACCCTACGTTACTGGAGGAGCTCATTTTAAAACTTCCCATGAGCAAAAGGATCGAGTGGGCCAAATATGCAACTTCGATACTGCCGTATCCAACAATAACGCACTTCAGCCAGTGGTTAAGTGAAGTTGCCGAACTGATCTGTTCTGTCCAGGACATTGGAAGCTTCATGCAGACCGAGACAAGAAGACGGCCAGTACTTCATGCTGCCATTGGTGATCGCCGTCTTGATGTAGTCACGTGCCCTTTGTGCCAAGGTCAGCATAAGATCTTCGACTGCAAGAAGTTCTTAGCATACAACAAGGATGAGAGGTGGAATCAAGTAAAGCGTATGAGGTTGTGCTTCACATGCCTAGAAGTAGGGCACTCATCGCGTATGTGTCGCCGCCGAAGAGGATGTGGTGTTGATGGATGTCAAAGAAGTCACCACAAGCTTCTCAATGAGCCAAAGAACTGTGCGAACGAAAGCGTAAACGTGCCGATTACTCAGCTGCAGCATAACGCCAGTACATCGAAAGAAGCCGTTTTAACATGTGCAGCCAGCACTGTTCAGAGTACTAAGTTGCTGTTCAGAATTCTACCAGTTACCCTTTTCGGAACCAAGAAGAGGGTAGACACATACGCGTTGTTGGACGACGGTTCTTCAGTAACCATGATGGACGCCGCCCTGATTGAAGAACTTGGATTAGAAGGTCACCTAAACAGCAGCCTAAACCTACAGTGGCTTGGAGGAAGAGCTGCCAAGGAACCGGCTACAGTTGTTAGTCTGCTTGTCAGCGGTTTAAATGTCAAGCGGAGACATATTCTACGCAATGTCTATGGTGTCTCTAATCTCCAATTACCGACACAGAGCCTAAGCGATAGTAACACATCTGTTAACGCTATTCGCCTTAGAAATTTGCCGGTACAACCGTACATCAATGTTACACCTAAGTTGCTCCTCGGATTGGACCACTGCCATTTGGGTCTTCCATTGGAAACCATCAAAGTTGGTGATGGTGGACCATTTGCCGCTAAAACGGAGCTTGGCTGGGTCATATTTGGGCCCTCTCAAGTTAGAATGGCAGCAACACCTTCATGCCTGATGGTGGAAGCCGTCGAGGATACCGTTCTTCACAAATTAGTGGAGGATTACTTCGATGCTGATAGCTTTGGAGTGCGGCCAGCACCGGTAGTGGAGGACAAAGCTGATGTACGTGCCCGCAATATTCTTCAGTCCACCACCGTCAGGGTAAACGAGAGATTCCAAACCGGTCTTCTATGGAAGAGTGATGACATCAAACTTCCTGACAGCTATGCCATGGCCAAAAAGAGACTCGTAGGAATCGAGCGTAAAATGAAGAAGGATGATACGTTTGCTGCCGCCTACAACGAGATCATTGAAAGTTATATATCGAAGGGTTACGCTCGCAAACTGCCACCAGAGGAAGCCAACGTCCAGGGACCTAAAACGTTGTACTTACCCCACTTCGCCGTCTCCAATCCCAACAAACCAGGCAAGTAGCGCTTGGTATTGGACGCCGCCGCTGCAGTAGAAGGCATCTAACTTAATTCATGTTTGCTAAAGGGACCACAGCAGTACCAGCCAATGCCAGTGTTACTGTTCAACTTCCGAGTCGGGCGCTACGCAATATGTGGAGACATCAGGGAGATGTTCCACCAGGTGCTCATCCAACCAGAGGACAGGAGCTCCCAGAGATTCCTCTGGCGGGCAGGTGAAGACAAACGACCGCCAGACATCTTTGAGATGAAGGTGATGACGTTCGGTGCTGCATGTTCGCCATCCGCAGCACAATTTGTACTGAAACTGAATGCACAACAACATCCAGACGCCGATCCTCGAGCTGTCAGAGCTATACTACAGTACCACTACGTAGATGATTTTGTGGACAGTTTCGAATCCATGGAACAGGCCATCAATATTGCGCAGCAGGTACGCCAGATCCATAGTGAAGTCGGATTCGAACTTCGTGGCTTCGTCTCAAATTCACCAGAGGTTACGTGTGCTCTGGAGAGTGAAGCACAATTGGGAAAAGTCACAGCCGAATGCAACCGCTCCGTTGATGAAAGCCAAGCATCAGAAAAGGTACTCGGAATGTTTTGGCATCCATTGAGTGATACCTTCGGTTATCAACTCAAATTTCATCGTGTGGATCCAGAAATCACCACCGGCAACAGATGCCCCAGCAAGAGAGAACTGCTGAGCATCGTTATGTCTGTCTTCGACCCGCTGGGATTTTTGTGCAACGTTTTGATAGGAGCCAAGCTACTAATGCGTGAGTTGTGGAAGAGTGACGTTCGTTGGGATGAGCCGTTGCCTAGTAATATCAACGCAGCGTGGTGCAGATGGCTTCGGAGTTTGAACCAGGTTGCCGAGATTCGAATTCCGCGTCATTATTTCAACAACACAGTTCCGAAGCAAATCGAGCTTCACATCTTTGTTGACGCCAGTGAGGACGCCTTTGCAGCCGCTGCATACTGGAGGGCAGTTGACGTTAACGGAATTGCAAACGTTGCGTTTGTGTGTGCCAAGACGAAGTGTGCTCCGTTGAAGCCGATGACCATCCCGCGCCTAGAACTCCAAGCCGCCGTTCTTGGAACACGCCTTAAGCAAACAATTTGCAAAGAGCACTTGTTTGATGTTAGCCGTTGCCTGCTTTGGAGTGACTCCAAAACGGTCATCAAGTGGATTAAGTCAACCAATCGCCGCTACAAGCCCTTTGTGGCTCACAGAGTAGCAGAGATCCTAGCTGCAACTGAGGAGTCCAACTGGAGGTGGATACCTACGGAGGAGAATGTCGCTGAGGAGGCCACACGTCCAAGTTATAACTGCAGCCATTCAGGTAGATGGTTAACTGGTCCAAAATTCCTCTGGGGTGAACCAAGTGCATGGCCACCTGATTCTGCCAACACCAGCTCCCACGAAGAAGACGCCGAAGAACTTCGCCCGAAGTTTACATTACTAGCCGTGAGTCATAACTTCATTAATTTTCAACGCTTCCACTCCCTTAACAGATTGAAACGATCAATGGCGTGGGTTATCCGATATACCAAACGAAGTCGCCAGAGATATGATTCTGGAGAGGATCATGGACTGACTGCCGCTGAGCTGAATGTGGCCGAATCCGTGCTTTGCCGCCAAGCACAAGGAGAGTGCTACTCTACGGAGCTGATGCTATTCAAGAAGGGTCAAAGCTTGTCCAAATGGAGTGCATTACACAAACTTTCGCCATATGTAGACGACGATGGTGTTCTGCGAGTTAATGGTCGCATCGACGCAGCCAGCTGGTTACCATTCAGCACGCGACACCCCGTAATATTGCCGCCTGACCATCTGTTCACCAAACTAGTTGTGCGCCACTACCATTCTCAGATGGTACATCAAAACTTCGAGGCCACAATTTGTGAAGTTCGTCGCCACTATTGGGTACCACGACTGCGACAAGTCCTGCGAAGCGTAGTCGCTAGTTGTTTCATCTGCAGGGCAATGCGTACAATGCCAGTTACGCCTATTATGGGACCACTGCCTAAGGATCGCTTGATACCATATATGAGACCGTTTTCCTACACAGGATTGGACTATTTTGGCCCAATTAATGTAACCATCGGCCGTCGTACGGAGAAACGTTGGGTAGCCTTATTCACGTGCCTTGTCTTCCGTGCCATCCACTTGGAAGTTGCATTCGATCTATCGACCGACGCTTGTATAGTCGCCATCCGCAATTTCATAAATCGCAGAGGGGTCCCAGTAAAGATCCGAAGTGATAATGGAAAAAACTTTGTCGGGGCCGAACAAGAAGCGAGGCGCTTCACAGAAGTTTTTGATTGTGAGCGCATCCAAAACGAGTTATCAAACAAGGCCGTCGAATGGGTTTTTAACTGCCCGAATAACCCATCCGAAGGAGGTGCATGGGAACGTATGGTTCAGTGTGTCAAGAGAGTGCTGCGCCATACAATGAAAGAAGTGGCACCAAGGGAGCATACGTTACAATGTCTGCTGATTGAAGCTCAGAACATGGTGAATTCACGGCCATTGACACATCTATCAGTTACCGCCGACCAGGAGGAACCACTTACTCCAAACCACTTCCTGTTGGGTGAGGCTAACACCAAGCAGACACCGAGTGTGAAGAAATCGGCCCAGAAGCTTTGCGTGCTCCGTAAACAGTGGCGGATTGCACGTCAACTCAGGGACAGGTTCTGGAAGCGATGGATCTGCGAGTATCTGCCTACACTGACACGTCGTTCGAAGTGGTGTCAGAGAACCGTACCGCCCAAGGAAGGTGACCTTGTGTTCATCTGTGACGTGAAAATTCCAAGAAGACAATGGTGTCGTGGGCGAATTGAACGCGTTTATCATGGAGTCGATGGAGAGGTGAGACGAGCAGATGTCCGCACAAGCTCAGGAGTACTTCTTTGTCCGGTGTCAAAGTTGGAGGTTTTGAGCCTAGAAGATAGTGAATCAGACTGATTCACGGAGGAGGGGATGTCACCGAACGCGCTCACCAAATACACGCCATCTGTGGTCTCACACCGGTTTCCGATAACTAATGAAGAAACCGTATCGCTATCTCACTCTAACCCAGTTTGCGCCATTTTTCAGTTTTATATCAAGTAACCCGATCCTTTTTTATCTTTGTCAAGAAGCGAAGGAAAAAGGTCAAGCAACTGCGGTAAGAGTTGTTAAAACTAAAAATAAAAAAAAAAATAAATACTTGGCGCAACAGCTCTTTAAGTGCCAGGGCCTAGCTTCTCGCAACAACTCGTGTTGTGTGCGTTATATTTTTCACACGAATGGAAGGGACCTACAGTTTAGTGCCGTATCCGAACGGCAATTTGTTTTGAGAAGCTTTCTCGTGACTACAATACTCTCGGATGTTTGTCAGACGTTCGCGAGAGGTGGGATCGTGAAAAAACTTTTTGGTGTTTTCTGGGATTCGAACTTGGAACCTCTTGCGTAGTGATCCGACACACTAACCACTACGCCACGACGCCCACTATTAAACTATTATTTGTAAAAACTAACCAAAATGTCTCTTTAGAAATAAATAAATATTGAATTCATTTCTGCTTGGAATCGTTTCTGGACAATTATATTATTTACACTTTAACTCGCAACAAATCCTTAAAATAACACTTAATTCAGTATCACAAGATCAAGCTTCTTAACATCTATTATTTCTTGAGATCGAGGTAATGGGTTGATTTGCACGTGCACTTCCCAGCATTTGCTGCAACACTTCTTTCGAATCGCGCATCTCCTTGATACGATGGTTTCTAATTTTTGCCGTTCATCATCTCCTCGTGTCGTTCATCGTCCTTTCTAGCCTCGTCTCTTAATAAATCCAGAGTTCCATTTTCGGCAATACGACGGCATTTGGTAGGTCCTTTCCTGACATGATCTAAATCCAACGCAGCCTCTGCATCACAATCATCTGTTAGATCTTCTTCAATGTTAAGTGCCAATGTATACTCCTCTTGATTGTGGTGGTTATCGAGCAAATAAAGCGATGCCTCCAAATTTTCAAGGGGGGCTCAATAGAATGTTTTGTTCCATACTCGTACACCTTATCCAGCGGCTCAAAGTATTCTCATGCAGTTGCATCTCGGTGCACTTATTTCTCTTATTAATACATTTGTATGTATCATAATATTTTAAAATTTTCGGTGAATTTGATTTTTACAAAATTTAAAACACTCAATTTCTTCTTTCATTTCCAACAAAATTTTTTCCCACAACACAGTTTTTGATTTTTTTTTCCTGATGTAAACGCTTGCTTATATTTCATTCTTGTTGAAATTAGAAGTTTGATTTCTGCGGCACTGAAGTTCTAACTGGAACAAATATATACATATATACATGAAATAACTATTCTGAATAATTAATAATTGTTTTTTCCTCTGCCATTTAACAAGCCTTATTTGTCCAAAGCATCAACAACAAATCACGAATTTTGCTGATGCTTTTTTCGTTGAGGTTTGCGCATCAGTTTATCCAACTTTGCAATAATGAACACTTTACGAAAGGAGTGATGCCAATTATCTGCGTTAATAAACTTTGGCACGGCTGATTGAGCATCGTTAATGCAGTGATGCGTTTCTGACTTTACCCAAAACACATTGAAAACAGAATTTTAAATAAAATCTTCGAATATCGTCGGGAACATTATCTCTGTGAATATCGTGGCTGAATAAAATAGCAGTAATGTTTTTTATCTATTCACCTGGAATAATTAGCAATTTTTCTCTAATCCAATCTGTAAAGTTTTTGTTGTTTCGAGAGTTCCGTCCATCGCCATTGCAGATTTCACAGTCCTATTTAAATTTTAAGGAAAACCTCTGTGCATATGCTTAAAAATACTTTATTTTCATTTTTAAAATTTCTTTACTTCTTTCCTTTATGCTCTTTATTTTATTCTTCCCTTGTCCAATTATTTGTTATCTAATTAAATTCTTTTCACTTGTTTTACTTTAAGGAGATTCTTTTGGGGGAGAATTAGTAATACAATGTATTCTGCGGGTTATCATTCATTTTTATGTTTTTTTTTTTTAATTTTTTTTTTTTTTTTTTTACATTAACAACTTTTATTTTCTTTAACAATTGCTTTTGCTTTATTTATTTATTTTTCTTTGTTCATATAACAACCAACATATGGATAAACAATATTCATTTGCACATAAAATATATATTTTTTGTTCTATTTTTCTTTTTCTTTAATTTCTATTTTACATTTTTTTAAATAAATTTCTTTTTCTCCATAGGTGAGGATTTTTAACATTTTCATTTAACACTTTGTTTAATTTTTATCCGTCATTAAATATTTTTGTTCTGTTTTCTAAGTCATTGTGGTAGAAGATTGTAGTAGGTTTTCGAACAGAAGGAAGGTTAACATTTATCGTTTGTTTTTTTATAACACTTTTTCTTGTTTTACTTACTGTAAACTAATATTTTGTTGGTGGGCTAATTTTTTTTTATAATATGTATGTATTCTGTAAGACGGATGATTTTTTGTTGGAAATGCAAAATTGAAGAATAAACTGTCAAAATCGGTTTGCCGAAAGTTTTTAACTTAATTTTCTTTTATAATTAAATTTTTTTTTGTCTTTTTTTATATTTAAATTCAGTATCAAAACATTTTGTTTATTTAAATTTGTTTTTATATATATAAATGTATATGTATAAATTTCAAATTTATTTTTGTTTGTTGTATTGAGAATTTTATTTTTTTACTTAGTACATTTATTTTGTATAAATTATGTTTTTTTTTTTTTTTAATTACAAAGCGCAATTGTTCATTTAATTTGTTTTTTGAGATTCTTTTTTTTTATACATTAACATTTACACTTAAACACTTACAATATGCAATATGTGTATGTATAACAATAAATATATATATTTTTTTATTATTTTTTTTTTTTTTCATATAACTTTGTTAAGTTTAATTTTTTGTTTACAATAACCTACAGTTTTTTGTTTGGTTTTTAAAAATTAGTATTTTGTTTAATTTTTTTTTTTTACTTTAAATTTGTTTAGTCTTTGTTTGCGGTAAGCGTTTTGAGTTTTCTTTGAAAATTAAATTAACATTTTTTTGCTAGAGATTTACTTAGATTTATTTTTAATGAGTATAACTAAGAGAGAAATAATGTTTTTTTTTAAAAAATATGCTTGCTTATCATTTTGGTTGGTAAAAGTTTTCCATTTAGATTTATTAGTAAAATTGGCTTCTCCAATGCATTTTTGTCAAGCTGGATGATTGTAATAGAATTAGTGCACAGATTGGCGACAGTTGTTTTTTGAGTTGAGTTTTGACTACTTCCATTTTTGCCTGTCGATATCCGTATTAAACTAAAAACCAGAAAGTCAAGTTCAAAATGTGAAGCGATGTCTTAAAAACACTCCGGAAAGGGAGAAGTTTTTTGAATGCGTTTGAAAACTAAATGGTTATTCCATGTCAACATGAATTCTAAGATAGGCTAACAAATTTAACTTTATCGCCACAAGCAGGACTCTGTATAAATGGACCTTCAATCAGATTATTATAGAATTGTACTCGTAATGCAAGTCTAGTTCTTATTGAGCTTTAACAACTTTCAGCTCCGTGACCACAAAGCGGACTAATAAGAGCTGCTCAGATCCCAATCTCTTAAACTAAGATAGATAGGTAAGATAATTACCCTAATTTGCTAGTCACTCTCCGTCAAACTTGACAAAATGTCTTCTAAAGGAAGAGGACAAGCAGAGAAGGTTGTAGATTTCTGATAGTCTGTTGTTCTACAATAGATGGTATTAGGGTACGTTACAGTGTTGCTCAGGTTTCATTTACTAATGCAACAGTTCAAAGAACTCAACTCTATGCATACTGGGTCCTAAGATATCGCGGTACCTTCGGTCACTTGGCTGCGAACGAGATAGCGAGAAGAGACTCAGAACACGATCTCCAGATAAAGGAACGAATCTCAGAAGCTACACTAGTTTAATAGAGTCGAATGCCTAAATGTTTTTATCCTTTATTTGGCCAGAGATTAACTTTTTGTGTTCCAGTAATTATTGTGAACTACCCCGCGTGCCATTCGGCAACTAAGTTTTCTTGAGACAGACTAGCACTATTGAAAGTATTAAACTCTTTTGTATCTATGTATCTATCATTTTAAACATATCTGAAACTATCTGATTCGAACATCCTGTCCTTTCAATAATATCAATTTCGTTTGGGGTGGGTGAGATTCACAATTGCCTTTATCGATCCTGAGTTCACTAGCCACCTGGTGCTGAACACCTGGGGAGACCAAAAGAAGCTCGTCAAAAAAAGCTGCCAACAGATTTAAATAGATTTGAGAGAAAACGTAAAAGAACCTTTATTTCAGGTCGCACTGTTATGGGATACTTATACAGACCTTACGCTCTCCACAACAACATACAAAAAGTTACAGAATATATTAGCAGACACCGCTACAGGTCTCAGATATTCTAGGGAGGACACGGATTTGTTGGGCTGCCATAAATTTGAATCTACATATACCGAACTTTACGTAGTCTCGGAAATCTACTGACAGCAATTCATCCAATAAAGTCAATTAATTAAAGGACAAGGTGGTTTTGATGCAAATGTCCGAAATTAGAATATAGATATTTTTATCGTTTCATTTTCTGTTACCAACTATTTTGAGCTTCCACTCTCATAACTTCCACTTTTACTGTAGAATTTAAGCTATAAATTGTCCTTTTCAAGAATAATTTCGACTTATGAAAATAAATTACATAGTTGTATAGGTAAACAAAATACGAGTATAAAGGTTAGATATATGATGTTATCAAAATAATAGTGCATTGATGTTAGTTTCGTGATATTGGGCTTGCCTGATGATGATTAGTACGGAAGCTGGAAGGTTCTTCAATGGGTCTTCTCTCTCTGGTTGGTTCAGGGATAACAAAATTTTTAAATAAGTTCAAATTTAATGATTGCCTGTGGATTCTTTTTCCAACTTTTTCTTTGTAATTTTTGGTATTACAATATTTTTTACAAAGATATTTTTCAGATTTTTTTGTATGGAAAAATTAGGAAAAATGTTGGATTAGGTAATGTATCGTGATCTTAAACAATTTCTTTTATATGTTTGAAACTGCTTCAAAGTACATTTTTTTGGATGATGTTCCAACTTAAGCTGTATAAAGTGTCACTGGCCATCGGACAAATCTACATACATACTTAAAGGGCTGCCACTTACTAAGGTGCTAAATCTATACATCTTTCTACATGAATGTGCACAGGAGCTTTCTCTTGAAAACCTTAGAATTCGATGCGTGATCATCTCCACTTCAAGCGTTGTTTTGAGAAAAAACATTATGTAGGTGCTATACG
This sequence comes from Pocota personata, assembly GCA_963082735.1. Lineage (NCBI taxonomy): Eukaryota > Metazoa > Arthropoda > Insecta > Diptera > Syrphidae > Pocota > Pocota personata. The sequence goes on from OY720430.1 coordinate 118,546,889, forward strand.
TGCCTTACTTATAGATTCTAGATGTGTGAACTATCTGAAGGATTTGATTTATTCAGTCTGCTATTGTCAAGTTTGGAAAAGAAGATGTCGATCCTGCTTTAGTTATGGCAGTGTTTTGGAATACTCAGTGTACACAATCTCCAATTGAAAGTTTGGAGGTGAAAGGCCTATCCCTAGACTGTTGGAAAATCCAGCAAGGCTAGTACTATAACTTTGGCTCAACGCTAGCCTTCACTCCACACTGGCTTGAAACAAATTTTGAAATAAAACGTGAAATTTTAAAGTATTTAAAGGATTCTTGGAAACCGATTACTATAAACAGTTGCTGCTGGACAGGAAGTCCATTAAGGTGCTCATTTAAAACATATGCTAAAATATCTTAAGTATTTTAGAGTCTTCACTTCTCAAATTTGAGATTTAATAAAATAAAAGAATCCGAATAGCAAAATACTAATTAGGCGGAATTAAGGCCTTAACTCCTAATACTCAGTAAAAGATTCAACAATATAACCCTACTACTTGTGCGTTTAATAAGTCTATAGGCACTCGAACAAGCCCGGCTTTGTGTCACAAAACACCCAAGCCTGCTCATTACAAATGTGCACTTCAAAGTCTTGTGCTTATGACATGTACGTAAGGGTACTTAAAAAAAAACTAAACCCCTGATTCAATTCTACTCGACCGTTTTAACTCAGAACCTATTCTTATCCACCTTATTCCTCATCATCTTCTTCCTCCTCCTCGTCATCATCATCATCGTCCATATCATCGAAACTAACATTTCTACTGTTTCATCCACCCCGATGCACAGTTACACTACCCTCACTGCACTTTGAGTCTTGACTTCTCAATTGATTCCTGTATTCGTCCAGTTCCTGCATTCGATATGTACCCAGATTTACTTGCACCATCAGAGTCTCCATGATGCGTTCATTCTTCAAAGATTTCGATGGTAGCACCACTGTCAACAGTTCACTTGGTGATATACGGCACAGATTCAAGTCTCGCGTAAGTCTCTCCATGATGCATTCGAATTCGAATTGTGTATCCTTGTTGGGTGACATTTTCATCTTGTCAACCTTGTTCTGAGCCCATGCCAACATGGCTTCAAATTTGCGAATTTCCGGTGTTTGAAGGTCTCGACACATGATCATCTGTACCATCGATTCGGAGAGGTTCAAAAAGTCGGGCAGCTTAAATAAGGCATGCGCTTTATTCTCCACAAATGTCAGTATCATGTTCACCAACTCCGAAGCGGAGGTATAGCGCCAGTAGTAGTTTTCCAATGAAATTAGCATTGGACAGACCACATCGATGCGTAGGAATTGTTTGCAGTGATGGAAGCAAGCTTGAAGCAATTCAGGAAGATCATAATGTTCTGCAGCGCATAGGAGACCTGTGGAAGAGAAAATAAAACAAATTAACTCTGGTAGAATATAAAAGATAGTGTTTGTTGATCGCTATGCATCTTTTAGAAAGCGTTTTAGGCAAATTAACCCAGAGACTCAGAAAATTCCAACGAGGGCTCTGTTAAGATTCTTATACCAGTTTTGACTATGTAATGAGTTACAGCGTTAAGTGTAGTCATAAAAAGGTTACTAATAAACTCCACATTAAATAAACCACAGCATTTGAAATAAAATTCGGACTTAGCTATCTTTTCTATTATTAGCCATTGAAATTCTTGTTCTTCAAACACAACCAATAAAACGCACTTTGTCGTAGATAGGAATTCTTAAGGAAGGACTTTTGATAAATCTAAGGATAACAGAAACCTTCTCATATGTTTGCACCCCGTGAATAGGGAGAGTTCGACTTTTAACTTAACTTCTAGTGGAAATACGAAAATATGGCCAGTCGTTACCCAGAACTCTGTGCGGAGTGGACACACGTCCGGTATCATAATAAATGGTCAGCAACTTAAAATCAGTCGATACCTTGAGTTTATGGAGGAGGTTTAAGCTTAAATCGAGGTATCTAAATTACACAAGTAAGAAAAGATTGCTGGGAGTATTCGTAGACGGTCTGGTAACTATACAATACCGCTAAAATGAGTACCTACATATGGAAGCCTCTCCAGCACTAGAGTTAATAAGGCAAATTCCAAGCTGTTTACGAGTTAGTGCGCATGTTGTGAGATTGATTAATATATATACTCGTATGTATATATATTAATAATGGTTAATATCATCTCGAAAGCTCGATATACTTAAGTCATTGCTTACATTCGAATGCAAAGAGATAATAAAATCGGGTTGGGGTCACAATCACGAAAATCCAAAATCCCGAAATCCAATATCCCTAAAATTCAAAATCCGGAAAAAAAAATCTCGAAATCGAAATCCCGAAAAATGTGGTTGGGTACGAGTGCAATTGTAAATGCTTGTTGTCTGGCAAATTCCAAAAAATTATCGCTCCGGCTACAGAACAAGGTACTACCGACAAAGGAGTGTAAAGTTATTTTGAAAACATCTACTCCGAAACAGGGTGTGAAAAAGGTCTAAATGGGAAATTTGCGAGCTAGGTTTTAAATTTAAATAATGTCCGTCTTTCAATCCACAAATTTGCATTGAACATGACATGACAAGGTTCCTTTACTAATTCAAATTTAGAACTAATACTTCTTATAGCATGCACACAATGCAAAAATTTTATTTTAAAGCTTTGAGAGAAACAGAAATGAAAAGTTCAGATTTTGATTGAGAAAAGAAAAACAGCTAAGAATAAGTTGCCTTGCTCCAAAGTTACAAGTCAGTGTTTGTTGTGTTCTGCGAATTTCGCAATGTCAAATTTAGTTGAGCAGAGTTTGCCTGAAATTTTGTATTTCAAACAAAATATCATGTGCGTTGAAATGTTAACGATAGCCTACGGGGGCTCGACAATGTCGAAAACACAAGCGTACGAGTAGTGCAAAGAGTTTAAAGCGGGCCGTACTGTGGTTGATGATTTGCCTAATTCCGGTCGTCCATCCACCAGTATGACTGACTAAAACATCGAAAAAGTTGACGCTTTTCTTTGATTGTCGTGGTGTGGTCAACTCCGAATTTCTTCCGCCAGGCTAGACAGTAAATAAGGAGTATTACGTGAGCGTATTAAGACGCTTGGCCAGAATTGTGGAGAAACGACTCGTGGTTTCTTCACCACGACAACGCACCGGCTCACACATCTCATCTTGTATGCGACCATTTGATCAAAAACTACGTTCATACCGTTAAGCAAGCTCTGTATTCACCTAACATGGCTCCTTGTGACTTTTTCCTATTCCCATGACTCAAGTTACCACTTCGCGGAAAGCATTTTGATATGAAAAGTCTTTTGAAGATTGGAGGAAGCGTTGGAATATGTGTATTGCTTGCAATGGAGATTACTTTGAAAGGAATAAAATTAATATCGATGAATAATTGAACCGTTTTCGTTTTATTGAAGAATTCCGGGTACTTTATGATCAAGGTATAAGCAGAGTTAGGTTCAAACATCCTCCTGGCACACTTTAAAAAAATATTAAATCCGGTGGTTAGCTTGCTGCACTTCCAATACGCAACGTCTGGCTTCCAGAACGATATATTGGATAGGCCAATATCTAACCGAAAAGTTATTTGGGCGCTGTATTCACTTAAGCATGATAAAGCGGCTAGATCAGACTGAGCGCCCTACGAGTTTTATAAATATGGAACTAATGAGCTCAGCCACTCACCCCGCTTTTGAACAATGTTTTATAATACGGAGTAATTCTTCAGCAATTTAAGGAGGCGTTGATTTTTCCAATTAAAACAAAAAAAAAAAATTCACACAGTGTTGCCAGGTTTTTGGGGAACAAGTTCCCTTTTTTTGTATGCGAACAAATTTGTTTCCCCTTTCCTATGTTTCGTTTTCCCCGCTTTTTTCCCAATTTTTCATTTTCTTACTATTTTATATATTGAGGAAAAACACAATTTTTTTAATAGAACTCATATTTTTATTAACGTAAAAATAGAACAGATACAAAATAAACTCGCAAAGTATAATAAAAAAAAAAAAACAAATACCAATTTGTGTTGTTTACAAATGTATTTCATTATTCACTTTATTTGTGGTGATACTTCATTAATCATAATCACTATTCAGTTACAAATATATATGTTTGTTTCATTAAATATTATGAGTAAAGAATAAAATTTGTACATATAAGCAACATAGCAAAATCAGTATTCATTTTTCTGAACACAAATTAGAGTGGTAACTGAGGGTGGCCGTGGTGTAGTGGAAACATCAACGCTTGTCACGCTCTTGGTTCACGGTTCAAATCCTGATCTCAACAATCATCTATTTATTTCGTTTGAAATAAATAAAAAAGTCGATCAATTGCGAAAGCTTAGTCAACACTACTGCGAATGCATAACACTGGCAGTAGAGTGGTCATATGGCTTAAATGCAACTTGATCGTGATGATGAGGGAAAAAAATACTGTGAATCATGAGCAAACGACAAACAGCAAAACAAACAAGCTCCCCAGTTATCTGGACGCCACCCTTGGAGTTTACTGAAACTTAATACCACCTAAGTTTCAAACCAACTACACCAATCTTTCTTTCTCTCTCTCTCTCAATTTCTGCAAACGCCCGTGCCTTTAAATAATTTAATGGTATTCATATCCCATTTGGCGCGCGCAAATTATAAAAAAAAAAAAACTTGTTACTTTCATTGTTTTATTAAAATACATCATACGTTTTTCATTGTTTCATTAAATGCGAATGATATTAGGTGTGAAGAGATAACATTATTTGTACATAATTTTTTGCAAATAAATAAAATCGTTTATATTTATATGTATGTATTTTTATGGCACATCTTTATACATATTGTTTGAATGTAGACGCAAACATTTCTCATCAATTTTAAGTTACACACAGCTTTGGTTTTTCATTACAATTTTTGTGTGAAGAATTCCACAGAGTGTGCAATTGTCTAGACGATTTCTAAGTTTTGTTTTGTTTAGGTTAATAGCTGAAAAAGTCCTTTGAGCACCTGTTCCACTATGTGGAAAGCAAAAAATAAATGACACTAACTTTTTAATCTTAGGGAACATTTCGTTTCCAAGTTTTATGGGTAAAATTTCACTCCAAAATTCTTGCACGTTTTCTGAAGATATTTGTGAGATATCTATATTTGTAAGTGATCTGTGCTCTAAATCTAAATCATTTAATTCTGAGCGATTAAAAATGTTGGGAAAGTAAGACCAACCAAATAAGACCAACCAATGTTAAACACGAATAACTTTTTGATTTTCCAATATAATTGTTTTTTTCTTCTTGCAGGTTATAATTGAGTTCTTGGAAATTTAAAATGGATACATACAGTGCACAACGAGTTAAAATTATTGATTTTTTCTATTCTTGTCAACGATCAATTGCTATGACGCAGCGAAAATATCGACAATATTTTAATTCAAGATGAGCTCCCACAGTCTTTATGATTAGGAGTTTGGTCGACCGTTTTGAGGAACGGGGTTCAGTGGCCGATCATCTTGGAAAAGATGCTCATCGAAATATTCGCAATAAAGACAACGTGGAAGCTGTGCAGCAGAGTGTTGCAAATCCATCTGTCTCAACTCGTCGTCGTTCAGGCCAATTGGGCATGTCTAGAACAACATTGCGGAGAATTTTAAAGTTGGATCTTGTACGAGGGTGGGTTAATAAGTCCCTGGAAATTAAAGCAAATTGTGTGACACCTTAAATTTTTTTTTTTTTCAAGAATCATGTTTTAAAAGAACGCACCCAAATTTTCAGACAGATCTGTCAAATAGTTTTGTTGTGGCAGCCATTTTATATAGACGCCTACTAGCATTTTCGTTAAAATGAAAAAAAGTGAATTTCGAGTGCTCATTAAACACTATTTTTTGCGAGAAAAAACTATCACGCAAACCAAACAAAAGCTTGACAAATATTATGGGGACTCTTTACCATCGATTGGAACCATTCACCACTGGTTTACTCAATTTCGGTGCGGTCGTTCAAGCACAAGTGACGCTGAACGTTCTGGTCGCCCAATTGAGGTCACCACACCAGAAATGGTCGACAAAATCCATGGTTTGATAATGGACGATCTGCGAGTGAAAGTGCGCGAGCTTGAAGAGACAACAGGCTTATCACATGGCTCCGTGATTTCGATTTTACATAAATATATGGACATGAAAAAACTTTCCACAAGATGGGTGCCGCGTTTGCTCACAATCGACAACAAACGCATTCGTTTGACAACTTCAAAGGTGTGTTTGGCGATGTTCCAGAAAAATTCGGCTGAGTTTTTGCGCCGTTTCGTAACCGTGAATGAAACCTGGATTCACCACAACACACCAGAAACCAAGGAACAGTCAAAACAATGGATTTCTCCTGGTGAATCGAAGCCGAAGAAGGCCAAGGCGGGTTTGTCAGCAAACAAGGTCATGGTGACAGTTTTTTGGGATGCGCGCTGTCTTAATCACATCGATTACCTTGAAAAGGTAATCGAGCTGCTGGATCGATTCTAAGCCGATTTGAAGCAAAAACGGCCACATTTGTCGAAGAAAAAAGTTCTTTTTCATCAGGGCAACGCAAGAGATTTGGGTCGAATGAAGAGGTCATCGCTGAAACAAACGCTTATTTTGAGGGCTCGAGAAATCGTATTATTTGGAGGGCCTCAAAAAATTCGAGAAACGTTGGATGAAGTGTATAGTGCTAAAAGGAGACTATGTTGAAAAATAAAATGTTTTTATACCGAAAAATAGTGTTCCTTATTTCATTTTTCAGGGACATTGACCCACCCACGTACCCATACAAAATTAAAATTTTGTAATTGCTGCTACCGCAAGACCACCGACAACGACTACAATACGCTATTCGTTTTACACAATTAGCCACACAAATTGAGTTTTTAAATAATGTTTTGATGTCGGATGAAGCGCATTTCCATTGAAGTGATTATGTCAACAAGCAAAAATTGTAGATTGTGGGGCTCCGTAAATCCAGGGGCAACACACCAGCATCAGTTACACCCATTAAGATGCACTGTTTGTGCGGTGTTATGGCCGAAAAGTTATCGGCCCATACTTCGAGAATGAGGATGAAACGCCAGAAACGATTTCCGGGGCTTCTTACAGAACAATGATCGACAACTTTTTGCGGCCAATGGCGAAGCAGCATCCTAATTTGTGGTTCCAACAAAATGGAGTGCCGTGCATACTGCTAGGCAAACTATGGACCTGCTGCGTGAAATTTTAGGCGAACGTTTGATTTCAAAAAATTCAGATTTCCCTTGGCCACCTCATTCACCAGATTTAACTGCGCTCGATTTTTTTTATGGGGATATTTAAAAGACAAAGTGTATGTTAATAAACCAGAGACTATTAGACAGCTAAAGCAGAATATTCGAGACGAAATACGGAGCCTGCAACCAGAAACATTACGTGGTGTAATGAAAAACGCGCTAAAAAGAGCCAATGTCTTTATCGAGCAAACATTTGTGTGATGTCATATTTCATACTTAATTTCCATAAAATGTATTTCATATATAAAAAATAAAATAAAACAAATGATTATTACAAGAGTTATACGTGTTTAACATGAGTGGGTCTTATTTGGCCCACCCTGTATTTGCATAAAAGTACTAAAGACGAAAATGTTTTATTCCTTAAACTTATGCATTAATAAATCCAAATAGTTTAAAAACTTCCCCGGAGTCTGAAAAATTTAACCTTTTTAAACTTTCTTCAGAAGCTGTTATGAAGAAACTTCGGCAATTTTCTTTAAAGCAATTTATTTCTTCTATGTTGTGTTCGGAGACCACTGACTTTACCCTGTCGTTTAAAAAGGGGCTTTAATAAATATCCTCGAGCGGTAAGAAATTATTAATGTTGTGCAAATTGAAGTCAAAAATATTTCCAAGAGTATTAATGCATTCCTTTTTCATAAAACAGTCGACAATTCTTTTTAAAACCCGTGAATCTTTACATCTTCCGACTGCATTTGTAGATTTAATTTATTGAAAAGTGGTAAGAAGAAATTTAAGAAGTCGAGGTAAAGAATTGTAGTGGGTTTCTCAAGTAGGTTGTATATTTTTTTACACTGATTTTTGTTACCACTGTCCTCTAAAAATGTTCCCATGAAATAAAGAAGCAAAGCTGAATGAAGTGACAACCATCGCATTTGAGCTGCATGCAGTATCTTATGAGGTTTAAGGTTACAGAAATTTTGAAACTCTCTGAAAACATTTGGACGCTTTGCACTGCAATTAAAATGTAAATAAATATCACGACAAAGTATTTCAACTTCATCAGGCAAGTTTCTGCAGGCATTGCTTGTAACAATGTGATATGTGTGGCAGAAGCATTTTATTGTAAACAAATTCGGTATTTGATCTTCGGTATTTGAACTTAAAAATAGGGCTATGTTTTCCCACCGAGCAAGTGTCATGCTCCATCTGAAGCAAATGCAATCAAACTTGTTCGATATGGTACCCATTTGATTGAAGAAAAGTCAATTAACTTGGAAAATAAAATTTCAGCAGTAGCTTCTGGCATTTCGATTAATGTCAAAAACTCCTCCCTTACCCGAATGTTTGCATCTACATGCCTTGCAATAACAACCATGCTTTTGGTTAAAACTATACTTGTAGATTCATCGACGATTATAGAAAAAAAAATTGTTTTATTAAAACTAAAATAAAATTTTGAAAACTAAATTTACCAGTCACGTTCTTGATTATATTCGTTGCCTTTGTGATATTTAGGTTAACTTTGTTTGCTATTTCCGAGTCGCTAAACACAGATTTTAGAAAGCCCGTAAGATGATCAAATATGTTAGTGGCTAAATTGTCATTTTTATTCTTTTTTTTTTTCATCTTTAATGCATTTTTATTGGTTAATTCATTAAACTTATGGCTAGACAAAAAACGCTTAAAACTAGCATAACTAACTTAATTATCTTATTCTAACTTACTGGCCATATGCGGGCGTTTTAAATTAAACCTAATACTTAAAACTATGTCTTTCGACATAACGTACTAGTTAATGGCTAAATTGTATTCAGCAGCGAACGCACACAATTTTATTATTGCATTTTTAACACTTTTGTCTACCGGGGAACAACTAAACTGGGGAATTGTAGTTTGAATTTTTTTCTTGATTGATTTGAGATTAAGTACGTGTTTTTGCGTTTTGCTTCGGACAACCATAATTTGAATTCGGTTAAACTTTCCAACTCCTTTCTGTAATGCAATTTTCTGTGCTTACGATTTTTCGTTTCAGGTCTTATCCTTTCAACAACTGAATCTGAATCGGAAATCAAAAAATGTTGGTGATGTTGTTTCCGTTTTCTGTTAGATTAATTTATAGCAACATTTGCTAAATTTACCCATTTTTTAACAACCAAAACAATCATAACCAACCACAGCCATAACGAAAATACATTGAATGTCAGTTATTAAACAAATTGAAAGAGGTAAAGTCAAAGGCACATTGTGGGGTGCATTGACATTTTTTATTCACGAGATATTTTTAATTTATTGCTTTATTGAAAATTTCTGTAAGTGACAAGTTTTTTTTTTTAGTGCGTTTCTTTTTCGAAGCTGTTGTCCCCTTTTTCCCTTTTTGATTGAAAAATCCTGAAAAACGGGGAAAATCCCTCCACCTGTCATTGTTGGCTGCACGTCGGAGTGTGTCGTATAAGATTTTTACGGCGATACTGCAAGGACGAGTCACCGCTGAACTTAGATCAGAAAATTCCACCGTCGATCATATCTTTGTGTTGAGGAGTATTGTGGAGTCATTTCTCGCACAGGATAAGAAGCTTTTTGAATTCTTGGACACCGTGTACCGAAACGCTTTAATGTATAGATATAAGCTGTATAGTATGGACATAACGCTGAAGTACGGACGGTTGATTCAAATTGTATATGAAAACATGAAGGTAGCAGTGTGAATGGAGAAGCAAAGTCAGAGTGACTAGACAGGAATGTGTCCTAAGCTCAAGCCTTTTTGCTCCATTCATAAAAGATATATTTGATTTTCTGCAAGGAGGTATACAGTATGCAGGTATGATGGTTATTTTCTGTAGGGATATGTGAAGCCCACATGCCTGAAGTCATATTTAAATATTAGTAGCATAAAATGATCTTTCCAATAAAGCCAATACTCTGGCCATTACTACGATTTTTATGTGTCTTATATAATTTTAAAGTTCTATACCTCTAAAAAGAAAATACTCTTATAATGACTATAATGACGGTTTTCGATACCATCGAATATTTCCACTAAGCCTCTCAAGTACAACTTTCTGCTGTGCTTATTTGTAACATCTTTTGTGGGTAGGTACAGCTTCATTATGTCTTTAGAATTTGAATTGAATGTATGATAGTTTGAGCGACAAAAACATATGATAGAATATGTTTTTGTATCTATCTTTTATGTTTATCTATCTTATTCTATAGATAGATTCTATATCTTACTGACACATTTAAAAAGATTTCTAAATACATATGGACATACATATTACCATTTAAAATATAGTATTAGGTGCGCAACTAAGTTGTCAATAGATGGCTCCAGCAGTGAGTGCTGGTCAATTTTGACATATCCAAAACGTCATGAATCGAGCTTAGACATATGGTAAACAAACTGTTTTGACACATTAGTGATTTTGTTTTGGCGTCATATACTTTTGGTTGTGTGAAAATGTTTCATTTTGTGCCAAATAAACGTCATTTGCGGGAAGTGTTGATTTTCTTCTTTCATTCGAAGAAAACGGCGGCTGAAGCGCATCGAGAGCTCCAAAAAGTTTACGGAGATGCTGCTCTAAGTGAAACAACGTGCCACGATTGGTTCCGTCGCTTCAAAGACGGTGATTTCGATGTTGACGACCGTCTGCGTGAAGGAAGGTCAAAATATGAAGACATCAAAAAATGGCTTGATTCGTGGATAGCCTCAAAAGATGAACACTTTTACCGTGACGGTATTCGAGCTTTACCAGAAAGATGGGAAAAAGTTGTAGCTAGCGATGTGCAATACTTTGAATGATTCATTTGTAATCATTTTTTCATAATAAAGTTGCATTTTCATTAAAAAAAAACAGCGAGAACTTAGTTGCGCACCTAATAAAATACAAAACGAAGCGAAGTATTCAAAGTGGCCAGTTAGTAGTGTCAAATATTAATAGAATACGTTAGACTACTGACGCTTGTTAAACTAGTGAAATTCAACAACTGTTGAAAATATGTGTACCATGTAAGAACAATTCTGCGGGCACTATGAAATTTGATAAATCTTCCGTTTTTGTAACTGTAAACAACAAGTGTTGAAAAAAAGAGACTGTACTTGTTGAAAAGTTATTAAATTCTAACTGAAGGTGGCCGACTTGTCAATAAATTAGAAAAAAAAAACATTTATAATAATATTTTTCAAGTAATAATACTGAGAAGATCATTTAGAATTTATTTAGTTAATAACAATTTGGTTTTCAAAATGTTTTTTCTTGGTTCTGAATCAGTGACAGTGACAATGAGAACCAAAGAAATAAAGAAGTATTTAAAGAACGATTTAATATCGAAATGGAGTCCATTTGTTACGTATTGCTGGCCTGAAAGTGTACACCTTATTATATACGGTAGGTCTATTTAGAGAAGGGTGAAAAGCCGGAAGTTTGCAGTACGATTGCTGATATTTTGATCAACATTGATGTGCCGTCAAATAATGAATTAGTTTTCGTTGATCAGTATGGTAAGCATTCACTGAATAGAAAATAAAATTCTATTATGTAAGTGCTAACTGGCCTGGCCGGTGTACATGCTGCGTTTTCCAATTCCGTAAAAAAAAAACATCACGCTTGGTTGAATGCGTATTCGGAGTTTTGAAAGAAAAGTTTCCATATCTGAATCACCTGCGAGTTGAGCCCATATTTGCTGCATATATATTTAAATGCTGTGTTATTCTATGCAATATGTCTCGCAGTTTTAAGGCCGACACCTATACGTTGGAGGAAAACACTCTCAGTAGCAAGAGGAAACAAACAATGACGCTGATATTTCGTTCCCATCACCGTCCCAAGATGAACATAAGACAGCAGTAGATTTTGAATCAAAATCAACAATAAAAATAAAACCAAGTTATGTACGTGTATACAAAATATTTATTCAAAAAATTAAAAATTGATATATTTTTCAGTATCGGTCAAAATCGAAGGTAGTAACAGGGTTCTTATCTTCAGAATGAAAATCGTCGTTTTCTGTGTCTAATTCACTAGACTAATTTTGAGCACCATTTTTTTTAGCTAAACCATCAATCAAACTCTTGGTAAAAGTCGAAGGAGGGTAGCTCAATTTTGTCTCCAGTAAAGCAATATCCAGTCCTGTTTTATAATCTACCAATTTTAAGTATCATTAATTTGGGTTTTTTTTTTTATTAAACCTTTGAACTTTCCTTACTGGCTAATCGCTTTCTCCCTGTAAATTATGCATTAATTCATATAATAACACTCACTTTTTGAAATGATTCAACAAGCTGAGTAAATTTTCTTTTCAATAATTGTTATGGTTTTTGTTGTATTACAGAGTAGATCTTCACTTGTTGAATAAGTATAGTTACACAAGTACTTGTTGACTTGTTATTCTGTCTTATAGGCCCATGGACTCCCGAACATATGTATACTGCCTTGAAGCGAATACGAGTTTTTTTTAGCATTTTAACTGCTGCAACTCACTTTTTTTTATGCACGTTAGCTGTAATTTCATACTCTTAAGACATCTAGGAATGTGCAATTCCTCCCACTGGGATTGCCTGAATAAAATCTGAGAACGTTGCATGTCTTCTACCTACATATGTATAACAGTGTTGGCCAGCTCATCCCTTTAATGGACAAAGTTAACAAAGTTAAGTTTCGATGTTAGAAGTTTTCCAACACATTAGCTAATTATTTGGCCAACTTTTCTTTTACTTTACTCTCACAAATTGTTTGCAGCTGTCCAACATAGCGCAGTTCATTATTTTGTCTTTTGTCATCAATTTCAGCCCGGTAATATATTTTGTTGGATAAGGCCTCCCTCAAACATCTACCAATTTATTACTAAAGCAGTCTTCTTGTGCACGGTAGTGCACCGATAAGTTTTGCAGCTTCTGCACCACCACCTTATTTACATGGAACAACTTACAGCATTTTTACTCTTTTACTCGGCTTTTACTCTTTTACTCGGCTACCAATAACAATAGGAACACACAAATTGTACACCTTGTCACAGCCACATTAGGAACCCCTTCAGAATTTCTAACTTAAAAGGTTGCCAAGATAAACTACTTCAAAAAATGCTTATTGTTGGACTGACAGTGACAGTGAGTCAAACTGTAGGGTACTCCTGTGAATATATGTAGAATTTTAAAATTTGATACAGAGGTAGTACTTGGTGTACTAAAAAATAGAACTTGGCCTTTTCAACATAGCTCTCAAAAAATGGGTGGGGGAAGAGAAGTGTGACTGTATAATGGAAGGTATCAAAACTTGTAGGGTACTTCTAATCAACATACGTAGAAAATTGTAAATTGGTACAGGGCTAGTATTTGGGATACACAAGGATAAAATGAGTAAAGTTAAATTTTAAATATCGTTTTAAAAAAAATGTCGGTGGGAGTGTGTATCAATATGCTGGAAGGTTATCAACATTTTATGGGGTATACGAGGGTGGGTCAATAAGTCATTGAAAATTAAATAAGGAACCATCTTTTCGGTATAAAAACATTTTATTTTTCAACATAGTCTCCTTTTAGCTCTATACACTTCATCCAACGTTTCTCAAATTTTTTGATGCCCTCCAAATAATACGATTTCTCGAGCCCATCGTTTCAGCGATGACCTTTTCATTCGACCCAAATCTCTTACCTCAGAGCCATTTCTTCATGTTTGGAAACAAGAAATAGTCGACTAAATCTGGGGAATATGCTAGATGAGGGAGAAGTTCGTAGCCTAACTCATGCAATTTTGCCATTGCGACTGCGGACTTGTGCGCCGGTGCGTTGTCCTGGTGAAACAGAACCTTTTTCTTCGCCAAATGCGGCCGTTTTTGCTTCAAATCAGCTTGGAATCGATCCAGCAGCTCTGCGTAATGTGATAAGCCTGTGGCCTCTTCAAGCTCGCGCACTTTCACTCGCTGATCGTCCATTATCAAACTTTGATTTTGTCGACCATTTCTGGTATGGTGACCTCAATTGGGCGACCAGAACGTTCGGCGTCACTTGTGCTTGAACGACCGCACCGAAATTGAGTAAACCAGTGGTGAATGGTTCCAATCGATGGTGATGAGTCCCCATAATATTTATCAAGTCTTTTGAAAGATGATTCTTGACAAAAAAAAATTAAATTTAAGGTGACGACACAATTTGTGTTAATTTTCAGGGACTTATTGACCCACCCTCGTATACAGTCGATGTAGAATCCTGACAATTGATACAGAGGTAGTACTTGGGGTGTAGACCAAGGACAAAGGCTGAAAATTTGACTTTTTCTAAAATCGGGGTGAGGAAGGGCTATATGTTAATCATTGTGGTATATCATTATGCGGTATATAATTTTTAAGATGTTGATGAGTAGATTCTAGAACCGTTTAATTTGTTTCAATTGGACACATATGCAGTTCAATAGTTATTATTTAAAAGGCTTTTGTAATGGAGATACGAGTAGGATTGCAGCAAAAATGCAAAAATGGCTCAAGAATCTGAAGGTTTACCTAACTATTTCTTATCGATGGTTTATCTTTGCCACTACCAGTCTAATCTTTGCAAAAACTACTTATATCTAATCAAAAACACTAATGTTGTAATGTATTTATAACTTGAACTTGCACGTATAGTAAGATAGTTATATAAGTATTCATGTCTGTATTGTTAGATGTATACAACACACTTGTAAATGTTTTTTTTTTTTTTTTTAATTTCCCGAGAGTAGGTAAAAAATCTTCAAAAAGGTACTATGCGGACCGTAAAACGCGTGCTCTTAGTAGTGTGGGATTTTTACGCACTAAAAAAACCTGCCTTCAATATTTTTCTTTCTTACTGCAACTAAGTATTGACTTAACAAGCAGTTTTCATATAACGGAATTAAAACGTTTGGCAGGTAGCTTTCCATTGAAAGTTCCTGCTTGTTCCGCAATTGTAACTGATTTATCGAGTTAGGTCGAATGGCTTCGTTCTTTGTAGACGGCGCAATAAATTTCGCTCATCTTGAATTTGTAGAACTGCATTGTTTCATGTGTCCTTCTAATGGGTTTTAGTATTTTCGCGCAAAGTTTTTAATTTCGTCTTCCACAGTGGCAATTCCAAGATCTCTATGGATATCGTTGTTTCTGATGTATCACGGTGCGGTGACAATTCCTCTTAGCACTTTATTTTCAAAAGTTTGTAAAATATTTTAAAGGTTTTTTTTTCATATAAACCCAAAGTTGTATACCATATGTCCACATCGGTTTAAGCACTTGTTTGTATAAAAGCAGTTTGCTCTCTACGTTAGGCTTGGAATATTTTTCATGTAACTAGTACATTTATCTATATTCGAATACTTTACGTTTCTTTCCCACGTGCGGCTTCTACTTCAACTTTGCCCGATGTATTTAGCCGATGTATTTAGCTTCGTTTGAGAAAGGAATTCAAATAGAATCGATAAATATAGGTAAATACATGAATAGATTTGGTTTCGTTGAGCGCGATTCATCACGTCTGTGTCCATTCATTTACCCCATTTAATGGTTCTTGCAACTTGTTAGTGGTTTCTTGGCAGTGTCATCAGCAGAAATGTACCTAATGTGGTGGCTTCTTCTTGCGGTATATCACGGGTATACAACAGGTACAAGAGCGGACCTAGAACACTTACTTGCGGTACCACAGCCGCTATTTCTTTAAATTCTGAATAATCGATACCGTGTTTGACACGAAAGAGTCCATTTGCGAGATACGACTCCAAAATGTCATATAAATAAACTTGTCGCAATTTGAACTTCAAGTCTTCGTGTCATACCTTATCAAAGGCTTGAGAAACGTCTAGAAATACGCTTGAGCAAATCTTCTTTTCTTCAAAAGATTTTTCAATTACATCGGTTATTCCATGCACTTGATGAATTGTAGAATGCTTGCATCTAAATCCAAATTGATGATCAGGAACAAGATGTTTTTGTTCTATAACAGACTGCAAATGGCTGATACAATTAGAACCATTATAACTTCAGCGATTTTCCATCGACTTGGATCATACTTTAGTCTAAGAGCAGCGTTTATAATATACAACATTTTAATTACCGCTTTTCTAGGTAATTCTTTGAGAACTTCTCCTGTGATTAAGTCGTATCCAGAAGCTTTTTTAGGTTTATTTTTTTTTTATTTCCTATTTGAGTTCAACTACGTTGCACTAGCTATGGTACTGTATAGTTGTTAAGTGTTATGTACCATGCATTGATATTTTCAATGATTGGTTGACCACCGAACGGTTTAAACGTTTCTTCCAGGTCGGCTGCAAAGATTTCTGCTTTTTCCATATCATTCTTGGTCCATTCACCATAATTTTTTTTTTGATTGGCGGGACTTGGATCTGTGGTTTTTTAATGCCCTCAACCATTTTCCAAAGCAATTATAATTATAATCTTTTTCCAAGGTCAATGTCTTTCTTAAAGTCTTCCCAATTAGTTTTACTGTTAGTTAATCTGGGTGGTACCTCTTTTCTAATCAGGGTTTCACTCATCGTTAGAATGAATGGAGAGTGACCAGAGGACAGACCATAGTTCTCTTCAACTTTTATACAATTGCGAGGCACTCCTTTTACGACGAAGAAGTGAATCAGGTCGGGTATATTGTTGGTATTAGTTTGCCAGTAAGTACTCGTAAGTTTACCCGTCGAGTGAAAGTCACAGTTTTATTGCATACCCACATCGTAAAGCATTCCATCTTTTTGTGAGGTTCATCTTTAGCCCCAGAATATGTGGTTTTCGCTAAAGTCACGACCGATTATAAAACGTACGCGAGTTAAAAATATTTATGAAATCACTTTTTTCAAGCACCGATTAAGACAATAAATAGACGAAATGTTAAAAGTATGTAAGTAATAATAAGTACCTATTTCTTACGCGTACGGTGCATACTTGTATTGCATTTTTAGTTTTGGCGAATGTTCGGTACTTTCTTTTTGATATATGGTAATCTGGGGCACATTCGTCATCAAAATTTCAAAGCATCATAAGAACTAAACTATTGAACTTTTTCTAAAGTTTAAGGCATTGTATAAAACGTTGATATTTTGTCTTTAATCTGAAGTAGGAAACTTTTTCGTATAACTTCAAGGTATTTTTTATTTTTCATTTTAATAAAAGAAGTTATTTCGCCGAATGTACCTCGGCCCGGGGCACTTTCGGCGCCAATGCTTTTTACCATAAAAAGTACTCAAAACTTAATTTATTCATTGTATTAATTTTATTTTTTTCATAACAAAACAAACATAAACAAACGTAACAGCAATTCATAACAAAAAATAAAATTTCATTTATTAAAAACAAAATAAATAAAAGAACACATAAGGAACTAAATAATTAAAAGAGTTTCAAAAGTTTCACATGAACGTTACTTAATGTAATAATTAGATATGTCAATATTAAAGCAATATTTGGTTCGACTGCGGGATGTCGATGCTGGAGTAGTAGGAGTTTCAATTCTATTTCACTTTTAAGTGTCAAAGAAATGTCTTCAATTTGGGGTTTTACAAAAACCCAATCAACAATATTAGCTCTTCTGAGATAACTTACGTTAAAAGTAGATTCGGAAAATTTCTCAATGAATTCGGCGACATGAAAGGCTTGTTTTTTTTAAATTTCCAATAAATTTCACGAGAACAAAGTCTCCTACGGCAACAGAGTCGTTATCGGCCAAATTATTTTTGGAAACTTGCATTTCCTCAGTTTCACTAATTTCACTAATTTTATCTAATCACTAATGTTTCACTAATCGCTGACCTCTCTGAGCAAGTACCTAAAAATGCAAAATAAATTGACCGTACACGAAACAAATTGATAGAAAAGCATACTTTGCGATTCTCCAATACCGTGGATATACCGGATTCGTCCAAATTGTAAATGTCCTTCGGTTCAAAAGAATGTTTCTTGTACAATGCTTTTAAATTCTCAAAGAAAGTTTCAACAGCTGTTTTGTTGAGGCTCCTCACACAGGCTACGCTTATCCTTTCTGGTTTTCGCAGAGAAAGGGATCTATTTCTTTTTAAGAAACCAAAGAGCCAGTCCTCGGTAGCTGCTTTGCCGTCATCCCAATTTTTTGGATGAGTTATTGAATTTATATTCACATATTCAAAAACTAACTTTCTGAACGTATGGTAGGTCAATCCGTGCTGGTAAAATGCACAGTTTTTTACGTATACGACTATCTCTTCTTCTTGGGTTTTTGTTAAAATCTGGTTTGACGTATACTTTGATTGAAAATCATGTCTTTCTTGGCCATCTGAATCGGAATTATTTAATTTCAAAGGGCCCTCCTTTTTGATTCTGGATTGTAACGTTCTTCGTTTTATACCGTACTTCAAGGCAGCTGAAGTTATAGTTTCCCGATCGTGTTTTACATCAGCAATCCCTTTTTTGACTAGATCTTCTCTTATGTTAACTCTGTCAGTTTTTTTTTGTAATTATGAATTGTACCTACAACAGAATACACAAACATAAATAATTCTGTATAAATAACATCCTCGGAGTACATTCGTCAGCTGCCGAATCTGCCCCTGGCTTAAACGACGAATTTGCCCCGATGTAGGAAATTTCTATTTATCAACTCTTTTAACAATAACAAATTTATGAATTGCAAATTCTTCCTGTTCAACTTAAAGACGTATATTTATAAATACTCCTCACAAAATTTCACTGCTTTTTGCAAAAAAAAATATTAACAAATGCTTACCTATTAGACGTAAAAAATTACACTGAAGACACAAAAAACACCCAATTACTTCTAACTCTTTTTGCCGACTAACTAGAACTGTCAAACTACAACACAAGGCATAGGTTTACAAAAGGGTCCGTTCTCCTTTAAATTATTGATTTACAGATCACAGTTTTCGAGAAAATTGCAAAGACGAATGTGCCTCAGTTTACCATAATGATGATCGGCCCCTTGCCCTTTCCGACGGGTGACAGGAGTGATACCCACTCCAATCCAATCCTTTAATTGTTTCGTCATATGCGTTTCAGAAATTAAATATACGTTAATATAAGTATAAATACGAGTACATACTATATTTCTAATTTGTCGAATCTTTGCCAAAGCCCATTGGCGTTCCAAGTAAGTATTTTAACTTGAAAAGGGTGTATTTTTTTTTTTTTTTTTAAATATAGAACTTTGAAATTCAATAAAACACGCAAAATCGTGGCCATGGTATTGGCTTTATTGGAATGATAATTTTATGCCTTTAGTGTTTAAATATGATTTCATGTATATGGGCGCCACAACTGGTTTGAATAAAGCGCAATCTAAAATATTAGATCAGTTTTTTGAGCTGGGCCGTACGTAGGGACTAACAACAGTTCGCTTAGTTGGTGTCAATTTAGTAGTTTTTGAAAAAAAGATGCATTTCTGTAGCTTGTAATGAAACAATATTTATTTTTAAATTTCAGAACAATAGGTAAAAATGGAGACGAGAAAGAGAAAAATTAGTGACCTAAGGTCGGTTTAAGTTCCACCTCAGGAAGAAATTCGTTTTGCCATTCTCTTCGGATTTCGACGTCAACTCACGCCAGTCAAAATTCTGCACGAATTCAAAATGCATATGGAATAAATGCATTTCAAAGTGGTTTCGAAGATTCCAGACTGGCCATTTTTCTGTGGACGACGAATTTCAAATCCTCAACCGACGATACAAATGTGGCTATGGTGAAGGGTAAAATTGACGAAGATAATAAGATAGTTACAGGTGAATCTTGTTTTTACAAGTACGACCCAGAAACCAAACAGCAGTCCATGGTATGGAGCCCAGAAGGTGCAAATCCTTCAGTAAAGGCCAAACAACAAAAGTCAGCGACAGAAGTTATGATGTCGATGTACTTCACCAGAGCGAAAATGGTCGCCGTCAACCTGCTTAAAACTGGTCAGACAGTTACTGTTAATTGGTGTACTGAAACTTGCTTATCACAAGTTTTCCAAAATTTACTAGGACACCGACAGAAAGAGGAGCTGCGCCGCTACTTTTTGCACCACGACAATGCGCCTGCGCACACTGCTGAAAAAATCAACAATTTTCTTGCGCTCTCGGGCATCAATAAAATTCGCCCAGCACCTTATTCCCAGATCTAGCGCCGTGTGACTTTTCCGTGACTGTTTCCGAAAATAAAAAAAGATTTGAGAAGAAAAATCTTCACATCTAATGAGGAGATTATTAATGCAGTCAATGTCGAAATCGAAAAGCTCCAAAGAGAGGATACGTATATCGGCAAAAACGCGCGAATGTTGGCTTCCAAGTCGTCCATTGTCTCTAGTTTATCGGCATAGACTAGCGACTTCACATATCCCTACAGAAAATAATCGAAAGGTATTAAAACACTCGATCTTCGAGGAAAATTGAAAAAAAATTGCTGCCCATAACTGCCCCTCTAGATTTTATAGTTCCTGATGTGTGTCTAGTTTAATGAAAATTCAAAAACTATTTATCATAAAATAAATTCTTTTGCTTAAAAGATTCGTCTGGCTTGTGCATTCTAACTAAAAGACAGTTATATGGTGTTATGAATGAGTATGAAGAGAATGATTTTGAAGCTAAACTGGATCACCTTCAGAGCTATTTGATCAATAAAGCGTCTTGCGCGGAGGAAAAACTTAAAGATGTTAAGCTTAAAATTGGACGTTTAAGGTATTAAACTAAGCTGAACTTTATTTCACAACGGAGAAATGTTAGATTTTTAAGAAAAAATGAAGTTTGGCTTCACTGAGTTTTTGAGGTACCAACTTTGATTGGACGTGGCCGGCCGTCGAAACCTTTCACAGAACTTAGCGTACAGAGCAAGAATGGAGAACGCAGAGCTTACGGGATAGTAATAGATCGGAGGAACTTGCGTTTGCTACTTAACGTAAAACTCTTAAACCTATTTCTATTTTCGTTGAAGCAAATCTATCACGAAAATAGAATTACTAGCAGTCGGAAATAATAAATAATTCAGTTTTTCATTCTATCTGCAGGTTACTTTTAAGCTCGGATCCTCTAATAACAAGTTTAAGACCCTTCCCTGTTAAAAAAAAACTAAACAATTTACAAAAGAAGCTGATTTCCGGGATTCCTGGCTCATCATCTTTACAAAATTTTGACGAGACTACATTATCCAGTAAAAGTGAAGATGAAGAAACAGATGAAGAATATATTGATGAAGATGAATCCGGGCAGAGTCCACTGAATAACTTAAAGAGCGATATATATATTACATTCCATACTAATTTTAATTGAAGACACTTCATTTATATCTTAATTTGACTTAAATAAGCTTAATAACGCTTTTAAAGTTGTTTCAGGCAAGTATCACTTCATTAGGACAAAAAAAATATTTCTAAATGGTTTTTCGAGGCAAAAACCCTCCACACCTATGCGCGCTGTCTTGTTGACACCACAGCTCTTCCACATTAATGCCATTCAACTGGGAAACGAAAAAGTCAGTAATCAAGGATCTATAGCGCTCATCACTTTTGAAGAAATATGGACCAATGTTTCCACCAGCCCACAATGCCACTAAATAGTGACTTTTTGTGGATGTATCAAGGTCTCAATAATGGCTTGTGAATTTTCTTCACTCCAAATGTGGCAATTTCGCTTGTTGACGTAGCCATTCAACCAAAAATGAGCCTCATCGCTGAACAAAATTGTGTGGTGAATATGAAGATCAAGAGCAATCTCGTTTTCGGCCCATTCAGCGAACGTACGACGCACACGATGGTCAAGCGGCTTCAATTCTTGCACGACCTGGATCTTGTAAGCTCGTAGACCATGATCTTTACGCAAAATCTTCGATAAAGTGGACGAAATCGACTCATTCGGGTCCTACTCAATACTATGCTCCACAGCGGCAACAGCTTCTTCGGTGCGCACTGTACAACGTCTCTGCGGATGTGTATTATCAATTAGAGTATGCGTGGTGCGAAAACGATCCATAGTTATTCGAATTACTTGCTCAGATGGACGATTATGTCGACCGTGAAATGAACGTAGCGCCCATTAAGTTTCACGAACTGAAGCACTATTTTCGAAATAAATTTGCACAATTTGCAAGCGTTGTTCTGGCGTAAGTCTATTCTATGGCAAACCAAACTAATCAGAAATCAGCTGTCAGCTGTCAAATTGGCTGTCGCTGGAAAAAGTATTGCCAATTCGAAACAAGAATATAGTCTGAAACATGAATAGTGGACAAGTAAAGAAGTTTTTCATTAAACTCAAATACTATATTGGCGACGGAGAAAACAAAGTAAAAATTGCGGTGTAAAATTTATCGAAAGGACTGACATGTTTAGTTTCTTTCCATCGTTAAGTCATCGTCTCGTAGATATTCGTTAAAAAGGAAATTTTGGTTATGAGGACATATTTGAAAAGTTAAGAATTCGGGGTATAGGCTTTTCTAAGAAACCTATCCGAGTATACGGATATCACAATTTTTTGCCATATTCCGTTCTGAGTTCCTTCCTTTCTAGTGCCCATGGATGTCAGATTTCACTGAAGGCTACTAGAGTACTCTAATTTGTTTTACCGTCTTTTACTATTGCTCATTGAATTGTTAGCTGGCCTTAATAGAAAATGAGACAGTTCCCACTCTTATATTGGGTACCAGATCTAAGTGCGCATGGAATTCTTTAAGCAGATACTCAAAAATTACAAAATTGATTGTTATGCGAAGAAGCGGATTTCAGTTTAAGGGTTTTCCTGACAAAAATCTCTGTCTCCTTAGCTTGTGGCTTTAGCTTCTTTACTATAGAACTCTGGACCTGTAGAACTGTCGCACTTGATCAAATTCTGCAAATGTATTTTAGTGCTTTAAATCGACTTATTGTTATGGATCACTACCCGTTTATAAATCGTTGATCATCTTTGAGTAATTATAATAAAATAATTATTTATAAAGTGCGTGTCCAGACTGGGGTTGTTGCGCTAAGACTAATATAAAAAACCTGTAAATCATACAAAATAGGACCTTGAAAATGATGCTAAACCTCCCGTGGTTATATTCCACCCTGAGGTTACATGAAAAAGCAGGTGTATTAAAGATCTCAAGTAGAATTGAAATTTTCAATGGTTAATTCTGAAAATATTTTAATACAAAACATAAACAATTAGTTATCCCTGTTTTTAATGTAAAATGTCGTCTATTATAATGTATTAAATTATAAATTAATCTATATGTTTAATTATTTACTTACTTATATTTAAGTTTATTTATTTATTCAGTTATTTATTTATTTATTAATCTATGTATGTATATATTCATTTACTTACTTATTTAACCTATTTATTTAGTTATTCATTTATTTATTTATTTATTTATTCATTTATTTATTATACTTATTTATTTTCATACTTGATTATCATCAATCAAATTGTTCAAATTGAATATTTTCTAGTCAATTTATTTGTTTAAATTAAATACGAGCAGCTAAATTTATTTCTGCCTTAAATATTTTTCAGTAGTAAGATATATATTAAATAACATATCTATGTGCAAGCTGTGTATGAAATTCTTGTAAGCTTTATACTATGCAAATAAATATATCAATCAATATCTATTATGTCGATGTAATTTGTTTTTAGCAAAACTGTATAATTTAGGAGAGGAGCGGCAAGAAACCTTGGGCTCACAGCACCAGCTTAATTTAATTCAACCCGGTGTGTTAACCATAAAAATGAAAAACCAGTTGACTACGATAATGACTTACTGTTTTATATCCTGGACGAAAATCCATTCACATCCGTTGAGAAATTGGCCGAGATGTTGAATTCTTCCAGTGCCACTGTGCATAAACACTTAAAAGCAATCTAAGTTTGGAAAATGTGTATCGCACATTTTGATCGATAAAAATCTGCGACAGCGAATAGCAAGGTTGTGACTGGCAACTAGGGCTTTTATGAGAACATTTAGCATCCTAGGCTAGGCAGTGAAAAACGCAGTGGGACATGATTGATATTATCCGTTTTGAACTGCTTCAAAGCAGTATTATGATCAACAATTAGTCTTGCTGAAGGCAGTTCTTGAAGAAAAACGACCAGCATCGATCATTCGCCGAGGGACACTCTTCCAACAAGACAATGCAAGGCCACATGTCGAAAGAGAGGCAATCCAGAAAATTCTCAGCTTTGGTTGTGTAAAGTGTACTGGATGCGTTCATCACTTCTAAACCAGAGGAATTTTATAAATCTGGCATAGAACAGTTCATATATATCATATTTTCGAAACATTTTCTTTTCATCGTATTTGCAAACGAAATATATTTGAATCAATCACCTCATAGTCATTACATTACCCTTTATAATCATATAATATTTAAACTTCTCTTTTCTCAAATTGGCGGATATTTTCGACATGTTTGTTTTACTTGTTTTACTGTATTTTTACGTAGAGATTTGATGTAGGGTAAGTGTAGTATGTTTACTATATAGGAGTCGGCCATTTTACTTTTTTCCGGTCTTCGTTTTCTCATAATTTCTAAAATATTCGATATTGAGACTAGTACCAACAATTTATATGACTTCTATAAATTAATAAAAAATGATTAACAAAAAGAGGTTATAAGTAAACAATTATAGTTTATACAATATAGTATGTAGAGCAGCAGTTACATACATATATTAGTAGAAATACGTCTCCTAAGGTATTTTTTATGTTTATTTGAAAAAAGGAAAAACGTACATACTCGTAATTTAATTCGTTCAATGAAGCGCGCCATGAAGGACATGAATCTTGTTAATTATTAAAATAGCCAAACTTTTTATAACTTGTAAGTTCTTAGCCAACTTTGACAGCTCTGTCAGTATTTTCTAGTGATTGTTGAATAGCGTTTTAGCTTTAAAAAAAAGAAATGTTTTCAAGATTTTCCAAAACTTGGTATGTCATAATTTTGTACACATACATATGTCAAATATTGATTTCGAGAAATAGCCAATTTTCAGAAATCGGTAAATAAGTAAAGTACTGCTAAACGTACTTTTTGGTATTTATACGCCAAATCTATCTGATAGTATATCCACCATAACTCAAATATAAAATTTGATCAAAACCATTAGAACCGCTTTCGAGAAAATATTTTTTTTTCGAAATTTGGATTTCGCCTCGAATTCTAGCCCTACTGATCCCAAATATGAAGATTGAAGAAAATCTATTCAGCCGATTAGGCTGCAGTCATGTGGAGCTAGAGGAAGAAACCAAGGCGAGCTTAATGAAAAACCAGCGTATTAATAAGATGAAAGTCGCAGACTACGCAAACGGAGATACCTATGAAGCAACCCCTTAATGCAAGCTTACATTATCAGAAGGAATCTATAGATACGCCACCAGTGAAGCCATCCAGTACAATAGAGATGGGCTCGGCTAGAAGAGGAAACTTCGGACGATACCGCAGGACAGACATCACAGAAGGAGAAAATAGGCCCACAGTAAATAAATAAAAAAGGGTGAGCCCGGATACTCAAGGAGACTTATGAATCTCTAGGAGAAAAACAGGAGCAGACTCCCATACAGTGGTGAAACATCACCGAAAGGGAGGACAAGAATCAAACCCATACAGGAAAGCACAGTTCAGAAAGCCTATGTGGATATCCTGAATGAAAAGTGATGTGAACCTTAAGGAGCTCAGAGAAAAGGTATCACGTATCAAGCAAACGCTGAGGGGAGAGGCGCTGCTGGACCTTAAAGAAAGAAAACACATGCCAGAAGAGCTAACAATACAAGGAAATTAAATCACGAAATAACCATGGAATGCAAAGACTTTGACGAAATAACGACGAAGCCAGATATTGTATCTGTTTTGACCGAGCAGTTTGAGACACCATACTTGCAGGTATAAGAAAGGCGTATGGCGGTACTCAGACAACACTTCTAAGTCTACCAGTAGAAGTGGCCAACAAATTGATAAAAGTCGGTAAAGTTAAAATTAAATGGGTGATATGTAGGGTAAGAGAACCCATTCTACTGAGAAAATGTTTGGATTTTGGATATGTGTCCAAAGACTGTAAGAATCTTGACAAATAAAAGCTGTGCATGAGATGCGGAGAACAAGGTCAATGCGACAAGGAACCCAAATACAAGGATTCAAGGAACCATTTTGCACTGAGCCGAATATACCTGAAATACTGGTGAGCAGTGAATAAGAGCGGATGGTGAAATTGATCTAATTGTGAAGCCGGCCAGGATCTCCTGACAAAAGCCGTCCAAGAATAGAGAGCCGAAGTAGCTACACTATAAGAGTCATTCAAAATTTCAAATAGCACTGTATGGGTCGCCGACAATACAGGTAAGGTAGGAATATGGACGTATTGTAAATATCCCCCTCAGGAAATGATGGGAGAAAAAGAAGACAGATTTGTATTTGAGAATTGCTACGTCCGCACAGATGGGCACACTCAAAATACGAGGAAACGCTAACGCAGCAAGCAGATATTATCCTGTTATCATCCAAGGAGATTTTAATACATGGGCTACACGATAGCCAACGTAGGCAACACCCATTCCGCAACAACGGTGGACACTCGGTCATTGACATCACATTCGCAAGCAGTTCGCTGATTATGGAGATCAAATGACACGTAAGATAATATCAAAAAAGAGTGGCTAATCCCAAAAAAACATCGAAGTATCCAATCCGGATGGGCAGCCAGATATTTTGACGAAGAGATATTCGATGAAATGATGCGTGACGAAGAGTTTAAAGCTGATGATGGTGTACTACGGTTCAAGAACTGCGTAAAAGATGCGTGCGATGCCTGAATGCCGAGAACACCGACGAATAGAAGAAATCCAATCTTTTGGTGGAACAATAATATTGCAGATCTTGGAGCAGTGTTTTCGAGCCAGAAGCAAAAGAACTTCGTGACGAAATCCGAGAAAGCGAGCTTCAGGTATTTTTACGAGGAGGCAGATAAAGCTCCATGGGGCGCGGCGTACAGGGTGGTAATGGCAACGGTCATTAGAAAATTGTCACAACACTGCTCCCTCAACACGCACTATGGAAAGAGCAGCGCAATAATCAAATGTCAACGATACCTGAAGTCACAGTAATAACAAAGCAAAATAAAGCCCTTAACGCAGCAATAAGATGTAACGCTGAAATAATGCGGTTATGTCTCGAAAATGATACCTTCTCTTTCCTTCTTCCATATTGAGGGAAGAAGCAAAGGCTAGTGTTATTACCAAAAGCAGGAAAAAATCCCGGCGAACCATCGCCCTATCGCCCAAACTGTCTTGATACAATGAGAAAGATACTAGAACGCCTATTATTTAGTGGATTACTCCTGGCCACTGAATCAAAAGATGGTCTCTCGGGCCAACACTAAAACACGTAAAACTCGATCCACAAGAGATGCTATTGATAAGGTGATATGAATGGCCAAGCAATCGATACAGGGTTTCAGCTGGGAACGAGAGCGTACAATATATTGCGGAGTGATTAAACTCGACATGAAGAATGCGTTCGATACAGCAAATTGGAGCTATATAATATAGGGTGGTGTACGAATCGTGCTACAAAAACAAAACGCAATAACTTTTTTTCTGTGTGAGTAATCGGCTCATTTTTTTATTTATTTTACAGGTTACTATTTAGATTTATTAAAATGAATGCTTGGAATACCGAAAAGAGGATTTGGATAGTGCAGCGGTACCATGCTTTGCAGTCCTTCATTTCCGTCCAAAGGGAATTTAGGCGGGAGTTTGGCGGCACTCCCCCAAGTAGATTGACCCTTATAAGGCTAGTGAACATGTTTGCCGAATCTGGAAGCATCGCACGAAGACCGTACCATCGAGATCCCTACGTTCGGGTTGAAGACACAATCGCGGCTGTAGCATCGTCAATTCAGGCAAATCCAAGCGTTTCGACTCGAAACTTATCGGCGCAAATTCGAGTTAGCAGACGGTCATTACAACGGATTACAACGGATTCATGATGACTTTAACTTGTTTCCGTACAAAGTCCAAATTACAAGCAAGTTAAACCCTCTGGATTTGCCTAATCGCCTGGAGTTTTGCCAAAAAATGATTGAAATGGCCGAAAAAAGACAACAGCTTGATAAATTGCTTGTTTATGTCTGGTGAGGCCCATTTTGATCTAAACGGCAATGTAAACAAGCAAAATTGCCGTATATGGAGTGAATCTAATCCAGAAATACTCCATGAGACGGAACTGCACCCAGATCGAGTCACTGTGTGGTGCGCAGTTTCATCAAGGTGCATTGTGGGGCCATACTTCTTTGAAGAAAACGGTGTAACAGTAACTGTAAGTGGGGACCGTTACTTAAAGATGTTGAAGGAGTTTTTTTTTACCCAGAACTGCGCCAAAGAAGTATCCGTTTCAACAGCATTTAGTTCCAGCAAGATGGAGCAACTTCACACATAGCCAGACCGGTTATGGCGGAACTCCAACGAAAATTCCCAAACAAATTAATATCCAGAAACTCCACTTTCCGCTGGTCCTCAAGGTTACCTGACCTGACTGTACCAGACTTTTTTTTATGGGCTTATGTCAAGCAAGAGGTGTACAAAACGAAACCCAGGAATTTGACTGTCCAGTCCATTAAAACAATAATTGAGGCGATCCCGACTTCAACCCTTCAGGCAGAAAAATTTTCTGATCAGGTGGGTGAGCGTGGAGGTCATTTACGGTCTATCATCTTCAAAAATAATTAGTTACATAATATAAAATTGAATTTTCTATACAATAAAAAAAAAAAAAAAAAAATAAATGAAATACATTGATTAAAAAAAAAAGTTATTTGAATTTCTTATTATAGAACAATTGGTGCGACACCCTTTAAATGCGTTGGAAAATATGAATACCCTCGAATAGTTGATAACTATCTCCACCAAAGTGTGCTGCTATTCGAAACCGGCATAGGGATAAAGGAGTACTCTATAACCGCTGGCGATCCACAGGGCTTCATTTTCGGAATGATGGAGTACAAATAATAGGTTTCGCTGACAACATATTGATAGTGGTTACAGCAAAACTCTTAGAGGAACTAGAGTTGAATACAAACCGACCATTGCATCTGTCAAACAATTGCTAGAATCAAAGTTTAGCCATGGTAGAACACAAGACGGAAGCAGTGCTTATTAGTAACAGCAGAATAAAGGACGCCGTCAAATTCAAGCTGGGGAGTTATCCAATAAACTCCAAAAGATCCATAAAATATTTTAGAGTTATGATAATCAGTAGCAAGGAAGGCATCAAATGTATTCTCGGCGCGTTCGACAATGTAGGGGGGCCAAAAAGCACCAGAAGACTACTACCGATTGTAGAATTGTGAGGTCAATAATGCTTTACGCATCCCCAATCTGGGCGGATGCGTTCAAAGTCTAGACTAACTTCACTTATAGTTAAATCGGCTTATAAGACAATTTCGGATGACGTGGCATACGTCATCGCTGGTGTGATCCCTATAGACATCCTTGCTAATGCAAAAAGGATCGATGAACTGGAAACATTGCAACTAAAGAACTAATAAGACAATAGAGAAAATGGAGTAGTTAACTACCAATTGTTAATTGTCGGCTATCACCGATACCTTCATAGCTTTCGACTCGACTATTCGCCAGAATGCCCAACATGTCCTGGATGCGACGAAGGCCCGAAACCTTTCGTTTCTAGCTGCTCAAGGTTCCTTGAGGGAAAACGAAGATTGAAAAGTACAATAAATATTACACTTAATGCTCCAAATATAATAGCGGAAATGCTACAATCGGAGAGCAATTGGGAGCAGTTAATAAACAGAAAAACGGAGTACGATCGGAATGCTCGCATTTTTTTTTTTTTTATAATCTGCGCGCCGAGATATGAATACCCTTAAATTGTTTCAGGGCACGGGCGTCAGAGAAAAGGGGGAAGAGGAACAGAGGAAAAGCCTATGCACGTTGGCTTTGAATGTTTGAAGGTTGTACTGATGGGGAAATACAGAGCCTGGTAGATCATTCCACATTCGTGTTGTTCGGCTTGTAAATGATTTGACAGTACGACCGAAGTTTGGCTTTAGAGTAAACTGATGTGCATTCGAAGCATGTCGCGTATTGCGGGTGAAATTTTTAAGGGGAGGAATGCAACTGGCTATTTCGCTGGAGCATTTTTTATAAAAAAAAAACGATAAAACAGGGAGAGACAGGAGACATTTCTCCAATGTTCTAGTGAATGAATGAAATTCATAATGTCTCTATCGCCTATAAGTTTTAACGCGCGATTCTGTACCCTATCAAGAATGTGCAGAACGGTCTTGGGTGTACCAGACCCGAATATGGGCGTTACATTCCAGCTTAGGGTAAAATATTTCTTGCACCGTTTAAAGAATCCTAGACATTTTGCAGCATTTTTGGCGACCTCGAATATGTGATCGTTCCATCGAAGATGGTTATTAATACAAATACCGAGAATGGCAAGTCTTTCGGTTTCAATGATGCAAGTACTATCCATGGACAATGGTTGAGGGTTTTGATTTCGCTTGAGAGATAAAAGACAGCATTGTGTTCTGTAAGCATTCAATTTCACTCTGTTGGTTTCGCCGAAATGATGGAGAGATTGGTTCCACTTTTCGGTGAGATATGCCATCAAATCACCAGCGAAAACCATACTGCCGGTCATTAAGGAGTTTTCGTGAATCGAGATATTTCATAAGCTGACGATTTATCAGCGTTTCCATGACGTTGGAAAGAAGGGACGTAAGTGCAATGGGTCGGTAATTGGGCGGTGAGGAAGATTTGTCTTTTTTAGGGACAGGCTGGACAAACGCTGTTTTCCAGAAAGTCCTGAAAAGTAGGATATACAGAAAAGCTTACGCAGAGGTTTTGCCAGCGTAGAAGACCACCTCTTCAAAACTATGGGGGGTATACCATCTGGACCAGCGGATTTGTGTATGTTAAGACCTTTGAGTACTCCTGCAACTGTACGAGTGCGAAAGTGGACTTGTCCCATGGAAAATTTGACGCTCTCAAATACAGGTGGAGACACAGCATTATCTGGCAGCGTGGAATTCGCTGCAAAGTGAGCAGCAAGCAGATTGGCTTTGTATAAGGAGCGAAGGGATGGCAGACGAGGCAGAATTTGTAATATTTTTGACGAAAGACCAAAAATTTTTAATACCTTTGGGATATTGTAAGATTTTTTGACTCAATTTTTGGTCATGTAAGAATTTTACACGTCGAATATGGGCGTTGCAGTCTTTGCTGGCTTGTTTAAACTTCTTACGGTTTTCCTCAGAATTGTTGGCTTTATAAGACTGAAAACTTACTTCTTTTAACCTGATAGCCTCTTTACAGCTCTGGTCAAACCACGAGTTTGCCTTAGGTTTAATGCTCTTTATTCTGTAAGGAATAAAGTCATTCATACCTAAGAGTATAGTGTTAGTAATCATATCAGCCGCGCCATCTACGTCGATATCGAGGAAGCATAGCGACCAGTTAAAACTCCTAAAGAAGCTATTAAGGCCGCTCCAGTTGGCTTTCTCGTATTGCCATACTTTTCTTTTAGGAGTTTTTTCTTTAACTGTGTGGTCAGAGTACGAGAATTTAGCTGATACGATATTATGGTCAGACCGACCTAGAGGCGCTAGAACATCAATGGTGCTGATATCAGGGTGCGAAGTAAGAAACAAGTCCAAGGTGTTGGCGGAATGACTTTCAATGTCCTGTATACGTGTAGGCTCATTTACAATCTGAGTCATATTGTTTATCTCACCAAAAAGTTCAACATACCTTCCTTCGGGTGTTGTCTGGCCAGAATGTTAAAGCCAATTCGAATTGTGTATATTGAGATCGCCCGCAATGACGATTTCAGTATGGGGATACAAGGAGACAATTCGAGTGATGGAATCGAACAACGCATCAATACCATCAAAAGTTAAGTTGCTGTCCGCACTTCTGTAAATAAAGCAGTAGTGAATTATTTGCTTACGGACGGTGAATTTTAGCCATTTGAAATTAAATCCCGGGTTGGAACAGTGGCCATACTGTGAAGAAACTTGATAAGCAATATCACTACGGACATAAATGGTGAGGCCATGGTGGGGAAAGAATAATGACACTAAGTTATATCCAGGCAGTTTCAAATCGGAAGATTCTTCCACTACCTGTGTTTCGCTTAGTGCCAGAACAGCTGGTTTATGGGAATGGGCGTGGGCGTGGGCGTACATATCGAAGAAATTCGTTCGAAGCCCACGAATGTTGGTAAAATCAACCCTAAATTCCCTCATCACTACAACATAGAAACACAAAAAGACACAACTCTGACGTAACTAAGTAAAACTGTGAAGTGTAGATCCAAAGAATAGTTTTCCAAAACAAACTGTCGCAGGTGCTATGCCCAAACGACAATCAGCGAAGGTTCGCTATTCCCCAATCTCTATGTTTGGCGTTTAGATTAGTGCTTCAAAGTACGAGTATCTGGATATTTCGGATAATCGGATAGTGTCGGATGCTCGGATGCATGTCGGATTGTGTCGGATAGTTTCGGATCTTCGAATAGTTTCGGATCTTCGGATAATTTCGGATAAATATCTTCGGATAAATATCTAGGGTTAATGCTAGACCAGAAATTAAACTGGGGACTAAACACAAGGGAGAGAGCAAGGAAAGCTATGATAGCTCTCTATACTTGTAGCAAAATATTTGGAAAAACTTGAGGGCCCAAACCAAAAGTAATTTTCTGGCTCTACACAGCAATTGTGAGACCTATATTGACATACGGCAGCCTAGTATGGTGGCCAGCCGCAAGTAAGGGCACAAACCTCAAGATACTAATCAGAGTACAAAGAATGGCGTGCATTGGTGTCACAGGAGCTATGAGAACCACACCAACTGCAGGATTAGAGACCATACTCAATGTGTTACCTTTAGATCTATTTGCGCAGGAATCTGCAACTAGAATCTGCTCTAAGATTAAGCCAATCTGAAGGTTTGAGGTCAAGCCTGACGGAGCATGCGCAGATTTTACACAAATACATGGGCGGAGATGTTAGCACAGACTACAAAGTGCCCTATTTAGACTTTCATAAGCCGTTTTCCAGTTCATTTCCGAGTCGAGAGGAATGGGAAACTAATATCCCGCTAAATGACAACTCAATCTCCATCTACACTGATGGATCCAAGATGGACGTGGGAGTAGGTGCAGGAATTTTTTCAGGAAAACTCAATTTGAACAAGTCAATTTGGCTTCCCGACTATAGCAGTGTTTTTCAAGCGGAGGGTTTGGCGGTGGCAACAGCTGCCCGGGACGCTGCAATGAAAGCTATACCACCAGATGATATCACCTTTTTCATTCACAGCCAGGCAGCGATAAGAACGATTTCCGCCACACAAATAAAATCGAAGCTTATTCGCTGCTGTCGCGAAGAGCTGCGGGTTCTTGGTACGCAACACAATGTAAAGTTCTGCTGGGTACCCGGACATAATGGCGTTTCAGGAAATGAGAAGGCTGACGAGCTGGCAAGGGAGGGTTCAGCTCTAAATCCTGAATGAGCTGACCCGTCAATTAAGACACCACCCTGCAACATTAACCTAGAAGTTAGAAATAAAATGATTGCAATAGCAAATAGTAGATGGAGATCACTAGATTCACTACAAGAAAACTCTGGCCGCTCTACGATAAAAATCGTAGCGAGCAAATCCTACACTTCAACAGATATATCTTATCTGGTTTAGTGGGGATGATAACTGGACACAACATGTTACGTTATCACACAAAGAAATTGGGAATAAGCGAAAAAGATATATGTAGAGGATGCAGCAATGAGGACGTACACGAAGATACACCTCACTTCCTGCGCCATTGTCCAGGACTCTACCAACTTAGATTCAAAATACTAAGGAAATATTTCTTCCAAGACTTAGAAGAACTATCAAATGTATCGGTAAATAAGATTACCAAATTTATAAATGCATCGGGTTGGTTTAAGAACCCACACTCGAGTGGGGAAGCTTCACTCATTGGGTATCTATTGATGGATCTATTCTGATCTAAGTGTGGCTTAGTTTGTTTCACACTCTACGTCAACCCATCAAAGCTAACCTAACCTAATCAAGTAGCCAATCAAATTTCATCGCAAAGGTTGAAGTGCGCAAGAGTTTTGAAACTGTAATAAAGAAAATTTCCTGACAGAAATAATGGGTTGGTTGATGGTCACAAACCGGCCGTCTGTATGCAAGGTTTCTGAACGTCGAGGCATTAGTCCATTAGAGAACATTAGAGTTTAAAAAACCAATCAAAGAAACAAATACAGTATTGTAAGAGATTTCATTGCTGTCCATAATGACAGTCTGGCGGCTTTGTGCAAGTTTACGATATTGGCGTTCTTTATTCAGATTCAGTTTTTATAAGTCTAACACTATTTTGTATGGACGTCTAGTGAGAGTTTTCGGAACCCGTTTACCATATGTTGAAGTATAAGAAAAAGTGTTTCTTGTATGTAAAAAATGTGTCAAATGGACTTTGAGTTTTTGAAAGAAAGCCAAGCCTACAAAATAAGGCATCTATAGCCTGTGGGATACCATGCTATTAGGTACCGACGTCCATGAATATCCTAGGTAAGAAGATTAGCCTCCGAAAGTGCTACTCATTTCAGTTTGTGAGGAATTTGATGAGAATTAGTGGAATATACGTGTACAACTGGAAGAACAGCATGGGCAGCAAACGTTAAAAGAAGATTTACCTCTTTGGTCAGCCGTAGTTGCACGAGTGTCAGAACAGTTTTTTGTATCTTTACTGAGCCGAATAACATTGGCATTCACGTAAAGCGGATGGAAATAGTCAGACTTGTAGCTAATAGAAAACAACGTAGAGTCCGCTTTTCTGGTGATGAAGCCGCTTGCGCATGTATCATATTTATAACCAGGAGATCTTCCGTGGTTCGTATAGTAATCTGAGCGGTTCTACTTCTAATTCTTAGACTGGACACTCCATAATGTAATCCTAACTTCACCGAAGGAACTTAATAATCCTTTGTATACATGGTAACGATGGCAACCGGCTTGTCAACTTATTACTCTTTTAATACATTGAGTCAGAATGGAGCAGTCATGGAAATTAGACAATTCAGAATAAATAAAGTTTTAGGCGGTTATAGATACCAAACGAAAAATCCTTAGTGACGACAGACTTAAAACTTGAGGCTAAGCTAATGAATATAGAAGATCTTTAATTGTTATAAACTTAAACGATTTAAATTAAAACTCACCTGGTATCGACACACACGTCAGCGGGCACGTTCCTGTATGTAAGTAGTCCAGTAACACTCGAAACGTCTCCGGATCGAACTCAATTATGTTGAACTCGGTTTGAGCTAGCTTCGCTCGGTCCACTTTCTGTGCGTCCGCACAAACTGACAGTCTTGGTACGGCTAGCTGATTGCTACCTGGCTTATCCTTACCATCCTTATCCTTACTATCCCTATCTGCATTTTTTTCATTTTTTTTTTTTGTTTTGATCGATTTTTTTTTTTTTTTTGGTGAAAAATAATGAGAAGCAAATGCGAATGGATGTATAATATTGTTTTTTTTGTTGTGATGTTATGAGTGAAGGAGGATAAAACATGAAAAAGGATAATGAAAGAGAGTAATACAAAAAAAATACGAAACAAAATCACGACGACGACGAGCATGATTTACCAAAGTTACATGGATGGGAGCAGGAAATGAGGATGTTTGTGAGCACATGCATGAGGTGAGGTGTAGTGCGTCAAAAGTGGGCGGTGGTGGAGGTATGAGTGTCATAGGTGAGGCGGCGTATATTACATATGAGAGAGCACAGCAGAGTATATATTATGTAAATTTAATTTTCCATATCAAATGTCGCAGGGCATATTTTCCAGGATACGGGTTCGGGCATGGAAGGAATTTTATGCACGCACATACAAAATCAAACATTTTTTTAAGGAATCACACACAAATAGAGCAAAAATTGAATACGATAAAAAAAAGAAAAGAAAAAAAATGGGAGAAAAACCCACATCGATATTTTGTATTAATAGAAAGTTAAATCCTTACTGGAACAGTCTTGCGAAGATATCCATTTCTTTTTATCATCGGGGTTCAGTGAAGAGTTTTTGTTGCGTATGGAGCGGCCCCAGCCTGCGGTGATGGTTCCAAGGCGGGAGAAGGCACGCTTCACCATTGGCGATGAGGGAACACTCTTGGGGCGAGCTGACTCAATATCCGGCACGGTAAGGTAGTTGTTACTTTTGGGCTTTTGATTTTGTGGTGAGACTAGAGATGGTGCTGGTCGAGCGAAAATTTCAGCGACGGGTATTTGGGGGGAACCAAAGCCGGTTTGGATACCATATAACATTTCCTAAAAGAGGGGAAAGAAGACAATTATTTTTTGTATTTATACGGGGAATGCGTGGAATTTACCTGAAAAACACGACTCCGCACTCCGAGTATCGCTCGAACTCCAATAAAACGGGCCTTCTGCTTCGACTGACCAACCAGAAAGACCACATCAAAGAGGTGTGCGTTTTGTAGGCATGATGGCTCCTCATTGAGGAAGACACGAGTAAAGTCCTTCGCCAGTTGATCATAATCCTCAAATTGATCACGCACTGAGTCGAGTAGTGGTGATGAAGGCCGCATGTGTCCTATTTAGGTTATTTTGTGCGAGGTTGGGGTTTTCGAAAAGATATATTGTTAATAGAGGTTTTAGCCATGTTTTAAAGGAGCGTTCAAGTACTTTGCGAATTATCTTTACTATTTTAAGACATATCTTACGGTTTAGTCAAAGTATTTGAATGCTTCGATTTACGATGTACATATACACTGAAGGTGTCAACATAGGGGTGAAGTGTGAGTTGCAACTAAGGGTGAGTGTTAATATATAATTTACTAATTGGGTGACATTTGTCCAAAATTAAAAGAACGAACCATAATTTTAATGAAAATTAAATGTATCGGGAGTATATGCCAGCCTAATGGTACCCCAAATTTCAGAGATTTGTCAAGAACTTTCAACCCAGCCATAAGAACAAATAAACCGACTGGAAATCCTACAAGGTAGAACAGCTAAATGAATAGCATGTACCGAATTTTTTTTACTGAGACAGAGGGTAAATGAACCGGCAAGACCCTAGGGTTTGTAGAAAAGTTAATAGCGCACCATAAAGCTTCAAACCTGCTCACCTAAAAACTTTTGACTCCTACAAGTTAGCAGGACAAGGTGGAGTACTGCCCATCGTACTTCACAATAAAAATTGTGCATAACATCGAAGCTAGTAGAAATATAATGGCAGCTGCCTGACAATGGCTCGTAGTATTCGTAAAAGTTCAACACGGATATGTGCTGTCATGTGATACTTTAATATTGTGCTGGAACAGATAGTGCACAAGAATGGTGTCCATACGAGATGCGCTACATCCAAGAAGTCCTACCAGCTGTTGGGATAGGCGGACTAAATTGACATCGTATGGCGTTCTCCCGTGGAGATCCTATAACAACTGACTCCAGAAAATCGCTGCTATTACGATTTGGCAAATCAACTGGGCTCATAATTACTACTCGATAATTCTTCCTGTTTTATTATATTGTTATATATGCTAAACTATAAGTAAAAAACTGA
Source organism: Pocota personata (assembly GCA_963082735.1). Classification (NCBI taxonomy): domain Eukaryota; kingdom Metazoa; phylum Arthropoda; class Insecta; order Diptera; family Syrphidae; genus Pocota; species Pocota personata. Next base: position 118,584,673 of record OY720430.1, read on the forward strand.
GTAGATATTATGCAATTTGGAGGGAAGAATATTTGGTCCTGTGTCTGAAAAGCATATATTTTAGAAGAAGAGATATACCAACATGCGAGTGTAGTCTAAGACCCGACCACTACAATATATCGGTCACATCAAACGAATGGAAAAACAATGCTATAGAAAATGAAATTTTCAAATCCTAGCCATAAGGTCCGAGAAAACCAGGATGACCGAGTCTCCGTTTTAAAGGCCAAGTGACCACGGATGTCAGACAGCTTGGCCTAGACAATTTAAAGCAATGTGCATGGAAACGACGTTAAGGGAAATTGGTATGACATCCATGTATGACTGTGGATGGATATTCAAGGTTGTACTAACGATCAAAAATTGATCACCGATCGGATCAAGAAAAAATTGATCGATATATTTTTCTTCCATTCACGATCAAAAATTTGATCAATAGAATTTGACATTTTCGATCTCTATCAAAATGTTAAATGTTCGTTTTGTACATTTCCATCGATCAGATTGATCTAGAGCCAATAGTGAACCTGAGCGTCAACCAACAAGCGTCTCCTGTGAACTCGATCTTGTGGTAGCCGCCTCCACATAACGGTAGTCTTAGAAAGTACCACTTTCATACAAACAATTATAATTTTGCTTCATATCCTTAAAATAAAGAACATTCAAGGACTTTCAAGGTCACCATGAAACTTCGCGCTACACTCCCTACAATTTTGCACATATTTAAATGTTTTTATCCTATCTCCAACCGTTTCAGAGAAAATGTGGTAAACATTTCTAAATATCCTTCATAAATTGTTAAGGATACGCGGTGAACATTAATAAACTCACCATATTTTCAATTGGAAAATAAAGTTTAAATGTAAATATTTCCACATTTATTTCACCAATTTGTCCACTCCCAAAATATTTACAGTGCACTAATTTTTGACAATTTAAAAAAAACGTTACAAATTCGTTCCTTTAATTTTGGACAAACTAAAAAAATAAAACAAAATCAAGCGACTCAAACTAAAAAAAGCTAATTAATGGATAAAAATTATGAGAATCTATATGCATGTCCTTATTTATAAGACATCTTGTACACTTGTCTTTATGCATCCTTTTAATAAGAAAACCTTTTTTAGTTATTACATGAAAGCAAAATCCAAGCAAAGACAAAGCCAACTTCTTCGTACGCAATACTCCTTGAACATGAGTTATCCTTTCGTCTGCTTAACGTTATTTTAACAAATATAACTGAATTCTTCGAGCTCTAAAAACTTTGAAATACGAAAGTAATTTTTTTTTTGTTAGATTTAATAGCACACCATGTTAGAAAGAAGTCAGAATACATCGAGAAAAGTTCAATAGTTGAAGAGGTAAAGACAGTTTGAAGAGTAGAAAAAAGGAGAATAAAAAAAGTGCCTTAAAGTATCATTTTGTTATCTTTTTACTAAGAATTTCAATAAAATACAGATACAGTTTCATGTTGCATATATAAGGTTAAGAGTAGAGTAGGTACGATATTTAATGAATGAAATTCTATCTCAAATCTATTGATATCATTTAAGAGTGTCTTCACCGAGAAGCAGAATTAGAGTGCCTTAACAGTGGAGAGGATGAGTTATTGAGATACGAGTATGTGAGCTATCTGAAAGACGAGGACAAGTTTCCTTATTTTTTTTTTTCTGTTGTTTGTGAAAAGTTTCTCTGCGATTGTGTGTTGTATTGTATTTTTCAGAGTAAATTCACGGATGAAATGCTGATAATGGTGCAGCAAGGAGGGTGAATATGTAAAGAGAATATTTGATAAGTTGATACTTTTTCAGAGGATGAAAACGACGATGAAACTGAAAAGAATCATTTGGAAGATTTATGTGAGACTTATTTTTGCTTCTTTCCGTTCCCCAAATTGAATTTAGAGATCTTTTTTTTTATCAAACATCCTTTAGAAGGAGTTTTGTTTTTTGGGGCCATTGTAAACGTGACATATTTTTTGCTAGATTTGCACTATTTAGAATGGAAGTGTCAACTGAAGGTCTTATTTATTATTGTAAGCCGGTTTTTTAATTTGCTTATTTTACTCGGTGCAGTAATTGAAAGGAAGCATCGTAAACAGAATATTTGCATGCAGAGATGAAACGGGTGCTCTCAATAAATCAATTCCTGCTACATAGTCCTTCCTCTGATAACCAGTCATTAGGCAGGATATACAAAAGTTTGCCAAAACTTTGAACGTCAACCGTTCCATCTAATTTGATCAAATTTACATTCTATTGCCTCTCTTACAGCCAATGTTGTATATTTGTTTCTTAAGGATATTATAGGTATATTCGAAAATCTCCTTTTCCCCGCCCACAACAATTTCCTACTATTTACTTTTCCATAAATGTATCCTTCTCTTCGGTTTAACTTTCTATTCTACATATTCTTACCACATAATGAATGAGATTAAGCCAACAAGATAAAGAAAATCTTTCCCCACTTTCAACCAAAGTCTTACACTAAGGTTGGTTTTGAGGAACGAAATCACCTCCGAACGATTATTATCTCCTCGAGCGCTCCTGTGCATCATACGGATATCTCTAGTTTTCAGAGACATCACTAGCGTAGGTTCTAATTTTCAAATGCCTGTAGCACACACAAAAGAGGGTTGCTATTGTTTTACCTTTGCTTTCCCGTAAAATGACTGCAATATTTTCTGAGCATCCTGGTATTCATATTTGGGAATTTAGAAACCACTTTGCAAATGCAATTATTCTTTTGGTGAAGTTCACATGTAAATGGCTTGAGATTCTAGGATATATTTCTTTTTGAAAAATATTTTCTGGAAAAGACATACATAACATATGTTTTTTTTTTCTGGGATGATACATGTTTATCTTAAAAGATTGAAATTTGTGACTTTGGAAGACTCATAACTAGTTAAATGCATGAAATTTTGAGATATGTAGATTCAAGATAAATTAAAAACACTGTCTGGCAGAAAGCTTTGGTCAAAAGTCTTTACTCGTATAGTATAAGCTAATTGTGATGCATGGAGAAATTGAATGCATTTCTGACAAATCCACATTTACATAATACATATTCCTGAGAAATTTGTAAAGCATGAAAGACCTCTCAGAGGTATTCAGTTTGTATTTAGTTCACAGTCCTTTTATGTACTTCTATCCAAGTTTCTAGTTATTACTTTCATACGCATACCATGACTGGATTTCACCGCCAGACTGACAGTATTTCACCAACGACTACAGCACATCCAAAATATTTTCTAGAAAGACCTACAAATTTGTTAGTGTAGGTTGACTTAAATTAAATATCAGACCAGATCTATGTAGTTTCTTGGAACAGATGGCGAACTAAAAAGGCGTACGTTCTTGAATCTTCAAAAAAAAACTTCGATAAAACTATCGATAATTTTATGAAAAATCGAGCGACATCGATTTTTTTCCAGCTAATTTACCATGAAATCACCCTTAACGCATTTAGTATATCACTCTGTAGAATGCTGATGATTCTAGATTATTATGCTATGTTCAAATACATTTAATGCTCTAGTTCTTGGCGTCTAGGGTCGATAACTACTTTTTGCATCACATGGTCTTGGGTGGGTATAAATCGAAGTGCTTTGCATTGAAACCGCTGATGCGATACTTAAAGGAACCAGACTATAATGTGCTTGTAGTGAGTGACAGTTGCTTGAAAATCAATCCCTACAATACTGCCTCTCTCTTCCAGAATTCCCAAAATCGAATAGTGCTCAACAGATCAGAAGATTGATGGACTTTGCAAGTACCAGAATCATTCCAAATTCGAAGAATTGAATGGTACAATGGAATTGTACGAAGATCAGATCTTTTAATGTTCTAACAATTCGTAATCAAAGAATTCTCTAAATCTCTGACCACTTATGGTGTAACTAATATACCACAAACTAACATTAGCGAGATAAAGATAAACGACTACGGCTGTGACCTTGAACTTGGAAAAACATTAAATTAGTTGCTATTCATATTTAAAAATAACTACTATAGTGAAAGGTAGGACGCCACTGTTAAAGCCGCCAATAATCCAGAGTTTTAACTTTTATAACTTGAAAAATTGCTGGTCGGCAAATACCCGTAACACAGTTGTTTAATTTGTAGTTTTTAAAAGGAATATTGTGCTGAGTGACGCTTAGAAAAGAAGGCCAAAGCTATCCACGGTAATAAAGTCTACTATATTAATCTTTTTCTATTAGAGGGTTGATAGGTTCAAAAGCCTTAATGCAAAGTCTATTTGACGAGTAGGTGAATTCAGGTCTAACAATGAAATACTTGTAGTCCCTATTGTTATTATTATTTGTGTAGGGTTAACTTGCACTGCGACTTAGTGGTCTATTGTGCCCCCTGCTAATACCTAGGAGAGGTTTATTTCCACTCTTTCTTTGTCTTGGCAAGGATAGTTCACCCTAGAGCACCCTCTCTAAACCAGTTTCTCTTAGGAATCTGAGAATGAGAAGTAGATATATCCCCATCTGATAGTTGGTACTTGCCCAAGCATTTCAGTCTTTTGTGGGTCAATGCCCCACATGACTCCAGAAGATGTTTTGGAATCTCACTGGTCTCATTGCAGAATCTGCAAAGGCCCTCGTTTGTTATACGTAGTTTCCTTAAATGCTCCCTGAGTTTATAGTGCCCCGTTAGGAAGCCTGTTAGGATATGTAGGTTATTTTTGTTAAGGCAGATGCATGCTTCGAACCTCTTCTAGTTGTAGCGTCCCAGAAGTTTCTTAGCTTGCCTCAGACCTGGACCCAGGTTCTCGCCCTGTTTTCTTTCTCCATCTCCCTGAATTCTTCGCGTATAGCGTGGCTTCCTATTCCACAGAATGGTTCAGGTCCAATAAAGGATTCCGCTGCTCCTTGTCCTGTCAAGGGGTCTGCTTCTTCGTTGCCATTTATTCCAGCGTGGCCAGGGATCTAATAGAGGGTTACCCTGGTACTGCTACCCAATTCATTAAGTTTGTATAGGCATTCCCACACAAGATTTGATCTAATGACATGGGACTCGAGTGTATTGATAGTTGCTTGACTGTCTGACAATATTGCTATGTCGCATTTTTTGTATCTTCTGTCGAGATTGAATTGAACACATCTATCTACAGTGTATATTTCAGCTTGAAAGATTCTGGTACTTTTGCCAATACGTTCAGAGTACTCTGTTCTTGGCCCAAATACACCCACCCCTGTTCCTTCTTCAGTTCTCGAGCCGTCCGTATACCACTTCATTGTATGGTTACTCAATTCACGGAAAACACATTCGAGATAATCGGGCTCTATCGTCGAATAGTCGATGCATTTGTATCTTATCACGTAGAGTATATTCATTTCGATTAGTAGTTTATAACGTAGAGAAATAGTAACATAATACGAGTAAAAAATAAATAATTTCGATCTAGCCATGCCCATTCGTATATTCTATAAATTATGTAAATTCAAAATTCAGTAAATCAATAATTGTGTATTTCAAAAATCTGCTTGCAACTTCTGAAAATTCTGTATTGTTTTCATACGACGATGAATTAAGAAATAAAAACTCAAAAAAGAAGGTCTCTCAATTCTATCTGTCTGTCCGTTTGTACATATGTACAGATGATTGCAGCTGAAACAGCTAAATGTTTTTTGACTTATCTTCAAGTCGCATTATTAACAGAATTTTTTAACACTCAATTTTAGAAAGGCAGAACTTTAAAAAACAGAATTTTGGAAAAACAGAATTATGACCCCAACCCAATATATAGCCGCCTGCTTCTGCACAACTTACGCATACAGTATATATGACCACACCCACTTTTTGGGAGCGTTTTCTCAAAAACCATTATTTGCTTTCTCGGTCTTTTTAGGTATGGTTAAGTTTTATTATTAAGTTGATTGGTGACAGCCACGTCCAGTTTTTCTGATAAAATCCCTTAACACTTCCCGGCGCGAAAATTTGCTAAAAAAATCGACCCATGCGTCACCAAAAAAATATAAATTTAGATTTTTAAAAAAAGTACTCATATTTATTTATAAATAAATAAAATAAATATTTTGGCGCAACAGCTCTTTAAGTGCCAGGGCCTAGCTTCTCGCAACCACTCGTGTTGTGTGCGTTATATTTTTCACACGAATGGAAGGGACCTACAGTTTAGTGCCGTATCCGAAAGGCAATTTGTTTTTGAGAAGCTTTTTCATGACAACAATACTCTCGGATGTTTGTCAGACGTTCGCGAGAGGTGGGATCGTGAAAAAACTTTTCGGTGTTTTCTGGAATTCGAACTTGGAACCTCTTGCGTAGTGATCCGACACACTAACCACAACGCCACGACGCCCACACTCATATTTATTTATATAGATAAAAAAAAAGAAATGTATTTCCATTTTTTTGTACATCTATTTTCTTAAATATACTATCAAAACTGGTGGATTAAATTTTGAACCAGTGGACCGCAAGGGTCAGCTTAATTTTTATGGTAGTCTTGGAAACATGATTTATATTTCCCCAAACACAGCGGAACTTTGCAAATGGAACAAATCCAATTTGTCCTTACTTCGTTCTTAATCGTGCTGCAAATGGAACATCTTCGACTTGGTTCAAGACACCCATCATTAACATGTAAATTTCCTAACAACCAACTAAACCGTGCTTGCTTCATACAGGAACTGACATAGGAATCGTGCAGATCTGGTGAGGAAGACCAATAATCTTTATAGCTAGGAAGCTTCTTGATTCCCATAAGCAAGTTCAAACCAATGAAAGTTTTCATTTCGTTCATGTATGTTTTCTCAAATGCCTTGCCTGTTTTGATGTGCTTTTGCTCCGCGTATAAGTATGTTTGGAAAATCAAATGCTCAAAAAGTTGGTCGTCAAACAATAACTCGAAAAAATCTTTGGGTGTTGGATTTTTTCTTTCATGTTGGGATCATTCCGAATGCGCTTGACTGGATCTGGTGGATATATCCAGCTCACGCGACTTAATAGAGAGAAACAACTTAACAAAAGCACACACATAACAAAAACCTGAATCCTCCTTTAAATTACAGTAGTAAAATGTAGTTTTCAGCAATCAGTGCTCTCGTTGAATTATACGAGTACATCCGAAAAATGTATTCAAAGCAGCATTCACTGCCGATAAAATCCATAACAACCCGTCACTTTCGAAATATTCATTTCACTCAATACTATTTTCGTTCCTTATAATTTTTCCTCATTATCATTTTCTCTCATTATTATTTTCATTTATTAGTATTCTCTTTCATAAAATTTGAAATCCGATGTTAATGAAAATGGTTTTTGAGTGCTGATATTTCCAAAAATGTGCTTCGCACGACGAAGATTGTTATGACCGAAATGTTAGGTTTTTTTTATCTGGATACAGAATTTTTATAAAATTTTCTAAAACTGGAGGTAAGTAATTTTCATAAATGGAATACTTTATCCCGAAGTTAAAGGGTTTCGCCTTAAGTGTGAATATTTCGAAAACGGTGCGTCATACGGAATAATTATTAGGATCGAAATCATAGGATTCGAAATTATTTTTTTCTTTAATTTAAAGGAAACTGTAAGTACGCAATCTTCCTAAAGGTCATAGCTTCCCCGAAAGTAAATTGTTCTTCAATTTTAATGCAAACATTCCTGAAACACATTTTTTCCTAGTAATGTGAACACCATGCTTAGAGGTTTTTTTTTTGATTTATTTCCCGCATTCTGAACGAATAAAGGAATTCATGTGATAGTTGAAATCGTTCAGTTACTAACTATCGGTAGTCGACTTCATTGGACAGTGACTAAGACTATTCCTATCGGCATGGTTAGACAGACTATTACTTGGTTTTAGAGCTGATTTTAAGAAATGTATACGACAAGCTTGGGATGAACAATGTTTATTGGACACTCTCATAGAGAATGTTTTTTATGCGCTTAGGAATACAAGGCATTGCACTGTATTGTAGTGACGAAAAGTAATTGAATATTAAAGCGTGGGCACGATGCAAATAATATTAGTTATCAGACTACGAAAATTGAGTTGAACTGAGCATGCGTTGCTGAACTGGGATGGAAAGATCAGACATCAAAAGAAACAAATTGCTAAACCAGTGAAATAAGCCAGAAATAAAAATCCTAATTCGAATGGCCATACTGGGTAATGTCTACAAATAATCAAATACAGTTAAGTGCAAATTTAAGAATTTAATACTTAAGTGCTTATGCATGTACCTACAATTCAATTTCCCCTATGAACAATTTGTTTCTAATCACCCCAATATGGTTGTACAAATAAACACTTTTAATTGTTTCCCCCCTCCCCCACAGGGATAGAACAGAAATGAAGAAAAGAAAATAGGGATACACATAGATCTAGCAATAAACAGAGGAAAGAAATTTTGAAAAACACACATAGAAAAAAAAAAAAGAAACTAAGAAACAAAATAGCAAATTTGCAAGTGTTCTTTCGTACCCTAAAAAGAAACGAAATAAATAAATAAATTCTAAAACAACAACTCTCTAGAAATTAATCCAATCAAAGAACTTTGTAAAGAAATTTCATTCAATTTTTGTTTTGTGTTTGTCATTCAAGGATGGAATTCATGTTCAAGTTTCAGTACATACTATGCGACACATTAAGGCGCATACAGCAACTAACTGTCACTAGGAACATGCGAGTATCCTCACCGATGGGTCTCCATGAACCCCTTCGGTATGGTTTAGGGATTTGTCCAGTTTCTGCATGATTCGATAGATTCATAACCAAATCCTCGAGCATCTGTGAACGTGTCCTCTCTTGCATTCGAGCAAATTTTGGAGCTGAATATGAGGCACGTTCGCCATTGACAATTTTCGTCAATAGCCATTCACTAAATAGAAAATGTTCAATTTATCCAATAAAAATTGCCCTAAGAAATATAAACTTGTGCACCACTTACCGAAACATGGGTCCTTTCTCGAATACGGATTGTTCCCATAAATAAGGCTTGTAGGCACCAACTTCATCTCTAGTCACAACGGAAACTTCATATCTTGTCGGTTTATGTTTTATCCTTGCCGATACTCGAACCTTAAAGTACCTGACTATCACTCACCATAGCACTGTAGTAGATCAGCGGAACTTACCAATATAAACGTATGTAGAAAATGACTTTTTATACAGGCAGGACTAAAACGTGTATTGTCAGCTTCCAAGAATACAACACAAACAATATCATTGCCAATGTGTCGTTTGCGTTGAAGTTTCTGCGGATCATGCTTTTCGTAGGGCAGTAATGTTGAGACATGAAACATTATTTCAATATTACGCCAATTTGTGTAAACTGAATAAAGTCCTAAAAAAAAAAACGAAAAGCATTTTAGAGGGTATTCTTCAAACTTGAGCACAACTTACCTGTCAAATCATGGACAGTATCAAGGCCACCTTTGTACTTATCGAAACCACGAAGTCTAACCCTATCGCCTAAGAGCTGTAGGAATTCTTCAAATAACGATGAATTTTCATTATTGTCTAATATCTGCTCCTCAGTGTATTGATCTTCTTTAACAAAGATTACGCCTACTTTGAGTTCAGATTTTATAAAAACCTAGAAACGAAAAATGCATGTCACGAAGGTAGATACTATTTTTAAATTATACCAGAATAAACATTTGAATTTCTAAAATTCGGGTTCACAACTTAAACGGCTATGGCTGGCAGACTTACTAGCAAATGTCTGGAAACTTAGACATCACCCACTAGGCAGGCACGAGGAAACGAAACAAAGAGGTTGGTGAGCTGCATAGGCTATATAAAACATATGGCTCTCATTGCAATTATCAACAATCACTTGATTAAATTCACTATAGCTCGACGGACTGGTGGAAAACTCTTGAGAATAAGAGCCACTTTGCAAGTCTGATCAATATGTAAAGAGCAAATTGCTGATTGACGGCATGCCTGCGGAGCTTTGTAAAGCTTGACAAATGCAGGAAATAAATGACTGTCAAGCTTCCAAAATAGATGAGAACTGGCCGGTCCAGCCTAGGGATCATCATCGGACAATACGGCGAGTATAAACCCAACCTAGACTTTATTTTTTATTGATTTCGAGAAGGCTCTCAATAATGTAAATAGAAAGTTCAGAAGGCGTGTCTTACGCAGCGTAGGCATTACAGACAAACTGGTGGGATGATTATTGTTAAGGCAAGTTAAATAATTTGTTGCCAACAAAGTGTCCAACAAAGCTGTATACTATCGCATATACATATACTATAGTGTGCATGAACCCTTAAAATCCGTGGAATTTCGCTTAAGAAAGCTTAGCAAAGCATTTGATTTGTAAGTCAACTATGAATATCGAACGCGCGGTTGAATGTTAAATACTAATCGGCTGAAGGACATCGGGGCAAATTTCGCGTCATTTAAATGACACCACTCCGGAAATAAGTTTGAGTCGAGACAACCACAAGCCATTAGGACTGATGGTAGGTCGGTAACAAAAACCAAAAAAAGGGAAGGTCCCAAATGGCTTCCTTCTGGAATACCAGAGGTAACTAAAATTTACTCAAAAGATGTTTCCTAATGTCACTTCTTTGCCTCCTGTCCGTTTGATAGGATACGAACCACTTAAGTAATGGCCCAAAGATACCAAAGGGTTCCCTTCAAAATACTGTGAAGTTTTTTATTTACCAAACTGTCTAACAATTTTGGAACAACAGGAAGCTTGAAAATAGGCCTTTAATTGTAAACGTTAAATTCTTTACCATTTTTTTTATATAGGTGCTACACAAGAAATGAGGAAAAATATCAGAAGAAAGAGCTTGGCTGAAGATTATCTGCAAAGGTGTACAAAGGGATTTAGCTCAGTACACGTATTACAGGACATTTCTATAAAATAATAGGAATTAGGTATGGCAAACGACTGGTAATGGGCCTCGTAGAAGCAGTATTGGCCAATGAATGCTGGTTCGCTAAAAAATAGAGATGATGCCTCTGCAGACGAACACCACTAGTAAGTCCTACTTCAACGCCTCCTCGTGGCGCCTCCTGAGAATTTATTCGGATTTTGCAAAGTTTGAAGAGAGCGAATGGCGAGTCTCCTGCGCCATTATAAGCAGAACAAATATTGGTTGGTCAGTGGCCTAGTAAACCGCCACTGTGAAACATTCATTGCTTTGAAACGGATCGGATACGGACGGATATTTTGTTGACACCCATTGGCTATCGATCATGGACAACGATTAGATTCTGGAATGTTAACTCATTGGTAACGAAAAATAAGGTCTCCAAAACTCGTTCCTCCAATTAGAGCGAGAATTCATGCGGTACAAACTGGACATCCTAGAAGTAAGTGAAATTAGATCGCGAGAAGACGGCATCCAACCCTCCGAAACTGGTAAAAGCGGAATAGAGAGGGACCACCATCTAAGGGTAGATACTATACGTCTTCGTACTGCATCTATCAATAGCAACCGCTCCAACTTGCTAAGGATACCCAGGTATAATACTGACAAGTTCCGGGATCCCCAAGTGCGCCAACATATAAGAGATCACCTTGCCACAAATGCAGAAACAATCAGCAACTTCGCTTCTGAGAGCATCGACGACCACTGGAACGCTGTGAAAAGTATTTTTACGTCTGGGGAGATACCATTGTCGGGAGAAGATGAAAAAGACAAAGCACATGGCTGACAACAGACACCTGGAGACGGACCGATGAACGTATTGAACTCAAAGCATGGACTACAGCAGCCTCAGCAGTAGAGCGCCCCGAAATAGAAGTTTGGTACAGCGTAGTGTAAAACGAGACATGCGTGACTACATCAACGCACTAGCCACAAAGGCTGAAGAAGCAGCAAATAAGTGCTCTAGAAAAATAACTAGACGGAAATCTGTTGACTTCGGATGAGGACCAGCTGGCCAGATGGCGGGAACATTTTGCAGTATTGCTTAACCACTTGAGCTACAGTGATTTGGACCAAAACACATGTGAGCTTTTCGCGGCAACAAATTCCCCTTATTCGCACCTGTCCCCTAGCAATGTCGACGGTAAGGGTAGAAGAAAAACAAGGCTGTTGGCATAGCCTACATCCGGGCGGAACTTTTTCAAGCCGCAACCAACATTTCGGCGGAAATCCAGCCTTCCCCAAAGACTGGAAGAGGGGAATGATTGTTAAGCTGCCCAAGAATGGAAACCTGACGGAATGTGGAAACTGGAGAGGGATATGCGTTCTTCTGACTGTAGCCAAAGTAATAGTTAGAATAATTCTGGATCGGGTGAGAGAACATCTTGATTCAACGCTTGACAATGAACAGGCAGGCTTTCGAGCCAGATCCTCCTGCATCAACCACATGAACACCTTGCGGATCATCATTGAACAATGCGTCGAGTACAGATCTCCACTACATTTGCTGTTCATTGATTTCGAGAAGGCTTTCGACAGCTTGAATCGAGATGCTATTTGGCGAGCCTTGCGCAGAAGATGTATACCAGAAAAACTCGTCGCTATTATAAAGGCTACCTATGATGGCGATAAAGTGTCAGAGGCATTTGAAGTCCGCAGCGAGGTACGACAAGGATGTATTCTTTTCCCACTGTTATGCCTTGTAGTAATCAGTGATGTGATCCGGGCAACTCTGCCAGGAGGAAACATGGGGCTGAGATGCACTATGACATAATATCCCAAACACCTTGACTATGCGGCTGACGTTTGCTTGCTTTCACACAGGATAATGGACCTACATCAGATGGCTCTTCACTTCAATTTCTCAACAAAACAACAGCGCCTCTCAACTTAACATTGCCGGACAGCAAATCGAAAAAGTAAGCAACTTTCTATACGATTATTTAGGAAGTATGATCTCAGAAGATGGTGGTATCAAACTGGACGTGGACAGCAAAATCTGGAAAAGTGCTGAAAACAGCACAAAAAGCTGAGACTGTTCCGATCAAACGTGGGAACAGTACTATTTTATGGGTGTAGTACTTGAATAGTGGTCAACACCGTCACAAGGAAGCTGCAACGCTTCATAAATAGATGTCTTCGCAACATCCTAAGGATCTTCTGCCCGAATTGTATATCGAATGACCAATTACACGCGATAGCAGGCCAGGAGTTAATAAACATCAAAATACGGAGGAGAGAGTGGCAGTGGATTGGTCACACCTTACGGCGCGAAGACAGTTCCATTGTGAAGAACGCTATGCAATAGAATCCACTTACCCAATCAGGCAGATGAGTGGGCTGCTCTAGGCAGACATGAAGAAAGGCAGTCGAGGAGGAATCCAGATCATTGGGGATGACTTGGAGGGGGCTTAGGCGCGATGCTGAACTCCGAACACGGTGGCGTGCAGGCATTGTTGACGCCCTATGCCCCACGAGGGGTCAGAGGACATAAGTATGTAAGCTCATGAGAGCATTAAAAATATCGTCTGCTTCAAAATTAAAACTGGAGGAATTAGTGAAACTCTGTAGAGAATCAAAGTATTGTTCATTTACAATAGATTTGAAAAATTCTAAGAATTATAAAAATGTTGGAATAAATCCGAAAATATATTCGTAGTATTATATGGGGTATTAGAAGAGTCCTCCAGATACGTCATCGTCGAATGAAAACCTACGCTCTTACGTTTGGAATTCATGATATTTACAAAGGCGTTTATTGTACCAAGGAGTACAAGAACTTAGTCTCGTGCGCACCTTTCGCAAACAGCTGCTTATTAGCCACATTATTATTTTAGGTTTCGCGTGGGTATAATACACTCTTACAAAAATTATAAGACCAAGACCAAATTAATATTAATTACCATTAAGAACACAAAATAACTAATGTAAGACAAAATGGAAGGAACACTTTCTGATAAGATATGAATTATCCTTTAATGACTTGTAACTAGAAATTTTAAAACAACAAAAAGACAGGATTTTTTATCCAGATCTTAGGTATGTAATTTAGTCGCGTGCTCATAACGATTTACGAGCAAAGAAGCTACCAGTGGGTACTATGTGAAATTAATTTCTCGATTTCTCCCTTCGTTAATGACCTCTTGCTGAATCCCTAGAGGTGTTGCGTGCCGGAGATATAAACACATACATATGTATGTATATTCCGACAATTAATTGGGTAACCATAAAAGAGTCGAAAATTATAAAAGTGTAGAGAAAAAGCGTTTCGTCGCTTACTTGCCTTGCAACCAACAGAAACCACATAAAAATAAAAATATCCTCTAAAAAACCACAACAAGTGTGCATATGTACCTAATAAAAACCCTGGGCTATTTAAAAACATTACACGAAAGTTTTACTACGGTCTTAAGGAATACGCAATACGCAAACAGCAATTTTATCACATCATCTTGGCAATAAAAGCCTACACTTGAATTTATTGCCTTGTAGCGATACACGATAAAATTATCTTTAGTATTTCACAGGACATATGTATGTTCTATGTTTGTATCCGTTTCTGCAATTTTAAAATACAATTTTATCTTCATTTTATTTTTAAATCTATTTTTATTGTAAAGTATTTAAAATAAATTAGCGTTAAAAGTTTTAAAATTAGTATTAAATTTTAATTGTTAACATTTTATGAACGGAGTTTTTAATGATCATTTCTTAATCCAATTCGATAAGGGGATTTAGATTAAACATTTTGAATATTTAATTGTTTTGAAAATATTTATGGGTTGGAAGATGAGTCTACCTCAAAATTTAAATCATAAAATTTGAATTTTAGAGATAATGTGTTTAAGTGTCGCTGCAGGATTATAAATTTCGATCAATTTAATAAAATGGTAGGGAAAAATAGGATTGTTTCATTTAATTTTCATTGACTACAGATAATTTGAAAAAGTATGGACAAATTTCGTAAATGTTTTTAAATAATACTCACTTGATCTAATTTTAATAGTTCCTCTGGAGTATCTGGTAATTGTCCTAAAGTTAATGGCGGATTTAAATTTACTTCTTTACCTAATGATCTAACTACTTCTTCACGATTATATCTGGAAAAAAATAAAATACGGATATATCAAATTTAGTACATATTTAATGCATAAACGAATGAAATATACAGTAAAACCTGCTAATCGGGAGTGTTGTTCGGTTTATGGTACCGTGTGTCTACCGTTCCGTTTGTCTGTCTGGCTTACCATTCCCACATGTATGCATCGCATTTTTTTTTTCGAATTGTTGGTACCGTCAAGTCTAAAACCCCGGTTACTTTGTTTTATTTGGGGATTTCCCTAATTTTAATTTTCGTTAGTTGGTAAAAATTTGAATTTTTTATGTTGGTTATAGGCAGGTTTTTAAAAAAGTTAAAGTAAAATGAGTAAACGAAATTAGAGTGAGCTTGATCTAGAAAAAAAGGTTGAAGTTATAAAGTGTTTCGAAGATGAACATTTGTCTCAGATAGATCTTGCAAAGAAATTTAATTGCAGCAAATCTCAAATCCAAAGAACTTTGAACGCGAATCGAGAACATCAAATTGTCATTTGAAAAATTTTTTGGCTTGAAAAGAAAACGTATTAAATAATGTGTATCTTTTGCCGAAACATTTTTAATTTGGATGAAACCGCGCTATTTTTTAAAGCAACACCTTCAAAGTTACTCCAACTCAAAAATGAAAGATGCAGTGGTGGCAGGGAGACGTACAAATTGCCGCCAAAAAAATGCCGACTACTAATAATCTCGACTTTGTCATTCGCTGAAATCTTGAAAGGGTTATAATCAACTTTTAAAAATATCGAAAGTTTAAAATCTCGACACTTAAAATATCGACTTTATTTGTCGAATGTCGGTCAAATTGTCGACAAATTTGTATATGTGTACCTTTATGACATAAATAAAACAGACTTTTTGGCTGAGGTTTCCATTATGCGCACTAAGCAAATTAATTTTTTTTTGTTTAAATTGACTTATTCTAACATGTACTGTAAAAGAATTTTTCTGCGGAAACTTTTTTTTTACTTCAAAAGTTTTCAATTTTCACAGTAAAGTGCATGTACGAGTACACAAATTGCACAAATGGAAGCGTTCACTTCACATAACGCTAGCGCTAAGTGATTTCTGTTGCTGAAGAGGGAGATGGGTGGGGTAGTGAATGCAGTGAATGTTAAAAAATATTATAGGTATTGCCATACGTCCCAAAGTTAAAATAATTTAAAGTTAATTTTGTCTTTTTTGATATTTTTTTTTTTTTTATTGACTGGAAATATTATACTATGTAACTTCGTTGTTTAAAGCGCCAGGTGATTTTCACTTAAACTGGCAACGTGCCTGTTAACATCATTCACTTAACTATAGTCGACATTTTAAAATCGACATTTTAAAAAATCGATAAATTCTCTGTCGATATTTTTATCAGTAGACATTTTTCTTAATCGACATTTTTTTGTCGGTATTTTATTGATCGATTTTTTGCAATCGGTATTTTTAAAAGCGGTTAATCGTACCCAACCTGTGGTGGCAAGCTTTCAAAGGAAAGATTGACAGTAGCATTGCTTTGCAGCGCAGTTTGAGAAAAAGAACCAGTAATGGTCATTGGTAAGTTAATTTTGTGTGATCAATTTTTATAAGTTAGCGAACGCGTTCTGTAACCAAAAGGAAGGGCAACTAAACCCATAGCTTTTAAAAATATAAACATCGAAAAAGCATTGTGAATAACCTGGAGGAGCAACAAGAAGGCTTGGATGAACTCCACTTTATTTCAAGACTGGCTAACCATTTTTGACAAGAAAATGCAAAAGCAAAATCGGAAGGTTCTCCTTTTTGCAGATAATGCGCCGTCACATGTTGTAAGTGGATTAAAAAACATCGAGCTGAAGTTTTTTCCAGCAAATACAACTTCGCATCTACAGCCACTTGATCAAGGCATCATAAAAAGTTTGAAGTCCCATTATAGAAAATACCTTATGCAGCAGTTGATTTTATTCATATACGAGGCCAATAACATATCGGAGTTATCAGCTAAAATTAATGTGTTAGACGCTTGCAGCTGGCTAAAAAATGCATGGGAAGACGTTACTCCAATAACCATTTCAAATTGTTTTAAAAAATGTGGGTTTTTCGAGGAATAGGTCAACAATGTGGTTGCTGAGGATATAATACCAGAACCTGCGGTGCCAGAAGATTTCTTGACTATGGACGATAATGTTGCGGCATCTAATGACTGGTCGGAAGATTGGGAAAATGAATTTTTAAACTCCATTCAGCCATACATACCTCTGCCGATTCTTCTTCAGAGGGACAAATTGAAGCAGTTCCTTTTCGCATCTAAACATTTTTAAGGATTTTTCATGCGAAAATGGTTTGGACGAAATATGGACATGTTTAAACAGTTGTTCTCAAAAATTATTGACAAGTTTCAAGGAATGTTGAGACATTGGCATTAAAGATGAAAAATGATATCGGGTTTTTTCGAAAAATAATTCATAGGTTAGATAGAAGTTTAGGTAGAAGTGGCTGCCAGTTGAGAGGCGACACACTTAGACCAATAATAGGTCACTTGTCTATTCATTGAACCATTTAAAGCCTCTGTTGCTTTGTTGCATGCTTTCCTATTAGACAGTGCCCGGTGATGACACCACTTACGGCGCTGATATGATATCAAATTTTTAGAGCATTTCAGATCCAGCTTAGGCCACACCTATTTTGTCGCTAAACACATTGTACCACGTGTCCTCTCAATGGCATTCAGAACCGTGTATATATGAACTTTTGTCGGGAAGAATGGGCCTTGTTGTTCCATATCTGGCAAGTTCGTCGGCCTTACAATACCCTGGAATGACCCTGTGCCCAAGCACCCAACATACATAGGTGAATATTGAACTCCTGCGCCATCTCTGTAAGAGGCGATCGGCAATCTAGAGCTGTTTTTTTAATTTAGAGAAGGCGATTCCAAGGACTTGATTGCTGCCTGGCTGTCTGAAAAGATAAGGATAAGGTTTCACGTTTTTCTTTAGCCAAGGTAAGACTTCTTTTATTGCCATTATTTTCCAGAATGCTATGGAAGGGATGTTTTCAGGGAAGATTTTAAAGTTGTTTAAAATGGAGGCGTGGCAATATACTTTGCTGGACCACTGTAAAGTAGCTTTAAGGCGAATAGTTGAACTGTTGAGGGGTGTCAAATGAAATAAAGTGCCCATTGCAGCAGAAGGTGTCGATCGTAGTGCTCCGCTAATACACAGACAAACTGAACGTTGGACTTTGCAAATATCTTATGGTTTATGCCCTTATCCAAGGCAATCAACGAGACAACCACCCCATACATCAGGATCGGTCTGATGACCAAGATGTAGAGCCAGCGAGTTATTCTGGGTTGTAAGCCCCATTTGTTCCCAGTGATCAAATGTACTCTAAAGAATAATACGTCTACTTTAACTTATTTCCGGTAAAAAGTGGGGATTGACAGCTTTTCTTCTAGACCCTTGATTTAAGAGGTTAAAAAAAAACACCCTGTACTTTGAAAATCTCAAAATCAGTTACTTTGCGTTGGTCTTTCCTTTAACTGTGAGAAGTTTCTGCTTTCTACATCAGCCGGTTGTTCCCGGATTCGCAAAGGGAAACACACTCAAAATGACACAGTGTCAAGCTATTCGTATGAGATAAAAGTTTGATTCAATTTTGTGCTTCCAGGAAGAGCCAAATTATTAGGATACAAATAGTAAATAATTCTATACTAAATTTTTGCCTCGTTTTTTTGTAAAATCGATGGTTTTCCAGAAAATGGCCAAAAACCGTATTTTGGTTGCCGTTTTCGAAGATGGACGCCTGAGCACAATTTTTTTTTGAAGAAAGTATAAAACTCCATTCAGAAGGCTGGTGAGAATATGCGTATAAATTTTATTTAATTTATGATTTCTTTTTCTTGTCTACTGTGCAAAATTAACATACATATACAGGTTAGCATAACACACATACATCTATTAGATAACAAAGATCTCTAGAATTTTTAAGAGTTACATAGGTACTTGAAGAATTCAGATTTAGCACTGTGTAGTAGTAAATACCTAACATTTTAATACACATGCTGCCAAATCAAGACTATAATAAACTGCATTCTTTTCTCAAACCTTTGTTGCTATCCGATTTTGAAGTAACATCGCTCAACAACAACAAATGGAAAGTAAAAGTAAAGGACTCAGACAGTTACCGCTCAGTATCTAAATAAACTGAATACTGAAAAAATTCAGTGGTATACGTATGAAAATAAATCTGAAAGACCGATACGAGTCGTAGCTAGAGGACTTCATGCCTCATGCCGAAAGGAAGATGTTGTTCAAGATTCGAAGAACAAAAACTTTAAAATCGTCGATGCGGTAAACTTAATTAAACGGGAAAAGCAAAAATTGGAAAGCGAGAAAACGATGGTTAAGCGCGAGCTTCCTCTTTTTATGCTAACCTTTGATAAGGCTGAGAGTTTAGATAAGATTTACGAAATAAGAACAATTCTGAATGTCGTAGTCAAAATCGAACCCATGCGCAAGAATTCAAGGTTGATACCTCAGTGCAAACGATACCAAGGATTCAACCATATGCAAACATATTGCCGAAAAGAACCGCGATGTGTCAAATGCGCCGGTAAACATCTTAGCCAAGAGTGTGGCGTAAACAAAAAAAACCCCTGCAGCGTGTATTAACTGCAATGGTAAGCACCCGGCTAATTACAGAGGCTGTGAAGTAGCCAAGGAATTGCAAAAAAGAAGAGATCGACTTATGAAGCCGCAAAACCCACCTTAAAAACCGGTAAATAAGGAAAAGTCGAAAACTGCTGCAAGAAAGGTGACTAGAGACAACCGAGCCGACCCTGGCGTGCTTACGTACGCCCAAGCTGCGACATCAAACACCGATCAAATTCCACACCGGGTTAAGGTAAAAGCGCCTAAAGAAAAGCCATCAGATTCTGACATGCAGACGCGTGCTCAAGCATCAACATCAACAAAAACGAACACTGATAATTCGGAAAAACCTGTATTTCACGTCTTTTCCATTATCCTTGCGAGGCTTGAGGAGCAAACAAAAACAAACATTCTAATTGTCGAAAGGTTGCAGAAGCTTGAATATAAGCTTAACAACAGGAGCATTTCAAAACGAACATGACGAAACTTCTTAAAATTGTTGCATGGAACGCCAACGGTCTCATACAAAGACTAGAAGAGCTAAAAATATTTCTACGGGAAAATGACATTGACATATGTTTGATCTGTGAAACTCACCTGACGAAACTATCGCGTGTAAACATTACTGGATACAGTACCTATCACGCTTATCACCCGTCGGAAAGGGCCAGAGGCGGATCGTCTTTAATCATAAAAGATTGCATCGAACACTCTGAAGAGATTATGATAGAGCTTGAAACAGTGCAAGTGAGCACTGTTCGCGTGAAAAATGGACATTACTCTTTCAATGCCTCGTCTATTTATTATCCACTGCATTGCAGGCTTGAAAAAAATGATTTTACAAATATTTTCAACTCTCTTAGACCGAATTTTATTATTGGCGGAGATTTTAATGCAAAACACACCTTCTGGGGTTCAAGATGTGTCTCACAAAAAGGCAGAGCACTTTACAACGCCTGCACGCAACACAGTTGCGACTTTCACTCGACTGGTAAACCAACATATTGGCCGACTGATAGCAACAAAATACCCGATCTGATCGATTTCTTTGTTGTAAAAGGAATACCAGACAACTGTATTAAAATTGATGAAAGTTTTGATCTCTCTTCCGATCATTCCCCTATCATTCTAACGATGAGCGAACGCCTAATTAAAAAAGATGTACCTGCTAGACTAACTAGAAGAAAAACTGATTGGGAAGGCTTTAAAAAAGACGTTGAAGAACATATTTAACTGAGAGTACTCGTATCACTTAGGACGTCTTCTGAACTCGAAATCGAAGTTGATCGTTTTGTTGAAGTTCTGCAGCGCGCCGCGTGGAAAAATACAGCCTATCAAAGGAAAACGCCGATCAATCATGCCCAAAAATATCCACCGGAAATAAAAGAAAAGGTAAAAGAGAAGAGAAAAGCGTGTAAAAAATGGCAACAAACGCGTGCTCCGCAACATAAATCGCATTTAAATCGCTTGTGTAGCTTGCTAAAAAAGGCCATTATTGATTTTAAAAATCGGACAATACAAACTAGCATTGAAGGCTTAACAGCGGAAAAAGATTCCAATTATTCGCTCTGGAAAGCTATAAAAGGCATTAAAAAACCGAAAATACAAGAAAAATGACAACGAATGGGCCAAGAATGATAAAGACAAAGCAGAAGTCTTTGCCGCCCATTTAGAAGAAACATTTAAACCATTTGATGAACAAGCGCTTGTTGAAAATGATAATGCGTCGGATATAGCACTTCACAATTATACATTAAGAAATGCAAGGCTGACCGAACTTCAACAAGAAATAAAGAAACTGAAACCGAATAAAGCTCCTGGATACGACCTAATCACAGGAAAGATTCTGAAATCGTTACCTAGAAAAGCGTTAGTTAAGTTCCTCTACATTATAAACGCAGCGATAAGACTAGACTATGTTCCGCCGAATGATAAAAAATCGTATAGACCTATTTCGCTGCTGCCGATTATGTATAAAGTTTTCGAAAGAATAGTACTAAAGTTATAGAAGAAAGATCTCTTATTCCCAATCACCAGTTTGGGTTTAGAACCAAGCACTCAACAACAGACCAAGTGCATAGAATAACAGATTTAATTGAGAAAGCTTACGAAGAAAAAAAGATTTGCTCGAGCGTATTCCTTGATGTTTCACAAGCTTTTGACAAGGGGTGGCATGAAGGATTGAATTACAACAAGTTCTGTCGGAACACTTATATAAAAATACTTGACGAATCGACTTTTCCTAGTCAAACACGGAAATGAATATTCAGAATTTAAAGAAATAAGGGCTGGGGTGCCGCAGGGAAGTGTCCTTGGACCGCTTTTGTAACTATTATATACTTGCGGTATACCGCAAGAAGAAAGCACCGTATTAGCTACATTTGCCGACGACACTGCCATCCTGGCAAGTTCAAATTCCGTTTGCAAACGAGGCTAAATATCTTGGAATGACACTTGATGCTAAGCTGAAGTGGAAATCGCACGTGAAGAAAAAACGTAAAGAACTCGAAACCAAATACAGAGAAATGTACTGGTTACTTGGAAAACATTCCAAGCTTAATATAGAGAACAAACTGCTTTTATACAAGCAAGTACTAAAGCCGATATGGACATATGGAATACAACTCTGGGGTTGTCCCAAAATAAGTAATGTCAATATTTTACAAACGTTTGAAAATAAAGTGCTAAGATCAATAGTTAATGCACCGTGGTTTATTAGAAATAGCGATATCCATAGAGATTTAGGAATTGCAACAGTCGAACACGAAATCAAAAACTTCGCGCGTAAGCGTAAAGACAGATTACAAGGACACGTTAACAATGAAGTCCTTCGAATTCTAGATGAGAGGAATCTACTGCGTCGTCTACAAAGGACTAAACCTTTCGACTTAACGCGATAGCAAGAAACCGCGCCTAATTTGCGGAACAACCAGAAGCTTTCAATGGAAAGGGACCTGCCAAACGATCTCAATACGTGAAAGAAAAACTGCTGGATACGTAAAAACTTATATGTAGTAATCAAAGAAATTTATCACGAAGGGAGGTTTTTTTAGTGAGTAAAAATCTCACACTACTATGAGCACGCGCTATCGATCCTCATAGTGTCTTCATGAAGATTTTTTACCTACCATCGGGGAAAAAAAAAAAAAAAATGCTGCCAAATCAACTGCCTCAAATGAGTATCGAAAATAATTATTATATCCTTGTAGATAGGTTATAACACAAAACTAGTGGAGTTATAATGTCGAAATAGAAAATTTTCACTCACCTATCGGCGAAAACACATGAAGCTGGTATCAGTCCATGAACAGTATAGGAACCGGCTCTAACTAATATTCGAAATTGATCGCGTCCATTCAGTGTCTCCTGTTTAATGGACAATATCACCGGACCAAGATCTTCATCGCTTGTAAAGTAATTCCAATGTTCTGTCCCATAGAAATACTTCTCATACGTTTCCTGTTCAACAGATATTAGCTCGAAGGCGCCCTGTTGATCCCACTGCTCCTCGATAGTTGTCTTTTTCCTAGGACTTAAACATTCGTATAAAATTGCTCAAAACATGGAATTTATAACAAGTGGATCCTTGTTTTTTTTTTTTATTAGTCGACAGCGAAAAAAAAAAATGGTTTGTGTATTTCCTTGTCCATACCCTGTATACATACCTCGGCGTCGCCTCCGAATCTTCATCGTCCTCATACAGATCGCTACATTCTCGTTCCAGATACGCATCGGATGAGCTGCCGGCCCGTATATCCTCATGCTCGGAGTCACTTTCGTCCCACAGTGTGTGCGGATTGGGTAGGGAGATCTTTTGCCTGGAACACTCAATCCAATAGCCAGGGGTTGGCATAAGATTATGAGGATACTCTTCGCAGAATTCATCTATAATTAAACGAGAAAGTAAACAGAAAATGAGTTTCTTTAACATGAAATGTACCTATGTACATATATACGAGTATATGAGTAAACACTACAATATCCTCCTCTAAAAAATCATTTAATCAATCGTATGTCCATTCTGAAATCGTAGCTCATACGTATCCTTTGAAATTCATGTCGTCCATATAATTGATTAATATCAGAGAGAATAATTTGCGGAGGAGGAGTTGTTTGGGCAAGCTTAGGGATACATCCTCCACACCGACGACCGTTGCATTAAATTAAAATGGAAAATTTATACCTTCCAAAGCTAAATGCAAAATTTTAGAATAAATGAACATTTTGCTTCGTGCAATAATGAATATTTTGAAGGAGTCTGTGAAACAAAAGAGTTTCCATGGCAGTTTCCAGTGCAGTGAGTTGATTAATTGCTCACTAATGAGAACTGATAAGGGTATCCATTCACATTTTTCATTTATTTATTGGGTATGTGTACGGAAAGTTCTTCCATTCAGTTAATGAAATGAATTATGGATGCTGAGATTAAGTTTCGTTTTGGTAAAAAGTGATGCGAGGTAGATGCTGCGGAAACTTTACGAGTAATAAAATATGAATATTAGTGACCGGGAATAGTTGGACATTTTCATATATATTTGTTTTTATTTATTGTCACTATTGTGGTATAAATAGCATACAGCCGAAAACTCATATAATGTTATCAACAGGCGGGGTAAATGGAAATGTGGATGGCCACGATTAAGTGGAGTATTATTATTATTAACTCCTCAAAATTTTGGTTAAACCAAAGTTTGATTGCTTGATAGACTGCGGAATATACATATGTATATGTAGATCCATTCCCACGCCTCTTTGAAGATCAATTCGTTTTATCAAGACGTTTCTAAAAAATGAGTTACTCGTAAATGTACGAGTACGTAAACATGTACATATATCTATCTTTAAGTGCGACGAAATATCCTGAAACAAACTGGACAAACACAACCAGATGAGACTGATGTCTAAAGCGATGGGTCTTGATAACATACACCCTCAATTCATTAAAATAATACTGCCCGCCATACTTCCAACTCTTACGCACATGTAAAACACAATTACTTTAACTAGCTCATTCCCAATGGCATGGAAGGTTGTTTCGGAAGCTACTGACTGTTGGAAAAGGAAACCATTACATGGTCAGTTCATAGCAGAGTTCCAATCAGACCATATAGATGGAAAAGCTTCGTTTGAATGGCTTAAGCGTGGAACGTTATACCCTGAAACAGAGGGATTCTTCTTCGCTATACAGGATCGGGTAATACCAACCAAACATTTTTTGAAGTATATTGCTAAAGATCCCGGCCAGTTAACAGGTCTATGTCGACTATAGAGCATATACTAAATGGTTGCCGATGTCTCATACAAGTCAGCTATAAAATGAAGCATGATAATATCGGCAAAATAGTGTACCAGAATTTGTTAAAAAAAAAATAGAAGTAAACTATCAGCCATATTATGTATATACACCTCCACCAGCACTGCAAGGATCCCGGGATATCATTTACTGGGACAGAACAATTTTTACGGATAGAACTATAACACATAACAGACCGGATTTAGTAGTATGGGACAAAGTAACATCCAAAGTTCAAATAATAAATTTCGCTGTCACTACGAACTCAAATCTGATGCAAATAATCAACGTAAAGATTGAAAAATATGTCGATCTGTCTAACGAAATTAAAAGGCAGTGGCAAGTTGATGAGGTGATGATTATCCCGATTGTATTGTCCTCAACGGCCCTCATTTCAAAAACAACGGTGTAACATCTGAAAAGCCTGGAGATTGAGCATATAATTAGCTATATGCAAAAAGTAATAGCAATAGATAGCTGTGCAATAGTTAGAAATTTTTTAAACTTAAGCAACATCTGACGGAAGCAGAACTCGGCTTGCGACCAATCAGAGCCTAACCCTTGGATACTTCCCGGGTAGGTGAATACCGCCAATGGATTGGAGTGAAGAATTCTGAATTAATAATAATAATAATTAGAGATGTAACGATACATAGTTTGGCCGATACGATACCGATACCGATTACTGTAGTAAAAAATCGGCGATACCGATACCGATACGTTATCAAGCAAGTAATTGTCATTACATACACAAAGTAATAAACCGGTAGATAAAGTTAATAATTAAAGTCCACTTTTGGCAGATTTTTGTTCAGAAAGCAAAGTTTGTGATTTGTGACTCTACAGGTACATTATACATATTATCGATGTTTGTATTTGTAATTAACGAGATAAGTTTGGTTTTCGCCAGAATGCATGTAGATTGTAGAGCGAATGTACGCAATTTGTAGCGTGTATCTAATGTTGTTGCTAAAATAAATGACTCACTCTCCAAATAACGAAATCTGTCATTTGACAACACTCGTGTTGCCGTCGCTTCGTCCGATTTTTAAACTGTCTGATATCGGCTGGTAAATAATCGGCGATACCGATATATCTGTATCGGAATCGGAATCGTTACATCCCTAATAATAATAATTATAATAATAACCAAAAATCGCTTTGATCGAAAAATGGTCGTCTTCTATTCCTACCACAGTCATATTCTACATACAACGTAAAAGAAACAGCCGGGGAAAAAGTAAAGAAACCTGCTTATTGCTGGCGGCAGTGATACTTGTTGATTATAAATTGATGGCGGGTTATTGCCGCGGTTATAGGTTGAGCCAGACAGTTGTTAATCTAATGAAAAATTATCTGTTGATCGTGAATTTCCCCGAGTGAATTTTGCTTCTAAAAATATTTAAATATAAAGTGAAAAAAGTGTATGTTAGATGCATTGCAGAGTTATCCGCTAATGGACCCAGTTAGGGACAAAATTGGGAACTACGCACATAAGTGCACGGAGACCAATATAAAGAGCTGTAGTTTCTAAATGGGAGAGATACTCGTACATCTATGCACAAATTTAGATAAAGAATGTGATGATGCTGATACCAAGTAAAGTTTAAAAAAAGCTTCATGACATTAAAATAAAGTTCTGGTTGATACAATAGATTGTATATGTGTAATGCACATCTGTCTCAAATAAAAGTAAATTTATTTCATGCTCCAATCACCTCATTCACATCGTTCTTCCACTTGTCTTTCTATCCAATTATCGATTTCCTTTTTAACTCATAAATATTTGTCATCATCTGAACACTGCTCAACTTGAAGATTTATCATTTCTATCTGATTGCACTAGATGCAAAAATTCTTTTCCTTAAGTATTCTTCTTTCTAACAGCAATATTTCAAGGCACACTAACAACCAATTTACGAACGCAAAAGGATACTTTTTTTCTCGTTTGCAACTGTGCATACATTTTTCACCTGGCAGAAGCACAATTATTCTGCTATATATACCCTCGTTTGGTTAGGAGGAGTATAGATTTCTCTGTTGCTAATGGAAGAGCATTAACCGTAAGACATCTTTCCACCACAGAAGTATATATTCCATTCAAACCAGAGGGAAACCGGATTTTCCAAAATCATCCAGAATTTCCCCTTATGTTTGTGTGGTTTCCATCAAGAATGACAGTCAATTAGATAGGACAATTTCCTCGCATTTAAATAATACATTACGATTGATTGTCCTTTTGAGGACCCCTGAAATTCCATTCAACATTTTGTGTTGAAAAGGTTGATAATTTGAAGGGACATCGTGCCGTAAGGATTACTTCGAAATTCAAGTGAATAACGATGGCAGTGAAGGACGGTACTTCTCGCTAGGAGTCTTACTAGGCGTCTTAGTAGAAGAAGCACTATCGATTGAGTTATTGGATTCCGTGTGTGTGGATGTATTTACCATGCCCCTGACAGAACGAAGTTATCTTTGGCTATGAAACCACTTAACTAAATTACTGTTAACACTGTGTCCATGTACGTATATGAAACCAAGACAAGAGAAGAAAACTGAACGTTAAATTACTGAAAGTATCCTTGGGAACGATGGAAAACCCGTGCTAGAAACTTACACTTTCTTTTTCCGAAGTTAACTTACCGGTAACATGACGATACTTCGGCTCATATTGGGTACTATACGTATTAAGTCAGCAAAGGGATATGTCAAAACCCAGAAACGTGGTTTTAATGGCTAAAAATTTAATCATTCGTAATTTCATTTTGGAACATTTTTAACAATCGGCAGGATTTGACTACCAAATATTTGGCCAAAGATGCAGGATAAGGAGCAAGTCGATAGATTTTACTCGTGTATATCTAATGATATAAACGAGTATGTGAAGTTAGGAAATGCCATAAAAAGTGAATTTATTTTCATCGCCTGAACATATTCAGTTTTATAGACTTTAATTGGATAAAATCAAGAATTGGCTGGAATACAGGGAATGAACTGATAATAATCATTTACGTCAAACACATTCACAATTTTGAAAAAAGTGCTGCAGAAAGAGAACAAAGAGATTAACAGTCAGTGGTGACATAATTTCAAAATCAAATTATGCTGACATAATGAGTGATATACTGGTACTATATTTTAGTATTTCCAATACTCGTAAGTGATACCATTTTAATCGAAAATGCAAAACAAAGAAATATAATTTCTATCGGAAATCTTGTACATTTGTTTTTTTTTTTTTTTTGTCATTTGGGCTAAATTATGTGAAGGAGACATTTTTTTTGATATTTTTTCGTTAGATGAAGGAAGAAAGGTATAAGTCACAGGCAAAGTTAATTTTTTTTTGTTTTCGAGTTTTATAGAGGATTACTCGTAGGTATGTCATATGACATAATTCTACCAACAATGTAACATAATTTTCAAAAATTTTTAAATACAAAATTTTAAGTGTCGTCTATAAGAAAATACGGGCTATTCAATTTGAGAATTTTGACAGAAGAAGAAGTGTCTACCGCTTTAGGTTGCCATTCAAAAGAGCATTAACGAACACGGCCTAGTAATTGTGTCGGTAAAAACAAAAATTACGGCATTCTAGCCTTCTTTAATTTTTTTTTTTTTAAATATTTCAGGATCCTTTCCGGGATACCTCCACTAATCTTAGCCTGTTATTAAAATATCCAATATCACCTCTGCGGTCGGTTTCATTAAACGATGGTCTAAGGAATTCTCAAACCTTTACGTTACAAAATCCTTATACTCGTACATGACATTCGTCATACCCCTCCTTGAGTATGCTTGCCAGGTATGGTCACCGTACTACGAAATACATATTTTGCGAATCGAAGTTGTCCAGCGTAGGTTCATCCGCTTTGCCTTACGTGGTCTTGCTTGGACTGAGAGTTACGAGTACAATTTACCCCCATACGCTGACCGTTTGAAACTAATCAATTTACAGCCTCTCGATAAACGTCGCGAAGTTGCTGACATCTTGTTTATTCATCAGTTATTAGCTAACATTGATTCCCCCGCGCTGCTACATATAATTTCTTTCAACATCAACCAACGTAACTTGAGATCCCCTCTTCCATCTTATTCCTCACCACACCAATTATGGATACCATGAACCAATGTCCAGAATCCGCAGAGCTAATCGCATGCAAGCCGTTTTTGGCTTTCACAATAGCAGAGCCTCCCTGAGAAACGCCCTTCATTCTTTCAATTCTTCCTCCTGACATAAAAACTGTTACTTTAAAGTCCCCTTTGGCGTTGGTCTTGACCGCGTGGTACCACTTGGCTCGACGAGTTAAGTTGGGAGGTACTCCCATACCTAGTGTTTCCAAAAGACGTTGGCAAATTGTCACAACTGATGCTGTCAGGTTTTCCCCGTCGAACAAGTGATATTAAGTGGTTGGGGGTCAATACTTCAGAATCCATTGGAATGTAGCTAAGTGGCCTTGAGGTTACAGTGAACTCAACTTCTAAAAGCATACTGTATAGCAGCGCGTCCGACGGACTTTGAACCGAATGAACCCGCTTCAATGTCTTCTTCACGGACTGGATGAGCCGGTCCCGCTCATATGTGGTGCACCTGGCGGGTAGATCCACTTAGTTTAGATGCTGGAAAACTCCTTAGCCAAATCATCCGTTTGCCATCCACCCATCCGTTTCACTGCAGTGCAAGTTAAATTTCTTTCTCCGCACCATGAAAATTCGTCCCATTATCACTGTCTTATTTCTACGGAACGGTTTTCTGACGGCGAGGATGCACGTATCTGAAGACAAACTATTGTGTATGGTCCTTGTGGCCATACATGTTATCAAGCCACCCCATCGTTTTCACTGCACCTTCCGACTGCGACGTACATGGGGTCGAAGTAGTCGATTCCTTCAAAGGAAGAGGGCTGATGGTTGATAGTATTGCTGCAGGAAGATTGCACACCTCTGGTGGCTTCGGTGATGCTCGCTGATTTTTACAGAGCTGGCATATTCATCTTACTGAGTTGGTTGCCACTCGAAGGCTGGGAATGTGCTCGTAGTAGTTTTGCCAGATTTCGTTAATGACTGTCTCGTAGTTGTGGTGATGAACTTCAACGCACTCCTCCTTCATAAGAAAAATGATCGGTTCTAATGGTGAGACCCTTGCGTTTCGCATTGGCATTTCAGATAAATCGGAATATGAATGCTTGAGTACGTATAACCTTCTTACAGCTTGAAAACCTTTCGAATCGGATTAGAGCTGACTGTACACTTCTTTAATAAAACAGATGCAATGCTCTGATCTGTTCTTTATTTGCATTAAAGTCTTTTGGCGGCGGTCTAGGTTGTGTGGAGCTACACGGGTCTTTGGTGCAATTATCCGGCATTCTACATGACTTTTTCGGGTAGCCGATAAGTATACAACTGCCGCAAATGCGTTTTCACTTGCATCGAGGAAAACGTGTAGGTGAGCCAAATTGTGTTCACCAAATTTGATGTTCAACAGATAGCATCTATGATAGGAATGAATCTGGACCTGATTAATGTTTTTCAGTTGTCGTATCCACAGTTGCCATCGTTGGAACCGCTTATCAAATCCAAATATCTTTCATCAAGATTTAGATGTATACTAGAAAGTTGACGACAAATCCAAGCGATTCATATATTGTCATCAACACTCGAGGTTGACTGTTCACTCATATATGCTTTGGGTGACAGTGCAAACATGGCCGCCGAAGTGCACCAAACAAGGCCGCCGAAGTGCACCATTTTCGGTTTTTACGAGCATGTTCAATTGTACTCGTTGTACTTTTCACCAAGAGCCTCTATGACAGTAGACAAGTTTTGAAATTTAGTGACAAATTTCGAAGACGTATTTTATATCTTTGATACTTTCGTTCTCGTTATCTGCACCCTGAAAAAAATTATCCACATTTTGGAGATTGTGGAAAATGGAGAATGACTGCTATATGGAACTTCCTGCGCGTTTCGGTTTTTTACGAATTGCGCACAGGAGGGCAGGTTGCACTAAACGTCAATACTTGCATTACATAGATGTCTGGGGTTCTATTGTTTCTGCTTGGGCTCCACAAAACTATTGGCAGTGCTGGTCCTCAGCGTTGACCCATACTTGGTGAAACATCTCTTTGGTATCTCCGTATATGGCGATTCGCCTTTCTTGGAAGTGATACAATATTGCTACGAGGGATTCGAGCTGATCGGGGCCTTTTACATTACTTTCAGTGAAACCACATGCACCTCAGGGGCCGCATCCCAACCGAATCTACATTACCAGATTTATTTGGGTTAGCTACAGCAAATATCGGTAGATGCCACTTTCGGGGAAAATTCGAGGCTACTTCTTCTGATGTGAGCTTGCGGATGTACCCTTTTGATACTCTTCAAATTGGAGCTTAATATTAGAAAACCATTGGAAGATTGTCAGGCAGCTGCAGATCGTCATACTTCCAAAGGAGAGCCGTCTTCAAGCTTCCTGCTAGTTTTTGTTTCCACAATTTGGCTTGCGCATTTCTCTTCGAGAAGCAGTCTACCAACAAACTGTGTAGCAAATTGTCATTGCTCCTCTCATAATCACAATTGTGGTTCAACTTAACTTTTGAAATATTACCTCGTTCATTACTTCAAGGAATTAGCACTGCCGAACTTATCAAATACATCTTCGTAATAAATTATTTTGTCAATTTTCATGGTAGGCCTTTGAAACTTTCCTTTCATGATCAACAGATGTCGTATTTCCTAGGCACGTACTATCAACCCAGAGATAAATCGAAAAGTCTACAACAACTTTCCAAACCACTCATATTCTTCTTTTCAAATAACTTTGCAGTAAGTCTTCTTGTCTTTTTCTTTCATTTTCGTGGAAAAGTGAAAAGTTATCGCTTATGAGCTGTTAACACACTGACATGTTGACTTTCTTGTTTCCGTTACCATCCCCTATTCGCACCAAATACTGAAAGAATGAACTATCTCCCAGAATATGGTGTGCGGCAAAAATAAAGTGGACGATTGGGTCGCATGTACTCGCACTTATATACAATACATATTTTCATATACATAAATGTTGTTTAATGAAAATCCATTTTTTTTAAATAAAAAAAACGTTGAAATACATTTTTTTTTTAAGTCTTTTCAAAACTTGGTAAGCTTGTACATTTCAAACATGGTTCAAATATTTATTTCGAACAAAATTGAAAGAACCATATCCAAGTAATAGACTTTTTTCAGAAACCGGTTAATAATCAAAGTACCGTTAAACGTATTTTTTTGGGGAAAAAATAAATAATTGGTACACCATCTAGATAGCATATCCACCATAACTCAAATATCAAATCGCTAGAGCAGTTTTCGAGAAAATCGATTTTTTCCAAAATCAGCCATTAGTAAAGTAACGTTAATCGCCCAGCCGATTAGGC
This sequence comes from Pocota personata, assembly GCA_963082735.1. Lineage (NCBI taxonomy): Eukaryota > Metazoa > Arthropoda > Insecta > Diptera > Syrphidae > Pocota > Pocota personata. The sequence continues at coordinate 118,616,960 of OY720430.1, forward strand.
TGCAGTTGTGCGTACAGACAGACAGACAAAATTGGGAGTCTCAATTTTTGATGTTCTCTATCATAGTAATGTTAAGTCTGATCAAAATCTGGAGTTCAAACATTTTTAGGAAACCAATACTTGCCCTTGCAAGTAAAAAGGCAAAGGAAATTTTTTTCATAACACTTTCACTCCCTACCACTACTATGTAGCAGTAGACTTCCATAATTCACCCAACCCCACAGGCGGTCTTCCTTTATTCTTTTTGTTTTAAAAATTAATAATAAAACTTCCGGAAGAAATTCAATTTATTTCCTGTATGTGCAGTGTAGCATAGTCAGGCAACTCTTTTTCTTCAGGCTGCACACTTTGAGTTTGTAGATTTAAAAAAAATAATTCAGAGATAAGTTTTTGAAGCTAATTTAAGGCTGAACACACACCGTCAAGGAAATATAAGGAAAGTAGGTCAGGTTTTGTTGGTAAATTAAAAGTTTTTTTTTTCTTTTTTATGTAAAACTTCTGGCAGGGGGTTGGAAAATTTAATTTTAAATGTGAATGTGCACCTAACGGCGGCTGTGTGTGTTTTTTGGTGAATACCCCAAACAAATATTCTTGGAAAAGGATTAGACCGGATCTAACCAAATTGCCTGTAGGGTTAACCGAAAAATGTAATCTCTAGCATTTTTAAAAGCAGTTTGACCAAACAATGGCCAAAGATTGGCTGTGGAGGATGAAACCTACATTGTAAATATGGAACGAGTTATAGCGCGGCTTGCATGCATTTAATTTAGGTAAGAATTTTTGTGAAGGGAAGCATATTTGTTCGAGGAAACATTTCAAACTTTGAGCCTAAAACACATTGCTTAATGGAAGGACTTTGATATAATTTGAATGACCATGTGGAAGGCTTGTGTTTCATTATGGAAAGTGGCTGTGGATCTGATTAAACTGCACGAGCCAAAGTTTCATCGTAGGCGCCATACCTACTCACAATGGAAAGGAACTGGATATGTGTACCCTATAAGAAGTTTCGTGGAGTCACAACTGTAGGAGCCTGCGTCGCCGCTGATAAAATTGAAGAAGTGTTCCAAAAAGGAGCCGTTCAATAAAAAAGAACTCCAATTTTAAATTTAATATTTCATTTACAGTGGATACTCGTATATATACTCGTGCGACTAAGCCAACAGATGGTACACCAGGTTTTTGCCAAAAAATGCGTATAAAGGTAGTTTATTTATTATCTATTTTTTTGAAAATTTAACATTTCTCGCCTATGACTGTATGGATTTTGTTCGAAATCAAATATTTGACATGAAAGTTATGGCATACCAAGTTTTGGAAAATGTTGTAATTTAGTTTATTTTTAAACGGTTTTGAAAAAAATCGATTTGCTCGAAAACGGCTCTAACGATTTTCATTAATTTTCATACTTGAATTATAGTATAGACCAGTGGTTTCCAATCTTTTTCAGCCCGCGGCGCACCTACAAGTTTAGAATTTTGTCACGACGCCCTACCCTAGCTATTTGAAAAAGAAACAGACGAATGAAATAATAGGCACAAAAATTAAAATATCCACAATATGAAACTGATTTTTTATTATATTTATAATAATTCAGAGTTGAAACAGAAAACAACAAGAGAGACTTAAGAAAAACAAAAATAAAATACAATAGCTACTCAGTCAAATCAATGTGACGGGTCAGCCTGGTGATCTCCACACAGGTTTTCAAAGCGGGGAATAAGGCTTGACACTGCTACTCTCATTTCTTGCTCCGCATTGATCCTTGAGCGATATTTGCTCTTGATTACAGCTACAGCTGAAAATCAAGCTTCACACAAATATGATGTTGCAAACGGAATGAAAATTCTTAAAGCTTTTGAAGTTAAATTTGGATATTCATTTTTAATCGATAACCAAAACTCCACCAAACCGGAACTGGTGAATCTAGTTTTAAGACTGCTGTCGCAAGAGAGTTCAGCGAGACTCTCTTCCTCTTGTGATGTGAATTCTGGTGGAGCTTGTGCATGAAATGGATCTTGGATCTACGCAAACTTTTCGACATCATCATCTGCAAAGTATTTTGAAAACCATTCGATGAGTTTCGAAAGGTGTTCCGTGAAAAGGGCCGTCAGGTCTTGTGAGACAACCAGTTCATTAGATGCCGCATATTTATACAATTGCAGGAAGCAATCTTGACCGCTACCTTCAATCATCTTTTTTATGCACAACTGCAATTTCTTTCTAAATGCCGCAATCTTCTACAACAGTTTCAGAATGTGCGTATTGTTGCTTTGCAAAGATAGATTCAATTTATTAAGTTTCTCAAATATAACGCACAAATATGCTAGTTTTAGCAAAAAATCTGGTTTAGCAAAGTATATGTATAAAAATGTGTGAATTTCTTCATGTAATTCGAACACACGAAATAAGACATTTCCACGTGAAAGCCATCGTGAATTGCAGTAATACAGCAGGCCGTATGTTCAGCTCCCATATCTATGCATAGTTTTTTGAAAAGCCTGGCCTTTAGCGGCCTAGTTTTTATGTAGTTTACTGCACCAATGACACATTCTAGTACTTGGTTCAATTCAGAGCTCATTGACTTTGATGCGAGAACTTCCCTATGGAAGATGCAATGGGTCCACATAGCATTCGGAGCTTTTTTACGAATAAGCGCTTGTATTCCTCCATACCTGCCAGACATGGATCGAGCACCATCAGTACATACACCAATACACTTTTCTTAATCCAAACCATTTTCTGTAATAAACTTGTCAAGAATGTTAAACAAGTCTTGGGCCTTCGAACTTTCGGTAATGGTTTTGCAGAATAAAAGTTCTTCGACAATAATATTATGAGCCAGAAAGCGTACGTAACAAATAAGATGTGCATCATTATTACTGTCAGTAGCCTCATCAAGTTGCAAACCAAAATCCTTGCCTTTCAGTTTTTCTATTAATTGGTAGTGGAGATCCTCAGCTATGTCATGGATTCTTCGACTGATAGTATTGTTAGATAAAGGTACCTTGGAAATTAATTTTTCTGCTGATTCTCCCCCCATGATGTTCACCATGTCGAGAGCAGCCGGTAAAATAAAGCTCTTCTGCAATAGTATGAGGTTTTTTGCATTTTGCCACCCTGTATGCCACCTTGAATGATGTTAACAGTGCGTTGTTAGGTACTGAGGCTTGCTGAGTGAAAATGTTTTTTGTTTTTATTAAATTTTGTAATTTCCGGTGAAAAAAATCACGCTATTTTTCAGCCCTATTTGGATGAATCGTCTCGACATGTCGGTTTAACTTACTCGGAAGCATACTTTCGGATGATAGTATTTTCAAACAAAGCATACACTGCGGTTTTTCTTCATTGTTTACTTCTATTGAAGTAAATCCAAAGTCCAAATAGCTATCATCGTATTTACGATATTTTCGCTTCTTTGCTTCCCCGCCGACACTAGTAGATGCTTTATCTGTATCACTTGAACTACCGTCTTGTTTATTTAATAAAAATCTGTCCATTTCGCGAGAGATTTTTGACGAAAAACAAACGACACAATTAAAACAAAACACGACGACACGTCCGACCCTTCAATAATCGCTTTTGAACTACTGAATATATGTCCCGTTTTTGCTTTTACTTCTCGCTGCGGTTTATACCTCTTTGTTCAACAAACTCTTTCTTAAGCACAGAAATAACCCGCTTGTCTTCGACTTATTTGGAGAATTTATATGTATCATTCACTCACTGGGCTGAGGAAGCAAGTGTGTTGAGAATCGGGATTTGAAAAATACGCATTGCGCATGTCAGGTTGGTAATTTTTTTATTTACCTCGTTCTCGTTGGACTGATGTGTCAAAAGAGAGGTTGCCACTTAAAAAAAAAAATGCGCAGTCGACTTATTTTGGCAAAAAAGTTAATGCAATTGCAGTTAAACGTTACAAGGGGCCAAATGAATTAAGTAAGTGCAAAGTGAGGTATGTTTAAAAATCCAGTTTACAAGCAGCGCGAAGTTTAAATAAATTTGTATTTTTGTCAATTTAAAATAAAATATATTATGTATATATAATTATTATATAATTATTATGTTTTAATCTACGTAACTCATCGCGCGGCGCCCCTCTTTACTTTCTACGGCGCACCAGGGCGCCGCAGCGCACACTTTGGGAACCCCTGGTATAGAAATATGCTTTCAGATGACGTACCATGTTTTTGGCATATAAAATACGTATAACGGTACTTTACGTAATGTCCGGTTTTCGAAAATTGCAAACAAAAAGTATGGCAATCCGAGAAAGCCAACTGGAGCGGCCTTAATAGCTTCTCTAGGAGTTTTAACTGGTCGCTATGCTTTCTCGATAGCGATGTGGATGAAGCTGCTAATATGATCACTGACACTCATTAACTGTAAGATCAAATCGTTTCATCTGATCTTTAATTCTTGTGAAAGTCCTAAGATGGCACGATAATTACAACTTAATGTTGACAACACAGTCTGCTGCACAACAACAAATCGGGTGCACGTTTGGAATTGTTTTTTCTTTTTTTTGTTTGAAAATTGCACAGCACACCGATTATTCTCATTATTACGCATACAAAGATACATATGTATCATACATATATATAAATGGTTGATGCTTTTTTTTTTTTTTTTAATTGTTTATTTCATTCCACTCATACACTAACATAATTTACAGTTCTAATAAACTTAAAACTACACTATTATAATACATTAAAGTAACTGACCTAAGGGGTGCACAATATGATTTTTAGAAAACTTAATTCTAGTGCTTTAATTTTAATCGATGTTTTTTTTAATTTCAAATTTTTTTGTATTATTTCATTTTAAGGAAAAATGTGGGGAAACCTTTTAGAATACATTATTTTTTTTCATAAAAACTAATCTAGGTGATATAAACTAAAACTACCTTAGCCTAATTCTCGGGTCAGACCCTGATATGTGATTTCTGACCCGTCACTGAAAAGACCAATCAAATGAGAGTTAGACCATTCAATCAGCCATTCAGCGGTATGCCAAAAATCACATATCAGGGTCCGGCACTGCCTAACCTAAGTGTTAGCCTCAACCCAGTCGAGCCACCAATATCTCTCCCTATTGAACCTGTCGTCGTTTACTGAATCCCGCTCAGGTATGCTTATGCAGTATCTCAAGTCAGCGTTTCCTTCTCCTGAGTCCATCGGTCCGTAGAGGATACGTTTATCTGTAGCCCTTCTAGCAAGATGGTAAATAATAGGAACGTTCAGTGAATCTGATAAATAACTATGTGCATCCAGATACAAGAATGCTTCAGGGGGGATGTAACCACTCACCATAGTACTTTGAAAATACACAGGGTTGGGATAAAATAAGCCTGACACAAGCTCGTTTTCCGTAACGCTCGCTGACCGCGCAAAATGGTTTCTCACAAGATCTAGAATGACATTCTCAATTCTGGATACGCCGGAAGCATCCAATAGTCTCTTATTAGAAACATAATGGCGAAAATCGGAATGTGCGCTTCTATACATACGCATGCAGGCTCGAAGACATTTTCTTTCAAATAGCCTAAGTTTTTCCATATAAGACGGGCTTGTGTTCCACCATATTGGACTCGCATAAGTCAGAATTGGACGAACGAAAGCTTGGTAGCATATGACCTTCACATCAGATCCAAGATAGTTGGAGTAGAAAAGGCGTTTGAGAGACATAAATGCCGCTCTTGCCTTTTGCAACTGTATATTTATGTGCTCATTGTAGTTCAAAAATTTGTCCAGATGAACACCTAAATACTTTACAACAATCTTTGACTCGATGTGGAAACCATTAGAATTCGTAATTTGTAGGTTTTTCCAGTTTCGTCTCAAATCTGAATTTCCGCGTCTTACTGGGGGGCGGAACAGTATAGTTTCGCATTTTGCCTCGTTTATTTTAAGCTTCCATTTTGAGCAGAAAGTTTGCAGTTTATCAAAATTGTTCTGAAGCTTTGTCTGTATACAATATAACATCGTCAGCGAACGCTATTGAATTATCCATATCCGTCAGCATTTCCGAAATGTAGATGTTGAAAAGGAGCGGTGCTGTAACTGTGCCCTGTGGTAGACCATTGATGACATTAAAAACTTTAGTCGTCGTGTATTGATTATCTGTTACAACAAATTTCTTTTTATGCACCGTAGATGCAATTATCTTTATAAGATGATGTGGGAATTCATATCGTAGAAGTTTATATAAAAGCCCGTCGATCCAAACCTTGTCGAAGGCTTTTTCGATATCTACTAGACAGGCAGCAGTACATCGTTTGGCGTTTAGATTCCAATTGACATCTGAAATCAATTTCGTAACAGCATGCACCGCTGAATGATTTCTCTTGAACCCAAATTGGTTCCGCGGTATATTTTCCTTTCCGCGGTTTGAATTTGCAATCGCGCGTCCGCGATGCAAAGATCGAGATATGAATTTCCAGAAGGAAAACTTGGTGCAACTGGGCTGTATAATTTGATTTTTTTCAGTTTAGGAAGTTGCCTCTTCCGTTTGCCCTTGAGTTCAGCCAAGCCGAGTGTCTCGCGTTAAAATCTCCCGCTAAGCGAAAAAGCTGTTTAAACTATCTAGTCTCAGTTTTTCGAATATTTTTTCGATTTCGGCTTTAAACGGATTGACGGTACCTTTAGCCGCATATGCTGATATTAAATACGGACAACCATTATCCCTGAGAGGCAGTGAGATAATAGTTGTCTCAAGACAACTGAAGCTCCTAATATCACTTCGTTCAATTCTAGTGTATCGCAGTTGTTTCCTGACAAGAATTGCCGTACCGCCACCTCGAATAGAGTCACGTCTGTCTGTCCGTATTACGTCATAGTTATTAAAAGCTAATTGATGTCTATCATTTAGCTTTGTCTCGTTTAAAAAAAGAACGTCGGGTTTATGATCAATTGTCGTCGTATCGTGGCTGTGCTATATACAATTTGCCAAAGACGTGTTCTTTGTCGATTTTGCCATCATACTTCGGATAGGCTCTGCAGGTATCATCCATAATATTCCTTCTTAATAAGTTTTTCGACCTCGTTGGTAAGGGGGTGTGCATATATGTATTAGGTTGATGTAGTCAGGTTTAGTACAATAAGTGCAAAACCAAATATATGCTGTCATCAAAAAGGTACACTTAAAATCTACGACTCAAACAAAGCGTCATATAGTCAGCTACAATTCTGAGGTATGCAGTAAAGTGTTTTGTCTATATAGGTTCTGCTGTAGATTCAATATGCCAGCGCAGAGATTAAGTGAAGCATCATTCTTGTTTGCCAGTTTAAAATAAAATTAAGCAGTTAAGCCCAAAGGAGGGCAAGGATAACTACGTAAGATAACTATACAAGACCTTCATCATCTAGGTCCCTATTATACGGCGCAGACAAAATTATCCGAGTGATTTTTGGTCCCGTTTGTTCGATACGTGGCATGAAGGAGAAGATACAGAAACGAACTGTTCATGTTGAACAGCAACAGCGACATAGACAGACGGGTTCAAATTGGAATTCCGCCCGGGAAATTCGAATCCATCCTGGTGCACATAAGTCAAATGGGAACACAACCAACTTCGTGCGCAAAACTAAAGGCGGAGTTGACTGGAGACGGTTATTGGTTGGGGCCAAATTCAACCCAGGACAACATCTAAAGTATATAAACTCATATAATAACAATTTTTAGAACCCCACTCCACACGTTAGATCTTAATATTGCTAAATAACATCTTTGTAACCTAATCCCTTATATCTTACCACCATATCATCCAATTTTTGTAATTTTTCAAGTACTCATAAGTTAATAAACCAAATTTTGTCAAAATTCATTAGTTGAATCTTGAGTTAGATGTGTGAAAATGACGAAAGAGAAAGACGGAAAGATAAACATTTATGGAACGAAAAGTGTTTGACCTGTCATGGATCAAATTATAACAAATTGTGAGATCCGAGACCAAACCCCACAAGTATACGTACACTATCGGTCATTTGATTACTCTCATTTAAAAATTCGACCTAAATCAGAATGCATTGGTAATATTTCTTCAGTCCATTTCTAAAAAATTTATTTTCACTTTTTGTCTGCTACCTGATGACAAACTTGAAACAATTTAATGAAGTAAAAAGGGAAATCACAATTTTCGGTTTTTTGCCTATTTTAACAGGGACATTTGATTACCCTAATTTTTAAAAATAAAAGAAAAAAAGAGTGTTTTAAATGTTTTTAATATATCTTTTTATTGTTAATATTTTGTAGGTCCTCCGTTATTGCGTACAACTTCAAAAAATCTATTTTCTATCTATCTATTTTTTTAAATAATTAAATGGAATTTCCTTAAAAGCGTATTGAATGCCCTTCTCTATTCTTGAATTGTCTTCCTTCTGCGTAAACTTTCCTCGACAGCCATCTCCAAACATTTTTAATTAGATTTAGATTGGGAGATAAAGGTGGACAATCCAAAACATCCACATTGTTGCTTGTAAACCACTGTTTTACACGTGCTGCTGTGTGGATACTGCTTTAAAATTCATCGTTGGCCCTCGAACATTTGGTGCTAATTGATAGTCTGCGTTTCAAGAAGTTTGATGTTCCGCTGAGTTCTTCTAAGACAATCAGCCCATACCATGACAGAACCAACGGCAGTGTGACGACGTGACAGGAACAACTCCGATTTCCTCAAATAGTGAAAGTAATATTGAAAGTCATTTGGGTTAACCAAATGAAATGTTCTTGTCGGAAAAAATTACGGTTTCCCATTCTTCCTTCCAGCTTAATGAGCCCGGCAAAATTCCAATCTCCGAGGAGTTGAAGTAAATGTGGCTTTTTCTTCAGTTTTTGCCGTCGGAGATATGGACACTGTTCAATTACACTACGAACTGTCCGGGCACTGACTGAAGTTTTAACTCTCTCCTTTATTTTGCGACCGAACGCAGAAGAATTTAAAGCTTCGCGTAAAATGGCCCTCGTTCTCGTTTTGTTGTCGCTCTTGCTGCGCGGCCTCTTCAGTTTTTCCCATAATTTCCTGGATCTCTTAGAAAATTGTTAAACGTCTAAGAATCGACCACTTTTTTTTAGCAAATTCTCGGTTAGAATAATTTTCTTGTTTGAATGCAAGAATTTTGACAATTTCTAATATATAGGGTGCCCAGGTAAGAACGATAGGATAAGAAAATAAAATTTAAATAAAACAACAAACAAATGGCCGCCTCGGCTTCACTGGCAGTGCTTCAAGCGGTCGGTCCACTTTCTGATGACTCGGTCCAATAGGTGCGGCGTTATTCCGGCAATAGCGTCTCGAATGTTTGCCTCGAGCTCGTCCAAAGTGGTTGGCTTGTTAGCGTAGACTAAGGACTTGACCCCAGAGAAAATAATCGAGGGGTGTCAAGTCGCATGATCGCGGCGGCCAATTGATGAACGCTCGCCGTGAGATTACCCAGTAGCCAAATTTCTCCTTCACCACTTCGAGCGTTGCGTCGCTTGTATGGCATTTAGCGTTGGAACCACAGCTCGGATATATCGATGTTGTCGATCCATTGACGGTAACGGTGTCTCCTTCCTCATTTCGAAATAAATAAGGTCCGATGATACCGCCGTGCCATAAACCGCACCAAATAGTGGATTGTGGTCGCTCCAATAACGGAAAATTTGCTTGTTGACATAGCCGCTGAGCCAAAAATGGGCATCGTCCTATAAGATGATTTTTTGGCAAAAATCAGGGCGTTCTCTATGGTCGTCCGGCTTTAATTCTTGCGTCAGCACAATCTTATATGGATGTAGGTCCAAATCCAACCGCAAATAAGCCTGGTTGACTCTCTGGCGATGCCCAATTCAGCTGATGTGCGCCGAATCGATATTTCTGGGTCTTCTTCGATACTGGCCGCTACGGCGGCTATGTTTTCTTCACTTCGCAGCGATCTCTGTCTGGTTGGTGGCGTAAGGTCCAAAAGAGTGTACTCACGATCAAACTTTTTCACGATGCGACGAATTGCCTGCGCACTCAAGCCATCATAACGACCGATCTCACGACGAAATTCACGTTGCTTATTTACAACTGAGCCAGAATTTCGATAATATTTTTTAATAATTTCCACACGTTCGGGAAGTGTCAAACGATGCATGGTGAAATGGCAAATCTTACTGAATATTTTGGCAGCTAGATGTCATTGGTAGCTTTGACAGCTGCTGAAACATAACAATTGTAAAAACTATCATTGCTTTCTAGTCACCCTTTAGTTAGTGTTTTACCTCCCATCTTCTTCAGAATGCAACAAAAACACAAACATTTTAATAAGCGAAAAGTAGCAATAAAACAGAAATTTTTTTTTTTTTTTAACTTTAAAGGACCTTTTGCTTTGAATGTCGTAAATAAACTGATGAGGGTAATCAAGTGTCCATGCTAAAAGTTTTTTAAAGTTTGTCATTAGTTTATTATTATTAGAGAAAAAGTGAAAATAAAAATTTTAAACATGGATCTGAAAAAAGTCTAAATTTTAAATGAGGGTAATCAAATGAACGGTAGTGTATACGTATTTATGATCAGCATCAAAATTTATATAGATCTAGCCATGTCAAGTCATCAGTTTTTGGGCCTTAAATTTTGAGCTAGGAATAAAAGTGGTAGAAACTCAAACCAAAAAGATATCCAAAATTTCGGAATAATGCCTATCATCGACATCTACGCTCAAAAAAATTGGCGTGTATAGAAATCCTATGACCGATAAGTGCAGTTAGGAAATTAGTCACTCACGGTTATCACTTAGCCGGGTTTTAACGATAGAAGGTCAGGTTGGCAACGTTTTTTTGATTTGCTTAACAGGCTTAAAACGAACGCAGGGTGTATTTTCGTAAAAATTTTAAACAATGTTAAGTATCGAAGCCATACGAAAAACATTTTATAACACCCAACCGATGGAATGAGTACAAATATCCTGGAAATAATCAAGTGACTTAGGCATATGACAAGGATTTATGAAAGCGACACATATACACAAAGGTGAAAATTATTTCAAAAAAAAAAAAAAATATTTGGCGCAACGGGTCTTTTAGTGCCAGGGCCTAGCTTCTCGCAACCACTCGTGTTGTGTGCGTTATATTTTTCACACGAATGGAAGGGACGTAAAGAAGCTTTCTCGTGACAACAATACACTTGGATGTTTGTCAGACGTTCGCGAGAGGTGGAATCGTGAAAAAACTTTTTGGTGTTTTCTGAGATTCGAACTTGGAACCTCTTGCGTAGTGATCCGACACACTAACCACTACGCCACGACGAAAATGATTTTTCAACTTTTAGAAATTGTCATACATACTCGTAGATGTAGGTATGTGACTTTGGATCAACGAGAAGGAAAAAAATAATTTTTCAGCTAACTCATCCATAATGCCACGAACCATTTCCTCGAACGACCTGTCATACTTCCTATTTGCGTACCAAAAATCCATTGCCGCTCTGTTAATCACGTTCCACATCGTCCCACTTCATAACTTCCAGGAAGGATTAGAATATTTTCATTATAAGGCAGATACGTTAAATTTGTCAACTCCCATGCGCAGCAAATTTCCGAAATGAATTAATTCATTATATTTTTATGGTTGACTTCCGTTGGCAAATTCCGGTAACACAATTCTGCTTTTATCTGTCTACCTCGTGGTTCCACTCAAATCCATCCGACTAAACTGAAATAATCACACTTTCAGGAAAATTGACAAAAGGATGACATAAATAATTTGTCAGCCCCAAACCCACTCCTGTCATAGATGAACAAACCCCAAAAGCCAAATAAGTTAAAAGTCAAACATTTTTCGACGGGAAAGATAACTTAAAAAAAAAAAACCAAGAAGATACAAAAACGTCTGCGGAGATGTGTACCTGCGTAATTCAGAGGGGGTGGCAAAATAAATTGTACTAACTCCAACGCCATCTGTGTGTGTATTTCATATTTGTGTTATGTGTGCGCCCTCATTTTTGGGTAAATGTAGAAAATTTCATTACTGAGCTGATTTTATTTAATTAGACTCGTTCGCGTACCACAGTTGTAGCAGCACACAAAAAAAGGGTGTGACGGCGCGCATCGTGTACGTAGAGTTATTTGCTGAAAGAGGAAGCACAACTGTGGCAGCCCCAGTGTGGTTAAAAACAAAATTGTGTGTCCTTTTTGTCTTAAACTCATTTGTTCCGCAAACAGACGATGTCTTTCTCTTGCCAAAGTCGTCCTTGGATTTCGCCTGTTAATCGTTGTAGATTTCCCAAATGACGTGTGAGAAGCAAAAGGGGGATGAAATGGGAATGGGGGGTTAAATGCCTGAGGGGGTTATTTGTAGAAGGGCGCGGCACATGTACACATGGAGTGTACTACATCAATCGATTGTTAACCGCAGACGCGCCGCGGGTGGTTTACTTTGGTGTGGAGGTTCTGTATAAATTAGGTGGGGAGAGCCCTGAAGCGGAGACGCGTAGATACTTTATCTGCTTCTGACCCGGTTATTTGGCGCTAGTGTCGTGTAATTAAAATCTACTATTGTATAATTAAGTTCAACTTAAAGGGTTATTTCGCCTGAATGAGAGATTAAATGGCTCAAAGGAATGAAGATGTTGATGAAGCCGATGATGGGTAATGATTGACGTTGTCAATGAAAGAGAATCAGATTCATCAAAGAGTTCCCTCTGGTTGGCAATGAAAGGAAGTCACTAGAGGTGAACGACAATGAACTGGGGTGGAAGTTGGGCGATGTCCTTGATTAACTTTACAGTTGGGATGAAATGGTCCGGGCGAGACATTATTAACCATTATTGTTAGACCTATCAACAAAGTATGATCTTGCGGTTTCAGGAGCTCAATCGATGAAGGACTGTTTCAGATATCTGGAATAGGATATGGATATGGTTGTCTGTCCAAATACTAACCGGGAGTGACAGAAGGTATTATATATTTCTATCAAATAAAAGCCTACACGGCGAAGACTTGAATAATGATCACACACGTCTCATCTATAGAAGAAGAATCGGGGATTGGTATTCACTGCTAACTAGATGAATATGAGATAATACCTACAAATTCAAGAAAGATTCCCATAAAAGGCACTGTAATTGAATATACATACTAAGAACGTCGCAAGTTGTGTTGGTCAGTCAGGGCGGCTCCACCAAGCAAGAATAAGCAATGATAGACAGAAAAATAATCCCCACTAGAAATGATGGTACGATTTTCCATTCGAATAAATAAATATTTTCACGCTCTATCCTAGCCATTCGTTCTGTGCCACATGCGTATGGTAGGGAAATGCACTTTTATGCCGTTTCTTAATGGACATTTTTCCAATTGATAGAAGCTAACAATCATTGGTGATTGGTGGTTTAGACTTTATTTAATGAAGGACGTACATATTATTATTTCATGTCTAAAAAAAAAGATACGACTTAAAATGTTCATGGGAACAATGCTGGTTATACTTGCACGTAAATTTATATAGGGACTGTAAAACTGCTTTTGGTTAGTGCCTTATGGGTTAACAGAAGGTATGGGGGGCGCGGCTCGGGAAAGTATAATAATTTGTTTTTCATTTTCTAGGTTCCTTATACAGGACCGCAATGAATTAATACGTCTAACTCAGAAGCTCGAAACGGTCTGCTGATTAAGTTGGTAAGACGTTATAGGAACACTCTCCTCTACAGATTTTAATGGCAATAATATGCAACAACTAGAGTTGTAACATTACAAGTAAATTATCGATACTTTTGTTTCGGTACCAAGTACTTTTGGCGTCGATATTTTTTACCCATACTTACTTAGTACCAAAAGAATCGAATCAAGGGCATCCTAAATATTTGCTCATTGATGAAAAAAGTGTGCATGTTCTGTTTTCCAGTAGAACAGATAACTGGCCAGGTTATCTGTCAACTCAGTGCAAAAAATTCAGTTAACTGGATATCGAAACATGCACATTATGTTAGTATTCCGGTCTCTTGTATTCAAAGTCGCTTGGCATCCACATGCGGGAGACACCTCAATGTCCCGGGACCCAAGAGAGTGTGAGGTTCTTGTTGTGAACTGGGGATCTTCATCAAATTGTGAGAGCTTTTTGTTAATTTTAATATTTTCTCTGTGGATGAGATGGCTTTGATCTAAGTGTGTATCTATATAGATATATGTATATATAAAGATATTGTAAAGGAAGCCTTAAATACGATAAAACTTTAAATGAAAGACTTTTAATCACTTGTATACCACTCGATTTTTATTTACATCCGCACTGTTACGCCTTTACACTGTGACTGACTCCCTACATCGATCATCGTTACCCCTTTACACCGTTCTCTCTTAATTCGCTCTTTATTTTCCCCGATATCACACTCTTCATACTCTGGCCTGCTATGACTCGACCGTCCTGACTCCCAATCGCCCCGATTTGGATTAATATTCGTCATTTTCGGTGTCTGCCTTGATGTGGCATACCTGCTTGCTCGTCTTTTTGGCGCAGGTGGCTGCGAAGTGTCCAATCTCCCCGCAAACATGGCATGCTCCCTTCGATGATACGCTTGAGCAACTCTTCATTTTCCTACCCTTGACCGCCCGCTTCAGTGTTAGCCAGCTTCTGCTATCACCAAACATTTCTTTCATCTTAATCAGTAGTTGTTTGGTTGAGATGGTCGTCACGTCCGACCTGAAGTAGAACCACTTAAGTGCTTTTCCCCTCAACCGGCAGGAAATAAGCACCCTCATATTCTTCTCATCGAGATCATACGCAGCCATCAAATGCATCAGCTGTGCTTCCCAATGCGAGAAACAATCTTCTTCCCCCGAAAATTCTGCCAATAGTTCCTTCAAATTGGTGAAATTCTCTTTCACCCTACTGCCGTCGCCGCTGTTGTCATCGTGTGTGTACATATACCCTCTCGTTTTTCCTCCTCTTCTTAACCGCTTTTTTTCTTTCCTTAAAAATTCGTTTTCTCGTCTCTGGCACTCAATTTCTTTAAGCATTACCGCCATTTCTCTCTTCATCAATTCTCATCTTGGTGCCCTTATCCTTCCTCTCTTTTTCAACTGCGTCACTCGTTTTGTCGGTCGTCGTTTTCACCCCTTTTTTATTTTTTTTGTTCCACCGCTCATTGTTCTTCTGCCTGCCACTCGTCGTCGCCTTCCCAAACATCTTCATGTCTGCTGCTTTCTTCTTTCCTCTCCTCTTCGTCTGATGATTCATTTGCGCCGCCGCTGCTGTGCATTTGGTCAAACTCACCCCGCTCCTTTTCTGACACAGATAAGAGTCACAACACAACTTACTTTTGTTGCCCGTCATCTTTTTGTTCAATTCCGCCAACAATTTTTTAACTGCGACGCAATGTAGATTTTACCTTTTTCGATGTCTGCCATTTGTCTGGTTGTTTAACTAACTTCCGTATGTTAGTGGTGTAATGTGAACTTACACTGGTAATCCCACTTCTAATGTTGTAAAGGATGCCTTAAATACGATAAAACTTTAAATAAAAGACTTTTAATCACTTGTATAACACTCGATTTTTATTTACATTCGCACTGTTACGCTACTACACTGTCACTGGACTGACTCCCTACATCGATCACCATTACCCCTTTACATCGTTCTCTCTTCATTCTTTATTTTCCCCGACATTACTCTCTTCATGCTCTGGCCTGCTATGCGTATAATATATGTATATATTGACTAGAGCCGATACCCTCTTCCTTTTTTGAACCGTGAAGTCAGATATGTGTTTCACATTTATGACTCTTCATTTAGTCCAGACTTTCCATGAAGACAGTTTTACTCAGGTATGATGTCTGCTTTATTTTCTTTTTGTCTCTTAAATAAATGTTTTCTGTGTTTTTTTTTTTAAATTAGAGGTGTTAGAGCAAGTATTGTTTCGATGTTTGCGCTCTGGATGGTTTTCACGTGGCGCTGGTTGTATGCATTAGCACAACCAGCGCCACGTGAAAACCTTAATCGTTGAGATTCTGTGAAGGCTTTTTTCCGCATTTATTTACGATACCGGGACTTCCTTCTTAGGTATTCGATACCAGTAGAGACGAATACTTTTAGACAGTAATTATAGTAGTATCGATTCTTTAATTAGATACTTCGACATCCTATTAACAATAATGCTAGCGATTTATTGAATTTTATTAATTGGCTCCTCAAGGATAGCGAAATCTTGGCTTCCAGATTTGTCTTTATTCCAATATATTATTCACTTATAGAATTAGCCTAAACATTGTCTTGAGGTTCTTATATTATTCTGAAATTTAAAAAGGTTTGTTTGAAGAAATCGTAACATACATGATTTTTATCACATTTCAACAAAATTGTTACATTGCAATGTGTCTAGCAAAGTACTAGTACACACAAAATGTTAAAAAGTATTTTTTTTTTTAAATATTTTTCTTTTTATTTCTAAAATAATTAAGTTTGTAAACTTTTTATCACCACTGTTGCCTTGGGTGAGCACTACACTCAGAATTAAATTTGTTTAGCTTTTTTTTTTTTAAATAATATGCACATTATATGCAACCAACACTTATATTTAGATGCAATTTAAAGTACATTTGTATAATAATTTCCAGACAATACGAGTATATATACACATATAGAAACCTGAAGATGATGTCGTATTTATTACTGATTCTTCTAGCTTCAATTTCTATGCGGAACTCTTCTGACACCATATTTTCATGGAGTTTCCGACTAAACGAACAATTTTACACTGGAATATCAATATTAACTGAAAGGCTAAACAATAAGTTTCTGCAACACTCTTATTAGAATATGAAAAGTATTTTGTTGAATATTTGCACTAATCTTTTCGACATGAAAAGCAGCCCAAGAATTTAAAGATTACAAAAAAAATCTACTTTGATTTTTAATTTATTGTACGCTGTGTGAACATAATTAAAAAAAATATCATGTATCTGGATAATTTCTGTCTGAACCAAGTTCAAATTAACTTCTTTTATTTCTTTAAGATTAATAACAATTAGTAAACCTAAATAAATTAAACTGAAATTGTGAAATTATTAATTGAAATTGAATTTCAATTTGGTCATTTTTTCATTTATTATTTTTTTTTTCATTATAAATTGAAAAATTTTATTCTCGTTTCTGAAAAAAAAAAATTAAAAATATAATTGTGAATTTTTACGTTACGTACAACAGCAGCATAGTGACATCGGCGTGATATAGATGACGGAATGCACCCACACATGGAAATTTTTTATATGTGGGGAAATTTGCGTCTGACAGGTTGTAATGTCATTGAAAAGTATAAAAAGAACTCATAGAATTCAATAAAGTTGATTCTATTTTATAACGTGGAAAAAAGCGGCTTTATTTTCTTCTATCTTTTATAGTCTTTTTGCAGTTTTTCATTTACGTTAGGTTAAAATAACCTTTGTTGCCAACAGTTTAATTTTTTTGCTTCTGAAAATTTTTCTTGTGGCACAGACGCCAACAGTGAATATTAAAAAATAATGTACATATATTACGCATTCAAACAACAATATTTTGTCACCAATATGTGTGGCTTAAGAACTGTATTATTAAAATGAGATATCTATTAGAGGTCAGTGTAACCCATCTCTAAAGATGATATTTAAGTTATACAGGACCAGATTGACGTTGTTCAAAATACCTTCGAAAATATCTTCTCAATTTAAAAGTCCTAGTTAAATTTGAAGCCGACTTTTTTCAAAAGGAATAGGAAAGCTGTGATACCCAACATTTAAAAAACAAATTTAACAAGTAGCCATGACTCCGTCTTAATATTCAATTGTGTACAAATCAACATATTAATTATTAAGGAACCAATTAAGCCAACCTAAAAGTTACCTAAAATTTAACATATAAAAATTATTCTCTGTAATAGTATACAAAGAGCAAAATAGTTTTCAAAAAGCCCACCCATCCTTTTCTTAAAAACCTCATTTATTGTCACAATTTCAGCGCAAACATACATACATATGTACATACATACATATATATGTACATATGTAGTTTACTTATTTCAAGGAAACTCCACTACCTACATACATAGGCTTACGTTACACTTCAAAAATCTGACAATGCTCGCATTTCTTACATCATTGAGGCAAGCCAAACGAAGAGATTGCCCTTAATGAAAAAAACCCTACCTATGGTTAATAACAATTTAGCTAGGTCTCACATGTTTAATTCGACTCCCACACATAAAGTAAATACGAGCTTGTCATCTGTATGCTTAAGTATCAGCTGAAGCCACTTGACTTCATCTCCAGATCCATATACTGAAGAAAGAGAAAAATAAAATCACCCCCTTGATACGATATGTCCACATGACCCGGACTTTTCCATGCATCGTAGATGGAATGCAATCAAATGTCGTTGTAGTTGAATGAATAACACAAAGTGACGAGTGACGACGACTAGCTCATACATTATGTACATATGTACATATGTCCTTGAAGTGAGCACTTAACACCCTCTTTTCTCTCTATTGTCTTTTTTTCATGTCAGTTGTATTTGCCAAGAGAATATCATTGTAGCCCGTTTGTTCGTCGTATCCTTGTTAGTTGTTTAGTTTGTTTATGAAGTATGCAACGTGCTATGCAAATATTTGCCCTTCACTCTCACTTCTCATGCCTGTTATATCAAAGAGAAAGACTGTTTTTCCTTCAAATTAATTTACTAGGCACAATTAGAGTCCATTCGTTCATCGTCCTTGTCGCCATCATTACTTCATCATAATCCTGGCGGCGTCATTTGACAATTTTACAATTTTACGCCTAATTGTTTACTTAGTTAGGCGCCAAACTAATGTTAGCAGTTGTATGGATAATAAAAGCTAAAGTAGTTTTTGTAAGATGACGCCAAGGATCACAAAAATTCCTCGTAATAGGATATGTGAAGGGGTCTAAAGTGGAACACATTGGGACATGACAGTGAAAGTGTGTGAAGTTAACACTGTTTTGCATGAGATGATGGAAGTGTAAATAATTAGGAGGGAACGATGAAATTTAGCCTTTAAGGATGTTTGTGGGTTGTGAAAAATTTTGAAAAATTAAGAGAAATAGGATTTTGGAGTCAAGACGTTAATTGAAATAGAAATAATGGAGCTATGAAATGAGATTTCTTCGGCCGGGATAAATGAGATCAAAGTTGTTTTATAAATATAAATATAAATATAAATATTTTGGCCCAATACAGGGCCTGGTCTAGCTACTCGCAACCACTCGTGCTGTTTGAGACCAGATTTACAGATTTAAGCCGTTTCCAAAGGGCAATTTTTTCTATTGAGAGAAGCTTCTCATGACAATTTTACTCTCGGATGTTTGTCAGACATTCGCCAGAGGTGGATCTGTGAGAATACTTTTTTAAACTTGAGCTGATGCTCTACGCCACTGAAACCAAAATACATGACTTCGCACTACCTCGGCTAAATGGTCAACCACTCTCCCTATCGTCTAGTGCTAGGTATTTAGGAGTTATCCTAGATACTAAACTCAATTGGAAGCTAAACATAGAAAAACGGCAAAAGAAGGCATGTATAGTCTTCTACGCCTGAAACAAAACATTCGGCAAAAAATGGGGCCTGCAACCAAAATTGACCCTATGGTTGTACACAGCCATGGTACGACGGATTCTCACATATGGGTCAATAGTATTGTGGCCGGCTCTAAGAAAGGCCTATAATATCACTAAACTTAACAAGGTACAAAAAACAGCATGCATAGGCCCTACAGGTGCCCTACGGTCTACCCCGTCAGGTGCTCTACAGCCCTTCCGCATCTTTTACCTATAGATCTACACATAACAAATATTAAAGCACATAGCGCAATCAGACTCAGAGAGTCTGGGTGCTGGACTGTGAAACCCTACGGGCATAGTAATATACTGGTCTCTTTCCGAGTTTCGACGTATAATTCCCCACAAGATCAGAATTGTAAGATACCTGCCCATCTTACATTTTTATTAAGGACTTTGATGTAATAATCTACACAGACGGTTCAAAGATATACTTCGGAGTCGGTGCAGGTGTGTTTTCCGAATCCTTAAACACCTCAAAATCATACATATAGACTTCCAGATAATGCTAGTGTTTTCCAGGCGGAACTACTACTAATCTGTGAAGCCTGTTGCCAGATCAAATTAAACACAAATATAACGCCAAGACAAAAGAATGTCATATTCATTGATAACCAAGCTGGTATCAAAGCCATCGTCTCGGTCACTATATTCTCTAAACTAGTGTTAGAATGCCGAAATGAGCTAGTCTCGCTAGATGGACAATTCAAGGTAACCCTGATCTGGATTCCAGGGCATAGTAACGTTTATGGAAACGAACTTGCTGATAAATTGGCCAGACAAGGCTCAGCCATCCACCGTTCACTTGCGGAATCAATCCACGTTCTGCTTGGAGCAGTCAAAGCAGAAATCTCCTCAATATTCCTTATAAAAGCCAACCTCAGATGGACTAGGCTATCAAACTGTGTCATATCCAGAAGGATGTGGCCAAGCTACAACAAAATTAAAACAACAGATTTCCTAAATAGAACGCGTAAAGACGTCGCCAGAGTAACAGCGATCACTACGGGTCACTGGCCTACAGGAGACCATGTAGTCAAACTAGGTATCCCACACAACACACACTGTCGCAGTTGCAACGTCGCAACTGAAAGAGAAACCCTTATCCACTATTTATGCGCCTGTCCGGCATTAGGTAGGGCCAGGCAACGAGTATTAGGAAAACCCTTCTTCAATTCCCTAGAGGAAGTCATCAAAGAATTGAATTGCACAGGTCGAATCTAGAGACTCCTCACCAACACACCGTAACACACAGGTTACATGAGTTGTGGTAACAAAACGCCACCTAGTGCTAATTGAGTTCTTCCTACTTAGATAATATTTTCCAGTTTCTAGCAAAAATATTGAGAAAAATGGAAAATGAAATTTTTTGAAAAGTGGGCGAATTTTTAGGGTTGGGGTCAAAATCCCGAAAAAAAATCCCAAAAACTAAATCCCGAAAAATTATATAAAATTAAAAATTTGTCAAATGTTCAAATATATATATATATTACATCCACAATGCATAAACAGTAGAATTTCTATGGGGGGGGGGGGGCATACTGCCCCCTGCAACCCCCCTGCTTGGGGTCACTGTAGGATTTGGAGTGGGTGCGAGGTGTTCACTTTCATTTTCGGGAATTTGGCCTTTCGGGATTGTGGATTTTCTGAATTTTGGGTTTTTGCTTCGTACTCGTATTCTAGAAAGCTTATAGGTATATACCACATTTCATGTTTCTCTATGTTTCAAACTGTGTATCAAACTTAATATACTCTCTATAATTAAAGAGGAATCTCCTTCGTGGATTGCATAGTTATATTTAAATATTTTTACCGACATTTTACACAACAGGCTTAGCACTTGGGTAGAAAAAAATTAAATCCGTAACGATTTCCAAGCAGAATTTCGAAAAAAATATTCAACCTGGCAATTTTATCAGTAAAAAGAATTCAGAAAAGAAGAAGATCTATGGGCCTTTTTATAGAATAGAATAGAAATCCTTATTTATCTAAATTTAGCAAAAAAGTTTGTGCAAGGATACAAAAATTTCTGTCTGCGACGGAGAAAAGTTGTCAGAATATCTCGAAACTTATATGGGCGGTTAAGCAAGGACGTTTTTTGATCTCACTATTTCCGCTGATGATAATAGTATAATATATTTTTTTTTTCAAATTTAAAAATTCAAAAATTACGGTAATCGTTGCCTATCTCGTGTGGTCATGGTAATATTTTTTGATATAAATACATTTATTTTGTTTGAGAGCTAAATTTAATTAAATCGAATTTTGATTAATAAAAATAAATTT
This sequence comes from Pocota personata, assembly GCA_963082735.1. Classification (NCBI taxonomy): domain Eukaryota; kingdom Metazoa; phylum Arthropoda; class Insecta; order Diptera; family Syrphidae; genus Pocota; species Pocota personata. Next base: position 118,638,806 of record OY720430.1, read on the forward strand.
CTCCATTTTAAGAGCTATATTCTGCCCCGATATAGCAGAGATGTGATATTTAACTAAAGTCAAGATAGGCTACATGAGATGATTGAGATGGAAGTCACAAGTGACCAGGGTGCAACGAACAATCCGAAGTTAAATCTGATCAAAATGAAGAAGGGAGCCAATCTTCTGAGAGTGATGAGCTGAAGAAGGTGTATAAAAATCCAAGACTGCCAAAATATAGAAGCCCATATAATACAAGAAAAGGTTCGAAATCGCATAAGGGTATGTCTGAGGAAGTAGTCATAATGTCAGAAATCTGCTTAGCTCAATTAGAGCCTAAAAGCTTTATGGATGCAATGCAAGCCAAAGACTCAAGTAAGTGGTTGACAGCTATATGCTATGACTGAAGACAAGCACGTTATAACTAATCGCTGGGTTTTCAAAATGAAGTACAAGTCAAATGGTAAGATCGACAAATATAAAGCCAAATTAGTTGCAAGAGGGCATTCCCAAAAGTCTGGCATCGACTACGAAGAGACTTTTGCACCAGTCGTTAGATACGTTGATGGCAATTGCAGCAGCTCAGGATCTGGAGATCTACCAATTTGATGTTAAAACGGCTTTTCTTCATGGAAATCTCGATGGGAATACTTATATGAAACAGCCATATGGTTTTGAAAAAGATGATCAAATTTGTCTACTTAAAAAGAGCTTATATGGCTTAAAACAAGCTTCTAGGCAGTGGAACAAAAGGGTTGTTGAATTTTTGCCCAATTATGGGCTGAAACAATCAACAGCTGATCTGTGTATATTCAGAACACTTGCTAGTGTATCTGGCTCTATATATGGATGATGAACTCATTTGTGGTAATGATATTATTTTTATCAAGAAGCTATTAAGCAACCTTCATCGAAAATTTGAGATGCCGAATATTTTGTTGGAATGCAGATCGGAAGAGACAGAGAAAAGGGAAAGCTTAAAAATTAAAGTGAATACACAAATCATAATAATCAGCAGATATGTGGAGAAACCTAAGAACATGCATTGCAAGGAGTCAAAAGAATATTTAAATACTTAAGAGGCACAACAAGTCGCGGAATTTCGTTCGATATAAATTCAGGCTGCACAGTGTTGACCGTTTTCTGAGAAGCGGATTGAGTTGGTGACATGGAAACAAGACGTAGTACATCAGGGTGGATTGCGCTCTTGAATGGTGAACCAGTAGCATGGAGCTCCAAAAGGCAAACTGTGACTGTAGCTTCAACTACGGATGCAGAATTTGGGGCGCTATGTACAACAATGAAAGCTGTCATTTATTTAAGAAGATTATTGTCGGATCTGGATCGAAAGCAAGCAAGACCCACAACGATAAGATGTGTCAATCAAAGGGCCATCAGTCTAGTCCAAAATCCTGAGTCATCAAAAAGGAGGAAGCATATCGATGCACAATACTTTTACACTTGCGATATGCAGAAAAGAGGGGAGTTGATGTGCAGTTTGTGCCGACTAACGATCCACTCACCAAAGCGCTGCCGAAGGGGAAGTTTAGAAGCCTCGTCAAACATTATGGATTGCATGATGAGCAGTAAACGATAATGATTTTACGTTTTGTAAAAGAGAAAACGAGAGGGAGTGTTAAATATTCCGCTTTCTCTAATGTAAGATCACCATTAAATACAGATCTAATGATCGAGAACTATTGTTTATTACTGAACGTGGAATATGGCTGTCAAAAAATTTGTTCATTTCTGTCTCGCTCTCTCTTCGTGCATTTCTCCTGTGACAAAATCATTGTCATCATTGGAATCCTATATATTAATTACTTGAAATAAATTGTTAATTGAATCTTTGGTTTGTTACAAGCGTATTAGTATAGTTATCGAGCACTACGTCGTTGAAATCTATTTATTTTTCTCAATACAAAAAAGTTATAGTATGGTCCTTTTGGGTATGTCAATTGTCTCTAGTTTTGTTTAATTTTAAGATGGGTATAGGTCTTACTAACTAATTTCTCGTTGCACTAGATTTTTATCGAGTGGCTGTACGCTAAAATTGTTGGTAATAGTCTGTTCTAGCCAAGTTGATATTAATGACAATTCTCACAATTTATAATTCCCCTTTTCCCCTTTCTTGTACAATTTGTTTTCAGAAAAAAAAGAAAATATATAAATCTCATTTTCCAGCTTTCAATCAAAGTTTTTCCCTGTGCCATACCACAATCTTAAATTCATCATGTCAAAGACAATTAACTTTTTTGCGAATAAATATGTATCCTTAAACAGACCTACCTATGTACGCCATTCCAACAGCCGGAGAAAAATATTCATTAAATCGCAATTCTATACACACCCACCACCACAATGAACTGGAAAGCAATCTGACACCACAATCACACCAAATCAAAGCAATGAACCTCAGCTGGCTTATTCCATGGAAAGCCAAATAATAGCAGACAGAACTGAAAATAAAGTGCACGACTGGGTCGTACGTACTTGCACCTGTGTGCTGTTCATTTGCAACTCATTCATATTTTATATTTAGGCATAGAACGCCAACTAAGTAGTGCGATATGTTTAACTGAACCAAAATGTAAAATTTAAATAAGATCTTTAGAGCTGTTTTCGAGAAAATCGATTTTGCACAAAATCGACCACTAGTACCGTTTATTTTGAGTTTAGAATGGAAATTCCGATTTCATATCAAATTGTGATCCTACAGACCATAGAAAATAAGTTTTAAGATCCGTCCAACCGTTTAGGCTACAGTCTACCGCACATACATACAGACAGACACAGTCACTAGGCCGGACGGTCTGGTGAGGCTAAGCCCAAGAAACTGTGGAGGTCACAGGTAGCGGATAGTGAACGGCCTAAAAAAAATGCAGGTTAACTACCAATACCCTATAAACAGTCCCTGCTCAAGAGCGGCAGAGAAGGAGGGCGTGGCTGAAAAGGTCAAAGGAACCACTATGAACTTTCTGTGATAAGACGAGTAAGCACCGTCTTTCATATATACATTTACTTCCCAGCTCATACGGTAGCTACGAGGGATAGATACAGTTAGGAGAAAATGGCCAAATCCGAACGTACCCGCTACATCGTGAAACACTCAGCTTCCTGCTCCGGAAGAACGGCTGCATATTTGCTGCTTATTACTAGTAGGAAAGTTTGCGAAACGATATAAGCAGTTCAGAGTCAAAGGGCACGAAGTGGTTTCTCAACCGTTTATTAAGTACCTTGGAGCGATTATTGACGCTCGTTTAAGTTTCAAAAACTATCTTGAGCATGCATTCAAAAAATCGTTCAAAGTTATTAGTGCACTTTCAAAGCCCAGGAGCTGCCAGTTCTATATATATATATGTTCGCAGCTGAAATATGGTCAAGTGCCGCGAAAGCGTGGAATACGTATTTTTTCATTGCCCACGATATGAAACCAAGAGAATCGTCCATCGGAACTAATTTGGGAAGTGGACCACTCCCGAGAATGTCGTAAATTACATGCTTCAGAACCAGTCCCGAGAATTATTACCTAACGGCAGTCCTGCGGGGAGAATTGTTTAATGTGTGCAGAGTGTGCTTTAGTACGTAGGCGTATACCTGTGGTCGATCATTCAGGTTTGCGAATTGTGTATGCCAGTAGTCTGGGCTACTAGTATCTATGAAGATTACACACCTCTTTGCCCAACCATAAAAAAAAAAAAAAACAGATCAAAATCTCATGATCGAACATTTTCAGGAAACCAATACTTACCCTTAGGTGCAAGTAAAAATTAAATAATTCACATCAATCTCTGGAGAAAGCGAAAATCCAAAATAACAAAATAATTCTAAGACTGCTGCGCCTTCATTTGTGGTGGAGGAAAAAAAAAAAAAGAAACGCCACCACATTCAATGAAATCAATCACTGTTCCGTACAGAAGGTTAAGAAATGCTCCTGCTGGCCTATTAATCATTTATACAGAAGAAAAAATAACCAAATACACACTCCCCACGTTCATAAGCCAAAGGAGTCAAACTTATGAATCTAGTTGCTTCTCATTTAAAGGTATTTAGAGGCACGTCTGGTGCTGTCTTGTGGTAACAAAAACGATGATGATGTTTCGAAATATGAATTTGGAAATCAAACTTGTGATTTATGGGAGGGATAAATTAATGTTTACAGGGTTCACCAAGGCCTGCATGAGAATCTGTAAAAGTGCGATGATTTCCTTTCCATTGATATGTTCCCGAAGATCTTCTCATCTCCTTGTTCCTCGCTTTTAGCTCACTATATTTGTGACTCTTGGACGATTGGCCAAAACTTAACCTTTATTGTTAAACAAATTAACTGAAACTTTGGACAAACTCGTATGTATCTACTCATAAGAAAGTTGCTGTGAATTCTAGGTTGAGATTTTGTTTATCATTTAAAATGACTTTTGATTAACCGTGCTTGGCCAATGTTAAGGATTAATTAAAATTATAATATGCTGCGATCTGGTGATGATTCCGTGAATGAAGAATTTTGCGGCATCGTCCCTCACTGTAAGATATAACACCAAGCTGTTTTATAAATACGCCTGTTGTGATTCTTACAGTTAGTGACAATAGCAAAGCAAGCCATCTTTTTTTCTTGCGTAGCACAGAATTTTGTTTGCTGTAAAAAATTAAAACCAAAGTCGACCTTAAATTTTAAAACTAGGTTCTCATACATGTAATAGTCATTGTTTTCAAACTTAATACATTGTGTACCCCGTAATAATACAAGTTCTCAACTATCTCTAATAACATAAAAAAAACACGAATTCATCTTAACTTTACAGATTTCCGTACAAGTTAACACATTTCTATACTAATCACTTTGTTTCGCAAATTTGAACACTTATCACGAATTCACGCTGCATGCATAAATTTTAAAGTTGTATGGTCGAAAAACTCACAAATTCACGATTTTAATATGTTTTTTTTTATAAGGATATTAATTAGTGGGACAAGCTGAATAATGAGCAAAGTAAATTCTTAATTTATTTATTTTTAATCTGTGGATAACCACTGCCAACAACAGTGCACCAGTGGGTAGGTTTATTTGGTTGTGTTTTGTGTGATTAGAATAGGGGGCGAGAGATTTACTTTGTTAGTTTGGTTTACATACTCGTACATTTGCTTTGGTTTCGTTTTCTTCTTTTCTGTGTATTTCTATGGGTACGCATTAGTTTAATGTATAAATTGTACACACACACAAATGTTAAATCATAATACAGCACTATTTTTGATTTTCTCATGACAATTTAACTTTTTTTTTTTTTTTTTTTATAATTTGCGCGCGCCAAATGGGATATGAATACCATTAAATTATTTCAGGGCACGGGCGTTTGTAGAAATTGAGAGAGAGAGAAAGAAAGATTGGTGTAGTGGGTTTGAAACTTTGGTGGTATTAAGTTTCAGTGAACTCCAAGGGTGGCGTCCAGATAACTGGGGAGCTTGTTTGTTTTGCTTTTTCTCGTTGCTCTTGATTCACAGTATTTTTTCCCTCCACTTGATGTCATCATCACGAACTCTCTTATGTTTGTCAGATGAAAAACTTTTTTTGTGTTTTCTGGGAGTCGAAAGTTGAGCACTTAACCACTAAGCTACGGCGCCAAGATCATACCGTTTTGGCAATTTTTCAGAGTTTTCTCGAAACCTGATCAAGTAAAACTATTCATTTTTGGAATCAATTCATCTTTCATTTGATATCTATTTATATATTCAACACCTATACATAAATATATATATATCTGAAGAAAAAAAAAAGGACTGACTTTTCAACCTTTTTTTTGCAACATCTCGTATGGAAATGTTGATTATTCCTAAAAAATTACCTTTACTCTATGAGCTGATTTTTTTAACAAGTGCACAACTTTTTGACCGGATCCGGGCTTCATTTTAGGAATTAGAGTTCTTAGAAAATTAGATAATGAATTATTGACTCTTGATTTTGTATTTTCTAAACCCTTAAACATTTGCGTTGGTAACAGATTGGGATTTAATTTGAATTTGGAAGAAATTTCTTCACGCACTTTTAATTGATGTCCTGACATCTTGATCAAATGGATGTGAAGTAAGCATTTTCTGTCTAAATGGCATAACTAATAAAATGAGGATAATGCAATTAGTGTCGCCATCAACAAATTGCCATCTTCAAAAAATTATGTAACTTTAAAAATATTTCAAAAGTATAAGATAGAGATTAATTTTTGGTGCAAAAAGGGGTTGCTTCTAATGCGTTCTTAAGATACAAAAATTGAACAAATTCCATCGACACTGGCATAAAAAAGTATTTGGAACTAATTTGTGTCAGTGAAGCAAGCGTTAAGTATAATCAGGATAATGCACAATACATACTCGTAGGGCTGTGGCCTATGTACTTAATATTGGGAAACAAATTTATGTTTCTTGTATATATGTAAAGTGTTTTTCAATAAGGACATAATAATTTTGTATCCAAATAAAATACAGAATAATTAATATATATTCCAAGTATAGTACACAGTTAAATTTAAGTATGGAATTCGATCTCATTCATATGACCACCGTGACCACGTTTGCAGCGATCGATTCTTTGAAGCTAATTTTCCACTACTCTTCCAAACACACCGGCCGGAACGTTGGCAATTTCGTGTTAGATATTGTTCCTGACCTCTCGGCGTTAAATCCCATGTGCGAGCTGGCCATTCGTCCGGACCATTTCTTGAGATTACACTATTACCGCATTTCCCCATCAATGGATCAATTGTTTGACCATCTGTGTGGCATGTGGCACCGTTTTGTTGGAACCACATATCACTCATGTCCATCCAATTCTGGCCGAAAAAAGTCTTCCAACATGGCACGATAGCGAACTCCATTGACCGTAACATGGCAATCATTTTCATCGACGAATACAGTCCAATCACACCTCCGGCATGAAATCCACACCACACATTCATTTTTGTGAATGCATTGGAGTCTTTTGAAGCACATGTGGGTTTGTTGCTGGTCCAATAATGCATATTTTGTTTATTGACAAAGCCATTAAGTCAAAAATGAGCTGCATCGCTGAAGATGATTTTTTTGTTTGCAGAGCTTAATCGGAGAAGTTTCGGCGCTTCAAATAACCGAAAGGCTTCAGTTCTTGAGTTAATTTGATCTTGCAAGGGCCAAAATCTTTATGCAAAATTTGGCACAATGTGGACTGAGAGATTCCCAATTCCTGTGAACGGCGTGGAATCCACTGATTTGGCGCATTTTGAACTGAAGCACTTACGGTTGCGATATTTTCGGTACTTCGACCAATGCGTTGTCTCACTGGCACAGGAACATTCAATAATGAATATATTGACTCGAATTTATCCATTATAGTATGCACAGCCTGTCTGGTGGGACGATTATTACGACCGAAAATTGGAGTAAGAGCTCTTAAAGATGCGACCTTCGACTCAGAATTTCGGTAGTAGTTTTTAATAATTTTTAAACGTTGCTCGTCCATGAAATGTAAACCTTGATTGACGTTCTAACATTGACAGATCATAAAGAAAAGTTTGTATTAAAATACAAAATTGTTATGTCCCTATTAAGAAACCCTTTATATACTAGTAAAAAGTACGGTGTGCGTTGTAACGAACTTTAACGAATTGTATTTGTTAAAAAAAGTCAGTAGAGAGAAATTTGACATTTGTCGTGTCCTTTTAAAACAGACTCATTGATGTTACTCGGGCGCCACCTATGGTAAATTTTTGGAAGTTCATATAAACCTTTGCCGTTACTTCGATATCAATTTCCCGAAGTTCCATCTCAATCGAATGAACGGTCTTTGTGGTAAGCGGACACACGCATTCACACACTGTTGAGTTTTGTATATATAGATTACAACTGTATCAATGATCTGGTGTTAATTAATTAAATTTAAAACAGTCGAAATAATAAAAATGAATAATATCATTCCAATATTCCGGGAAATTGTGCGCAGATGGATTTAACGCTACAGGGTTCACTTGATACGCAGTATTCTTTTCACTCAAATTTTAGTCAAAACCATATTGAACGCAAAGTTGACTAAGAATTTAGTCAACTCCGCATATGTATGTCAAAATGGGAGTATTTTTTAATTTTCTCCACCATATCCTGATGTACGTTTTTGCACTGAAATCATTTCTATTGGTGTGTACTCGTATCTATCACCAAAATAATTATAACCGAAATTCTGAAGGAAAACAATGATTTTCACTAGTCCGCAAAGAAATATACACAGAAAAAGTTTTCATAATCAGTCGATTCTTACGAGTTCTCTCGACCAATTACAGCCGACTGACTAGTTAATAATCCGTCGAATACTGAACGTGTCATCTTATGTTTGCCTTACGAGGCAGTGTGAAAGCGAACTATAGGTGAACGTTATCACTGCATCTTCGGCAGGTAAGCTTAGAGAGTTTGCATCGCAAACTATGATTTCTAAAGAAGACGAAAAGAGACGAAAAAACGTTCACTTTCTCTTCGCATGTCCTTTACTTGCCCATATTGGAAGGGGTAATCTTGGAGAATACTACTTCGATGATTTAAACAAAACATGTACTACTAAAAAGACTGACTTCATCAAGAGGGGTAGATAGTTCCATCTCATCAATGTACGAGTACCTATATATCTTGAAAATATGAAAAAAAATTTACATCTTAAATATTACAATTATGTTGTGTAAACATTTCTGACGTATAAAATAATGTAATACATTTTGATTTCGCGAAAATCCATGCTTTAATGAAATCGGTTACTGAGAAAGAATTTAAAATCGTAGCACTAAAAAACGATATTTGGAAAATAAACACACCCGACTCGGATACCTACCGAAATCTAGCAAACAAATTAAACGAGGAAAATATCCCGTGGTTCACTTAAGAAAATAAAAATGAAAGACCAATTAAGGTTATCGCCAGAGGACTCCATCCGACATGTCCCAAAGAAGACATAATAGATGCAAAGAAACTTTAAAATAATTAATGCAGTAAACATACTAGAAAAAGAATCCGTTATTAGCAAGAAAGGCAACCAAACCACCAAGAAAGGATTACCCCTATTTATGCTCACTTTCGAGAGCCATGAGAAAGTGGAAAATATATATAAAATACAAAGCATTCTTAATATGAGAGTTAAAATTGAAGCTATACAGTCGAATAGTAAATTAATTCCACAATGTAAGAAATGTCAAGGATACAATCATACACAAAGATACTGTTCACGTGAACCAAAGTGTATTAAATGCGCCGGCAAGCACCTCGATGGTCAACATCCTGCAAACTATCGAGGCTGCTCAGTTGCCAAGGAATTACAGAAAATTAGAAATAACACGCGTAAAACTACACAAGCCAGACTACCTGGATCCAAAAGTGAGACAGAAAATGATACAACTTCACACGAATAAAAACTACAAGTAGAACAAAACGTACATACATATGCAAAAATAGCACGAGAAACAAAACCAGCTGATGAAAATTATAACAATAAGATTCTTAAAGATATTTTGAGAAGCATTGAATCTATAAACATCAAAATTAAAGAACAGTATGAAACCAACAATAAGATTTTTAGCAACTTAAAAAATCTTGAAGCAAAAATTAACAAAAAGAATCTAAAGTAATGACCAGCAAAACTATAAGAATAGCAACCTGGAATGCGGATGGGCTCAAACAACACTTAGCAGAAATAGAGATATTTCTTGCTGATAAAAAGATTGATATCTTCCTTATATCCGAAAGCCACTTTACACCATCTTTTTACGCTAACATCAAGGGATATAAGTTTTACCATGCCATTCACCCTGCAAATAGAGCAAGAGGAGGTTCAGCGATCTTTATTAAAGAAAACATAAAACATCATCAAGATATACCAATAGAGGAAGAGTACTTACAAGTTACTACAATAGGCGTAGAAATGAGGCACAATAACTTGTGGAAAATCTCAGCAATATATTGCCTTCCGAAACATAAGTTAAAAAGAGAGGATTATTTAAACCTATTTCAAACACTTGGGCGAAATTTCATCATTGGAGGAGATTTTAATGCCAAACATACCTTTTGGGGTTCCAGGCTAACAAACCCACAAGGCAGACAACTACTTGAAGCAGGACAAACACTGAAATGTGATTTTAAAAGTGAAAAAAAGCCTACTTACTGGCCAACAGACCCAAATAAGATACCTGATCTTATAGATATTTTCGTCACGAAAGGCATATCTCAAAACTACATATACATGGAAGATTATGATGGGCTTTCATCAGACCATTCCCCTGTCATAACGACGGTGAGCCAAACTACAATCGAAAAGATAACTCTTAAGCCAAAACTTACAAATAAAAAAACAAACTGGGACTTCTTCAGATACCTAATTGATGAGAGAATTGACCTACAAGTACCTCTAATAAACAGCAAGCAAATTGAAGAAGAAATAGATAAGCTTACAAAAATCATACAACTATCAGCATGGGAAAGTTCACCAAAAGACAATAATGAAGGTAACAAAATAACATATCCAATCAGAGCTAGAGAACATGGCAAAGGAATCGCACACCTGAGAACAAACAAGTGCTGAATAGGCTATGTAACGAACTTAAGCTGCTAATTAAAAAAGTGAAAAACGAATCAGTGAGCGCATATCTACAGAACATAACAGCAACCCAACATACTGATTACTCGATTTGGAAAGCCACAAGAAACTTAAAACAACCCCAGCTTCCCTCGCATCCAATAAAGAAGGATGACAATACGTGGGCAATAAGTGCTAAAAGTAAAGCGAAACTTTTTGCAGAACATCTCGAGCAAACTTTTCAACCACTTCCTAGACAATCTTCAGATGAAAGCTTATTCTTAGTGCGTAAAAATGACAATCTTGAAATCCAGAAGAATTAAAAGATGTCATAAAGAGAGATTTGCATACCAAAAAAGAACCGGGGTATTACCTTATAACTGGTGATGTCATTAAACAACTCCCTGAAAAGGCACTGCGGATGATACAATACATTATAAATGCAGCTTTTAGAATAAACTATGTTCCACGACAGTGGAAAGTAGGGGAAATAATAATGATACATAAAACTGGAAAACCGGCAAATGATAAAAAATCATATCGTCCTATTTCTCTGCTACCAGTTATGTCTAAAATATTCGAAAAGTTGCTTCTTAAAAGACTACAGCCCGTCATTGAAGAAAGAAACCTCGTGAAAGACATTCTACAATCGAACAAGTCCATTAAATCGTAAACACAATAGAAAACAGCATACAAAGCAAAAAAGTGTGCTCAGCCGTATTTTTGGATGTAGCACAAGCCTTTGACAAAGTCTGGCATAAGGGGCTACTGTTTAAACTGCAAAGGGATCTACCAAAACAATTATACTCGGTGCTTAAATCATATATCACTGAACGCCATTTTAGAGTGAAATATGAAGAAGAGTACTCGGAACTTAAGAAAATAGCGGCAGGGGTTCCTCAAGGTGGTGTCCTAGGTCCTGTGCTTTACCTAATCTACACAAGAGACTTACCTGAACCATCCGAAGGAAGCATAGCAACATTTGCAGACGATACTGCAATTCTGGCAATGGGAACTGATGCAGTAGAAGCAGCCGGAAAAGTACAAAAAGGAACTGATGAAATACTCAACTGGACAAAAAAATGGAGAATAAACCTAAATGAATCAAAGTCAACGCACACTAACTTCACAACTAAAAATAAAAATGTGATAACAATTACAATAAATTCACGTCAAATACCATATGCTAACACGGCGAAATATTTAGGCATGACTCTGGATGCTAAACTAAAGTGGAAAGAGCATGTCAAAAAGAAACAGGAAGAATTAAATATCAAATTCAGGAAAATGTATTGGTTGCTAGGAAGAAATTCTGAACTCTCCACATACAACAAATTGCTCATATATCAGCAAATTCTAAAACCCATATGGATGTATGGAATACAGCTCTGTGGCTGTACAAAGAAAACTAACTACGAAATTATACAGAGGTTCCAAAATCTCCATAGACACAAATCTCGCAACACACAAATGCAGAACTACGCCAAATGGTAGAAAACCCGAATAGAATCAGAAGACTACGTAGGATAGATCCATTAGACCTAGCAACTATTTCAAGAACGAGCTGAAGACAGATGTAAATATGTATGTACATATACATACTAAAAACTAATGCAGGGTGTAACCTTTGGGCTATATCCCTTAAATATATACATACATACTATTAAATGTAAATTACTAAATTAATTTTTCAGTCGTAATAAAAAAAAAAAATAAAAAATAAAAAAAAAAAAAACATTTTGAATTCTATATAGTATATTGAGAACCTTGGGATCATTCCGGGACTACGGGATGGTCCTGATTTTTTCCCGGAATTGCGAAAACCCCCGGGAAATGAGGAACCCTAATCTACACTCACTTTGGCTGAATTTTGCAAGCAGTTTGGAGACTTTAAAATGATTGTACTTTGCTCGAGAAGCGTATTTGTTTTAAAGTTTTAAAACAGCTATCCAAAAAATGCAAGTATTAATTTTATTGAAGTTTTTCAGAAGAAAACTTGAAGCTATGTTTATTTTTTTTTTTGTCGTGGTAGGAAAAACTCCACTGGAGCACCCAGACTCGATACCCGTCCATTGTACTACCAACCCCTGTTATCACTACCAACCCCTGTCATCACATCGGCTCCAAAGATTTTAAGCAAAGACAGGACAATCACAGAGGAAGTGTTCCGCAGTATCGTAGCCCTTTCCACAGGCGTCGCTGATGGTGGTGCCGCTTAAGCGGAATAAATTAAGATACTTTGCAAAAGTGAAATGGCCCATTAAAAAAGCCAGGTCCTGAGAAGTTCTCCTCCGCACCTTGTCTAGCATCCCTTATCTAGTAATCCCATGGAGACCTGGGACCCAAACAAGCATCACTGAGTTCAGCCTTGCGACTGAGTTCAGAGAGATCTTGCATTCCCGAAATATTTTGGAAGTAATTAAAGGGCTGAGCAAGGACATAAGCGCAGCCTGGCTGTCGGCTACAGATACAGATATTTCTATTTCCCCTTCACATATTTCTTAAAATATTGTTCATATCCATTAGGATTGCATACGTCTCCGCTTGAAAGACAGACACCTTACGAGATGCCTAATGTCATCCTCCATGACCAGATCCTTAATTGGTTTCGGAACCATCCGTGAATATTCGACTACAATTCCGTCTTGACCCAAATTTTGGAAAACTCCTGTTCTGAGTGTGAAAAATTCGAATTTAAATTTACGGAGCAGTTGGAGTCGAAAGATAAGTATCGCGCAAAGTCATCAAAACTTCAGTGTATCATATCGCTTAGGACGAAAGATAGCTTTCATTTTGCTACCCATGATATAAATATCAAAAGGAGAGAGGTTCAACAATGCATTTAGACTAGAGCCAGGCGTGCTAGAAAACGAACCAGTGCAGCCCAGACAAAGTGTTCTTTGGAGTTTAGTGAGTAACATATTTTCGCAAAAGCTTTTTCCACCAAACAAAAGTCTTATCATTGCCGTGTTGATCCATATGATCTTTTTGTGGTGATAAGCCCACATGTAACTGAAAGCCCGCTTACACTGCCAGAAAACTGAGAGTACCTTAGAAAATAGAACAACCTCAGTTTTGAGAGGATTAACCGGAAGCCCATTCCTTAATCACGTCTAGGGCAATTTACGCCTTGCTGAAGACAGCCTCTAGGCATGATCCGACAGAAAGTAGCCAACCTAAGCGTAGATATTAGAGCTCTTGAGAGTTTTTAGCAGACAGTCGATCACTATGCACCATAACAGTGGAAAAAGAACTCTACCTTGCGGGCAGCCGCTGTTAACCCTGCCATTACATATCGGCCACGATCCCTATTCACAACCAAAGCTTTATTCATTAGCATTGCTTTAATCCATGACACTAATGATTCATCGACTCCCTGTTGTCTGGCAGAATCGCACATACTGTCAAAAGTCTAATTATCAAAAGCACCCTCAATGTCGATGAAAATACTCATCACGTACTCATTTTTATCAAGAGCTCATTCACGTTTGCAATATTGAATATAGTGTAATTCATTCGAAAAACTAGGGGAAATTAAAACATCACATTTTAAAAAGAAAAAGCCATTTTTTTTAAAATAATTTATTATAATAAGAGGTTCAAGTGCGCGGTCACTGAGCGGGAGACTCAAGGTTCGAGTCCCAAAAACTACCAAAATAAGTTTTGACACGGTCCCTCCTCTAGCGAATATCTGACAAACATCCGAGAGTAAGATTGTCACAAGAAAGTTCTCTCAATCGAAACAATTTGCTCCTCGGAAACGGCATAAATTGTAGGTTCCTACCACTGGTGTGTCGCACAGTACAAAAGGCTGCGAAAAGCTACAAAGCCAGGCCCAGTATAGGTTGTTGTTGTGGTTGCAACTTGGTGTCTAATTTGACTGGAAATGTATGTATGTAAAAGCTTGATAATTGTTTTCAAGAATTAGTTACCTTTTACCATCCTACAATATAATTTAACTAGTCCTGCCATAAATTCTGTTATAAGTGCAAGACGTTATTAAAATTAAATAACAAAACATTTTGAATTAGTATTTGTAAAATTTATTTGCTTAAATAGTGAGCATTTAAAAAAAAGCGAATTATATGAAGTGACCGCCTTTAGCTTTAACGCAGGACCTCAAACGGTGTGACCACTGGCTACAGTGGCACGCACGGTTTCCAGGGGTATGAACAACGCTGCTGTGGTTAAAGTACTTTTAAGATTCTACAAATTTTGGTGTTGGCTCTTGCAGTCCAACACTAACCACAAACAATAATCCAAAGGATTCAAATTTGGGTTTCCTGAAGGAGAATCCTCGGATGAAATAAAAGCAGGAATATTATTTCTAAGCCACTGCTGAGTTGTTTTGGCTTTATGTGCTGGAGCGGAGTCTTGTTGGAAAACTAGTCTTGCTCCATTAAAAAGTGTATTCAGGCCTTTAACGATGCCTTTTAGGACATCTTCTTCTTATTTAAGTTCCTCTACATTATAAACGCAGCGATAAGATTAGAATATGTTCCGAGTCAATGGAAAGTCGCGGAAGTAATAATGATTCTGAAGCCAGGAAAACCGACGAATGATAAAAAATCGTATAGACCTATTTCGCTGCTGCCGATTATGTCTAAAGTTTTCGAAAGAATAGTACTTAAGCGATTACCGCCAGTTATAGAAGAAAGACCTCTTATTCCCAATCACCAGTTTGGGTTTAGAACCAAGCACTCAACAACAGACCAAGTGCATAGAATAACAGATTTAATTGAGAAAGCTTACGAAGAAAAAAAGATTTGCTCGAGCGTATACCTTGATGTTTCTCAAGCTTTTGACAAGGTCTGGCATGAAGGATTGAAATATAAATTACGACAAGTCCTGCCGGAACACTTATATAATATTCTGGAAAAATACTTGACGAATCGTCTTTTCCGAGTCAAACACGGAAATGAATATTCAGAATTTAAAGAAATAAGGGTTGGGGTGCCACAGGGAAGTGTCCTTGGACAGCTTTTGTACCTACTATAAACTCGCGATATACCGCAAGAATAAGGCACCGTATTAGCCACATTTGCCGCCGACACTGCCATCCTGGCAACAGGTAAAACGATCGAAGAAACGACTGAAAAAATTGCAAGAGGGTGGCCGTGGTGTAGTGGTAACATCATCGCTTGTCACGCTACAGGTTCACGGTTCGAATCCTGATGTCAATAATCATCTATTTATTTCGCATGAAAAAAATAAAAAGTGGATCAATTGCGAAAGCTTATGTCAACTCTACTGCGAAGGCATAACACTGGCAGTAGGGCGGTCATATGGCTAAAATGCAACTTGATCGTGATGATGACATCATGAGGACGGACAAAAATACTGTGAATCATGAGCAACGACAAAAGCAAAAACAAACAAGCTCCCCAGCTATCTGGACAGCCACCCTTGGGGTCCACTGAAACTTAATACCAACAGAGTTTCAAACCAACTACACCAATCTGTCTTTCTCTTTGTCTCTTCCCCTTTCCTCAAACACGCCCGTGTCCTAAAAATTAGTATAAGGGTATTCATAACCCCTTACACACGTGCAAATTTAAAAAAAAAAAAAAAAGAAGCATTGAATAAAGTAAATGAATGGACGAAGATTTGGCGACTAGCTTTAAACGAAAACAAATCTGTTCACGTCCGTTTTACTTATAAGAAAATAAATAATTTGCCGATCTTTTCAAACTCGGTTCAAATTTTGTTTGCAAACGAGGCTAAGTATCTTGGAATGACACTTGATGCTAAGCTGAAGTGGAAATCGCACGTGAAGAAAAAAACGTAAAGAACTAGAAACCAAATACAGAGAAATGTACTGGTTAGTTGGAAAACATTCCAAGCTTAATATAGAGAACAAACTGCTTTTATACAAGCAAGTGCTAAAGCCGGTATGGACATATGGAATACAACTCTGGGGTTGTACCAAAATAATAAGAATGTCAATATTTTACAAACTTTTGAAAATAAAGTGCTAAGATCAATAGTTAATGCACCGTGGTTTATTAGAAATAGCGATATCCATAGAGATTTAGGAATTGCAACAGTCGAACATGAAATCAAAAACTTCGCGCGTAAGCGTAAAGACAGATTACAAGGACACGTTAACAATGAAGTCCTTCGAATTCTAGATGAGAGGAATCTACTGCGTCGTCTACAAAGGACTAAACCTTTCGACTTAACGCGATAGCAAGAAACCGCGCCTAATTTGCGGAACAACCAGAAGCTTTCAATGGAAAGGGACCTGCCAAACGATCTCAATACGTGAAAGAAAAACTGCTGGATACGTAAAAACTTAGTTGTAGTAATCAAAGAAATTTATCACGAAGGGAGGTTTTTTTAGTGAGTAAAAATCTCACACTACTATGAGCACGCGCTATCGATCCTCATAGTGTCTTCATGAAGATTTTTCACCTAACCTCGGAAAAAAAAAAAAAAAATCCTCTTCGTATACCTTTGCCCCAGTTTTAATTGCTTTTCACAAAAATGGAGAAAATTGGATACCCCACACCAAACCATTACCGAAGAAGGATGATAGCCGCGCTGAACCCTAGGAACTAAATTTTTCTTTTTTTTAGATATCCTTGCATACATTTTATCGTTTCGTTTATTAAAAACTTCCTTCACGGAAATTGTCCGCGTGCTATTGCAAGAGTCGCTTGCATCTTTCAAGCCTAATTTGCTTTAAATTATTCGTTAATAGATGTCCCAGTTTTCAGATGAATTTCTTTCATGTTGAGATCATCCCGAATGAGTCTTAACATGAATCTGGTATATATATCTAGTTCACGAGACGTTATTGTCTGTTTTCTAAGGGGATTTCTTCGAATTCCATCGCGAACAGCTTTTACAACGGCGCTCGTGAGGACAACGCGCGGACCACTTCTTGGTCTGCTAGAAAGCAGAGAAATCGATTTATAGCATGGAACACGAACATTCTTGATATTATTTTGATATTGGTTTTCGTGATTGTGAAGTGCGCCCAATTACAAGCAAAAAGTATGGAAGGCCTCTATCCGGAGTTGGAGGAAATATCGTCTTCGGCTGGATCGACAAAACAACTTAAATAAGGGAGCAACTATATTCAAAATAGCCGCCCAGAGAAGAAGAAATGCTCAGGAGGTTCGTTCCCCAAAGTTCATTAACAATGCTCAAGGCCAGCTTCTTGTGGAAGACGACAAAATTTTCCACAGATGGCGACAGTATTGTGAAAGACTTCTGAACGAACAGTTTCCCCGGCTATACTTTCCAAGAGCCGCTCCTAACCATGACGAAATATCCGACATTAGGAATGCCGAAGAAGTTAGGAATGCCGTCAAATACTCCAAAAAAAGAAAAGCGGTTGGGCCAGACGAGATACCCTCTGAGTTCTGGAAAAAGATGGGAGACATCGGTTCCAGATGGCTCATGATTCTTATCTCCAAACTTATGAGCGGTGATCCAATGCCTAATCAGTGGAGGGAAAGTTATCTTCTTCCTTTGCACAAAGGGAAGGGCGATACGCGAAACTGCGTTAACTACCGTTCTGTCAAGCTGATGTCACACACCATGAAGATCGTTGAACGGGTATTAGATGGCCGATTGCGGAAAATAATAAGGCTATCTGATGACCAGTGCGGGTTTGTCTCGGGTAAATCAACAACAGATGCAATCCAAAGTATAAGGATCATAATGGAAAAACATCGTGATTCCTTAAAGGACTTGCATATGGTGTTGGTTGATTTTGAAAAAGCCTTTGATAGACAACCAAGAGATCTCTTATGGGTGGCGCTAAGACAACGAGGAGTTCCAGAAACCTACGTGCGCATGATCATGGACATGTATGAGGGAGCAAGGACAAGAGTAGGATGTCCCGCAGGAGTCACCGAAGAGTTCCCAATCAAAGTCGGTGTACACCAGGGAAGCGTCCTTAGTCCTTTGCTATTTATTGCGGTCCTTGATTATCTGCTTGAAGGAAAAGTGATGGACCCCAAAGTGCATAAGTTATTCTTTGCTGACGATGGAGCTATCATAAGCGAAGATCAAATGGCCTTGCAACGAGCACTTGATATATGGGTGGATGTTTTGGAGGGAAATGGGTACCGTATTAGTTCGAAAAAGACAGAGTATCTGTGCTGCCCGTTCTCTGATCCAAACCGGCCTATTCCAGACATTTACTTGAATGAAAAAGTCCTTCCCAAGTGTGAAAAGTTCAAATATCTGGAATCTATGATCAATAGCGAAGCAACTTGTGATCATGACATCAATCATCGCGTAAGCGTAGGGTGGATGAAGTGGCGGGAAAACTCCGCTATCTTCTGTGATCGAAAAATGCCTCCTAAGCTTAAAGGAAGACTCTACACCGCAGTTGTACGTCCGGCGCTCACATACGGTTCACAATACTGGACAATGTACAAAAAGTATGAGGGCAAATTAACGGCAGCTGAGATGAAGATGCATCGCATGACAGCAGGAGTAACGAAGATTGATAGAATAAGAAGTTCAAAAATTCGAGGAAGCTTTCATGTAAAAGAACCCATCACAAACAAGATAGAGAGATCCTTCGAACCCCATCAAAAAGGCAATATCAATCAACGTTCCTACGCAATCGCACAAAAAAGGCATACCAAAAAACAACTGGACCACACAAATGCAAAAACACCAACATTCGATTGGCTTCAGTGACGAAGTGATCCGAAACCGGGAAGTCTGCCGGTACTTCCTGAGGTCAAACCGGCAAACCCCACAGGCGGACCAGTAGGGATGCAGTAAAGTGGGAAGGTTGTGATCCTTCTACTCCGGATCATAACTTCGCCGTGAGAAGAAAAAGAAGAAGATTGATTTTCGTGATTCAAAATGTTGTTATAATTTTCCCGATACGATTTTCTATAGACCACACTCCAGTAGCTGAATTCAAATTGGGTGATAATTATTGCGTTTTGTAGTACTCGTATATGTTCTGAAAAATGGTTATGTATTCCTAATGTTTTCTTCATACAGTTTGCGCTGGAAGTTTTGTAACAGAATTTATTGCAGTTACAATTTAGTCGATATTATTTTGTAATCATGTATTTGATAAGCAATTACAATTCGCCCAACTCTGAATACATAGAATCATGAATAATTTTCTAGCAGTAGCGTTCGCGTCATCCTGCATCATAACATGACACGTATTTTGATCGCGTTATTCGCGACTATTTAATGTAGGGAAACAGTCTTCATTGAGAGTATTGTGCCAATTATACAATTCCTTTGAAACAGGAACTTTATAAGCTTCATTTTTAAGTCCAAGATTATTTAACAACCCTCACTCTCATTCAAAATCAAGTACCATCACAATTTGAATAACTTAAGCTTCTCGTTCAAAACAAAAGAAAACAAAAGTTTTCCCTGAAACAATAGCATTTTAAATATTTAACTCTAAAAGCAAAATCTGCCTTTTGTTCGACATCGGAAAAGGGCGTTGAAAAAACTTCACAAACTCCAAATAAATATTTCAAAAGTCAGCTAAAATTTTATTCTATGAAACTTGTAGTGTCAAACAATGAACGAACCGGTGACGGAGGAATCTTCCTAATGAGTTTCACCGGACCGCAAAACCAGCTGTCCTTTAAAATATAATTAGGTGTTGAAAGTTTCCCCCGCTATGCGCTGCTGTGTTTCATTCTAATATCAAAGAAAGGGAGAGCTGCCCCGTATCAACCTATAAAAGTTGACTTTCCCATGTAATGCGGCCGCCACGCTCGCTGTTTACTTTGGAAAATTAAATTTTTTGTACCCATATCAGAGTTGAAAAACCCGCCGTAATAGCGCTTGGGGTGGATGCTGCTACTCGTAATAATGATGGGTTGGCTGGCGATGGTGATGATAACAAAGGGCATAGGCAGCGAAACAATATCGTGGTCATGCATTTAATAAGAAGATTGCAGGTTGAAAAGTGGAATTTAAAAGCCGTGACAAGTTTCAACAGCCAAGCCGCTAGGCTATTTATGAGGTTCCATTATTTCCATTACCGTTGATCTCTTTTGTTTTGCGTGGTATGTGGCCCGGGCGCTGGTTTTTAATTGATATTGAAATAAGTCGCGGGAATTACCTCACTGGTCCCCTTGGCTGGCAAGCGGATAAGCATAATTAGAAATGTGGGATGAAATTTAAGTCAAGACCCAATGGGGATGCTAAATATTTAATTAAAAGCCACAAAAGGTTTATCATGAACATACGGAATTGATAGCACTGGCCGTCCAGAAACATTTAATTAACGAAAGCATTCCACGCACACAGGAAGAAAAAAAAAAAACATGTTCTCCTTCCAGTCTCACCTGTCCTTGATCCTGCCCGAAAGTCTTACATTTGACACGCACACAAACAGAAAATAAATTCTATGACTAGGAACTTTATTTCATTGGTTGTCCAATCAAATTTACTCTCAATTGTATAAGACGTGTAAGGCATGCAGGAGGTAATAGGGATGGTTAGGTAGGTCAAATTTAGCCAAGAGCCGAAAATAATTCCAATATGATTGCCCCAAATGGAGACGTACGTGTTCGAGTCTCGGAAGCAGTACGGGGTTAAATTTGAACATGATTCTTGAATTCGAATAGAAATTCCAAATGCTATTCTGGCCTTGTCATGTCCACTATGACGACAATGATGATGATGGGAAAATGATGATAACAACGATGATGATTGAGCTCTGAGGTGAAAGAGGATACGAGTATTCAATAAATGATTCATTGCATGTAATTAAAAGCATTTTAGTGGCCTGAGATAGGTTTTGCTGGTCGAGACTATGAACTATGTTCTGGTTATTTTTCGGAATTCGAATTAAATAAGAAATTGGTATTTAATTTGCTTAGACAATTGTGTTGCAGAAATAAAGAATAGGATTTTAGTACAACAACAAAAATAACAGTCCGATGAGGAAAAGTGAAACAAATGAGCAGTGCGAGGAATATATGTCCGAGTATATATGTACGAGTATCTCATACCTCGAGCAATACAATTTTATCAAAAGAAATTATACGATAAGAACACTTCCTTATCACCTTCATTACAACTCAAAACTGTTCCAAATCAAAGGGTGACTATATCCTAGATCGCATTTACCCAAGAAGGAATATAACACAATAACGGTAGACTTACATCTTGAAGCATGCGTTAAATATAAAAAAAAAACAAATTCGACAAGCGCGACTCCAGTCGCACATAGAGGATTTTTAGTCCGAAAAAATGTTTGGGTTCCCCTCAAAGAGCTCTTTTTAACGATTTGTCATATACGTACGAACAAAACAATTTTTTATTGCAACTTTTGCTTGTACTAGAGCAACCGCTGCAGGGATGAAAAATTACGCAAATTGGGCACTCTAATGCCAAGATTCAGCAAGACGGGGGTGCTCTGCCAAAAACATAAAAAAAGAATAACCATCCTCAAAGCAGAAATCAAATCTTACAAGGAAGGCCAAATCCAACAAAAGTCAAAAAGTAATCTTGATAATCAGGAGTACAAGCCGGCGAGGACGAACTTGTTCTGGTAATATCATGATAGACTGGATCATGAAAAACAAAGACCAAGAAAGAAGAGGAAATCTGGTTCTTCGCCGTCTGGTCTTTAAAGCATGTAAGTCAGGAGAACATCACAATGGATCTATACTGATCTAAGTGTGGCGTAGTTTGTTTCACACTCTACGTCAACCCATCAAACCTAAGTCAAGAGAAAAAAAAGGGAACGCCACCGCCGATAAACGTGATTGGAGTTACCGACTACAACAAACTCTTTTGCCTTATAATATCCATTTTGATATCTAAATTTAAAGTTACTGCGCTTAGCAACAACGTGTGGAAGACAAACGTCTGTGACTCTGATAGTTATCATATTCTGTCGCAAAAATTAAGCCCCGAGAAAATATAATGGTACACGTACGAAAATAAATTGGAAAGACCGATACGCATTGTAGATAGGGAACTCCACACCTCTTGCTTAAAAGAAGACATCATAAATGATTTAAAAAAATATAGGCTTTAAAGTCACTGTTAATATTACGGTCGTAAATTTATTGCTAAAAAGAGCCACGGTGCGGCAAATGTGCGGGCAAACACCACACCAAAGACTGCAGCCTAAAGAAGAAGGATAAAGCCATTTGCATCAATTGCAAGGAGAACCTCACTACCTATTACTTATAGTGTATCCGCAGCATCAGAAAACAAACAAGGCCTCACACCACTTAATTATCTCCCACCACGCAATTATCTTTCCAAGACTCGAGGAACAATGCGTCGCAAATAGACTAATTTTCGAAAACTGAACAACCTCGAAAATAGCATAAACCAAAACAATGAATAAGAATAACAATAAAGAAACTGTTAGAAAATTTATAAATCAAAAGATAACTAAATATCGTATCTCGCGGAAAAAGATACAAAATATTCGCTTTGGAAAACCATGAAGGGCATTAAAAAAACCCCAAAAGGAAGCACCGCCAGTAAAGAAAGCCAAGAGGGAATGAGCTAAATGCAAAAAAACAAAAGGCTGGAATATTTGCCGCGCATTTAGAAGAAACTTTCAAACCATTTGACGGTCATCCTCACGCGAATATTAGCTGTGCCACAAACATTGCAAGTGACTAATGTAGAATCAAATTCACAACGCTGGCGGAACTTAAACAAGAAATTGACAATCTTAAGATTAACAAAGCTCCTGGCTATAACTTAATAACAGGACAGGTTCTTAAAGAATTGCCAGTGAAAGTATTAGTTAAGCTTCTCTACCTTATAAATGCTGCTTTTAGATTACAATATGTACCAAGGCAATGGAAAGTCGCAGAAGATATTATGATATTAAAACCAGGAAAAGCGCTGAGTGATAAAAAGTCTTATAGACCAATTTCGCTATTGCCGATCATTTATAAAAAATGCTCCAGCGAAATAGTCAGTTACATTCCCCTTCAAAATTCCTCCCGCAATACGCGTCCTGCTTCGAATGCACATCAGTTCAACCGTAGGCCCTACTTTGGTCGTACTGTTAAATATACGGATTAGTTTATAAGCCGAACGAAACGAATGTTGAATGATCTACAGGGCTCTGTATTTTCCCATCACTACAACCTTTTTTAAAGCCACCTCCCTCTTTCTTTTCCCAAGCGTTCGTGCTCTGAAACAATATAAGGGTATTCATATCCCCTCTTGCGCGCGAATTATATTAAAAAAATTAAAAGGTGTTCGAATTTTTTTTTTTACTAAAACGCGTAATTCCGGATCAGCAATTCGGTTTTAGAAGCAAATATTATGCAATCGATCAAGTGCATAGAATAACAGATGCAATTGAAAAGGCTCTGGAAGAAAAAAAAAATGTGTGCTCGAGTGTTTTGCGTTTGTAAATACTCGTAAAGTGTAATAATTAAAAATATACCGGACACTATATTCAATGTATTAATTTGGGATTGTATTTGTGTATTTTTGGTCATTGAAATAAAATTGGCTGAGTGTATTAAATAGAGCAGTGTCGTACATCGTGCTTTCAATTAAATCGAAAAAAGTACCAATGTATCGAAAATGTCATCCCTGTACCAGCGGTAGCTTTTGTATGACTTGCGTTTTTGTATGACGTTCGTATGCGTTTATAGTTTAGGAGTAGTGAAAGCAATAGGGTTCGGTGTTCTATACCTGAATCCCTGAAAATTCAAGTCTTTTGGAAAAAGTAGGTTTCACACTAACAAGTATCAAACGAATCACTTTAAACGAAAAATAAGTCTTCATTTAAATTCGTTTATTTCAACTGAAATTAAAACAAAAATCGCTTTCAGTTTTTGCTTTCCATGTACGAGTATGACATCAGACAAATTATTTTAAATTTAACTACCAATATTTTGCACTTTGACGTCTTTTTCGAAAAAAATTGTGAGTTTGATAATGTGAACAACTTCAACACCCGGGGAAACTATTCTGGCTCTGACATTGTTTATCAAATAAAATTAACAGAATGTATAAATATTCATTCAAATATTTCGAATCTAACTAAAATGTGATACACAAATAAATATCTTATTACTCACTCATTTCGTGCTTTAAATCAATAAGTCACTCACCTGAAAATGAAGAGAAATATAACAGTTATTATTTAGTCAATATAAGAACACTCTAGTAAAAGATCAACTTAAGTCTAAGATTTAAACATGACATTCCCAAAGTATGGAAATCCTCGTTTATGGTTTCTATTCACAAAAAAGGGTTTAAAAAGTGCCGGCTTTTAGCCAAACATTCTTGCATCCGCAAACTCTTCGCAAGCTCTCTTTGCGATTCGATGTGCTTTTATTGGCAACCAATCTTCACCCTATTGCAACATGATTTCGTAAAGGGTAGAATCACAAGGGCAAACCTAAAGGAATTTGTTTCTCGAGAACTACTCGTACATGAATTAAAAGATGGTAAACAAATTATTTATCTTTAACTTAAGGCCCTCGGTTTCCCACTATCTTTGGAAGTTTGATTGACTCTTATTGAGAGAAACGCCAGTAAAGGGTCCTCTTCAGAGTAGAGTGCACTTCACCAGAGCTCCGCTCCTCAGTTCGCAGTGTTTGCCCTTTTGTGCTGTTCATATTGTTGTCCTATCCCGCCATTCCAATGTGAATCGTCACAGAGAACGGTTCCTTTATCTACTTTTTCCGCTAGTTCAGTCCTTCGCGGTGGAGTTAGCCGGGACAGACAATTCCTGTACACTGGTGTTGGAACCTTGCTTTGATTCTCTTCCCCATTGCCGCCAAGAGATCAGTATTTGCGCCTTCAACTGTCATTGCATAACTGGATTTTATGACTTTAAATGATACAGACCTAAGTGGTCCTCACTTAGTGAGGAATCCATTGGATTCGTGTCGGAACGTGTCGGAGAGAGTGCAGGGGTTACACAACCCCTGTGTAAGTCCATATGTAGGTGGCGATATGTTAGTTGGGGCAATAGCCTCAATCGAGTGAATTTTCGCACCAGCGAGTATTACCTGAAGTAGTAACAACCATTGTTTGTTCTGAAATAATAAATTTAATAAAGTTAAGATGCCTTCAGCCGCTTAGTTCGATATCTCTTCTTATGTGGAATTTTTGATCTTTAACTTTTCCCGTCGCTACAAGGTAGGAGGGAGGGAGCTACTCATACAGAAACGTTAATAAAAACGACACTGCTGCCAACTAAGGCGTTATTACAACTGTATTATCGGGAAATGTATCTACATACCAAACTATGGCTTGGGTTTGAGCTATCCAAAATAGTAAGGAAGCAGCCACAAAGAATAGAAAGGACGCATCCACCCACTAATTTAATTTATAACAATTTAAGCGTTTTAAACTACTTGTTTAAGGTACGAACTAAATATCTCGATGTTTACCAAAGTAGCATTTGGATGTGAATGAAAGAAAGAGTAGTTACCAGTGATTTGTTTTAGTAATTAACGTATTTGTATTTGTATTTTTTATTAGAACATAAGTATTATAAAACAGTGTCTTTTCACTTAATACTTAGTACAATAGGTTAATTCGTTAAATTTACAATTCAAATATATATTGTAGCATAATAATAACTACGCCCCCTAAAAATATGACGCAACAAATTCCGAAGTGACTTCATTCTGGCAGAATTTTGGTTC
Organism: Pocota personata; assembly: GCA_963082735.1. Classification (NCBI taxonomy): domain Eukaryota; kingdom Metazoa; phylum Arthropoda; class Insecta; order Diptera; family Syrphidae; genus Pocota; species Pocota personata. The sequence continues at coordinate 118,664,966 of OY720430.1, forward strand.
GAACTGTCCTTTCATTCGAGGTTCGTGTCTGGGACGAAGTCTCCACAGCTCATGTCAACGAAAGAGACGAATAATATCAGGGATAAAAGGGAATTATAACTGCAAGAATTATTTCTCTTGTTCCAGTGGTCGAAGAATTTGCTAGAAGTTTCTGGCTATCAGAAACTTCTGCTATATAAGGACAGATGGCGATCAAAAAAAGACAGTTGGTTTAGAACCGTGGCGAAGAGATTGGAAAAGTGATAATGGGCGAAGTTGTAATTTGGTGATAAATTGAAAGTTGAGAGTAAACAAGAAAAAGTAATTAGTTTGGATTTGTGAATTAAGTAATTGAAAGGAGATAAAGTGATTTGAGAGGAAAGAGACCTTGTAAGAAAAGAATTTGCAAAGAATAGTATAGTGTGAACTTGAATTGTTCTATAGACTAGAAAATAAAGAAATAAATTTCACAGAATATCGTTTTATCTACTCGAGCCGTAGCCAGCATATTACATTGGTGTCAGAAGCGGGATAAAACTTATTCTGTGAATAACTATTTCCGTGGTGTGAAATTGCACAAAAAAAAAAAAAAAAAAAAAAAAACGATTTCTGTGTTGAGTTAATTAGTTGCGCAAAATGGGTCGCAAATTGGGAAAACTAACTATAACTCAACTAAAGGCAGAACTCAGTAAGCGGAACCTCGACACAACTGGGGGAAAAGATGCCCTGCTGATTCGTCTGGAAGAAGCAGTAACGCAGGAAGGTGAAAATCCGCACGACGTAGAGTTTGACGTGGAAGAGGAACCAGCAAGTACAGCAGCCGACCCGGGTATAACAAGTCTGCTCCTGCAACTTAAGTTAGTCATGGACGAACAAAAGAAAGCAATAGAAGACCAAAGGAATTCTATAGAACTTAAGCTGGACGAACAAAAGAAAGCAATGGACGACCAAAAGAAAGCAATGGACGACCAAAAGAAAGCAATGGACGACCAAAAGAACTCTCTAGAACTTAAGATGGACGAACAAAAGAAAGCAATGGACGACCAGAGGAATTCTCTAGAACTTAAGCTGGACGAACAAAAGAAAGCAATGGACGAACAAAAGAAAGCTATAGACGAACAAAAGAATTCTCTAGATGCTCTGGAAAGTAAACTTGATGAGCAAAACAAGAACTTGGAATCCAAATTCGAAGTGATCGAAGAGAAAATCGAGAAGGTCGAGACGCAACTCGAAAAAGTCGAAACTAGATTCAATGAAAATTTTGAGAAACATGGAAAACCTGTTTGGTATACTTGGATGATGTCATCGTCGTAGGAAAAACGTTTGCGCAACACCGAGACAATCTAAGGGATGTGTTTCAAAGGCTTCGAAGTGCCCACCTGAAGCTCAACCCCAAGAAGTGCGCCCTGTTTAGAGCGGAAGTCAAGTACCTGGGACACATAATTTCAGCGAAAGGAGTGAGAACCGATCCGGAGAAGGTCGAAGCGGTGAAAAACTGGCCAGTCCCCAAAGACAAACACCAACTAAGGAGCTTCCTGGGCCTAGCCACCTACTACAGACGGTTCGTGAAGGATTTTGCCGGGATCGCAAAGAACCTGCACCAGTTGACGGAAAAGGGAAAACAATTCAAATGGTCAATTGAGTGCGAGAAGAGCTTTAAGGCACTTAAACAACGGCTATGCGATGCCCCGATACTGGCTTACCCCACTCCCGGGGAAACGTTCGTTGTGGATGCAGATGCTAGTAATGTCGGGGTAGGAGCCGTACTCTCCCAGGTGCATGACGGCCAAGAGAAGGTGGTTGCGTACTTCAGCAAGGTGCTCTCTAAGCCAGAAAGGAACTACTGCGTGACAAGGCGGGAACTTCTAGCTTTGATCTTGGCTACGAAGCATTTTCACAAATACCTCTACGGGAGGAAGTTCGTTCTTCGCACAGACCATGCAGCCTTAAAATGGCTATTACAGTTCAAGAGTCCTGAGGGTCAGGTCGCAAGATGGATCGAAAGGCTGCAAATCTACGACTACGAAATACAGCATCGTAAAGGAAAACTCCACTCTAATGCGGATGCACTGTCCCGGAGACCATGCAGAACGGATTGTAAACATTGTGCGCGTCAGGAAGAACGGGAGCTGGTTTCCATCCAAAGAATGAGAGCCGAACCTATCGCCGGCTGGAGCGTAGATGAGATCCGGAACGCTCAGAAGGAAGACCCGGATATCGAGCCGATTCTGGCCTGGAAGGAGAACATGGAGAAACCGGATCATCAGGACATCTCTCACAGAAGCCCGACCTTAAAGGCATATTTTGCGCAGTGGGACTCCCTCCATGTCCAAGAAGGTGTTCTGAGAAGAAAATGGGAATCCTCCGACGGAAAGTCGTTTGTAATGCAGCTTGTCGTACCGCGGACGAGGGTCAAGGAGGTGTTACAGGAAATGCATGGCGGGGCGACCGGAGGCCACTTGGGAGTGAATAAGACGCTAGAAAAGGTACGAGAACGTTTTTATTGGTTAAAAGCGAAGGAAGATATCGAAGACTGGTGCAGAAAATGCGACGTGTGTGCAGCTAGCAAGGGTCCGAGAATCAAAACTCGAGGTAAGATGCACCAATACAACGTGGGAGCACCTTTTGAACGAATCGCCATTGACATCGCAGGACCCTTTCCGGAAACCGACAATGGTAATCGGTATATCCTCGTAGTGATGGACTACTTCAGTAAGTGGCCGGAAGCGTTTCCGATCCCTAACCAGGAAGCCAGAACCGTGGCGGAGCAGATCGTCTACAATTGGGTTAGCAGATTCGGTGTGCCCTTGGAATTGCATTCTGACCAAGGGCGGAACTTCGAGTCAAGAATCTTCCAAGAGATGTGTCAACTACTCGGAATCAAAAAGACAAGGACAACCCCGCTTCATCCACAGTCGGACGGTATGGTGGAGCGTTTCAATAGGACTTTGGACGAACATCTCTCGAAGGTCGTAGGTGACTACCAACGGGATTGGGACCGGCAGATTCCCTTGTTTTTGATGGCCTATAGAAGTGCCGTGCATAGCACTACTCGACATACGCCGTTCGAAATCTTATTTGGTGGAATAGCTCGTTTACCCAGTGAGGTGAAATTTGGATCTCCTACCAATGAGCCCAGAAATGAAGAAGAGTACGTGGCGGACCTTAGGGAAAGGCTTAGGGACATACACCAAAGGACCAGAAGCCAGATTAAGATGACGAGCGACCGCATGAAGACCAGGTATGATGCCAAGGCAACAACGTCAGGATTCCAGGAAGGAGATCTGGTGTGGCTGTATAATCCCCATCGCCAAAAGGGGAAATCACCTAAATTACAGCGGAACTGGGAAGGTCCCTACAGAATAGTAACCCGCATCAACGATGTTGTCTACCGCATCCAGCGAGGACCAAGGGCCAAAATGAAAGTGGTTCATGTGGACCGACTGAGTCGATACAATGGCCGAAATGAGGATGCACTTGTTCGGGACGAACATGTCTAAGAGGGGGGCAGTGTAGCATAATAATAACTACGCCCCCTAAAAATATGACGCAACAAATTCCGAAGTGACTTCATTCTGGCAGAATTTTGGTTTGAACTGTCCTTTCATTCGAGGTTCGTGTCTGGGACGAAGTCTCCACAGCTCATGTCAACGAAAGAGACGAATAATATCAGGGATAAAAGGGAATTATAACTGCAAGAATTATTTCTCTTGTTCCAGTGGTCGAAGAATTTGCTAGAAGTTTCTGGCTATCAGAAACTTCTGCTATATAAGGACAGATGGCGATCAAAAAAAGACAGTTGGTTTAGAACCGTGGCGAAGAGATTGGAAAAGTGATAATGGGCGAAGTTGTAATTTGGTGATAAATTGAAAGTTGAGAGTAAACAAGAAAAAGTAATTAGTTTGGATTTGTGAATTAAGTAATTGAAAGGAGATAAAGTGATTTGAGAGGAAAGAGACCTTGTAAGAAAAGAATTTGCAAAGAATAGTATAGTGTGAACTTGAATTGTTCTATAGACTAGAAAATAAAGAAATAAATTTCACAGAATATCGTTTTATCTACTCGAGCCGTAGCCAGCATATTACAATATATAACTTAATAATAAAAAGAAATTGGCTGGGAGTGAATTCCATAGACCAGCAGCATATACAGAAAATTGTCGCTTAGAAAATTCATATCTAAATGTGGGAACAATTAGAACTCTGCTTCTTTGCGATGTCGCGGGCACCAGCTTATCGAAGAGATATTGAGGTGTTTTTGTTTGTCGTAATTTAAATACAAACAGTAATATTTTAAGGTCTAAGTACTTTTGCAGGGGCATGGAAAAAACCGTGTTTGTCTAGTCGGAGACATGGTCATATCTGCGCAAGCCATAGATAAATCGGACGATATTGATAAACGCAACGTTAAATTTTCGCTGGCTGACGCTGTCGAGGCAGCAGGAAACAAAGCTACCGTAGAGCAAGGTCGGCAGGACGAGTGTTTTTGCTAATATTAGTTTCACCTTAGTTGGTAGGTAGCTTCCAGCTAAGTGGAGAACACGTCAAGCTCCGTACGTTTTACCCAATGTAAAGGACTCGTGATCATCCCACGTAAGGGTTTGGTTTAATATAATGCCTAAGTTCTTGATCTTATCAACATATTTTAGATTGGTGCCACCTAGCTCGACTGTTGGAAAACATGAGGTATCCATAGTATTCCTACCCACAACAATAGCTTGACTTTTCCCGGTGTTCAGCCTGAGCTGATTTTGTTTTGACCAGAGAAGGACGCTCGCTAGGTCCTCATTTATTCGGACAGTGGCGTCTTCCACTAAACCAGCTGGGTAGCTTAAATATAGCTGCAAATAATCAGCGTACATATGAGATCTACAGTGCTTTAAGACATTAGGGAGGACGTTGATAAACATGGAAAATAACAGGGGGCCCAAGACTGATCCCTGCGGAACACCAGCATAAGTTAGGAGAAAACCAGATAAGTGATTGTTAGTCCACACTGCCTGAGCTCTTTCTGTTAGATACCTTTGGATGCAAAGCACTGCGATCAAAAAAGAAGTTGTTTTTGAGCTTATTTAGGAGGATACTATCCGAAACAGAATCGAAAGCCTTGGAAAAGATCCAAGAAAAATCCAAGAGCACCAACGTCGTATAGCATTCTTCATCAATGTTTTGTCTAATATCATCCACAATCTTTATCAGTGCTGTCGAGCAACTATGTTGGGGTCTAAACCCAGATTTCATAGGGGAAATAAGGCCCGAGGAATTTAAGTACTCAGAAACCTGTTTTCCACTTAGCTTTTCGAATACTTTCGACAGGAAAGGTAGGATTGATATCGGGCGATATTCCTTTACAGGACTGGAGTTTTTTAATACAGGAATAACTTTGGAAGCCTTCCAGAGGTGAGGATAGCAAGAGGTTGTTAAAATTGTGTTAAAAATGTGAGTAATCTGGGGTGAGATTTACGGAAAGAAGATTTTAAAGAATTTGGGACGCAAGTTGTCTAGACCAGTAGCTTCAAATTTAATTTCAAATACCTGGATACTTGAAACTAATCCACTCTTGAGAAACCGAAATTGATGTCAGAAATGCTTTCCAAGGGGGCACCACTGACTGGAGGCATCATACCAACCTGGGTGTTATCAGATAAAGATGCAGTTAAAAACTGGTCTGTTTAGATCATTAACATCACATTCCACATCTGAATTACTCTTTTGTTTTGATAATCCGAGAGATTTAATATTTTTTTCACAATTAGCTCGAGGACAAACTACCGAAGTTAGAGGCAAAGAATCTACGCTTCAATCTATGTATCGCTATGTTAACAGCGTTGCGCAGATTCTTAAAATCAGCATGGAAGCTTGGGATCCGAAAACGCTTCCATCTTTTATAGGCGGCATTCCTCTGACAGATTATGGTTTTAGTTGGCACATGAATGTCAAACAAGTTAATTTAAGTCGTAAAAAAGTCAACTTGTTCATCGACTGATGAGACAAGGAAAACCCCATCCCAGTTCGTGTTTACAACATCGCGAGCTGACGCAACCATGTCCACTGCTTTGAAATCTCTAAACTGAATTATTTTAGTTTCTATTGAACGGTTTACAGCAAGGTCATAAAACCCAATAATAAGGTCGTGTTTCGAAAATCCAGGAACGTCTAACTGTCCGTAATAATTCACGTAGTCGGGCTGACTCACCAGTAGGATATCCAAGAGAGTGGAGTTTGTAACGGTAAAATGTGTGGGACTGGTCTTATTAACAGGGATAAGATTTAGCGAGAGTAAACTATCGTAGAATCCCTTGTTACTGATGTCGAGAAGATTAACATTTAAATCTCCAGTAACGAGGATGTGGTTATAATTGGGGGTTATTTCTTCAAGAATATCCGTAATTGTACTCGTATCAGTTACTCTGGGTGGTTTATAAATTACTCCCGCCAAGCATTTGTCCCCTCCGCACACTACTTCAACAAACAAGAACTCAATTACACTATCTGTGTTTGACGAGTAGACCACCTTAGCAGTTAGGCTACTTTTAATAAACATGGCAACACCACCCGCCCTGCGGCAATCTCAATCCGCGCGGAAAATTTTGTACTCTAACGTTTTTAATAACAGTTACAGTTTTATCCCTTAACCACGTTTCCGACAGACACACTATATCTATTACCGACTCAGAGAAAGTAGCCTTAAACTCATTTAAATGCTTTCATAGGCTTTGTGCATTAATATGATAGATCGATAAACCATCATATCTTTTCCGCAGAATGTTCAATATAACACGCGTATTACTAACTCTGGATATCCTACCGGTCACTGAAATTTCACTATTACCCATCACTGAGTTGTCCGTAACTGACACACAACAACCTTAACTAACTGGTAATACTTTTGGTAGGGATTCAAAATTCTAGAAATGTAAGATACCTACCATTGTTGATTTTATAACCTAATCTATGTAACTGTCGGAAGCTGCTTAAAGTTTAATCCATAAAAATCTATCGCAGGTGCTTCAAACACCTTGACCAACTTAAAACTCAAGATCACGTCTTCTTTTTGAAAGACAACATCGCCAGCATAACCGACACGTTCCACCATAGCTTAGTACACTCGATTTGAGTTGCCAATTTCAATTTGATTCTAATCGTGAATCCTTCGTGAATTCCAATTCCATTATTCCTCCTACGGTTGATTTGTTCTATCACCATCATCATGGTTGCTGAAGAAACACCTGAGTAGTTGTGCTCCATCAAGCGAAAGTACCCAGGGAGAAGGAGGACCCATCAATATGAATGAGTTATACAGAGAGATGGATTAGATATTCATCAGATACATTTGTAATTATACCCAATACCTGATGAATCGGCTTCATCCTTCATTCCATGGGATCCTTTATTAATACGCTACTGAAGTGAAGAAAAATGTGAGAAGTTGCTCATTCATTAACCACCACAACTACCACTCATAAATCTCACAACCATCACCGCACAATAAGGTCTTTGGGAGATCAGCAGCTGTATAAGATGTACGCCTCAAGTGGTAGGTAGGCACTTGATTTATCCTGCCGAAATATTGACAGAGGATATTTTATCAATGACACTATGATGCAGTATAAGATGAAACCATCAGCTATGCTTCTTTCGGAAATTAAGAGTATATGCTTAAAGCTTGAAAAGATGTCCCATTCTACACGCACATCAATAAAAGATGACAGGTGAGAGATGTACTCGCATCTCAGCCAGACGCGGGGGGAGTGGAAGAATTCAATTAAAATCCACACCAAGGACGTGGAATAAAAGTCATCCACCTCATTTATTCATTCACAGTCGACAGTCGGTCTTTGTCGGTGGGTTGTAGTGGTAGGGATCTGTGGTCCTTGAATTGAATTGCAAAATTCCTTTGCATACAGAATCCTTCTCCTCTGTTTCCTGGATCATCCCATTGCTTTTTCAAGTCATAACTACGTACTGATGCACACGGAGCCAGGGATAGAGAGATGGTCCTACGATGATGACTCAACAAATGGGGAGTTAGTGGCGACGGCGACGGCGCCGGATGGAGGATGTAAGGACTCAAATACAGTGAGATAGAAAAATAATTTAAAATGTTCGTCACGTTTTATCGCCAATAATAATATGCGTGTCGATGTTTGTAGATTTTTGACTCCCTCGGAAAGGTTGAGGCGTCAATGACTGAAACTGGAGGACGATGTTTGGAAATAATTCCATGTAGCATCCTTGGCACCCCCTCCCTCCGCCAAATGCATAGTGCCAGGGATGAATTTTGATGATAACAAAGCTGTTGATGTTGATTTTTTTTTCTTTGGCTAAAGAATACGAGCACGCGGAAACGATCTGTGTGTACTCGTATGTCGACATCAATCCGAAATTGCCAGTTCAATGGCTTTAAACAAGCAACCAAGGAGTCGTTTTCTCGTTTTCCTGGCTTTAAGCTATTTAAATTGATTGATGCTGGTTTGCAATTTTCGAATGTGGAATACACAATTTTTTGAAGAAGATTGATGTCGTAAAGGCGATGATGTTGTTTTGTTTAAAGAGAAGAGGAAGTGTTGCCATTAACGTAAGTTCCTTTGAAACAATCTAAGAGAATTGCACCTGGCGCTTATAAATGAAAATTGAATAAATAGCGCATATTTTACTCATTAATATCCCTTATACTGCTAAAGAGTTAGAGTAGAGTAGTAGATATACGAGTATACGGTTTAAGTTATTACAGACATCTAGGCTCTATAGTTAGGAAAGCAGGTAAAATAGAAAAATTCTTAGCCGAGATATGCCAAGTACTTAAATAAATTCAAGAACCACAAGTCTGTCTTCATCTTTCTGCTGTTTAATGGACAACCCCTCTCGTAATTGTCCACGTCTATCTATCTGGACATTATTCCCGATCAAAGTTTAACCAGATAGAACAACGGGAACAACTAAAAATGGCTTCAACAAAAGTTGAATCTATGAATGTACTCAGCCGCAGTACGTCCAATTCTTATACACCAATCAAAAGTTTGATGGAGCGCGCTGAATAAAGTTTGCAGAATTAATAAAGGATTCAAATAGCGGTAGGTATAGGTACCACAAGCACCATTTAGGAATACGTAAATTTACTTTATTTAAAAAAACTCATTTATTTAGGCACAATCAAAACCCATTAATGTTGTCAACGATGATTCAAAGTCAAATTATAAGGTCGGTAATACTAAACTGCTGATATGTAACATTTCTAAGAAATTCTCTTGTTTATTTATGGAAGTTTTATATTTGTCATGAGAAATGTTTAAAACCCGGGTATCTAATCTGCACAAAGCCATTTTCGTCACTACATAAAATGAAAAAAAAAAGGAGTGCAACAAATTTGTGGGATAGGGCGGATTCAAATTTGGGCGACGAAAGAACATCAAAGTCCTATTGCCTGTCGAAATCTGCAAGTGTCTTGTAGCTCGAACTACTGGCAATCTTGAATATATTTGATCGTGTTCAGTGACAAGCTTGTAGTTTGCTCGGTGACCACTCTATGTAGATGCAGCCAAATCCCTTCTCTCGAATACCGATGGATGCTTTCCGCTCCTCTACCGCTATCTCCACCACAAATGTTCGAAAAAAAAAATGTTATTTTGCCCTAGGTCGAAGGTTATAGCCGCATAGAGGTCGATCAGTCCTTCACAGTTCAATCGTATAAAAAGTGGGGATCCATTAAAGATACAAAGGTCACTACCTAACGAAGGACAACTTTTTGAAGTGAATTTACTTGCTGCGTTATAAATAATCATCTATAACAGGCCCAGAACAAACCAAATCCTTAACAAGGTTGGTATATGTAATGCTTGAATTGTGGCTATGAAAATCATGCAGCTGAGATTAGAATCGACTACAATACACTTTACCGCATTTGCAAGGATGAGAGTGAGAAAAAAAATCTTGCACACACCTTTACAGAATTCCAGCGCTATCTCGAACAAGAACTACGTTTGTTCATGTAGCTAAAATATTCGTCTAATTAAGGACTGACCATTTATTATGTTATACTGTTTTCACTTCTTTTTCCTTTCAGAAGGCTTGGTCACCTCGTATTATGTTTAAGGTGAATGGATAAGTAATGAAATTGACACAGACCCTGGAATTTCCTTCCTCAGAATCCATGCAATCAGTCCGAAATTGGTTGTTGTGCAAGATATCAGTATGTTAGATATCAGTACAATCTGGCTCTCGTAGCGCAAACATCTTATTTAATTTTCGCTGTGTAAACGGTCTGACGTGCACTTTTTACAACTCTCTCTGTCTCTTTTTTCTAATCTAACTTTTTTTTGTTTTTTTTCTTCAACTCTTTAAATCTTTCCAAATCTCGTGGCTTATTCTTTTCATAAACAAAGTGTTTATAATAACTTCAGGCATAGACCCATTGTCGGGCCGAGGAAGAAACCCGTTGGCTACTATGACGTGCTATGTGATTACGCATCGTCAGAGCCTCGAGCAAAGAAAAATAAAAAAGTTTCTAACTTCGAGGAATTCCCTATTGCCAACCAACTCAAACCTCAAAAACCCAAAGTTTGTGGTTATTTTGCCGAAAACCCCGGATACACCAATCACTTCAGTGAGTATATTTTTATTAAGAAAAGTTATAGACTCGGTCAGTACTGAGTATGATAATATCTCGCAACTCAGAGGAGGTAGTATTCTTATACTTTACAGAAGACAAAAGTCTACAGACACGTTTCTCAAAATGATCAACTTAGCCAACAAATGCCCCGTGAACATAACGCTTCATAAAACTAAAAATCTTCAAAAGGCATAAAATATATGCCCCTTGTCTCATTTATGTTGTCTCACCAATTCAACCAAAAGGCATAGTCCTATACACCTTCGATTTATATCAAATCCCACAAACAGTAGAAATTGGTTGGTATAAGACCAAATTTAAGGAATATGTTCTGTCTCCAATGAGGCGCCGCAACTACCAAGTGCTTGGATATACCACTAAGCGATGCACAAAAAGCAAAATCTGTGAAAATTTCAAGTTTCTCCCTCATGATCCATTGGAATGTACACGTATCATGTGCGCTAATTGCCTGGATAATCACCCACCCACATCAAAATCATGTCCGAAATATATGCAAATCAAGAAAATACTTAAAATCAAGACAAAAAATAAGCGACCAAATTGGCCGAGGCAAAACGGCTTTACAAACAACAAAACCCAATCCAAGCAATACCCTTATCTATAACTTTCTCCGAAAGAGCAAATAAGCTACCGAAAAACCCGCTCAAACGCCTTCCCACAATAAACCAATTTCTTCCCGATCTCCAGTCGTTGCTGCTGCCGATCAAACAGATAAACAACAACAGCACACCATCATCCCATACACGCTCACTCCCCAATTCTCCACAGCAGTAACCGATGCTCCAATGCGCTCTCCTTTTCCTTCTCAAACTAACCAAAAACAAACCTGCAAGACGGCTCCGTCAGAAACTAGTCAATCAAATTCACCACTTTCAAATTTCACCACACCAACAAACATCCCTTAAAAATAAAAATGATGACACATAGGTAATTCCAAACAATCATCAGCAAACAATATATGGATGCCTCCACCTGCTACGGGGGTACAGAACCATCCGTCTGCAGTTGAAACTGTCACTTCCATAGTGGCAGGCATCGCCATTCACTTAATTAACATAACAACGACCAAACAAATTTTCTTTCAAACACTTATCTAAACATATTGCAATGGGACATGATCAAAGAACACAGTCCAAATGTAATATCCATTCAAGATACTCATTGATCAACTCAAGCAACACCCATCGTTCCTAAACCATACATCGGATGCTACGGCAAAGCCTGAAGTCGATCTGCTTATCAAAAATAGCATTCCTTACAAACAGATCTTGAGTTTACCGAACCTTCTCGCAACAGCATTAGAAATACATATTGACATTAGAATCACCATTATATCTTTATACATATGTTCCATCCGATCAAACCTTTTTCTAATACCGATCTCGAAAACATTATTCGGCAAGTTGACCCGCCATACATCCTTACTGGAGACGTGTACTTTGGGGCTGGAGTGTACTTTGGGGCTCCACCAAAACCAATAATCGTGGATCTATTTTAGAAGAATTTATTAGTAATTCCGATCTGGCCATTCTACCTAATTGATGGATCTCCAACTCACTTTTCCACCCACAGCACATTCACCCACATAAATAACACCTGCTGTTCGGCAGAAATTTTACCAAGGACATCGTGGTTCATCCTAGATCATCTACACAACAGCGACCAGTTTCCCATTTGTACAAAAATATCTTTAAAATCAAACGTTAGAAACCGGCATATTGCAAAGTACAAAACTGAACAAGCAAATTGGGACAAATTCAGAAGCATCGTCGATCTTAGGTTATCTAAACAACCATCCTCTTCTGCCAATAAAGAAACTATGGTATTTCTCAAATGCATACGTAAATAATCCTCGGTGGAACTCGGAACTCGTTAGGCTAAGAGCCGGTAAAGTTTTAACCTGAAGGAGTTAAAAAAAGTCCTTCACAAGTTAATCATATAGCGTATACAAATCCACATGCAATTTCTAGAAGATTTCTAAAAATCAGCCAATTGAAATGCTTTGCAAATTTTACAGCTCAAATTAATTCTAATACGAACAAAGTAGAACGAACAAAGTTTGGCAAAATATAAGTCTTACGGGGAACAAATCCCTTAAAAATATAGTTTCAACCACAAAGCCAACCGGTCCTTTTTACTCTACGAGTACAGACAAGATTTGTGATATGTTTGCTGGCACTTGGTAGGTCAATTCTAGAAACTCTAACTTTTCCTCGGATTTTGTACTAAAAAAATTATAATCATTGGCGTTAGTTCCAAAACCTGCTGCAAATCTAGCCGCAAAACACATTGAAAAAGATATTTCTTTGGTAGAACTTGAGAGCTGAATATCAAGGGTGAGCGATCAAAAATCTGCCCGTGACAGGATTTCCTATGCCATAATCAAAAACCTACCATACGAAGCCAGAACTAGGCTCATCACTCTCTATAATAATACGAGTATATTGGATAAAGATATTTTATCTCAAAGTTGGAAAACAGCCTGCATTGTACCAAGCCAAAAAAAGGAATTGATGAAACTGATGGATATCGTCCGATTTCGTTATTACCATGCTTATCAAAAATTTTAGAAAAAATAATAGCCAACTTAGTTAAGTTACGTCGAAAGACATAGTTTTGAGTACTAGGTATAGCTTCTTTTTTTTTATACAGGAGTGTGGCCACGCCACAATGGCGTGTAGACACTGCGACCAGAGAGATCTATTGTGCCAGGCACCACTATTTAGGGCAGCAGTACTTCAACAAGCCTTCTTATGTCATTTCTGTTATATTTTAGGATATCAGCTACCTTTTTTGGAATTGTTGGACAGCTCTTTTAGCTTGTCTGAGGCCTTGGGAGTTATTCCAGTGGGAAATGCACATGTTGCGTTCCCAATTTTTTAGGGTTAGTTTGAATATAGAATCAGATATTCCGCAAAAGGGTTCAGGTCCAATGAACAACTCAGAGAAACCTTTTCTGGCTAGCAGATCTGCAGTTTCATTGCCGTCAACCCGGTACCCACCACAATTTCACTTTATTGTATTGGGCCAAATTTTGTAAACTGTCGAAGTAGCTTAGAACTGATTTTGAACTGATCAGTGCATTTAGCGCAGCTTGGCTGTCGGTGAGTATGTGTATAGCGGCACCTTTGATTCCTGATTGCAAGTTTATATTTGCACAAGTCTCAATAGCGTAAAGCTCGGCCTGAAAACACTAGGACTCTTTCCAAATGATTTCGTAATCTTGTGATTGTAGTGTCCATACACACCGGCGCCAACTGCAGAATCCATTTTTGATCCATCGGTATACCAAACAATTCCTTTTCGATCAATCAACGGTCCGTATATCACGGTTCTCAAACCTACTACCAAAGTAGAGTGAATTGGACATAAAGCCAGAAACCGTGCTGAGCATATCTAGCTCGGGGAAGTCGGTTAATAGATTCATCAGATCCACATGATCCCATGTACTGTTAACATTCGACTTTCGAAGATTAACTGCACTGCGAATTGCCACTTTTTTAGGAAAATGTGTAACGGAGTAAACCCGATTATAGCTTCTATGGCTGTTGTGGGACAGGTGTGCATAGTACCTGTAATTTCGAGGCAAGCTAATCTTTGAAGTTTGCTGAGTTTGCTGGTGGTTATGACCTCCTTGGTTTTCGTCCACCAGACCACGGAGGCGTATGTAAGAATGGGTCTCACCACCGTGGTGTACAACCAAAATGACATTTGGTCGCCTTGGCAATTTCATGCTTAACATGGGAGTTCCAGTTAAGTTTCCTGTCCAGGACAATTTCTAGATATTTTACCTCATCGAAAAAACGAAAAAAAGAGTATTTTAAACTATATATGTGGGGAAAGAGGCTTAGGCCGAAGTAATTAAAACGCTTCCGAAATAAGTTTAAAAAGTTTAGTTCACTGTATAGATATGTATGCAATAACAATATGTAAATGCATAATGAATAAGTGTATAATATAGTTTTTTGTTAGGAACCACTTGCCGAAAGTTAACAGGATGTCGTCGAGGTGGTTGGGATGGTACTTGTAGAGTACAGACTTAGGGAATGTGTTGGAACATTTTAATCATCCCACATCCGGCCATCCTGAGTTGATTCTGCTTCGGCTGAATCTGATTCCGAATCACTGTTGTCGTCATGTAGCCATTTGATCGCCGGGTGATGAGGATCTGTTCGGGCCTTCGTAGTCTCCTACTTTTTGTACATCGTATCGATCGATTTGTTTTATTTTTACCACCTCATAGGGTCCGAGGAACTTTGGATGCACTTTTAATCCAGGACCCAATTGAGTGCGTTGGATTGCCACTAGGTCTTTGACCGCATACTTGCGTGGTGCTTTTCATGCTTTGTCGAATGTCTTCCTATTTTCTGTTGGGATTTTCTTGATTTGTTGCTTAGCTTCCATTCTTAATTCCGCTCTCTTTGCCTGGAATTCACATCTTATTTCTTCTTCTAACAATTCAATCATTTCACCATCTCGTTCTGTCTTCATCGGAACGCCTAGGCTAATATATTAGCATTTCGAATGGTGTTCTAGTTGTCGCTCTTGACATGGTTGCATTGATTGTTTCTTGATGTCGTGGAACGTTCTGGAACCACTTTAAGGGATAAGCGATCGACAATTTGGAAAGCATCGCTTTGATAGAGTTCATACATTCCACTTGTCCGTTGCCGCGTGGAACGCCAGTTGTTATTTATATATGTATGATGTTTCTTCTGCCGCAAAATTCTTTGAAGTCGATTGCCGTAAACGCGGAGTACTTGTCGGTTATGATTCTTTGGGGACTACTGAAGATATTTTCTTGAAATTGAAATTGATGAAATTCGTCTGTTGTCGTGTTTTTGACAGGGTAGATCCATACGAACTTTGTAAATGCGACCATCACTACAAACAAGTGTTTATAATTTTTTGCAGTAGATGCCATGGGACCAAGGTGATCCATGTGGTAGGTATGTAACGGAGTATCAATCTTTTCTATCGGATTTAGATATCCTTAGAGTGCATGCTACGCAGTTGGAAATCATGTCCTCGATCTTATTTCTTAGCTTCGGAATAAAGTAATCCCTCTTGACTAAAGTCTCCACCTTTAGAGCATTAATATGACCCATCTCATGAGTATTAGTAATAAAATTTTTCTGAGGACTTTTGGGAACTACCAATAAGTAGGCACTATCGATAAATTTGTGCAGAACACCATTTCAGTTGTGAAAGTCCTCGTATTGCTCCTTCGTCAGAATGTTCAAAATTAGCTTACACATTTCATCCCGAGATTGGGCCAATTCTCTGCAGAATTCCCGTTTCTACAGTTGAAGACACTGTGAGTACTCTACTGAGGGCATCCACATGCTACATTGACTTTCCTGATCTGTGGTGAACCGAACAATCGAATTCTTCGAGCAACAATGCCCACCTCGAGTTCATTTTGTGATGGAATTATTATGTCATCCATGTATATTAAAATGCGATTTTCCCGTATAAAGTCTTTAAAAACCGTATTAATGAAGCATTGAAAAACGGATGGCGCATTACAGAGTCCAAATGGGACCTTACAGAATTCGTAGTGTGCATCAGGGGTTACGAATGACGTGTATTTTCTGCTATTTGGGTGTATATCTACTTGGAAAAAACCGTGGGTTGTGAACCGAGGGTTGTGAACAAATGCGAATCGTATAGTTTTTCGAGAATTGGAAGAGGATATCTATCCTTAATTATTTTGGCATTAAGCTTTCGATAGTCTATACAAAGCCTATAATTACCGTCGTTCTTTTTAGCTAAAACCACTGGGCTCCGTCTTTTAACCATTCTGAAATCTGTGCGCGAACAATATGTTTTTCTTTTGGTGCTAGTCTACGCGGGCGGTGGGATATTGGTTTTTCGTTTTCTAAAACAATGTTCATTTCAATATAGGATTTGATAGGTTTTTTTCGGCTATATGACTTTATGATGCCTGAGACAGTCAGTTTTTTGAATTTCTAAGTTAGGGATTTCATCTACATAAAACACTTCGTTGCTTTTTGAAAAGACACTATCCGTCCGTATCGATCTCACCTAAGAAATTATCACTCTCGTAAATTTGTAAACTTTTCGGTTTGAAATTTTTAAGTGAACATATTGTAAAATTCCAATACCAAAAAAGCATTTCATCTGTTAACCAGTCGTCACGCACCACATTAAATGTGAAAACGTATGAATTTGAATTATGCACAGTTTTCATACGAAAAGATCCTTTTGATATACGAACTTCTTGACCTAGTCTACTTAGACAGGTTCCCGGAAGTTTCAGTTCTTTGTAAAGTTTTTTTAAAAACCGATTGTTTTATAAGTGATACCTGGCTTCCCATATCAAAAAGTGCCTTCATTTTTAAGCCGTCCATAAGAATGTCCACGTATACCGAGAGAACAGCGATACGACGAACCTGCGAGATATTTTGGGTCACGTTCGAGTTTTTCTTTGGACAGTGCTTTGACAGATGTCCAAATTCGTTGCAGTTGAAAAAACGAGAACCTTTGCTTTTATGGGGACAATTATTGACGGAATGTCCCTTTGCAACGCACGTCACACATCGCCTCGCTGAACTTGAGGGTTCCAGTTGAACCGCAAAAACAGTTTTCTGAATTCTGAAGTCACTTTGAGTCCTTTGAACTTGCAATTTCATTTCCTGATACACTTTTATTTTTTGTTTTAATTCGTTAAAAGTCGTAGCTTCGTAGAGCACTGTTTTGTTTATAACGCTGTCTTGGATACCCGCAATAGGCTAGTAGCGATTCTTCATCTATATTACCCCTGTTGGCAATTTGTTTCATTTGGAATATATATTCCAAGTAAGATTCGATTATGTTTCTTAAATCCGGATTCGAGTGCACGATGAACTGTGAGACTTGAAACTGAATGACCGAACTCATTTTCTAAAAACTTGTTTAACTCCTCCCAACTATGCACATTTTTCGTAGACTCTACAGCCAATTTTGCTGCACCCCTCAAGAGTCTTTGAGCGTATAGATATTTTGAATTTCGTTTCAACCGCAAACGGTAGAGATATCACCGAATTCTTTCAACCAGTCGCTAACAGTTTTATCGGTTTCGCCGTTAAACGATCCTAGCGAATCCTCTACGTCCTTAAATACAAAACTGCTATTCTGGCTAATAGCCGGGCTGCTTGCGCTTTGTTTGTTACCGCTATAACGTCACTTTTTATAGAACGCCTATTATTAATAATGTGGGTCTTTAGGTCGCTATGTACCTTAGGGATGTGTTGTTTGCATTTTGATTGAATGAAATCTTAGATTAAATTTATAGTTTCTAAATAATGTCTTAACGTGATAAGAAAGTGTATTGAGAACAGCCCCAAAATTCCAATGAAATTTGGTTTCTAAATGCAGTTTAATTTGCAGATGGCCCTACCTAAATTTCTACACACAGATTTAAATTAAACTGATTAAAATTGAACTGAATGTGGGCTGGATAGAGTTAAAGTGAATAAAATTGATTCCCTCCGCGAGTTCCAGCTTTATGTTATTTATTATACATTATATTAATTTCAATAAAAACGCAAACGAAGCGAAATACCTGTGAATGACACTTGACGCGAAAATTAAATGGAAAGTAAAAAGAATAAAAATTAGAACTAGAGAACAAGTACAGAGAAATATATTGGTTGCTGGGGCCAGAACAAGCTGCTCCCATACAAGCAAGTGCTAAATCCCCGCGTATGGTATGCAAATATGGGGTTGTAAAAAGGAAAATTAATATAAATCTCCCTCAAACTTTTGAAATAAAGTGCTAAAGGGAATAGTGAACGCACCGTGGCATGTTCGGAAAGACACTATCCACAGAGATTTAAGAATAGCCTTCGTCAAAGACGAAACTTAAAATTTCGCACAAAAACACCAACGTCGACTCTACAGTCATTATAACAACGCTTTCCTTCAGATTTTACAAAATAGAGATATAATTTGTTGACTACAAAACAGTCCAATTTAGATCTGTAAAGAGCAATCGCGCGTAACTAGCGGTACAACACTCACTTACGTTGGAAAGTCAGCTGCAAAACGTGGAAAATGTGCGATGTAAACTAATATGTAGATAAGTATTACTTAATTGTAGTACTAATTACGGTTGAAGTAAGGTGTCTTTATTGAGTAAGAATCTACACTACCATGAGCACGAGCTGGTCCTAATAGTATCTCATGAAAAAAAAAAAACCGATGGATGTCAAAAAAAGTTGTATGCTTTCTCGCATAAGAACTCCTTATGGATGTATAAACCATCAGACTTGCGATTTTTGACAGCTCATAATAAATGTCATAAGACTTCTAAGATAGTCTGAAGTAGCTTCGAGAGATCACCAAAATCTAAATTTAATTATTAAATACTGCGCGTCCAAAATCGTACTTTTATCGTAGATACAGACTCCGTTCCTAGTTTAGAGAATTATGACAACGAAATCAAAGACCAAATGACCAGGAATTCCGAACCGAATTTAGTCATAAATAAAGTACACGACTGCGTCACGCGTACTTACACATATTTGAAAATATACATATTCTTTTTAAATACGAAAATGTGAAAAAAATTATTCTCTCAAATTTCCCAAGCTTGGTATGACATTGCTTTATTTATGTAAAATACTGCTTAATAAGTTAATTTTAAGTCTAGACTGCCACCCGATTTCGCGGACAATACTTGTCCTTAAGGTGCAAGTAAAAAATTGAATAGTTTTGAGGGGCCACTTTTAAGGGTATAATATACCTTCCCCAATAAAAAAAAGGTGGTTAAGCAAAGTGCTTCATCTGTCGAGGATTCCAAAGCAATTACAATAAATAAATATTTTACTAAATATTAAACAAATAGTGTTGTTACAGTTATTACACTTTATAAAGGGTTTTCAATAAGGAAATAACAATTTTGTATATAAATAAAACACATAATAATTGAGATATCGGGCTGAAATTTATTCCAGGTGTAGTACACATGTTAAATTTAAGTAAGCAAATCGATCTCGTTTATATGACCACAACGAATAAGTTTGCAGCGATCGATTCCAATTTGCTACTACTCTTCCACACATATCGGCCGGCACGTTGACAAGTTCGAGTTCGATATTTTTCCTGAGCTCCTCTAACGTTGTTGGTTTGTTGGCATAAACTAACAACTTAATGTAACCCCATAAAAAGAAATCCATCGGCATTAAATAGCATGACCATTTCTCGAGATTACACGATTATCGAACTTCCCCCTCAATAAATCTATTGTTTGACCAGCTATATGGCATCTTGTTAGAACCACATATCACTGATGTCAAGTCCATCCAATTCTCTACAGACGAGATTTGTGATACGAATATGTTTGCTGGCACTTGGTCGGCCAATTCTAGAAACTCTAACTTATCCTCGGATTTTGTACTAAAAAAAATTATAATCATTGGCGTTAGTTCCAAAACCTGCTGCAAATCTAGCCGCAAAACACATTGAAAAAGATATTTCTTTGGTAGAACTTGAGAGCTGAATATCAAGGGTGAGCGATCAAAAATCTGCCCGTGACAGGATTTCCTATGCCATAATCAAAAACCTACCATACGAAGCCAGAACTAGGCTCATCACTCTCTATAATAATACGAGTATATTGGATAAAGATATTTTATCTCAAAGTTGGAAAACAGCCTGCATTGTACCAAGCCAAAAAAAGGAATTGATGAAACTGATGGATATCGTCCGATTTCGTTATTACCATGCTTATCAAAAATTTTAGAAAAAATAATAGCCAACTTAGTTAAGTTACGTCGAAAGACATAGTTTTGAGTACTAGGTATAGCTTCTTTTTTTTATACAGGAGTGTGGCCACGCCACAATGGCGTGTAGACACTGCGACCAGAGAGATCTATTGTGCCAGGCACCACTATTTAGGGCAGCAGTACTTCAACAAGCCTTCTTATGTCATTTCTGTTATATTTTAGGATATTAGCTACCTTTTTTGGAAGGGTTGGACAGCTCTTTTAGCTTGTCTGAGGCCTTGGGAGTTATTCCAGTGGGAAATGCACATGTTGCGTACCCAATTTTTTAGGGTTAGTTTGAATACAGAATCAGATATTCCGCAAAAGGGTTCAGGTCCAATGAACAACTCAGAGAAACCTTTTCTGGCTAGCAGATCTGCAGTTTCATTGCCGTCAACCCGGTACCCACCACAATTTCACTTTATTGTATTGGGCCAAATTTTGTAAACTGTCGAAGTAGCTTAGAACTGATTTTGAACTGATCAGTGCATTTAGCGCAGCTTGGCTGTCGGTGAGTATGTGTATAGCGGCACCTTTGATTCCTGATTGCAAGTTTATATTTGCACAAGTCTCAATAGCGTAAAGCTCGGCCTGAAAACACTAGGACTCTTTCCAAGTGATTTCGTAATCTTGTGATTGTAGTGTCCATACACACCGGCGCCAACTGCAGAATCCATTTTTGATCCATCGGTATACCAAACAATTCCTTTTCGATCAATCAACGGTCCGTATATCACGGTTCTCAAACCTACTACCAAAGTAGAGTGAATTGGACATAAAGTCAGAAACCGTGCTGAGCATATCTAGCTCGGGGAAGTCGGTTAATAGATTCATCAGATCCACATGATCCCATGTACTGTTAACATTCGACTTTCGAAGATTAACTGCACTGCGAATTGCCACTTTTTTAGGAAAATGTGTAACGGAGTAAACCCGATTATAGCTTCTATGGCTGTTGTGGGACAGGTGTGCATAGTACCTGTAATTTCGAGGCAAGCTAATCTTTGAAGTTTGCTGAGTTTGCTGGTGGTTATGACCTCCTTGGTTTTCGTCCACCAGACCACGGACGCGTATGTAAGAATGGGTCTCACCACCGTGGTGTACAACCAAAATATGACATTTGGGGACAGACTACAGGTTTTGGCATACATACGGCGAAAGGCCCACATGGCAGTGGTCGCCTTGGCAATTTCATGCTTAACATGGGAGTTCCAGTTAAGTTTCCTGTCCAGGACAATTTCTAGATATTTTACCTCATCGAAAAAACGAAAAAAAGAGTATTTTAAACTATATATGTGGGGAAAGAGGCTTAGGCCGAAGTAATTAAAACGCTTCCGAAATAAGTTTAAAAAGTTTAGTTCACTGTATAGATATGTATGCAATAACAATATGTAAGTGCATAATGAATAAGTGTATAATATAGTTTTTTGTTAGGAACCGCTTGCCGAAAGTTAACAGGATGTCGTCGAGGTGGTTGGGATGGTACTTGTAGAGTACAGACTTAGGGAATGTGTTGGAACATTTTAATCATCCCACATCCGGCCATCCTGAGTTGATTCTGCTTCGGCTGAATCTGATTCCGAATCACTGTTGTCGTCATGTAGCCATTTGATCGCCGGGTGATGAGGATCTGTTCGGGCCTTCGTAGTCTCCTACTTTTTGTACATCGTATCGATCGATTTGTTTTATTTTTACCACCTCATAGGGTCCGAGGAACTTTGGATGCACTTTTAATCCAGGACCCAATTGAGTGCGTTGGATTGCCACTAGGTCTTTGACCGCATACTTGCGTGGTGCTTTTCATGCTTTGTCGAATGTCTTCCTATTTTCTGTTTGGATTTTCTTGATTTGTTGCTTAGCTTCCATTCTTAATTCCGCTCTCTTTGCCTGGAATTCACATCTTATTTCTTCTTCTAACAATTCAATCATTTCACCATCTCATTCTGTCTTCATCGGAACGCCTGGGCTAATATATTAGCATTTCGAATGGTGTTCTAGTTGTCGCTCTTGACATGGTTGCATTGATTGTTTCTTGATGTCGTGGAACGTTCTGGAACCACTTTAAGGGATAAGCGATCGACAATTTGGAAAGCATCGCTTTGATAGAGTTCATACATTCCACTTGTCCGTTGCCGCGTGGAACGCCAGTTGTTATTTGGATATGTATGATGTTTCTTCTGCCGCAAAATTCTTTGAAGTCGATTGCCGTAAACGCGGAGTACTTGTCGGTTATGATTCTTTGGGGACTACTGAAGATATTTTCTTGAAATTGAAATTGATGAAATTCGTCTGTTGTCGTGTTTTTGACAGGGTAGATCCATACGAACTTTGTAAATGCGACCATCACTACAAACAAGTGTTTATAATTTTTTGCAGTAGAAGCCATGGGACCAAGGTGATCCATGTGGTAGGTATGTAACGGAGTATCAATTTTTCTATCGGATTTAGATATCCCTAAAGTGCATGCTACGCAGTTGGAAATCATGTCCTCGATCTTATTTCTTAGCTTCGGAATAAAGTAATCCCTCTTGACTAAAGTCTCCACCTTTAGAGCATTAATATGACCCATCTCATGAGTATCAGTAATAAAATTTTTCTGAGGACTTTTGGGAACTACCAATAAGTAGGCACTATCGATAAATTTGTGCAGAACACCATTTCAGTTGTGAAAGTCCTCGTATTGCTCCTTCGTCAGAATGTTCAAAATTAGCTTACACATTTCATCCCGAGATTGGGCCAATTCTCTGCAGAATTCCCGTTTCTACAGTTGAAGACACTGTGAGTACTCTACTGAGGGCATCCACATGCTACATTGACTTTCCTGATCTGTGGTGAACCGAACAATCGAATTCTTCGAGCAACAATGCCCACCTCGAGTTCATTTTGTGATGGAATTATTATGTCATCCATGTATATTAAAATGCGATTTTCCCGTATAAAGTCTTTAAAAACCGTATTAATGAAGCATTGAAAAACGGATGGCGCATTACAGAGTCCAAATGGGACCTTACAGAATTCGTAGTGTGCATCAGGGGTTACGAATGACGTGTATTTTCTGCTATTTGGGTGTATATCTACTTGGAAAAAACCGTGGGTTGTGAACCGAGGGTTGTGAACAAATGCGAATCGTATAGTTTTTCGAGAATTGGAAGAGGATATCTATCCTTAATTATTTTGGCATTAAGCTTTCGATAGTCTATACAAAGCCTATAATTACCGTCGTTCTTTTTAGCTAAAACCACTGGGCTCCGTCTTTTAACCATTCTGAAATCTGTGCGCGAACAATATGTTTTTCTTTTGGTGCTAGTCTACGCGGGCGGTGGGATATTGGTTTTTCGTTTTCTAAAACAATGTTCATTTCAATATAGGATTTGATAGGTTTTTTTCGGCTATATGACTTTATGATGCCTGAGACAGTCAGTTTTTTGAATTTCTAAGTTAGGGATTTCATCTACATAAAACACTTCGTTGCTTTTTGAAAAGACACTATCCGTCCGTATCGATCTCACCTAAGAAATTATCACTCTCGTAAATTTGTAAACTTTTCGGTTTGAAATTTTTAAGTGAACATATTGTAAAATTCCAATACCAAAAAAGCATTTCATCTGTTAACCAGTCGTCACGCACCACATTAAATGTGAAAACGTATGAATTTGAATTATGCACAGTTTTCATACGAAAAGATCCTTTTGATATACGAACTTCTTGACCTAGTCTACTTAGACAGGTTCCCGGAAGTTTCAGTTCTTTGTAAAGTTTTTTTAAAAACCGATTGTTTTATAAGTGATACCTGGCTTCCCATATCAAAAAGTGCCTTCATTTTTAAGCCGTCCATAAGAATGTCCACGTATACCGAGAGAACAGCGATACGACGAACCTGCGAGATATTTTGGGTCACGTTCGAGTTTTTCTTTGGACAGTGCTTTGACAGATGTCCAAATTCGTTGCAGTTGAAAAAACGAGAACCTTTGCTTTTATGGGGACAATTATTGACGGAATGTCCCTTTGCAACGCACGTCACACATCGCCTCGCTGAACTTGAGGGTTCCAGTTGAACCGCAAAAACAGTTTTCTGAATTCTGAAGTCACTTTGAGTCCTTTGAACTTGCAATTTCATTTCCTGATACACTTTTATTTTTTGTTTTAATTCGTTAAAAGTCGTAGCTTCGTAGAGCACTGTTTTGTTTATAACGCTGTCTTGGATACCCGCAATAGGCTAGTAGCGATTCTTCATCTATATTACCCCTGTTGGCAATTTGTTTCATTTGGAATATATATTCCAAGTAAGATTCGATTATGTTTCTTAAATCCGGATTCGAGTGCACGATGAACTGTGAGACTTGAAACTGAATGACCGAACTCATTTTCTAAAAACTTGTTTAACTCCTCCCAACTATGCACATTTTTCGTAGACTCTACAGCCAATTTTGCTGCACCCCTCAACAGTCTTTGAGCGTATAGATATTTTGAATTTCGTTTCAACCGCAAACGGTAGAGATATCACCGAATTCTTTCAACCAGTCGCTAACAGTTTTATCGGTTTCGCCGTTAAACGATCCTAGCGAATCCTCTACGTCCTTAAATACAAAACTGCTATTCTGGCTAATAGCCGGGCTGCTTGCGCTTTGTTTGTTACCGCTATAACGTCACTTTTTATAGAACGCCTATTATTAATAATGTGGGTCTTTAGGTCGCTATGTACCTTAGGGATGTGTTGTTTGCATTTTGATTGAATGAAATCTTAGATTAAATTTATAGTTTCTAAATAATGTCTTAACGTGATAAGAAAGTGTATTGAGAACAGCCCCAAAATTCCAATGAAATTTGGTTTCTAAATGCAGTTTAATTTGCAGATGGCCCTACCTAAATTTCTACACACAGATTTAAATTAAACTGATTAAAATTGAACTGAATGTGGGCTGGATAGAGTTAAAGTGAATAAAATTGATTCCCTCCGCGAGTTCCAGCTTTATGTTATTTATTATACATTATATTAATTTCCATAAAAACGCAAACGAAGCGAAATACCTGTGAATGACACTTGACGCGAAAATTAAATGGAAAGTAAAAAGAATAAAAATTAGAACTAGAGAACAAGTACAGAGAAATATATTGGTTGCTGGGGCCAGAACAAGCTGCTCCCATACAAGCAAGTGCTAAATCCCCGCGTATGGTATGCAAATATGGGGTTGTAAAAAGGAAAATTAATATAAATCTCCTCAAACTTTTGAAATAAAGTGCTAAAGGGAATAGTGAACGCACCGTGGCATGTTCGGAAAGACACTATCCACAGAGATTTAAGAATAGCCTTCGTCAAAGACGAAACTTAAAATTTCGCACAAAAACACCAACGTCGACTCTACAGTCATTATAACAACGCTTTCCTTCAGATTTTACAAAATAGAGATATAATTTGTTGACTACAAAACAGTCCAATTTAGATCTGTAAAGAGCAATCGCGCGTAACTAGCGGTACAACACTCACTTACGTTGGAAAGTCAGCTGCAAAACGTGGAAAATGTGCGATGTAAACTAATATGTAGATAAGTATTACTTAATTGTAGTACTAATTACGGTTGAAGTAAGGTGTCTTTATTGAGTAAGAATCTACACTACCATGAGCACGAGCTGGTCCTAATAGTATCTCATGAAAAAAAAAAAACCGATGGATGTCAAAAAAAGTTGTATGCTTTCTCGCATAAGAACTCCTTATGGATGTATAAACCATCAGACTTGCGATTTTTGACAGCTCATAATAAATGTCATAAGACTTCTAAGATAGTCTGAAGTAGCTTCGAGAGATCACCAAAATCTAAATTTAATTATTAAATACTGCGCGTCCAAAATCGTACTTTTATCGTAGATACAGACTCCGTTCCTAGTTTAGAGAATTATGACAACGAAATCAAAGACCAAATGACCAGGAATTCCGAACCGAATTTAGTCATAAATAAAGTACACGACTGCGTCACGCGTACTTACACATATTTGAAAATATACATATTCTTTTTAAATACGAAAATGTGAAAAAAATTATTCTCTCAAATTTCCCAAGCTTGGTATGACATTGCTTTATTTATGTAAAATACTGCTTAATAAGTTAATTTTAAGTCTAGACTGCCACCCGATTTCGCGGACAATACTTGTCCTTAAGGTGCAAGTAAAAAATTGAATAGTTTTGAGGGGCCACTTTTAAGGGTATAATATACCTTCCCCAATAAAAAAAAGGTGGTTAAGCAAAGTGCTTCATCTGTCGAGGATTCCAAAGCAATTACAATAAATAAATATTTTACTAAATATTAAACAAATAGTGTTGTTACAGTTATTACACTTTATAAAGGGTTTTCAATAAGGAAATAACAATTTTGTATATAAATAAAACACATAATAATTGAGATATCGGGCTGAAATTTATTCCAGGTGTAGTACACATGTTAAATTTAAGTAAGCAAATCGATCTCGTTTATATGACCACAACGAATAAGTTTGCAGCGATCGATTCCAATTTGCTACTACTCTTCCACACATATCGGCCGGCACGTTGACAAGTTCGAGTTCGATATTGTTCCTGAGCTCCTCTAACGTTGTTGGTTTGTTGGCATAAACTAACAACTTAATGTAACCCCATAAAAAGAAATCCATCGGCATTAAATAGCATGACCATTTCTCGAGATTACACGATTACCGAACTTCCCCCTCAATAAATCTATTGTTTGACCAGCTATGTGGCATCTTGTTGGAACCACATATCACTGATGTCAAGTCCATCCAATTCTGGCCAAAAAAAAGTCTTCCAACATGGCACGACAGCGAACTCCATTGACCATAACATGGCGATCATTTTCATCGATGAAAAAATACAGTCCAATCACACCTTCGGCATGAAATCCACACCACACAGTCACTTTTTTGTGGAAGCAATGGAGTCTCTTGAAGCACATGTGGGTTTGTTGCTGTCCAATAATACATATTTTTAAGTGTGGATAATTATTCAGGTATTCGAAAAAAAAACAAGATGGCGGTAGGTAGGTACTATTTTGTCTACCTCTCACATTTGCAATTTTTCGAAAACATGTACGTAGGAATAACAAAATCAAAATATTTTTTCTCAAATTTTCGGAAGATGTCACATACACTCCACTCCAACTGAATAGGTACAACATTTTTCAAAAGTTTGTGATTTATATCCGAATAAAGTATATGAATTTATTATTTCGCCGGCCAATATACGCAACCAAGTAAGTTGCAAACCCAGAGTTTCTTCTTTTTGTGCGGCTGCATAGTATCAACTAAATGCACTTGCCACTGGTTCCTATAACCTCAAAGTGTATATAAGCCATTTCTATTAAAAAGGGAACTCATGATTAAACAGCTCAAGCTATTGAATAATTAATTATCCACAAATAAATAATTGTCTAAAAATTTAAATCAATTTTTGTAAATTAACTTTTTTTGAAGCCTCAATGAGTCACAATGTAAAATGAATAATGTATTGTACGAGTATTGTATTGTATTATGAAATGTAAAATAAATCTAATCTAATTTATTATTTCATACTATCCATGATATTGGGAAAAGAAATTAGAACCAATAATTCAAAAAGCACCATTATTTTTTTCTCTGGCCCTCGTGCAAATTATTTGAATAATAAATAATAATAAGATCTTAGATTCCATTTGGAAAAATGCATTTTGTTTTTTTCGTCAGCTGAATAAGTCATTATCTTTATCATTTTTGTGAGTTCTGAGAAGATTGACACGTTTCAGCAATTTCTGAAGTGTTCTAAGTGAAAATAATCGTTAAATTGAAATTTGAAGATACATGGCTAAAGGGAAATCCCTTAACAGTATTGAAAAGGCTCAGATCAACTTACTAAAGGAGCAAGGATTAACTGGGCTTGCTATAACTAAACAAATTGGACGAAGTTTTAATGTAATTTATTCTTATTTGAGAAACAAAGAGTCGTACGGGAAAGGAAGTAAAAAAATGTCCACAACAGCGGGTGATAAAAGAGCAATATTGCGATGTGCTTGCAATTCTAGTGACTCAACTGCGAAAATAAAGCATAAAGCAGGTGTTAATAGTAGTGCTTAGACAGTTAGATGAGTGCCAATCATCGAAAACGACTGAAACTTCAAAAGAAGCCTCCGTTAAACCATCAGCGAAAGTGTATGCGGTTTGAATTTTCGAGGCACCATATGGCTTTGCAAGAAGAATGGCGTTACGTGGTTTTCTCAGATGAAAAATTTTGATGGACTTGATGGGATTAATTATTATTTTCACGATATGAGAAAAGACGAGCGTTTTTTAGCCCGAGAAGGTGGTGTTATGGTATGGGGAGCGGTTATCTATTATAGAACTGTTGAACTTGAGTTCCAAACAGCAAAAATGACCGCAATAACTTAAAAAAGGAATATTGGAAAGAAATTTAAAAATTTTGCGATATAGTTGGACTTTGCAGCAGAATAACACACCCATCCATACGGCGACATTTACAATGAAGGCAGAGGATCTCCCTCTCAGGCCATTAAATTGGCCTGTAGTGAAATGATGCTAGATGTCTTAAAGATATTTTACGACTCCAAGCCGGACCGGAAATTGTGAAATAATTATGAATAAAGGTAGCAGTACCCACTACTAGAGTCAACAAATCAAATGATTTTTTTTTTTTTTTTTTAAAGGGATGATTGCCTATGCGGATGATGTTGCCATTACTGTCTCGCGGAAATACCCTAACACTAAGGGAACTCACCCAACATGCTCTTCTCCTGCACTCCAGGAGGTGTGAGAGTAAATTGAAGCTTGAGAGTAAATCCCAACAACACCGAACTGCTCCTCTTCACTCGGAAATACAAAGTTCCTATAGACCCTCACACTACAAATAGCACCAGTCTTACCTTCACAGACAAAGCAAAAACAAAAAAAGACTTGGGTCTTATTTTGGATAGAAACCTTAGCTGGAAAGCCAATTTACGAGAAAGCAATAAAAAAGCCAGTGTTGCTTTCTACTCTTGTAAAAAGGCTATCGGAAAGAGCTGGGGTATGCAACTCTGTACCACTCTCCGTAAACCTCAAACTTTTAGGAAAAGTGCAACGATCCGCAAGCATGTGCATCAGCGGTGCACTAAGAACCACTCCTTCTGCAGCATTAGATATAATGTTTCATCTGTTGCCCGTTGACATTCTTGGCAAACAGATAGCCATACGAAATACGGACTACACCCTACCGAAACTGAGATTTTATACTAACTTCTGGGCATCAATATTATATCATATATAATATTAACATTTTCACGGATAGCCAAGCGGCAATAAAGTCCCTGGTATCATGCTCACTAACTTCAAAGGTGCCCAAGATTGTCGATCGTCTTTCATGGAAATGACGGAGCAATTCAAGATTCACCTATGCTGGGTGCCAGACTACAGAGACATACCGGGTAACTGCAAGGCTGAATAGCTCGCTAAAAAATTTATTGTTTCGCTCTCTTTTGAGACGGTTGTAAAATTCTAAATGCTTTTTTTATCATGGATGTTAAGTGCATAAAGTGTAGTATCACAATATCCGAAAACGATTATATTTCGTATGATATTTGTAACTCGATAATATGTGGGAGAGAGACTGCTGGTATTGATACCATGGTATAGCAATACTACGTTCTATACCACATGTCTGTCACTGCAATACTACGTAAAAAGCTAGTATACCATGAAATATACTTGGTATTGAGATTCGCCAATTTTTGCTGGTATACCACCATCTTACTGATTGCAGCGCCAATTTTTCTCTATTGGCTAGTCTTCGAAACTTCTTTGACAATTCTTAGATATGCACTTTCGCTTTCATGTATTTGAGTTTTCTTTATATTCATCATTTGGCACAAAAGTAAATCATTTTTATTCATCCTGTCTTGAATTTTATATTTTTATTTGTTATGACAGACAACACAAACGTCAAAGTATACTACTTAACGCCAAAGTCATCGAATACTACGAAATGCAGTCTGTCAGGGGTCGTAGTATTCACTATACCATGGTATCAATACCAGCAGTCTGTCTCCACTATTGCACTGGCATTGCTCTAATATTCTTAAGACTCATTTCGATTTATTAAAGACATATGCTAATATTTTTTGGAAGTGCGATTCGTGCAATTCAAATTTGTTGCTGCCTTGCTTATTAAAAGTTAGAGAGTTGCTTAAGATCTGCAACGAAGGAGAATTTGAAAAGTGTTACTCTTTCAATACATTAGCAATTAAGAGCGCTCAGAGAGTTACTCGGTCTCAAACTAAAACCAAGTATATTGGCGGCAGTAAACTAATTAAAGTAAAATCTGCTTCTCCCTTGCCCCTGCTCCACACTGCAACTTCGCGTCGTAACAAAGACTCTCCCTTGATCAGTGCTGGCGGCAAAAGTAAAAAAATTAGCTATTCTCTTGAAGAGTCAACCCGTTTGTTAAAAGCCGCTATCACATCAAATACAATCAATTCTGACCCTGTTAAGCAGAGGCCGTTTTCGAAAACGTTATCTGCATCAATTTGCTTTTGCATAATGTTCTTAAACGCAAGCAGCATAAGTCGTTTATTCGAAAACACCATTTTAAATCGCACTGCATTTGCAGCAATAAGACAAATGACTGAATCGATTGAATGAAATCGATTATTTTATTTCCTTTAACTAAATATTATGGTTATAGAACTCCATCACCTACTCCTACCCAAATATGGGTCGAGTCATTGGAATATTGCAAATTTTCTCAATAAATTTTGTTAAGGGCTCCATTTTGCTGTTTGAAAACGTCAAATGCGATTGCAAAAAAAAAATCATGGAGGCGATACAGATCAATGGTTGCAAAAAAACGTTTGCAGTTTGACGTTCGCAAACCTTAAGTGCTGCAATGACGATCAAATTGACGATCAAAATGACGATCAAATGACGTTTTCGAAAATGGCCAGAATAAGAAAGTGGATAAAACAGAAAGCGCTTACAGTTCGACCAATGTACCTACGGGTGTTGTTTTTGGATTCCCACCTCCGTCTGCTGGAGTAGACAATATTTTGGTAAGTCAAAACAATTTCTCTTCTCTTCAATCAGCTGAAGTTGCAGTTACAACAAAAAACACTTCTGATGTGGATGCTATTTTAAATGTTGCTGACGCTGTTAGTGTGGTAGATGTTGATGATACCGACTTAATGAATGGTCGAGGGGATCTTGTTGTTGGTGATAAAATGATTGTTGCTGCTGCCTCTAATGATGTTGTAAATAGTCTGAATGCTGATCTTCCTGTCGCTAACTCTAATTTATTAGAAGATTTAAATGCTGTTGTTACTACCTATGCTCCTGATGGTGGACATGTAGAACCATTAAATACAACCACAATGGACGATCATGCCACACCTCTTGATGGTACTAGTTCCGATGTTGGTGATGCTGTACGGGTTATTTCCAATAGAAAATTGAACGTGTATGCTGAGGTCCTATATGGTACTAATGATCCTGTTGCTGATCTTCACGTCGTTTCTAAACTCAACTGGTATCACGTATCGAGTTTTCAACCCTATATTTCCGCGAATTCTATAGTATCATACATTTCATCTAAACTGCACGTAAACTCTGCATGTTTTTCATGCTTTAAATTATTAAAGCTAAATGGTAGTAGTCAAATTCTTAAATTTGTAAATTTTAAAATTGGAGCTCCTGTTTAATTCGCAAGCGCTGTATATGATGGAAATTTCTGGCCTAGTGGGGTAAAAGTTCGAAATTTTATCCATAAACCAAAAAATCGGAATCCTCAAGACTTCAGCGACCTGTCGAATATTGACGTTAGAAGCATTTTCCGCTTCAAAAGAATCTCCGGCTAGTTCAACTAGCCCTTAGGTAGTTAGAATAGGAGTAGATCCGCCAATGCCCGTCAACGCAAACGGGACCGAATATGTTACGAAGAATTTTTTTTCTCGAAACGACCAAGGATATCTTCATCCGCTTTCCATATAGCCCATGCTTTAGCGCCATAGAGCAGGGCTGGGATTATCAAGGTCTTACATAAAGTCTCCTTAGTTCTTCGGAATAAGGCGTTACTACCTCAATTACCTTCTCATCCCAAAGGAGCAGCTATTGCAAGAGTTTTTCTTCGTTTGATTTCTACGCTGACGGTGTTATCTGAAGTAATAGCAGAGCCAATATGTAAAAGGTCCCTAGCAACGTTCTGTTCTATTCGTCGATGTTGGGTGTCCCTTCGTTTTGACACTATATACCTCGTTCACCGCTGACCCCATTTCGGCTGGTTCTGTCTCAGTACTCGAAAACGCACCAGTAACGGCCCGCTGATTCCTGCCAATTATCTCGATATCGTCGGCTTACGCAAGTAGTTCCACAGACTTTTGAAAGGTTGGGCTTCTGGTGTTGGCTTGTGAGTTTCGCACAATACTTTTAAATATGATGTTAAAGAAGTCACATGTCTGTGCGTCACCTTGCCTAAATCCTTTTCTGACATCAAAGGTCTCGGTGAGGCCGTTACCAACATTGGAGGAGCAACGAGTGTTAGGAATCAGAGCACACCTTCCAACTGTTTTACTAATCCCTAACCTATCGTAACATAAACATTTCCATTTCAAATCCAGTCCTCTATCTTTCATTCCAGATTCTACTACATACAATATAAGATATCATAATTCACATTGTCCATTCACCTTGAAAATGTTCACATTAAATGTTCTCACGTTCCGTACACAATTTTCCATTTCCATTTTCCCATTAAACTTTAGGTCGTGTCATATTGCGTCCAGGAGCAATATGATTCCAGCAAATGACAGTCGTATTGCCAATTTGCGAAAATTATTCGTGAGAACATTTGATGAATTCACTATTATAAATTGTGCATCAAATAAACTCACTTTTTCACTATCGTTCAGTCAAAAGAGAATTGTTTTTATTATTAGGTGCGCAACTAAGTTCTCGCTGTTTTTTGATGAAAATGCAACTTTATTTTGAAAAAATGGTTACAAATGAATCATTCAAAGTATTGCCCATCGCTAGTTACAACTTTTTCCCATTTCTCTGGCAGAGCTCGGTAAAAGTGTTCATCATTACGATAAAAGTGTTCATCTTTTGAAGCTATCCACGAATCAAGCCATTTCATGATGTCTTCATATGAGCGGAATTGCTGATCAGCCAGGCCATGTGCCATCGAACGGAACAAGTAATAATCGGATGGCGCAATATCTGGGGAATATGGCGAGTGGGGTAGGACTTCCCATTTGAGCGTTTCCAGGTAGGTTTTAACGGGTTTGGTAACGTGAGGCCGAGCGTTGTCATGTTGTAGAATCACTTTTTCGTGCCTCTGCTCGTATTATGGCCGTTTTTCGCGCAGTGCTGTCTCAATCGCATCAATTGAAGTTGATACCGTTCCCCAGTGATGGTTTCGTTGGGTTTTAACAGTTCATAATAAATGACACCGACATGGTCCAATTGCAATGCCTCAAATTCAGGGTCTTCGAAGTATTGTGGCCTTCCTTCACGCGGACGGCCGTCAACATCGAAATCACCGACTTTAAAGCGACGGAACCAATCACGGCACGTTGTTTCACTTAGAGCAGCATCTCCGGAATCTTTTTGGAGCTCTCGATGCGCTTCAGCCGCCGTTTTCTTCGAATGAAAGAAGAATATCAACACTTCCCGCAAATGACGATTATTGGGCACAAAATCAAACATTTTCACACAACCAAAAGTATATGACACCAAAACAAAATCACTAATGTGTCAAAACAGTTTGTTTACCATATGTCTAAGCTCGATTCATGACGTTTTGGGTATGTCAAAATCGACCAGCACTTACTGCTGGAGCCATCTTAGAACTTAGAGAAGAGAGAAGTTAGTTGCGCACCTAATATTTCCTACCCGTCCAATATTGCCGGTCCAATATCATCAATTCGCCAGGGTATTACTACCTTGACGAAGTCTCATAATTACTACATATGGGAACCAAAACAATGAGCATTCCTCATCATCATCCAGCACAGATGGACAAGTTTGGCAGGGATGTCAAAACTATATTAGGCTCTGTATAGCTCGTTCCTATAAATGCTGCCGTAGGCTTTAAATTAAAGAGATGGTGAGTATCAATTTGAACTAGGTACTCTGTAGCTGGCGCAGTTGAGGGGGTCTCCTTTCTTGTGGATCGGGCAAACGATGCTGAGATTCTATTCATCAGGCATATACCAAATTTTTAAAATGAGTCGGTGTATGCTCTCTATCAAGTTATCTCCAGCTGCTCTGAACAACTCGGCCGGTAGGGCATTAGGTCCAGCAGCCTTGTTGGTTTTAAGCTTGTATTGCTATTCTCACTTCATTTTGGTCAGATGGACGGAAGTTTTGTCTATAATCGTCTATGTCGAATGGTCCATTCTGCCTGACAGCGATATGTTGCAGAAGTAGTTCTTTCATATTCTCGGCACCGGCCGTGACTCTACTACAAGGTTTCCTTCTTCATCTTCACAGGTTTCTGTACGGGCTTTGTCCTGGAGTAGAATCTCTCAATATCTTCGATCGGTCAAATCTCTGCACATCAGTTGCGGCGTTTCGGATGACATATTGACAACGATGCAACTGGTCTTCGGCACTTGCGTTCGGCAAAGATTCTGGAGGTCTTTTGAGATTGCAGCCTTTCGACATTGTATCTTCTCACAGTAATTGTTCTTTGTTGTGATGCTTGTAACATCCGCATTCGTAGCTTGGCTGCAACAAAGGTAGTGATCCGAGTCGATGTTGCCCTCTCGGAAGGTTCGGACATCCATAATGCTGGATGTATGCCTTGTTTCGATGATTTGCCGTTTCATGATCAGGAGGCCGCCATGTTCCCTTGTGAATGTTAAGATGAGGAAACCGCGTGCTTGCTATAGTGACGTTTCGCCCCGCTGCAAAGTCAATTAGCATAAGTCCGTTTCTGGACATAGTGTCATGTAGGCTATGTTTACCAACTGTCCTACCCCTCCCATTGTTGTGTTAAAATCGCCCAATATGATTTTAACATCATATCATATATTACTTATAGGTTTTGTCGAGGAGCTCGTATAAACACTCTTTGGTAGGGTCGCCCTAGTCTTCTGCGTGGGCATGATCGTATGTTATACTTGTGTCGGCGAATTAGCCTTGATGAATTGTCGTAAGATGTTCGCTTACGTGTCGGAAGCTTAAGACTTCTTGTCTAAGTCTTTCGCTTATGACAAATCCGCAACAAAATAAGCGCTGCCTCTATTCTCTGTAGCAATCATTATAGTAAATGTCTCACTTTTGTTATTCTGCTGCCTGACTCAGCTTATCGCACTTCCTGGATAGCGGTTAAATCTGTTTTATATCAGTCTAGGGCCTCTGCTTGGTATTCGGCTGCACGCCGTCTGGAACTATTAATTCGTTCCATGGTAGGGAAGGTACTTCGACGCATATCTGGAGCGCCAGTTACTTACTACGGGGATGCGAGCGCTGCCATTTATCTGTTAAGTACTTTTCCGCCACCATATCTTCTTGCAAAAAGCCTGACACAGTTTTGAAGAATTCGTCAATTTCCGCCCTATCCCCCTCTATCATTTGCTGCCACCATGCCTACAGAGGTTTAATCCCATCTTTCGTCGTGCTCCTTATTATTAAGTACATTTATAAGATTTTTATGCTTAAACAGCAAGAGAACAAATTATTCTTAAAAGCACACTTGGGCAAGACTATACGGGAAACTTAGAAACCACGATGACCAGTGAATTCCCCAGTCCTAGATACCCGCAAAACCAATTGGAACTACTAATGAAGCCTGATATGCTAATGACATTCTCATCTGCCAGGACACCGAGGTTATCGAAGAGAAGCGCTGGACCGTCAACGCTGGACCCTGTGTACCGGCACCCAAAGAACCAATTATTTTGATTAATCTGTGAAAACAAAACCATCGTATTTGATAAAAGCATTTAAATTTGTAAAGGACCTCAAGTAAAGAACCTATTTTTGCTGTGAAAGAGTTCCATTAATTTGTGAAATGGTCTAAAAATAAGAATTTTCCGTCAGTCAAAGATTCTTCATTCTACTTCATCTGGCAACACTGCCACTTATTATTCATCTGATATATGTGATACCTTGAAAAGCAAATGAGGCAAATGTAAGTTTATTTGTCACGCATATCCTGTTCAACCTACTTCCATCTTCATTCTCAATTACACCCACCTAGAAAGTCATCCTTCTACGTTTTTTTAGGGACGGCATAAAATTGAGATTTTTGCCAGCGCCTCCACCACCCGATCTACTGTCCACAATTTTATTGATTAATCCTATTAGATTGTGCAAACAGGTTCAACAATTTTAAGAGATTTTCTTCACCTTCATCGGCAAAGTCTTTCTCGCATCCATAGCCATTGCAGGAAGAAAATAAAACAACTGCAGCACAATGTAGTGATGATGGTGATCCAACAAAAGACTTTACCAAGTCACGTCCTTTTTCCCCAATCCTAATTTCGTGCAGCCACCCTCTGCAGAAGGACGACGGAGAAGAAAAGAAAACAAGTAAAACTTTATTGGACGTGTTGTAATGATATTTCCTTAGGTATTCTCCGGCGGTTTTTTGTGTCTTCTTTTTCTGTCTTCCTTTCGGCTTGCAGTCTTGTGGTTGATATTGAGGATGTCTGCTAACCTCA
Organism: Pocota personata; assembly: GCA_963082735.1. Lineage (NCBI taxonomy): Eukaryota > Metazoa > Arthropoda > Insecta > Diptera > Syrphidae > Pocota > Pocota personata. Next base: position 118,702,014 of record OY720430.1, read on the forward strand.
ATTCGTGGGCAGAAGATTTTCTCATCGTCAAGCATTATTAATCATCATGAATTGAGAGAGCTAGCTAGAGTGTATGGAGGCGGTGCAGGAATAGCTAAAAGGACATTACTTGGTTATGAAGGAATTACCGTTATACCCTGTGTGGTGGTTACATGAATGTTCTACGAGCCTTATACCCCACATTGGCCTCCCGCATATTCAATCCATTGCTATTGATGGGCGTGAGCATTTTTCTTCCTGTTTCCATTGAGTCCTGTGGGAGAGTGGGCGAGGGTATATGTAGATACTTTAATTTGATTTTTTTTTTAGCGTTCTCTGAGATTTTCATTTGAGATTGTGGTGATTCGTTCACTTAGTGTGATGTCATCCATCAATCTTAATAAGTTTTCAATTTTTCGATGGATGGGGTCGGATGGATGGTAAGAGATTGACTTTATACCACCGACTGATTGGATGGGGTGGATAAACTACAATCGAAAAACATCGATTTCCATATTGTTAGCTGTCAGTGTGAAAGTTTGTTTTTCTTCCTTTCGTTGACATTAATGGCACTGGAGAAGACTTTCTGTGTGCTTGAGGGCCCCCCATGGGGAATTCTTGTTGGAAGAAGTCACTACTTTCTGTTTATAACGGGATTATCATCTGTGATGGTATGGTTTGCCTTCGATGTCATTTACAATTAATAGAAGAATTACTATTCCATTTGAGGCACGTGGTAAGCGATGGTTCTTAAAATAATTGCATTGACTTTGGAGATCATCGGGTGAGTTGGTGAAGAGTGCCTTGGGTGTCGAGAAATTCCCAGAAATATATTGATAATATCTCGAGGAGGGTAATGATTAAATTGTGAACTGATTTTGCAATATGGATTAGAATAGGTAGGTATATAGGTAGATAGTTTGCCTCTTATCCTCTTATCCGTTAGAGGCTTCAGGTAACCTGAAATATCTTTTTCGAGTTGCAGAAGGGTAGGTAGTTCCATCTATAAATAATGTGTCTATTACCAAACACTTAACCATAGCCTAAGGTGTGCTTGAGTCATAGCCCATCAGTCTGTGGTACAACCGTACGGAAAAGTTACAATCCGTCTGAAACAGGTAGTATACCCATATACCGGGTTGATTATCCGATGTCCTATCCCTTATCATCAAACCCAACTCTAATGTTGTGCGTTATGGACTTTATAATTCAAATGCAATGACATTTGATTTGATTATAAGAAAGTGAGCATGGCTATTGCCATTTGTAACCGATGTTTACGTATTCTGATGAGATATTTACAATAAGACTTAATCATCGCCGTAAATAGCTTGAAGTAAGCAAAATTTTGTATTTTAAAGAAAACTACCCAAAATAGGACGTGACCTTGTAAAATGTATGGACGAATAGCAGAGAAAGTCAATGTCTATGTACATATTTTGTTAACACAACATTTTCGGTTTCTATTGAAAAAAAATTAAAAACAAAATTTTTTCAAAAGTGGGCGTGTCTGTAGGCGGATTTTAAAAATGTGTACATTTGTACTGCTTCGGATTCTGGAAAGGTTCTATACAAAGATTCGTCTTCCTAGCTTAACGTCTAAGGCCCACAAGCTGGTGACAAACAAACAGACAGACCGACATAGCTAGATTGATAACTTTCAATGCTGATCACAAATAAATATACTTTTGTGGGTCCATCGCTATTATTTCTCTGTGGTACAAACTACCATTGCAACACCACTGTTGGTTGTAACATTTTCAATTTATGCTTATTCTCCCTCTCTCGAGCGACACATCATGCAATGTAAGCTGAATTAAGTAATAAGAATGAGTAGACGTGTACGTGGGCGAGTGGAAATTGCCAACTCTTAATAGTCTGTTATAAAGCACACCATCAAGAGTTGCTCTGCAGTTATTCCACTGACGACTCGATTGTGGCCTAGAGTAAGAAGGGATACGATGATCCATTACATGTGCGACAGGTGGGTGGGTGCAATGAAGAATGAAAATGAAAATACTCATAAGTTAAAAAAAGATATACATATATGTGTACGTGCTGCTTAAGGTATCACATCTATCAGAAAAATAAAAAATTAAACGGTTGCCACATGATGCAAAATTCGAGATGGAAGTTGCCTATTTAGTATCTAAAAGAAACGTCGGATTTGTGTCTCGGTGTCTCGTAGGTCATATTATGTATGTTATGTAAGTGAATTTGTAATTCCATGATCCGAAAAAGGGAATACACTACTCATAGCTGACAAAGACAACAAATGAAAAAGACAAGGGTAAAAGACTAACAAAGAGAGGACAATGTCGAATCAAGAAAAAGAAGGGGAAAAGTACTCGTAGGACAATGGGAAACAGATAACCCAGATTGATAGCAACGGGTTAGAGCATCGACCCCAAGTTTCCACTATCAAAGTTTTGTTTCGAACAGCTGGTCGCTGCCTTGATAGAAGAAGATTTTTTTTTGTTAAGCAGATACAGTGAGGTGTAAGATACACCGTATAAATTATAGTTTTTTGGTAAAGAAGATAAATCTAAAAACGGCTCAGGCCTCTGGGGAAATTTTCTGTCGCTTGCTCTTCCTGGCTGAGACCGTGCCGAGGTACATACCGGTACAACCGGTGATAGCGGTGGCGGAGGTCCGCAATAAAAGAGCGGCGAATGGCTAAGCAAAATTCAACGCTCCCTAGGAGGTGCTCCGCGGGACCCAACGTTTTTTTTTCTGCTGTGAAATTTTCGGAGTAAAAGATTTTTTAAGTCCGATAAATTTCCTTGCCCCTGCAGATACAATTTAATCAGTTTTGGTGAATCTCTAAGTGAAAAAAAAGGATATCAGACAAATTTTTAATGAATTTTTTTGAGTCGTCGGCGAAACCAAGATGGTTGCGCTTGATATTTCAAAGGCATTTGACAGAGTTTGGTATCAGGCTCTTTTGTCGAAAATGCGTGCATATGGCATCGATGAGTCTCTTCTTCAATGGATTAGAAATTACCTTTCGGGGCGTTCAATACAAGTTGTTTTGGACGGCTTCAAGCCTGCAATTCACCAAATAAATGCTGGGCTCTGTTTTATCTCCGACTCTCTTTCTCATTTTTATAAATGATCTCTTGTCTGCAACTTCTAATCCAATCCATTCCTTCGCTGATGACAGTACCCTTAGTTTTTCATATTCGTTCCCTAACTCACGTTCTTGCTCTTCAGCTGTAGAAGGGGAACGGCAACGTATGTTAAACACATTAAATTCCGAGCTGGACAGCATAATTAAATGGGGTTCAACCAACCGCGTGGAATTTAATGCTTCCAAAACACAATGCTGTCTTCTGTCTCCCAAGCGAAACCAAAACCCTCAACCATTATCCATGGATGGTACTTGCATCATTGAAACCGAAAGACTTGCCATTCTCGGTATGTGTATTAATAACCATCTCCGATGGAATGATCACATATTCGAGGTCGCCAAAAATGCTGCAAAATGTCTAGGATTCCTTAAACGGTGCAAGAAATATTTTACCCCGTCTGATCTGGCCTCAATTTATAAGGCATTCATCCGCCCTAAGCTGGAATATAACGCCCATACCTGGTCTGGTCCACCCAAGACCGTTCTGCACATTCTTGATAGGGTACAAAATCGCGCGTTAAAACTTATAGGTGATAGAGACATTGTGAATTCCATTCATTCATTAGAACATCGGAGAAATGTCTCCTGTCTCTCCTTGTTTTATCGTTTTTTCCACAAAAAATGCTCCAGCGAAATAGCCAGTTGCATTCCTCCCCTTCAAAATTTCACCCGCAATGTGCGACATTCTTCGAATGGACATCAGTTCCTAAAGCCTAACTTCGGCCGTACTGCCAAATATAGGGATTCGTTTATAAGCCGAACGACACGAATGTGGAATAATCTACCAAGCTCTGTATTTCCCCATCACTACAACCTTCAATCATTTAAAGCCAACGTGCATAGGCTTCTCCTCTGCTCCTCTTCCCCTTGTCCTTAAAAGCCCGTGCCCTGTAACAGAATAAAGGTATTCGTATTCCTTTTGGCGCGCGCGAATTATATAAAAAAAAAAAGTATTTTGTTAAATTTCCATTAATTTTAATTTCCAGTTTTAATAGAATTAGAGAATTAGTGTAAGTAAATAGCCTTTTAAGCTTAAAATTAACTTGTAAAAAAAAATATTCTGCTTCGAATGTGCAGTGTCTCGATTGACTCCGCAAATAGGAGAGAAATACCATCCTTCATCATGCTGCCGGCAGGACAACGGGGGATGGAGTAAAAACCGTGAGTACCTTAATATTTTTTTTAAAAAAAAAACATTTTTTTTTCTTAAATCATTCTTGGCAGAATATGGTAGGGTTTAAATTTTAGTAGTAGGTTTAAGATTGAAATTTTTATAATAAATAGTGTAGGGCAATGAGCACACCAACAAAGATTTGAGTGTGGATGGCCGGTCGGGCCGTCCTTCTGTGGATGAACGATGACAAGACATGACGATTACTAACGATGACGACACAACGTGACCATTAACGTAGCTGGGAAGTACTTGTAGGGGCTATCTCTCGCATTCATTGTGGGCAGGCCAGCTTTTGCCACTTCCACTAGGAATACCTCGGGTACTTGATGAACCCGTTTGGCGTGGAGAGACGTAGGGGAAGGATAAGTTGCGTGATGGGGAGTAGAGTTGGGCTAGGTTAAGATAGTTAGGTTTATATTAGGATTTAGTTTAAGACATTAGGTTAGTTTAGGTTTAGTTTAGAATAGTTAGAGTAAGTTCGCGTAATCCTTCCCGACCTTTCTCCTGGCCATGGGCACAAGTCCTTGGATTTTCCTTTTTTTTTTTTCTTTTTCTATTTTTTTTTAAGACCGTCCGAAGCCAAAGTAGAGTAACTTCCTTCTTCTCTTTTGTTTTTTTTTATTACAATGGCACGAGATTTTGTGTGCTATGCAGGAGGTGCAAAGTGGGGTGGACAAGAACCACCCCGTCCGACGAGCTGAGCTGAGCAACCGCGGGCGTGCCGCCGTCCTCTTTACTGGCACCTAAGACGCTTCCGTGGCCAACCATAGCTCACAACAACAATTAGGACAACTTTTGCAATCAAGTAGTCACCAAGCAAAATTCATTCAATTAATTGAGTTGGTGTTGAGCTTGGAAATCCAGAAAGTAAAAAAAAAAAAAAAAAAAAATCGACACCTCTTCCATTGGGGGATCTAGATGGCGAATGATCCGGAAACTACTGACTATCCAAAATTTCACAGCAATGTGCTTACTTTACTTCCTCGTGGTATTCCACAATAACTTACTTAGGTGGTGCTACAGTTCGGGGTGAACCTGGGCCTCAACCAACAATCCCCTCCAGTTAGCTCGGTTCTTAGCCAATTGCCTCCAGTTGCGCACTCCAAGTTGGTTGAAGTCCCTTTCAACTTGTGCGCGCCACCTAACGCGAGATCTTCCTCTATTGCATCGTACCTCCGGGTTAGATTCAAAGACATTGCGGGCTGAAGCGTTGGTGTGATAGCGGAGCCAAGGTATACAAAGTTCCTAACAACGTTCTGTCCGATTCGTCGATGTTGGGTGTCCCTGCTTTGCCCTCGTTCACCACTAAATCCATTTTGGCGGCTCAATACTAGCAAACAAACCGGCGTCAGCTCGCTGATTTCTACCAATTATGTCGATATCGTCGGCGTACGGAAGTAGTTCTACAGACTTTTGAAAGATTGTGCCTCTGGGTTGTGAGTTTCGCACAATCCTTTCAAGTATGATGTGAAAGAAGTCACATGACAGCGCCTCACCTTACCTTAATACTTGTTTTAACATCAAAGATCGCTATGAAGTTGTTAACGACTTTGATGAAGCAGCAAATATTTTCCATCGCCATCCTGCACAGACGGACGAGTTTGGCAGGGATGCCAAAACTAGACATGGCATCACTGCCATGTATAGCTCGTTCCTAAGGCGGCCTTAAAATCGATTAAGAGATCGTGAGTATCGATTTGGACTTCTTAAGTTTTCTCCAGGATCTGCGAAGTGTGGAAATTTGATCGATTGTATACTTTCCTGACACAAAACTGCACTGATAGGAGCCAATCAGGTTGTTGACAAATGATTTCAGGCGTTCACACAATATGATAGATAAGATAATAAGTACGCGATGCTGAAGAGACTGTCTCGTCTACGCCTCTGTAGTTGACGTAGTTGAGGGTTCTCCCATACGGCAAATAATGCTGAGATTTCATTCATCAGGCATACACTCACTCGTCTGACAGAATAGTCTAAAGTGAAACGAGTTGGTGTATGCTCTCTACTGACTTGGATGTTGTTATCCTCACTTTGTTTGGATCAGGTGGAGGGAAGTTTTGTCTACCATCGTCTAGATTAAATAGTTCATTCTGCCTGACAGCGGGATGTTGGTCTTCGTCGCCGTTATACAGTCTGCAGAAGTAGTTCTTCCACATTCTCAGCACCGACTGTGACTCTACTACAAGGTTTCCAATGATATCCATAGAGACCTTGGAATAGCTACCGTTGTAGACGAATACAAACAAACTTTGCTCACACTTGGTCATTGCAGCAACACCATACTCCAAATTCTGGACGTGACAAACCCTGTGCGCCGACCACAAAAAACGAAACCGTTCGATGTAGCGCAATAAGGAGTAGCCGCACGTAATGTCGGTATCAGCGGATGCTTTTGCTGGATAGCTACTTGCACAACGCAAATATTATTTGAAACGTAAAATACTAGATAGGGTTAGTTAGTCGTAGTTGTAGTCAACAAGAAGAAGGGAGGTGTTTTTAGTGAGTAAAAATCTCACACTACTATGAGCATGCACTGCCGGTCCTCATAGTGCCTGTGAAGATTTTCACCTACTCGCGAGAAAAAAAAAAAATCCATTTACTCACTATTTCTCATCAACCGTTGTGAAAGGCGTCCAGAAAACGAACAAAAGCTCTGGTCCGTTCCACCCCGTCGATTCTAATGTTTTCTCTAATGCCTGTCCTATTTACAATCTTTTAGTAAGTTATCTTCTTGGAACAGTGATTTAGGCTATGGGCTTATATGAAATTGTGCATGCATATAACTGAAAAGTTTTCTTATAAACCCGTAACAGTAAAAATCGAGGCGAAATAGAAATATTACACCGGTAATGAATGAACGGACGCGACTCGATGCCGTATTGTGATCGGATGTAGATTAAATGCTTCTTCGCTGATTACATTACCATAAATTTTGTTAAAACCCCATACATTTAAATCAAAACAAAAATTCAGGAGCTTCAAATCGATACCAACCACCTTTCATCGATTTTACGGCCGCATATGACGGCATTTATAGAGACAATGTCTAGTTTTGGCAACCCTGCCAAACTCGTCCGTTTGTGCAGCATGACGATTGGTAATGCACGCTGCTCCATCAGTATTATGGCGGAAGCAGCGAAGATGGGTTTAACGGTCAATGAGGGCAAGACCAAGTATATGCTGTCCATAAAAAACGAGAACCGGCAGAACGTCACCGTAGACAGATATAACTTTGAGGTAGTTAGAGACTGTCTACCTAGGATCCGCTATAGATTCAGACAACGACACGAGCGCTGAGATGAAATGAAGAATAACTCTTGCCAACTCTTACAATGACGAACTATACGGGCTGTACAGCGACATCGACTTAGCCAGGAGAGTGGAGGTCTAACGACTGAGGTGGCTGCATCATGTAGAACGCATGGATACCACTGCTCCGGCCAGAAAAATTTTCGAATCTATTCCCGAGGGACGGCGCAGTAGAGGAAGCCCGCGACCGCCAAGGACCTCAACCAACTTAGCGTGAGTTAAATTTTATTTTTTTATCTTCATGAAAAGAAAAGACGACCCTCGAAATTTTAACTCTCGACTTTATTTCTTCATGTTAAAAATCAACTCCCTGTTCAATCACCATTTACATTTTATCTTGCTCCACATTAATTATTTGAACTCCGCATTGTCAACAACATGACCGGATATTTGTTCTTGCCATTGATCGACAATAGTGTCATACAAAACTACCAAGCAAGCGGTTTTGCTTTTGGCTTGGATCTGTATACACTTGGAAGGTCAATGGCAAGCTTCGAGTCATCGTATTTCATATTTCCTGGATGTACATATGTAACTCGTGCGAAACTGGAGGCAGCTAGCTAAAGATCGAGATGATTGGAGACGCTTGTTGGTTGAGGCCCAGTTTCACCACGGACTGTAGCACCACCTTAAGTAAGTAATATGTAAGCTTAAATGCCTACTATCTACTTGTTTGTTATTGGAACTGTTCGCCTCCTGTTTCTGACCTTCCAAGATAAGGTACTAAATTCTGGAAGCCAGGCCAACACACGCATTTTATACTTCTGCCAAATTTTAATCAAAAGCATCAACATAAAATTTGCACACTGTGTGCATTCATTTCATGCATTGCATGTTATAAAGAAAATTTGTGATGCCCACTTTTTTAGCTGATTCTAGTTCGCACTGATTTAACTTTAATGCGGTAAAGTTCTAATACTCTTACTAAGTGCCTACTTTACCTCACATCGAAAAGACAACGGGAGTACTAAAGCAGAGAATTTTGGCCCTTCACAAATTCTTTGGTTTCATTTCCATTCCAATCGCATTTTTCAAATTTCACAATTTTGAGAATATTTCGTACTTGTTCAAGTTTTATATTTGGTGCGAAACTCTATTTGAATTGAAACTCATCATCATATTAATCTCACAGCACTTTATCACTTTAGCACTCTATCCAATGGAGGGTCCCACAACGAATTTCCTTAAGAACTTTACTTCATAATAATAATTTACTAACTGAAAAAAAAAATTATGTTTCGAATCTCCCAAAGGTTCAAAACTCAACATCAGTGAAAAAAAAAGAGTTTTCCTTCGCCCACATATTGTATAACTTACTATAGTTCGACTCTGGCAAATATGAGTAACTTACTATCTTCCTATCTTTCGGCAAACTCATTAAAAATTTATCATCACAGCCACACACATACTAAGAAAAATTAAGTGCGAAAAAACAGGAAGAAGGAAATAAAATGAGAAGAATATGTATAACCCGGCGCCGCCGTTCCGTTTAATGACGAAACTTAAAAATTTACGATGTATGCTCAACGAATACCCAAGATTTAATTATCCTTCTCGGATTTATAATTACACTATCACATCATTCGCCTCTTTCAGCCATTCGCATTTGCTCCTTTTATTATGCTTTTGCTTTACCTCCTTCGTTTTGACATTAACATGACATCTCATAATGATTATCTTAGAGAAGTGACATTAAGGACTCACAACATACGAGTATACACAAAAGTTGGAGAGGGAAGACGCAGGACATTTGCCTGCTGCTAAGTGTTGCTATTTAGCTGATTTCTTTCTGCTGTGTGTGATGATGAGTTTAAGAGGACATATGGTTCGGTCCGCATTGTGTTCACTTAATGTCATAATAAAATCTCACGAGTGTAACACAGGCTGCTTGGGAGATCCTTAAGCCATTTCGTTAATGGACATGTACTATTTTCGTTTTTTTATATTTTCGGCGAAACGACACTTTATGGGATGTAAAGGCGTGAGTGCATACAAAAATGGGGACGTCCTTGTGCTGGTGTTCGTGCTCCGATGGGCGAAAAATTGAATAAAAACTTAAGTAGCACCCGAAGGAAATTGCAACAAGGAAAATTGCAAGGATACTGTGCTCCTTTCCCCCGATATCATTTATTGATGATATTGTTGCCTTTCGAAGAAAGTCCGTATAATGTCTCAAATGTGTGATTGAGCGAAAAAAGGATACGAGAATCCTTTGGCGCGCTGCTTTTGCTTAATGCAGTATTCATTTGTTAAAGGATTCGTGGAATTGTATAGGGGAAGAGTACTATTTTGTTCTCCAAAGTGTGAAAAGAGGAATACAGAGGAAATCATTTTTATGAATAGAATAAACAGATTGGAAGGAGTGAAATTATAGCTGCAATTCAGTTATTCATGTGCTCGTAAACTCGGGTGGACATTCTGTTGGCACTACTGAAATTTGTTTTGTTCCTGGGAGAGAATATGAAACGATATTGAATGCGATAGTGGAATTGGAAATGAAAGACTACAGGGTAGCGTGGCTTCTTCGGTAGTTTTTGAAATGATGAAACAGATAGTGCGACTGTTTAAAAGAACTTTGCGAGCTACCAGAATTATTTGCGTTGGAGCTAATATTATTGAATTTGGAATGCGACTGTGTTTAGTGTTTTGCAACACAGCTAAGCGGCTTCCGCTCTATTATGCAGTAGTCATGCTAAGATGCGTAGATCTTAATGCAAGACGTGTATAAACGTATTTGGGGTTTGAATGTGATAAACTGGGAGCAGCTCCTTTACTTTCAAGGAACTGAATAGCCACTCATGATCGAAGCGTCGACGTTCAGACAATTCTGTAGTCAATATGTCGTAACGACTAAAGCGTCATAAGACAGTTATTGTTTCCATCTATCTACGACTCCATCAGTCGAAGAAACTGGTGGAAATTATGAGATACGAAGCACTAACGATTATGAGATACGAAGAATCTAACAATTTTGGGCTGATTATTGGGTAGGCTATTATTTTAGTTCTCAGTATACCATTTGGGGTATTAGTAAATATAGCTTGTGGGGTCAAAGGTTGCTAGAATTCATTCTGTCCTCTGACTTTGCATTAATAATGTTGATAACAAGCTTGAGTGGTTGATCTAACTTTTTCCAACAGGAAGATGTGCGACCCACATAGCGTCGTATTCTGGAAGAGATTTCTCTTTCGGATCATCACTACATTCAATTTTGACTTAGGATTAAGAGACCCTTACTACCAGTATATTGAAATCTGAGAAACGCAGACTGGATCGAGAGTACTTGGTCAAAAAGTATATCATAAAACTGGATATAAAATTGAGAAGAACTTTGATTGAGAGTTATAAGAATGCCTATCTAGTCAGTTCGAGCAGAACAAGTAAATATATTGGTGGAATACTCAAAAGTAAGATGACTGGACTTGCTTTTAGTCTATAAGGAAAGCCAAGCTGGTCTCTTATAGGAAATTCTGCGGAGAGTTGACGGAAATGAAGGAAACCGCTAGGCTGTGGAAAATCTTTCAAAGAGACAAGTCAGCTTAGCTGAATTCACTTCAAAAGTCTGATGGTTCCTACACTAGTGCCATGCAGAAGGCCAATATGTACTGCTCGCGACGCACAATTAGTGGTGAACTACAAAGGACTACACGCTCTCAAACCAGAGCGTAAGGTCAGTGCAACCAGCCGTGGCTCACCTTCTCTTTTTAAAGACTCTGGTTTGCGGGATATACTCGTAACCATCGCAAAGCAACTAAATACTTGGCTTTTTATAATTTGATAAAATCTAGTACTGACGAGTTAACGCTAAAATAATATTAACATTTTTTATAAATATTTTTTGATAAGATAACGCTTTACTTGAGCGACCCGTAGCCTACGGAAAACCTTTGGGTTGTAATGGCAAGGGATGTTTATAAAAATGGATGCCAATATTCCACAGTGACTTCGCTAAAAGAGAAGTTAAAGGAATCACGGCAGCAGATAAATCAAAGTCCAATTTGTAATCTTATCAACTCCATGCCGGATAGAATTTTTGCTTTGATTCAAATGAACGGAGTGCAGACAAAGTACTGATAACAAGTTTTTCTAAAGAAATGAGACTAAAGAAATTTCGCAATTGAAGAGCATTTTTTAACCAAAAATTAAAAAAAAAAAACATAAAAAATTAAAATTTATATTTTTTATTACGATCATAAAATTAGACATTTTATCTTTGGCATGAAGGTATAGAGTCTTCGAATTTAGATACAGTTTACACTACATTTGGAAATATATTAGAATCAGTAGTTTCTAGATGTGTTCCGGTTAAACTAGTAAAACATTATACTATAATACGTCTGGTTTAATAAATGTTTATCAAGATATCCTATGCTTAAGACATACTCGTATAAGAAAAGCAATTCCATAATAATAATAACTTTGCGAGCAAATTTTGTCATTTAAGAAATGAATACGAATTTCTAAAGAGATTTGTATATAGGCAGTTTGGTCCCTTGAAACCAAAATTAAGCAAGATTCCAAAACATTTTGATCACTCATTAATACTAAATGTAAATCCTGTGGAATTTACACTAGCATGGTTTATAATGGAGTTTTCCTCATTTTTTCAATCTACTTCCGTAAATGAATCAATTGACTGCAATACCACACTTCCTTGTAATATAATCACTGATTTGGTCCTTACATCTATAACCGAGGAAGAAGTTGTCATCTTTCAACTGAAGTACAAGTATTCCACCAGATAATTTCTTTCCTGTATTTTCTAAACGGTGCAGATATAATACAGGAAAAAAGTGTTGGAAGAGTTCCTTTAACTTATAAATCTGGGACAAATAGAGCTATTGAGAGTTATACCTATAGACTTATTACTTTCCAGTGATACCTAAAATATTCGAAGCTATTGTGAAAAAGAAGTTATATTCTGCAGTAAGCAATCACATCGTCAGCAATCACCGCAACGAATTTGGTAATTTTTCGTAATATGGAAATGCGTTTTCAAGTAGATTCAATTTATACTGACTTTTTCAAAGCATTCGATCGTGCTCAACATAGTGTGCTTGTGAAGAAAATGTAGGTGATTGCTTTTCATTCTAAAATTTTAGCTGGATCTGTAGCTACGTTACTAATCAGAAACAGTATGTCAAGGTTGGTACTACGTACATTCTCAAATGAAATTCTGATATTGTCTGGGGTACCCCAGGGTAGCCATCAGTGTCTTTTATTTTTCCTCCTCTTTATTAATGATTTACCCTTATACATATCAGGTTCAAACTGCCTTTTATACGCAGACGATTTAAAAATTTACAAGTCGGTAAAATCAGTGTCTGATGCACTTGAACTGCAAAACGACATTAATACTGTAACTAAATTTTTTCTTTTTATAATTTCAAATAATATAGATGGATATGAATACCCTTATATTACTGCAGGGCACGGGCGATTGTAGATAGACAGGGAGAGAAAGAAAGATTGGTGTAGAGATTTGAAACTTACATAGGTGGTATTAAGTATCTGCAAACTCCAAGGGTAGCGTCTAGTTAACTGGGGACCATTTTTGTTTCGCTGGTATTGTCATTGCTTATGATTCACAGTATGTTTTTCCGACCCCTGATATCATCACGATCAAGTTGCATTTTCAGCCATATGCCCAGCCTACTGTCAGTGTTATACCTTCGCAGTAGGGTTGGCTTAACTTTCTGAATTGATCGACTTTTCATGGTGTATCGTCAGTGGTCTGAAGTTCAATATTGATAAGTACAGTACTATAGTATATGATTATATGATTTTGAGCTCTAATCTGAAAAGGGTTACTATTCAAAATAATCTAGGATTCTTTTCCGATTGACAGATAAATTGTTCTACTCACATTGACTACATTACTTCTAGAGCTAATTCTATGATGGGATTTGTTAGTTTTCGTAACGCTAAAGATTCTCAGGACTCATATAGTTATTATAAAGGATTTTTCAATAAGTACATAACAATTTTGTATTTAAATAAAACACAGAATAATTGAGATATCAGGCTGAAATTTATTCCAGGTATATTACACATGTTAAATTTAATTCGATCTCGTTTATATCACCACCACGAAGACGTTTGCAGTGATCGATTCTTTGGAGCCAATTTTCCACTACTCTTCCACACATATCGGCTGGAACGTTGGCAATTTCGCGTTCGATATTATTTCTGAGCTCCTCTAACGTTGTTGGCATAAAAGGATATCGCCGTTAAATCCAATGAGCAAGCTGGCCATTCGACGGGACCATTTCTCGAGATTACACGATTCGGAGATGTTTCGGCACTTCAAAGGATCAAGATGCTTCAGTTCTTGAATTATTTTGATCTTATAAGAGGAGCGCTCTTACAGTAGCGACCAAAGAATTTCAGTAGTAATTTTTAATAATTTCCAAACATTGCTCGTTTGTGAACTTCACCACGATATAAACATAAACCTGACTGACGTTTTGATATTGACAGGTCATAAAAAAAGTTTAAGGGTGTGTTTGTATTAAAATACAAAATTGTTATGTCCCTATTGAAAAACCCTTTACATTTCTTTAAGTCGCTCTATTGTTGAGTACTTTTGTGCAGTCTGGAATTCCTGCTGTTGCAACAGTGCAGTTCGCATCGAAAGAATTCAAAAGTGATTAGTTATCATGGGATAATAATAATGTTCCCACTTACGAAGCCAGATGTGCCTTAATTAATCTAAAGATTAGGGTTTATTATTCAGTTATTTTTGCATGTGAGCGTTCGCCAAGCTACAAAGAGATTTCTGCCCGTCTGAACCCGGTTTGTTTTATTTGGTTACCGGGTTACAGAGGAATTGTAATCAATAATATCTCTGAGGCACTAGCGAAAGGAACTCAGACCCTACTACTGTAAGTTGGAAACAATTCTGTACTGGTTTCGATAGATAAAGAGTGATGGTTTTTCCGAACCCAGAAACACAACCCGGAAATCCTGTTAGACGGAGTTATCGTTTTGAAATGCAATCCATTTAAATACCTGGGCTCAGTCGTAAATGATCATGGAAATTGTGACGACGATATTGTACATTGAGTGTGGGGTCGCTAAAATGGGGTGATATCTCCGATCTTTTGTGGTGGAAAAATTGTACTTAAACTCAAAGGTTTGCTGTATATAACAGTCTTAAGTCCGACTTTAACGTATGCAGTGAGAGAGACTTAATTATATGTACGCCTATTCGCGGAAGCTTTCGTGTAATGAAACCGATTGTGGAAAAGCTCTAGGCTAAGCGCATTGCTGTATACAAACAAGATCTTCGGAAAATCCTATTCGAATCCGAGCAATAGTGACTCAAGTTCCAGTCAAAGCTCGAGGAACAGAGCAGAAGAAGAAGTAATTGAATCACTCAAATGCAACAACAACAGCAAATTCTCGGCCTTAGTGACGGTGTGACCAAAATAGTGCGACAGTAAGGCAGATATGTGAGAGAAATACTTAACATAAGATGGACGAGTACGTACGCGTTATATATTTGAACGGTTAATAAAAGAAAAAGAAGAAAAGCGCCTGATTCTTTGATTGCAAAATTTGTTTTCAAATTTGTTTAAGAACTATGGTTGGGCTAATCATAACTGGGAATCCTGTCTCGAAAGCGAAGATGCTACAGAGCACTTTCCTTGTTAGTATTCTGATTTCACGAGAATGAGGTTGCCCAACTTGGGCCGCGATCCAATGGGAATGCACTTAGTCCAATTTCTATCCCTGGTCGAAATTCTGCATTTCACTAAGGGTATAAAGAAATTTGACTCTCTTCAGGGCTGTGAAGTACAATGGACCGCTTTTGCGTCTGAGTGCTTGGGATAGACTAACGCTTAAATAAATTCCTGAAACTTTACATTGCAATAAATGGCGAATACTATTAAAACCACTAGAAACAAATGTGGAAACGTCGAAAACAACTACAAAATTTTTGATGACTCGGTCCAATATATGCGGCGATATTCCGGCAATAGCGTCTCGAATGTTGACCTCGAGCTCGGTCAAAGTGGTTGGCTAGCCCCAGAGAAAATAATCGACCACAGGTCGGATATATCGATGTTGTCGAGCTCTAGCCACAGAAAGTCGGTTAACATCGCTCTATACCAAGGACCATTGACGGTAACGATGTCTCCTTCCTCATTTCGAAAGAAATAATGCCGCCGTGCCATAAACCGCACCAAACAGTCAATCTTTGTGGATGCATTGATGCTGGTCGAACACTTGTGGATTGTGGTCGCTCCAATAATGGGAATTTGCCTGTTGACATAGCCGCTGAGCCAAAAATGGGCCTCGTCCGAGAAGATTTTTTGGCCAAAATCCGGATCACCGGCCAACATTTCCAGCATCCAATTAGCGAACTCACATCATTGTCACAGTCCTATACCAATGTAGGCCCAAATCCAACCGCAAAATGAGCCTGGTTGAGTCTCTGGCGATGCCCAATTCAGCTGATCGGCGCCGAATCCACATTTCTGGGTCTTCTTCGATACTGACCGCTCCGGCGGCTATATTTTCTTCACTCGCACCGATCTCTATTTAATTGGTGGCTTAAGGTCCAAAAGAGTGTACTCATGCTCAAACTTCTCCACGTTGTGGCGAATTGCCTGCGCACTGACTTCAAAACGAAATTCACGGTGCGTATTTAGAACTGAAGAATTTGTCTGTCTCTAGTAGCATATAAATTGTTAGAGTATTTTGTTCAGAAGCTCAACCTATTGAGGTTTACCAAAATTATATATTCGTACCGTCCGTTTTGACACTGTTGGAAGTTCCTTTAATGTCCCAGAATGCTCTAAGACTGCATTAGTTGTACTTCAGCGATTTTTCTATTGAGACTTGTGACCACTAGTGAGTAGTGTGTTTACGTGTGACCCGAACTGTGCAGGTTAGAGCCCGAACGGGGAGCAGCAACCAGAGCAACATAAAAGGAAAAACTAATAAAATTTAAGTTGCTCCGGGATTTGATAACCTAAATCTTTTGCAGTTGCATGGATAACCCTCACCTCTCGTTTTTTTTTTTTATAAAACAAATTGGATTCGCCCATCTACAAATTTATAACACTTTAAAAAATGACACTTACTGAATCACCTTTCATTTAGATCTATAAAGCCAGAGGCAACTTCCGGGTCATATATCAAACACCTCTGTCTCAGAGCCATACCTGACAGACCAATTAAAGTTCTCCTGCGCCAAATTATTCACAACAAGGTGTCGTATTTGTAATATAACAATAAAAACTTAATTTGATAGGCACACTCAATGTCTGAAGACGCCCACGAATTCTTTTAAAAGACACGCAACAAATCACATGCCTTTTGTTTGATGTCTCTCTCCTCCTCTGTATTTCAGAGCACAGCAAATCTCATCCGTTTGACTTGTTTAATCCGTCGCTTACACCCTGGGATGATTTATTTGATTTTCATTATCCATCCTTACAGCGGTAATAGAATTTTAAATGCACTTATGTCCCCCATTCCGCCCCTTTTAAAAATGTAAATCATAACACAAAGAAAATACTTTTTTTCGTGAAACTCCACTTCTCTTCCACTACAATTATCCTTGTACAGGATATGCACAGGTTAAGCAAAGGATATGAAAAGAAAGAGAAAGGAAAACAAATTAACATACCTGAACATGCTTGCGGTGGCAGCGGGAATATTAACGTTGTTGAACTCTTGCGTCTGGCTACGGCACATCCAAGTGATTGTGGCTTAAAGCTTCTCAGCTGTTGCATGAAATCTGAGCACTCCATTAGGGCAACGTCTGCGAAATGTAAGTCGCAGAGGATATGGTTCTGTGAATAGAAAGAGAGAAAGAGGCTTTAAAACAAAAGGAAAACGAGAAGAAAAAAAAAAAAAAAAAAAAAAACGGACAAGTAAACCGAAACGGCCATGAGTGGAAGTAGATTTCATTCAATTATTCAGGACGAAGGATACACCATCACACTGTTATGGGAAACGTTGAAGGTGAGAATCCTTCCTTCCAGCAATAAAGTACTGGCAACAGCAGAAAAGAAGAAACTTTCTGAAAGCAAAATAAAAATCTGAAAAATACGGATCCGATTTGAGACATACTCAAGTATGGCCGACACGGGTGGGTTTGAGTTGAAGCGATTTATTTTTTATTTACCCCACGCTAAAAACGTTATAAATAAATAACCAAGCACAAGCAGCAATGGAAAGAAAGAGAATAGGCGACTTGGTAAAGTCGTTGGAACAATTTTATGGACGAGGATTACAAAGGTTACGGCAAGGTGTCATTTGTAGACAGGAATGTCGAATGGTGAACATTTGAATCCCTAGACAGGACACATGGTGCAGTCGTTTACATGTACATATGTACTTGCACATAGGGATATGTTATGATTCTCTGAAAGTCTTCTAGTACTAATATCACCTCCACCTTATCAGAGTAAAGGCGAAAATCTTTCAAGCTGCACTTCAAATACAATAAGAGAAAATCTAGAGAGACAATAACAATAAAATGCACCACTGGTTCGCACGTACTTTCACCTGTATGTTGTTCATTTGCAAATCACTCAGATTAAAATGATTAAAAAATATAATTTAAGAAAAACAAATAAAAAAACAATATTTTGACAAATTTCCAAAACTTGGTATATGTCAAATATGGTTTAAATATCGATTTTGAACGAAATCGCCATATTCATCGTCGATAAGTATGTATACAATGTGTCATTTCATGTATTTTTTGTGAAAAATATAACCATCACTTGAATATCAAATTTGAATAAAATCGTTAGACTTTTTAGAGAAAATCGATTTTCATCAAAATCGGCCATTAGTAAACTACCATTAATTTTGAGGTTAGAATGAAAGTTCCAATCTTGCTTCGAAATATGACTCTGCAGAATGTAGTCGGCCATACATACGGACAGACTGGTAGACGGAATTGAGAGACCCACTTTTGAGTTCCTCTATTAAAGTAATATCACAAAACCAATGCTTGATCTTTCAGATGCAAGTAAAAAAAAAAACCAACAGTCAAGTACCTAGAACTCAAATAAAATCGTATAAAGCACAGAAACCGCCACAGCTTTAGGCGACCCTCGGCAGTTAGAAAGGCAAAATGTCGATGCCGGGAACCTGAATCGACCCATTTCTGTATCTTGAATAAGAGATGATGAAATAAAAAAAACCACAACAAAACCTGCCATGAACTTAGAACTACACGCAATAAATATAACTTCTGACAACACATACATACGTAGGTGCTCGGCCAGGAATTACTCTACGATCACTACAGATAAACATAGACTGTTCCACTTAGTAAAACACGAAGCTTGCTCAAAAGGTCCGAACATTGAAAAAGCGCATTTCAAAACTACGAGTATATTGTACTAAATGTCAGGAAATATGTAAAGGGTGGTTAAATTTTAAGGGCCGATGTTGAATGTGAACCACACCTAAACGTCAAGTTTTTTCTGCATTTCATTTGACATTTCTCAATTTCAGACTAACTCAATTTGAATCATGGAAAGATACACAATTGAGCAACGCGTTAAAGTTATTCAGGCTTATTATGAAAATGGGCGTTCAAATCAAAATGATTCTTTCCAAATGTGCGTACAATCGGAAAAATCGTGCAAAAATTTGTGCAAACCGGGTCTGTAGGAGATGTGAAAACACCAGTGCATGCTCGTACAGCTCGTACTGCAGAAAATATTGCTGCTGTTCGCGATAGTGTGACTGAAGAGCCGTCCACCTCAACTCGTCGTCGTGCCCAACAATTGCACCTCTCACGCTCGTCGTTGATGAACATTATGCATAAAGACTTGCATTTACGCGCTTACAAGGTGCAATTGACTCAAGAACTAAAGCTTCTTGACCATTTCAAGCGTCGTCAATGGTCACAATGGTGGCAAGAAATTGCAACAGTGGATGATCAATTTTCGAAGGAAATCATCTTCAGTGATGATGGCATTTTAAACCTCAGTGGATTCGTCAATAAGCAGAATTGCCGCATTTGGGCGAATGATAATCCAAGAGTGATTGTCGAAAAACCAATGCACCCACAAAGAGTGACTGTTTGGTGCGGTTTATGGGCTGGCGGCATCATCGGGCCGTATTTTTTCCAAAATGAGGCCGGTCAGGCAGTTACTGTGAATGGTGTTCGCTGTCGTGAGATGATAACGAACTTTTTATGGCCCGAATTGGAAGATATGGATGTGGACGATATATGATTTCAACAGGTTTCAAAACTTGCCACACAGCTAACGAAACAATGGCTCTTTTGCGCGACAAATTCAATGGCCGTGTTATCTCACGTGGTGGCGATGTCAATTGGCCGCCAAGATCATGTGATTTGACACCGTTGGACTTCTTTCTTTGGGGTTATTTGAAAGAGTTATATATCAAGAGCTAAAGGATGAGATAATTCGGCACATTAACGGCATAGAACCTCAATTATGCCTCAGCGTCTTCGAAAATTTGGACCATCGGATGGAGGTGTGCCGCCGAGGTCGCGGCGGCCATTTGGCCGATATTTTGTTCCATACATAATTGAACCATACCAATATTATCATAATAAAAAGAAATGAAAGTAATTTCCTAAATAATTTGTGTTTTATTCAAAATCAACATCGGCCCTTAAAACTTAACCACCCTTTATATGCACTATGCTGTGAAATGGACTACTTACGTAAATGGAACTTTTTACATTTTCTTCTTTCAAGTACTTTCCCTAATTAAGCAAACAAAACACAAAGGCGCGAGTAGGAATTATGACTATCATACCAACACTGGAAGATAGGAACATTTTGGGAGTCGGACAGAATCCCGAAAAACATAATACTGAAAACCCAAAATCCCGAAAACCCAAAGTCCCGAAAATCCACAATCCCGAAAGGCCAAATTCCCGAAAATGAAAGTGAACAACTCGCACCCACTCCAAATCCTACAGTGACCCCAATCAGGGGGGTTGCAGGGGGGCAGCAGGCCCCCCTCCCCCATATATATTCTACTGTTATATGCATTGTGTGTTATATGCATTGTGGATATAATATATATATATATTTGAACATTTGACAAATTTTTAATTTTATATAATTTTTCGGGATTTAGTTTTCGGGACTTTGGCCTTTCAGGTTTTTGGATTTTCGGGATTTTATATTTTCGGGATTTCAGTTTTCGGGATTTTGACCCCAACCCAACATTTTGTTATGCAAAGACTGATTAAAAATGGAAGAAATAAAACTAGTAGAATTAGAGAAATTTAATGAAAAAAACCCGCAAACTAATGCGTGTAGATGCAGACAAAATCTTGTTTATTTTGTGAATGAATTGAAAACTTCAAGAAGAAGTAAAGTGAAAAAAAGATGGGAGACATAGGAAGATTTTAGAAGAAGAGTTTGAAGCTTAATTTAATTTCAAGATCAATATTTCAGGTTTTAGGAGAAAGCAGGAAAGTTAGATTCCCTCTGGAACGGATTATATGATAACCTAACTGCCATCCTCTAATAATGTCGGTGTGAAGTTGTGAAATTTGTATATCAATTGCAATGCTATTTTCTGCTTAGATGATATTTCCGCCATTTTGAAGAGATTTATAAACAATTTGTTTTTCGGAAAAGAAGGTGGGCGTGGCTGTCACCATTTGCAACCCAAGTTCTGATAAGATATTCGTAATAAATCTTAAGCATCACCATAAATAGCTTTGAAAAAGCAAAATACGGTTTTGTGAAGAAAACGCCTCCAGAAAGTGGGCGTGGCTAAATACAATGTATGAACGAAAGAGTAAGTCAATGCCTGCGTATTCTACAGAGACAATACTTTTCAGTTTCTAGGAAAAACATACAGAAAAGTTTAAAAGGGGAGTACGGAGTACCCTATCCCCCATTTTTTAACTCGACCCTTATAAAATGAACGTGGCTTCGCAAAATTTTACTCTACAGAAGATATTTCAGCGATTTAAAAAAAATCTTATCACAAAACTGTTGTTACTTTTTCTTCCCAAAATTTGAAACCGAAATTCACGGTTTCTAGCAAAAATATTGAGAAAAACGACATTTATTGAAAAGTGGGCATGTCTGTGGGCGAATTTTAACAATTTTTACACTTGTACTGCTTCGGATTCAAAGAAGTTTATATATCAAATTTCATGTTTCTGGCTCAAAATTTAAAGCTCAAAAAGTGGTGACCTACCGGCGGACGGACGGACGTATGGACATGGCTAGATCGAAGTAACTTTTAATGCTGATCAGAAGTATATCTTATTTTGCGGATTTATCGTTATTACTTTTCTATGTTCAATGTATCAAAATTAATATATATTGGCGCAAAATTATAGTCATCTGAATTTAAAGAATGTTAGTAGCCACTAAGTAACAGCCCTTTAACTTTAAAGCTAGTGCTTAACTTTGAATTAAATTATAATCACTTTTTAGCCTACCTACAACTAGTGTCGACCTTAGAACTGACTTACAGCAAATTTTAGTCAAACAAACCCAAAAATTGAAAGTTTGAGAACAAAAACACTGTTCAAGGGATAATGTTGTATCAAAATTAAATGAATTTGACAGATCGAACAGAAATCGAACACATTTGTTGATTGTTTACATCCGTTGGTTGGCTGAAATTTGAATTTGAAAAAATGACAGATGACAGATGGTTAAAAGCCCACTCTAGAAGTTAGACGGTGCTTTTGGTGGTTTTAAAGTGCGAGCTGATAACTATAAAATGAATTAATGTCGACTATAAATTGGAAAACAATAATTTTGACTTTGTTACGTGATAAAATCTTTTTAAAGTGCACTTTATGCGACTATAATTTTACGCCATTGGGTATAAATATTTAAAAAGGACAGTTTTTGAAAAGTTGGCATGTCTGCGGACGGGTTTCAAAAATGCTTACACTTGAACTATATGAAGATTCACCTGCCTAGCTCTAAATTTAAGTCCCAAAAAGTGGTGACATATAGACAGATGGACGGACATGGCTAGATCGACTTAACTTTTGATGGTGGTCATAAATATATACACTTATAGGGATATCCCTATAGGATAGGGTATACAAACTGTGATGTTTTTGGAATGTAAGGAAGAGCTTTCATAGTACACTTAAAAGTAGGAGACTTGATGAAAAAAAAAAAAAGCAAAGTATGAAGCAGATTCACTCTCTGTGCCGTAAGTGTGTGTAACATTTTAGTAGAGTCCTAGCGGGAATAACCGACTTTTGCCGTAGAAGAAAGAAGTTAGTCTCTGCTACAATTATTCACGCCTATGGGCGAAAATTACTGTTACAAAAGTAACCCGAAACTGTAGTTGTATAGCTCTATATCATGCTCCAGTTTTTAGAAACTAGATGAAATAAGTTCGAAATTCTCTAAAACTTTGTTCTGTTTGTATATATCAATGTCTAGATCCATTTTTTCTCGTTTATAAGTTTTAATTCTTCTGCGATCGATAATTGCTAAAAATAGTGTGAGTGAAACAAGCTTAGAAGATGTCTGCCGCTAAATTTTATGGGCTACTTGTGATGAGGTACAAAATCTTCTTTTGAAACACAGCTGGAGTGGACAATTGTGTCGTACTCTTTGTGGGTTTTTTCTTCTTTAAGATATTTCTATCTATTTCCTATTGACAAAGGCAATCATCGGTGTATGCTGTGCTTATCACTCTGACAGTCTCTGCGTCGCCCGTTTTTCCGTCAGTGGTCCCGATCTAAAAGTGTGCCAAATTCAACTCCCTAAGAGTATTTATGTGCGCAAATAGACTTAAGATAAGGATGTGACAAATTACCTATATTGTGGAAGAGCTGAACTTCTATTGAGTAGAAATGCTCAGGAGTTGATCCCCAGAAAAGGACGTCAATCTTCATTAGCCTGCCTGACACATAGTTCTTGACCTGTTTGCATGTAGAGTTAGTCTTTTGTTCCAGGTTATATGGTTTCATACTGAGTCGCAAGACTAAAGCTTTGTATTTTATACAAGCAATTCTCTAATAGATGGGTAGATATAAGAGGATATCAAAACCCGCTCAAGCGTTATAATTACATCCAATATTGTGGAAGAGGCTGTCGAAATGCTTAACCGATTAGGTGATAAACACAATATACTACTCTAGTATTATCGAGATTACAATGAGTCAACATCGACTCGGACTATTAATTTGTGCCGAATCCGAAACCTCCAGGGATTACCACACAAAACTCGTAGCACATAGATCCCAATTCGATTCTGAGCATATCGAAAGATCATTCTACAGATTCTAAATAGCAAAAATTATCAAAAATCTCACTGTCATGTAGAATAATTCATTCAATTTGCTCCACTAGCTGAAATAAAAAAAAGCCACATCAAAGGGTAGGTCCAACAATGTTGCTGACGCCAGTGGACTAGCTGCAGAGCTTATCAAGACAAGATGAAGTGACGATAATGGTCATCCAGTTTATCCGTAAAATATGGTGGAATTAAGATATGTATCATATTGTGTTTGCCCCATCCTCAAAGAAGTGTGGATAAGTCAGTATTTCTTTCTCAAGTAATCCGGCGTAGGGATCGCAGAAGTACAAATTTTATTGGAAGCTGTTTTTCAGAATTGGAAGGAATTGAGAAGTGATGACTTGAATTTTTTTTAAGTGGACAGACACTCAACCTGATTTACAGATCCACAAGATGTAGATTTACCCAATATTCATCTCACGATAACTTTTGACAAGTACGTGTTCCTGAGTATCAATTAAATTGATTCATAACATTAGCATCATAACTACGACTAAAGGCGCTATACCAAGGTGACAGGATATTTTCAACGACTCTTATGCATACTCGTATTCCCGATTCAAGGTCTATGAGTTTAGGTGTTTAAATTTGAGTGTTTCTTATAAAGTAAGTCAATTATGTCATTTTAGTGTTTCAGAAACTACACATATGCTAATCTCTTATCTGTATAACCATCACTGACTAATATTGATTTCCAAAAGTCAAATTGAATTTCATTCCCTTTAAACCGATAATCATTAAATAACTGAAAAACCTGGCCTCCTGATAAGCATTCAGAATAATGCATCCCCTTTTAAAGATGGTCCTAAAATGTTATGATTATGTGGTTCTCAAGTCTCCACACAAATTATGATCGTTAGTATCTATTTGAAGATTTTGTTCCACACCCGGACGCGTCGGGTTTCAATTGGCCTCATTTTGACAAATCATCGAACATTGGGGTTCCAATATCACGAAAATAAGCCATTGGCATATCCATTTTGCATATCGTAAAAACACTTTCGAACAAAACAATTTTCTGTCGAGCAAATATTAACATCCTTATTTTCTAGGATAGAACATGACATGAAGATTTCCTTAATGGGAGACGAGAAAGGAACCCTCACTGGTCGGCTTTTCTTTTCTGCCTTTCTTTGGAAATTCTAACAACAAACGTGTGTGAGAGGCGTGTGTTTGAAGCGATCCGGGAAGGCAATGCTGGAACTAAGAAAGTGCTTCTGGATGGTTCGGTTGCTCACTTTTATGCTAATTTCATTGCTAAAATATGTTGTTTAGAGATAGTGGTTGAGTGGTTCGTCCTTTACAAGACATCCAACCCATTCACTTGAACACAAGTGGTATGTTAAAGGGGGAATAGTGGGAGCTTTTTTGTATTTTGGGCAAAGATGCGGTAATGTTGTAATGAATGTCAACTTGAATAATTTGGTTTAAGTTATAGTGAAATTTGTTGAAAATGTTTGACAAGAGAATCTTAGAAGGTTAAAATTATTTACATAATATAAACGTTGCTTAAGCTCAAGGATGTTTTAATGTCTTAGTTGCGTTGTCAAGAGGCCCCAAGTACTATTCTTCTCTCGACCCCGCGTAATTCTGAAGACTTTGACAAGAGAACGCCATATACAAAACATAGCAGGGAAATACTCATTCCACGAATAAAGAAATTAAAGTGGACTGCGATTATGCCACTTTGCAAGTGAAACATTGCTAAGAGTAATAAACACTTTCTTTGATAGAAAAGATATACACAAAGGGACATGGAGGATGTCAGGTATAGGAATAGTTAATCAAATTGATCATATCCTTATTTCCTCCAGAATACGGACATGTAGATGAGCAAACTGTGACAGCGATCACTTCTTGGTAGAAGTAAAAGTAAGTCAAAGAATATCTAACCTAGCAAAAGGAAGAGATAGACGCTAAACGAAATAGGATATTAAGAAACCACAAGATCCCAACATCCTATTACAGACAAACAGATGCTCTCGGTTAAGCTGGGAGGAGCAAACACTCGCAACTGCAACGCAGACCCAAATGAAGAATGGAATACTATAGAGACTGCAATTATACAATCCGCAAGGGAGACAATTGGCACGGAAACAATTAGGAGAAACGCGGACTGGTTTGACACAGAATGTTGTAATGCAATAAAAGATAAGAGTGTAGCTAGATCAAAATTATTATAAATAAATACAAGAGCAAACAGCGAATCATTAGAAAACAAAAGCAAGCTAGCCACAAAACTGTGCAAAAGAAAAAGAATAGAACCAATGAAGAAAAGAATATTAGAACTTCAAGAAAAACATAGAAACAAAAAGTTTACGAACGCATCAAGAGGGAAATAAGTGAATACCAACCAAGACTAAACAAACGTAAAAATAAAAACGGATCATTATTAACAGAGGAGGAGGAAGTACTTACAAAATGGGTACAACAATTTGAGGAACTGTTGAATATACAAGCCCAAAAAGAGTAGTCCAAAAGACATGTGAGAGGAGTTTGATTGCAAAGATATCCCGACTGTTTAGAGCCATTCAGTTGTCTTTTGCACGAAACCAAGAACAACCCCGTCTTCAGTTAAGGTGTGGGGAGTAAACCCCTAAATAAATTCCACTTTTAAAGCCGGAGTGTTGAGGTACCCGTGCTCGGCTGCATGACAAGTTAATGGTTAAAGAGAACTAGTGGAACGGTCTCCTCCAATGCCAAGGCAAGGTCGGCCTTATCCCAGTATATCGGCTCTGCTAGGACGGAGCTACTTTTCAAATTACTCGAGGGACCACATAGCTAACACAACAATGAAAAAAAAACAAAAAAAAGGCAATAACGAAAACAAACAAGTACAACTACAAAAGCCTGTTCTTGCCAGGCACGACTCGACCGGTATCCCAGGCAACCTGAACGAAAACGTGGGCATTGACGTTAAATTTCTCCCTCCACCGGAGACGGAGAAAAGGGCAAAATTTTCTTTCATTTCTAATAAAATGGCAGCCAATTCACATTACGAAATTACATTTGCAACACCTTGTACATGAAAGACCTTTACACAGTCATCGTGTCACTTTTGGATGAGCTGCTACCAATTATGGGGTTTGGAGACTATAATTATATTTTAGGGCGGGACACCTAACGGTTGCAGTAATTTTCGATCTCTTAGTTGGGATGCTACGTAACTTTCTGAGACTGAAATTCAAAGAACTTGGAAATTCGAATGTGTTTCGATAGGCGATGATGTAGCGTGCGATCTGGACCCTTGTTTTTTTTTTTTCTCTGAGGCAAACTGAAAGATACTAGCTTCAGAATGAATCTCATCTTGGTTCTCTAAATGTAAGGAAGAAGGTCTTCTCAAGAGAGTACATAGTTATAAAAGAAAGATGAACTAGAAGTATTTTTGCAAAAAAACAATATTGACATGTGCTTAATTTCCGAAACGCACTTGAAAAAGAAACCTAGTGTAGAAATAAAAGTATACTGTGCTCACCATGCTTACCATCCGTCCGAAAGGGCTAAAGGCGGATCTTCCCTATTCATTAAAGTTTATATTGAGCATTCTATAAATACAATTATTGAGACTGATGCGATGCAAGTAAATACAGTTCTCGTAAGAAATAAGCACTCGTACTACAATATCGCGTCCATTTATTGGCCTCCGCTATACAAACTAGAAAAGACCGACTTTATAAATCTTTTGGACTCAGTTGGACCGAATTTTATTGCCGGTGGGGATTTTAATTCGTAATACATCTTTTGGGGTTCAAGATGCAATTCAACTAAAAGCAGACTACTTTATGAAGCCGTCATGCAATTTAATGTTGACTTCTTTTTGATGGGAAAACCGACATATTGACCCACCGGCAGAGCAAAAACTCCAGACCTCGTAGACTTCTTCATTACAAGAGGTGTAGTTAAAGATTTTACAAACGCCGAGGAAATCTCTCCTCAGATCATTCACCAGTAATCATGACAATAAGCGAGCGTCTAATGAAAAAAGAAGTGGCCCCTAGATTAACTACCAACAAATTTATCTAGGACCGCTTTAGGAAATATTGTACAGAAAATAGTGTTCTGAATGTGTGGCTTAAAACACCGTATGAAATAGAAGATGAAGTCGGCAGATTTATTGAAGTCATACAGAACGCCGCGTGGAACAACACTCCCTATAGGAGGAAAGAAATTGTAAATAGCGAAGGTAAATATCCACCTGAAAGAAACGTTTAAGCCATTTAATAGACAGGCGCTAACAGAAAACCTTGGTGATATGATTACGACACCTGACAACTTTAAAATAAAGAGCGTTTCGTTGGTCAAACTTTACCAGACAATAAAAAATCTTGAAAAAAGGCTGATTTAATAACCGGACAGATCCTTAAGAAATTGCCAAAGAAAGCCCTGATCAAGCTTATTTAAATGCCGCGCTAAGATTATTATACGTTCCAAGGCAATGGATAGTCGCCGAGGTTATAATGGTTCCACAACCGGAAAAGCATCCAAACGACAAAAAATCGTATAGAGCGATATCGCACTTGCCGGTAGTTTCTAAGGTATTTGGAAAGCTTTTGATAAAGCGCCTACAACCGGTCACAGAAGAAAGACGTTTGATTTCTGACCATCAATTCGGATTCAGGACAAAGTATTCCACAATTGATCAGGTTTATAGAATAACAAATGAAATAGAGGAACCTTAGAGGAGAACAAAATATATTTTAGCGCTTTTTTGGACGTCTCTCAAGCCTTCGACAAGGTATGTTTAAGTTAAGACAAGTTCTTCCTGCGCAATTATATGAGATTTTAGAGTCCTACATTGCGAACAGACTGTTCCGTAAACACGGATCGGAATACTCCCAATTTACGGAAATCGTTGCCAGAGTACCACAAGGAAGTGTTCTTGGTCCGGTCTTGTTCTTACTGTACACTCGATATATACCACAAGGAGAATTCTATATTAACCACAGATAAATCACTCGAGTCAGCAACTGTAAAGCTCCACCGAGCTTTAGGCAAAATTTGGGAGTAGACAAAGATTTGGCACATTGCTCTCAATAAGACCAAATAAACTCATGTTAACTTTACTTACAAACAAAATTAACAACCTACCCATTTTCATTAACTCAAACGAGTCAAAGTATCTAGGAATGATACTGGACGCGAAACTCAAATGGAAGTCGCAAGTTGAAAAGAAACGCGACGAGCTTGAAAATAGATTCAGAAAAATGTATTGGCTACTTGGAAGACATTCCAAATTAAGCATATATAACAAACTGCTCTTATACAAGCAAGTGCTTAAACACGTTTGGACGTATGGTATACAAATTTGGGGTTGTACACCATACGTACGTTTAGTTGTACAAAACGAAGCGATAGAGATATCCTACAATCTTTCCAAAACAAAGTGGTAAGAGTCATACTAAATGCCCTTTAGGAGTAACTGCCGTCGACGACGAAATAACGAACTTTGCTCGAAAACTCCGCATTCGTCTTCATGGTCATTTCCACAACGTTATACACCAAATTATGGACGAGACAAACCTTGTGCACCAACTACAAAGAACGAAACTGTTCGATTTAGCGCACTAAGGACCAGCCGCATTTAATGCTCTTACAAAGCAAGAAATTCACTTAATCTTACAGAAAACGATTGCAAATTTTATTTATTTGCATTGTGATCCGCCCCTTGCCCCAGATACAATTTTTTGTTTTTTTTTTATAATTTTCACGTGCGAAAGGGCATACCCTTATACTAATTTTAGGATACAGGCGTTTTGTGGAATGGGGAAGAGACAGAAAGAAAGACGGAAGTGTGGTGTTGTTGATGAATATTTTTTGTTTTGCTGTTATTGTCATTGCTTATGATTCACAGTATTTTTTCCGTCCTCCTGATGTCATCATCACGAGCAAGTTGCATTTTAGCCATATGACCACCATACTGCCAGTGTTATTCCTTCGCAGTAGAGTTGACTGAGCTTTTGCAATTGATCGACTTTTTAATTTATTTGATGTGAAATAAATAGATGATTCTTGACATCAGGATTTAAACCGTTAACCAATAGTGTGACAAGCGATGATTTATCACTACACCACGGCCACCACTAAAACTGATAAGAATGGTTTGGTGATAGCGTTTTGGGGGTTAATGGTTTGTGGTATTCAAATTCGGCTGTGGCGGCGGGGGTGTCGAGGTGTGGGTTTGTATTTTGAGTGGTGGATGAGATTTTTTATCTGGTTGTGAATGCGGAGTCTGAGGTTGAGAGGGGGGCAATGGTGAATGGTTTTCGTTCGATAGTAAACGGTTTTTTTTTTTTTTCTTGTAATTCATAGGTGTGGTGGAAGATGTGCCAGTGAGATCACCGATATTATGTGCTGTTCTTGTGCCTCGGACGGAAGTGTGGTGTCATCTCCGTTATCTATTTTGTGGCTATTGTGTGAGTCATCGAGCTGATGTTGTGGTCTGAGTTGTTGCTTTCCTTAGGCGCAAAAGACGGCGAGGGAGACGGTTTGCTGTGAACGTTTTACGGTTTGCGGGTGATGGTGAAGGGAATGCGTATTATTATTATTATTTCTTTAGACGGGGGGAATTCCGAGCCAGAGCAAGAGCGAAAATATGACTTTGGAATGACTGCTGTCATCGAACGAGCATATTTTTATAGCACTAAAAAGGGATTTGATAGATCGGTTGTCAAAGTTGAAGTTGGATTGGGGTAGACCAGTGGTCTTCAACCTGTGTTCCGTAGACCCTAGGGTCCTGTCAACCACTTTTCAGAGTTACGTAAATAAGATCATTAATAACGAATAACAATTGGCCATTCTTATCAGTTTAATGAACTAATTACTACAATCGGATACCACCTTCACCCTGTGTTGTTCAAAGTTCCATTGTTAACGCAAGCAAATCAAAAATCGTCAAATCGGGCCCCGGGGCGGTTAGTATTCCGTTATTTTAAGTCTATTTTCGTTCTCATATGGCTGGCTCGATCAACACTGTAGATATTCTTCGAAAATTTAATTTGTATGTTCTCGTATGAACATATACATATATATACATATGTATATCCTGGTACGTAGGTCATATCGTCTAAAAACTGTCAAAATCGCATCAAGTGTGAGTGGAATGTGGGAAGTGCCTATTTGACTATTTGGGTAGAGGTATAATCATATTTTTTTCCTCGGGGTACATTATACTCCAAAAGTCCTCCCACAAGAATGATACAATTTTTCCCCTGGTTACTTTTGATCCACCACGTACTATTTAGTACAAAATTTCAGCTCTCTCACTGAAACAGTTCATAAGTTACAACCGTGTGACATACACACGGCTTTAATATGAAAATCCTATATTTTGTAAAAAAAAATGTGACAAAGACCTTCTTTATGGACAATTTTTTTTTAGGGGGGCTTTTGGGGCATAATGTACCCCAAGTAAAAAAAAAGCTCCCAAGGAATTTGAATATGTGAAAAATATTTTTTTAACAAAAAACAAAAACCTTATTGACAAACCCTCTTGAAAAGGCTATACAAAAAATATAAAAGATCTCCTGCCACAAGGCGATTTAAAAAAAAAAAGTTGGAACACGCGGGGTTAAAATTCGTTCCAGCTATATGTTCTTCTTTATCTTACAGTTGCTTCATCCGAGTTTGATGATTTTAAGGCAACATGTACATTTTAGCTCAAGGACCAAATTTCATCAAAATCCGTTTAGTGGTTCTTGGGTTAGATCTGTTAAGGACGTATCCGAAGATTTTTAAAACTCCTTCCCCAACTTCGTCCGATTTGGATCATATTCAAATGAGACAACAGACAGTCTTAGCGTACGAGCAGAATTTCATCTAAATCTATTTAGATCTTAAGTTATGCGGGCAGTAAATAAATATTTATATATTTATACCCCGCCCCCATATCTTACCCATTCTCAATCCGATTTTGACAATTTTGTTGGCGAAGCTACGATACGTATCACACGTCAATTTTCATAAAAAATTCTTCAGTGGTTCTCAATCTATTATTCCAAATTTCCAACCCACAAATGTTTCTTTTCGCAATTTCTATAAACAGACCCCGTAACTTTTTAAATGTATCCTTCTGTATTATGCAATCTTCGGAAAGTTCTTTCTTACTCGGTCA
The DNA here is from genome assembly GCA_963082735.1 of Pocota personata. Lineage (NCBI taxonomy): Eukaryota > Metazoa > Arthropoda > Insecta > Diptera > Syrphidae > Pocota > Pocota personata. The sequence goes on from OY720430.1 coordinate 118,733,973, forward strand.
ATTTTCCACTTGATTTTCACTACAAACTACGTATCTACCCCATATCTACTCTTAAAGCAACACACACAAGTTTTTCCGTATTACTAGCCCATCTCTAATTTATATTCACTCTACAGCACTACATTATCCCTGGATTAAGTACAAAAACATAACCAACCACATTAGCCCGCGGACCGTATTAAATAATAAAAAAAAGTATTCCAAGTAAATTATTTTGCAATTTATATTTATGTTTAGTAGTAACATAGTGGGTTCATTTCGAGGTGTAAGAACATCAAACCTCAGAACCTCAACTTACGGCTTATCGCCCCAAAAAGTACAGAAAAATAAGAAAAAATAAAACTGAAACTCATGGTAATTGCTGAAGCATGTTTTCGTGTGCTGTCTTTACTTCTCATATTTCCATAAAGCATATTGGGAGGCCCGCCATATGAGGGTAAAACAGCAGGTGTAAAATCCTCTTGCTCCTACCAAATAGCGAACAGGCTTGTCTGCAGGCTACCCCAAAAACTCATACCAGCATGGGGTTCCGAGAAACTAAATTAAATTTTATGGAAGTTTGAGTTTTACCCCGGATTTTGAGCTAACAAATTTTTACTTTATTATTGTAGTTGTTCTTCTTTGTTGTTGTTGCATTATTCATAATTTCAATTTCAGTTCTAGGGGTGATTTTCATTTAAAGGTAAAATCGTATTAGGGTGATAGGGAGAGGAGAAAATATTTGTTTACATTTACCTTGAACCTTCTTGCTCGTTTTTGATTGGGGCCGGTTAAATTCAAACCGCATGAGTTGCACCTGAGACATTCCTCGTGATAGTGATTATTATCATAGAGTGGTGATGGTTCTGTAAATAAAAATACAAAAACAGTTATTAGAACAAATTGTGCATTGCTAAAAAGTTGGTTAAAAGGGGCTTATGTGATAAATGGGAGAGTTTATGATCCACGGGACGTTGGTGAAACATTTTTACAGTATACTTTTATATACTTTTAATTTCTACGTCTAAGAAATATCATAACTTGCTCATAAATACAAGGTCTCCAATAGGGACTTCCGAACTTTGACAGTTGATAGCGGCCATATTATTGAAGCTACATCTGTCAAATTGGCTACCATTTATTTAGTCTGTTTTGCCAAATCACCACGGACGGATATAGCGTTCAACAACACGTGCAAATAATAAAAAAAAATATCAAAATGGGTGTTCTGTTCAGACAACGTTCCGCGCACTTCGCCCATTTTACGGTCGCAATAATCGTCCTTCCGAGAGGACTATTCGCAGTTTGGTGAATAAATTTGAGTCCACTGGTTCAGTAAACGATCAACTAACACCCGTACGTCGACGAAACGCAAGATTTGCCGAAAACATCATCGCTGTCCGTGAGAGTGTGCTGGAGAATGCGAGGCAGTCGATTTCGCGTCGCTCACTCGAACTCGGCCTTTCGCAGACCACAACTTGGCGAATTTTGCGTCGTGACTTAGGCCTGCACCCGTACAAAATTCAACTGAACCAGGAGCTGAAGGTAAACGACCATAGACAACGACGTGTGTTCGCTGAATGGGCTCTGGAGCAGTTGGAAACTGACACTAATTTTCATCGAAAAATCATCTTCAGCGATGAGGCCCATTTCTGGATGAATGGGTACGTCAACAAACGGTATTGTCGAATTTGGGACAATACCAATCCACATGAGATCCAAGAGCGTCCAATGCATACCGAAAAAGTTACTGTTTGGTGTGGATATGGGCTGGCGGTGTCATTGGTCCATATTTTTTTGAGAACGACGTTGGCCAGGCCATCACCGTCAATGGCGATCGCTATAGGTCGTTGATTACCAACTTCTTTTGGCCTGAATTGCATCATATGGACACCAACGACATGAGGTTTCAACAGGATGGCGCTACGTGCCACACAGCTCACGCCACATTGGAAATTCTGCACGAGCGATTCCAGGGCATGGTCATCTCACGTGGAGGTGATGTGAACTAGCCACCGAGATCCTGCGATTTGGTCAAATTCAGTCTGATTTATGCGCCAGAGTCAAGAAAAATTGGACATTTCGGATGCGCGCATCCCTATTTTAAATGTGATTATTTTGGCGGTAAGGAGTAAAGACAAAAGAATTGATGCTTTTGTTCATGTGCCTCGCAATCTCATATGAAAGAGAACAATGTTGCAATGAAAACACTCTATCGATACCAAGCAAACCCTATAAAGCAACCAAGTAGATAAGAAACTGCTAGTCTAACAGAGGCAGACTTAGGCAAGAAGTATTTAGCTTTAGACATATAATTCTATATATTATAGCCACGTACCGTATTCGTATGTTTTAACCATTCATCGTAGTCCCCTTTGGCAGGTAATCAATCAGCAAAACACCTTCACCGTCCCAAACAACAGTCGCCATAAGCTTCGAAGCCGACTTTTTCACCTTGAATTTCTTCGGCGGACTCTCCCCTTTTTTTAATTCACTGCACAGAATCTTGTTTGGACTCCGGATCGTATTGGCGAACCCAAGTCTCATCTACAGTTACGATTCGGTTTCAAATTTCGTCGAGATTGTCCCCGGCTAACTCCAAAAAACCAAAAAATCTTTGCAGCATTCGAGTCGTCGTTGCTTGTCGAACTGCGCGCCCGCGGTTGCATTTTCGGTACCCAGCGCGCACAAAATTTTTTTTATGTTAAAATGCAAAATTTCTCCAATCCATTCTTTGCTGACGTGCAACTCGTCCGCTCGTCAACATTTGTATTCTTCGGTCGGCCAGAACTAATTTTTCATAGAACGCCCTGGGCGGGTGTCGCCTTCACAGCTCTCTCACCCTTGTTAAAATAAGCGAACCCGTTTCTGACCATGGTATACGAAGGCCCAGAATCCTGAAAAGTAGATGACATGTCTTCGAAAATTTCTTTAGGCAATTTTCCTTTTTTCATGAGGTACTTTATCACGGCGCGGTGCTCAAAATTGCGAGAATTTCCGATTTCGGCTGACATGGTCATGTTTACCCTACAACAGATAATAACAAAATGAGATTATTATTGAAGCGAGGTGATAATTATACTACTAAAGAGTGTCGCAGTTAGTGCTATCACTAATCAGAAGACGACTCATTGTTGAGTATCTCAGGCCGAGAACTTATCAGCCGCCCCTCGTATTTAGCGGTATTTTCATGAGGGATCTGTGTATTATTTATGAGTATCGGATACGTCGAATTTGACTCGTTGTTGAGTATCTCAGGCCGCTAACTTATCAGTCTCCCCTCGAATTTGTTTGTTGATGAAGTACAGTACAATACAGATTTGGTGTCATTTATTTTAATGCGCTATTTTTTTGTCCAGTTTTAGATGTCGTTTATCGCAACTTGGAGTTTCGCGTGGCGATTATTTTGCTTGATGGTGTAGAAAGATCATTGCTGAAAAGTAAGTATAGTGTTGGACCCAAGATGTTGCCCCGTGGAACTCCTGCTTTTATTTTTTTTAGATCAAAATAACATAACAGAATGCATCATCTTGTTTTATTCGGAAGAAGCGTTGTATCAAGTAGAATTTAAGTATCTTACAGTATTAGACTGCGAGTGATGTTTCTACTTTGTACAAAAGTCCTTCATGCCAAACTTTGTCAAAGACTTTTTCTACATTGAGATAAATAGCAGAGCAGACCTTCTTTTCCTCTAGCGACTTTTCTATTGCGTCAGTGATTCTGTGAACTTGATCTATGGTTGAGTGACTGTCTCTAAAGCCAAATTGGTCGTATGGAATTAGTATTTTAGTTTGGTTTCACGCGTTTGAGTAGTATCCTTTCGAGTAATTTCGACAATGTTGAGAGTAGGGATATAGGGCCTGTACGATCCCACATCGTACGGCGATTTGCCTGGTTTATGAACCATTATCAATTCGGCTACTTTCCAATAGTAGTATAGTATAATCGATTGGAAGTTTCGATTAAATTTGTGGATTGAGATTCTGTTAAATAGTTTTTTACATATCTCTTGGAGCACGAGTTTGTTGCCATTTCTTCGAAGCCATCTTTTTTTTAGCTATAATATGCATTATTTCTTCCGGATAGTTGAGACTAATTACATCCCTTTTTGAATTGAAGTGCCTCAATATGTAGAGCATTTTTCGAGATCTTATAGAGAACGAAGAAATTAAATAAATCTGGGATTTTAGCTGAATACGTTGGCCTGTACATTAGTTTACCGTTTGATATGAACTCACACTTTGTTTCCTGAGATGCTTTGTAGCTGACGATTCTTTGTTGTTGTTCGTCTTGATCCTCAGTAGGTGTGTTTTGCGTTGAAGTCTCCTCCCATGATGAAATTCTTAGAATGTTTTTGAAATAAACGAATCAAATTTTATGCTTTGTGGGGCTATAGAAAGTGGTCAAGAATATCCATTCTTTACTAGTTCTTATCGATGTGGTTATGGCCTGAAATTCTTCGAAACTGTATTATTCTTTTTCGTGGTGTTTAATGCTGTTTTTAATTATGCCAGCACTTCCATCACGAGTACTGTTACTTGGATGAATTGCGTGGTATGTTTCTTAATTTTTAAACTTAATATAAGATTAATTTGTAAAGTAAGTTTCGGCAATCATTGTTTTTTCTGTATCTAGGATTGTTGGCAATTCACCTTGTTGTTTGAGTAATCCAGTAGTATTCCATAACATAATTCTTAAGTTTTTAGCCATGATAATATTTAATTTATAATAAGTTCAAGACTATCAAGCCGTTTAACTGAAGAACTGTTAAAATCAGCTTGCAAGGCATGATTAAATAAATACAAAATCAATGCATTTTGAGTTTCTGTTCCGAAAGGTTTTGCTAGTTCTCTTGTAAAGGATTATTCATTTCAAGGATTTCATATAGCTGTCATATCACAACTGTCATCAATCCATCTGCCATCCATAGTTACTTCTCTCCTTGCCATTGTACAATATAGACCGTTTAACCACCGCTCAACGCATAGAATGCAGCAGAACATACGCCGATTGTGTGCTGGAAAATCTACAAGTTGACCCCGATTTTTCGAACAAAATCTTCTTCAGCGATGAGGCCCATTTCTCGCTCGGTGGCTACGTAAACAAACAAAATTGCAGGATTTGAGGTTCTGAGAATCCAAATATGATCATTCAGAGGCCATTCCATCCACCACGAATGACAGTTTGGTGCGCGCTGGTGGCGTGTGTGTGTGTTTGAAAACGACGAAGGCGCCACTGTTAGTGAATTCTCTGCGCTATGGTTAAATGATAGTCAACTTTTTTTGGCCTGAGATTGAAGACATTTAAGTGAACGACATGTGTTTTCAACAGGATGGGGCTACGTGCTACGCAACATAGGCAAATTTGGCTCTTTTGCACAAAAAGTCCTCCTTAAAAACCAACGCCCGTGAAGTTATGGCCGCATTACAGCCGAAATTTACCGGAAAGTCATCGAAAATTACTTCACAAGAATCGAAGTTTGCAAAAGCTTTCATTGGAATCTTTAATACTTTTCATTTTATTTATAAATTAAAATCCTTAAGCACAAAATGAATAACCTTTTATTATAAGTAAGTTATAAGTAAGTTTTATAGTCTATTTTACACCTGCATTGGGAAAGAAAGTCTCTACCTAAGACACCGTCTGTCGAAATTGGCAAATTACTGTCAACTATGTGGAATTTGTGTATTTCTATGTAGTCTGCAAATTTTAATTGCAATTATGTTTTTTTTTTTTTTATAATTTGCACGTGTTAAAGGGGATATGAATACCCTTATACTAATTTCTAGAACACGAACATTTTTTTATGGAAAGGGGAAGAGACAGAGAGAAAGCAGAGTGGTGTGGTTTGAAACTCAGGTGGTATTAAGTTTCTGTAAACTCCAAGGGTGGCTGTCCAGATAGCTGTTTGTTTTTCGCTATCATTGTCGTTGCTTATGATTCACAGTATTTTTTTCCGTCCTCACGATCAAGTTGCATTTTATGCATATGACCACCCTACTGCCAGTGTTATGCCTTCACAGTAGAGTTGACTTACATAGCTTTCGCAAGTGATCGACTTTTTTATTTATTTCATTCGAAATAAATAGATGATTCTTGACTTCAAGATTCGAACCGTGAATCAACAGCGTGACAAGCGATGATGTTACCACTGCACCACGGCCACCCTCCAAATGAATACATTTCAAATTTGGTTTACATCTTTCGTCCATTAAAAAGTTTGTGTTATAGTTGTCTTCTTACAAATTGATATGTCCGCACCTGTGCTTATGATGAATCTTAAATTCAATTTCGAATTAACTACATGTTATGTATGTACAGGGTGGCGCACGAATCGTGCTACAAAAACAAAACGTAATAACTTTTTTTCTGTGTATTACTCACACGGCTCATTTTTTTTTATTTTGCAGGTTACTACTCGTATTTAGATTTATTAAAATGAATGCTTGGGATACCGAAAAGAGGATTTGGATAGTGCAGCGGTACCATGCTTTGCAGTCCTTCATTTCCGTCCAAAGGGAATTTAGGCGGGAGTTTGGCGGCACTCCCCCGAGTAGATGGACCATTATGAGGCTGGTAAACATGTTTGCCGAATCTGGAAGCATCGCACGAAGACCGTACCATCGAAATCCCTATGTTCGGGTTCAAGACACAATCGCGGCTGTAGCATCGTCAATTCAGGCTAATCGGCGAAAATTGGAGTTAGCAGGCGGTCATTACAATGGATAATTCATGATGACTTAAACTTGTTTCCGTACAAAATCCAAATTTCAAGCTAGTTAAACCCTCTGGATTTGCCTATTCGCCTGGAATTTTGCCAAAAAATGATTGAAATGGCCGAAGAAGACAACAGCTTGATAAATTGCTTGTTTGTGTCTGATGAGGCCCATTTTGATCTAAACGGCAATGTAAACAAGCAAAATTGCAGTATATGGAGTGGATCTAATCCTGCACCCAGAACGAGTCACTGTGTGGTGCGCAGTTTCATCAAGGTGCATTGTGGGGCCATACTTCTTTGAAGAAAACGGTGTAACAGTAACTGTCAATGGGGTCTGTTATTTAAAGATGTTGAAGGAGTTTTTTTTACCCAGAACTGCGCCGAAGAAGTTTCCGTTTATGGCGGAGCTCCAAAGAAAATTCCCAAACAAATTAATATCCAGAAACTCCACTTTCCGCTGCCCCCCAAGGTCACCTGACCTGACTGCACAAGACTTTTTTTATGGGGTTATGTCAAGCAAAAGGTGTACAAAACGAAACCCAGGAATTTGACTGAATCGAAGCAGTCCATTAAAAAAATAATTGAGGCGATCCCGACTTCAACCCTTCAGGCAGAATAATTTTCTGATCAGGTGTCGCATATGCGTGGATGAGCGTGGAGGTCATTTACGATCTATCATCTTCAAAAACAATTAGTTACATATATAAAATAAAATTGAATTTTCTATACAGTAAAAAAAAAATGAAATGAAATACATTGATTAAAAAAAAAGTTATTTCAATTTCTTATTGTAGCACAATTGGTGCGCCACCAATACATGGCTTGTAGAATTATTGGTAACCAACCACTTACGTTTCCCTCATTATTTACTACATTTATTCTAGTACTGTTGTTGTGTTTATTGGCGCTTCGTGTTTGTGAGTTATCGGAAAAACGTACACTACTTTGATTCAGGGAATTGTATCGATTCTTGTGATGATTTCGACTCTGGAAATTGTTAAAATTAAGCCTTATACCTAGGATATGATTATATCTCTATATATTGTATTTTGTTGTTGTTTGTGGTTGTAGTTTTGTATTATCTGGTTGCTATTGTGGTAGTAGATTGTGTGGCCTTTGGTAATTACCGTTGTCTAAGATCTAATACGATCCCAGGGCGCATTCTTGTGGCAGTTGGCTGCTCTGCTATGATGATTGGAGAAATGCGTATGTGGGTTGCTCTGTGGATCGGAGAGATCTGACTCTCCACTTTCTCTTTTTACTCTTGTTTTTCTTTTCATGTTCTTTTGAATATCTGGCCAGACGCACATGTCTGCGGGTTTCATTGAATATTTCTCCTACAACCGTGGTCGTTGTTCTGCGACATTTTTCTCATGTACATCATTTGAATATTATGCTATGCACCGTCTGTTTCTTACTCAAGTGCTATATTTACTGCTTCAGTAAGCGTTTTTGGCTGAGCAGCCAGTGTTGGCTTGATGTACTCACTAGATCCGTATTTGAATAGGTTAATTTTTGAAATTACTGATTTCTCTGCTGGTGATGCTTTATTTGGCCGTTCTTCGATCTGTAGGTTGTTTAGATCTGAAATGAGAGCTAATATTTTGCCTTCATAAAGGCCTCGACCCATAGAATCCGTTGATCCATTGCTGCGTCGTTTTTAACTGACATATAGATAGAATTCACGTATTCTTATGGAAGGTGGCCATAACCGACGCATGATGAACTTCGAGATATAAAGTCGATTTACTTTCTACTTTTTTAGTCCGTTGATCCGTTGGCAGTCGGCAAATTGAAAGTAAGCATTTTCATTGGTGGAAGCATTGAGAGAGAAGAGAAACTGTCATCGCCGTTGACAATCGGTTGACATTTCAATCTGTCAACGAAGGTATGCGACTGTTCTTTCCGGCAATACGTGAACGTGTTGTAGGGGAGAGTTGCTTGTGTACTTGAGGTGTATAATTCTTTCAGGCTTTTTTGCAATGCGTGAAAGTTCGTGCATTTGTCAGTGTACTCTGTAAGGTATGTACATATATAACCATTGTACTCTGTCTACATAAATTGAAAGGCCCCGCCATTGGAGTCTGCCCAAAAGATATGAAAAGCAATTGGTTGCTTAATTGAATCGGAGTTTTATTTTCCAAATATGCAGCTTATAATAAGTTCCTGGTTCGTTTTAGTATTTTCAATCTTTGTAAGATTTCTAATGTTACAGTACTATTGACTATAATTTGAGCTACAGAGTAAAATGTCAATATGACGCTTACAAAACTTGTAAGTGCATGCAGGTCATTGTATTGTATTTTGTTTCCATTGCCTTTCATGCGAAGTCATCACTTTATGTGATGTGTCCTGCTGTTCCACGCACTGGGTGATCGTGTGTTTTGATTTACAGTAGCGGCAAAACAAATAGCACACCAATGTTCCTTTTTTTCTAACATGAAATTTTTTCATTTATTTTTCGTAAAAATAAATTTTACTTATGCAATAAAATTCAGTATGGGACAGTTAACTTAAGAAAATATAAACTATAAACATTTCATTGATCTTTATAAAAAGATAAAAAAATAAAAAAAAGTATTCCTAGGTTCAATTTAAATAAATATAATAATGAAGAAATAAAATTAAAAAAAAAAATTGGTATACAGACATTAATTCATGTCATCAATATTTAGTCGGGTAGCCTTTCTTTTTGATGACTACAGTACCTGATGATATCAGGGCCTGACAACGTTCTACCGGTATTACACTGTAAGCGCACCTACATAAAGTTGATCCAAATTTTTGGCCGTAGATCTGTCATTATATAATTTTGTCTACATCGCTCCACAAGTTCTCAATCGGATTGAGATCAGGGGACTGGCAGGCGAACTTAAAGCGATAATTTTCTGACTCAATAACCACTGCTTCACAGATTTAGCTTTATGGTTCGGGTGATTGTCATGCTGAGATTTCCATTTCAGTGACATTCCCTCCTCGGCATAGGGAAGCATAATGTTGTTCAAAATGTCCTTACATTTTTTGTGATCCATAATGCCCTCAATCCGATAAATTGCATTAACACCACGTGAAGAAATGCAACTTCATACAAGGACGTTGCCTCCACCATGCTTCATCGTTTTTATGGTATATTTAGGATTGAATTCCTGCTTGATACCGCGCCTTACATATTATTTCCCATCTGATCTAAATCGAATGTATTTCGATTCATCGGAACCCAGTTGCAATCCTTATTAACGTGATAGTGTGCAAATAACGGCGTGATAAAGAACGTTTTGACACCAATGGTTTCTGCCTGGTAATCTGTCCGAACAATTTGTTCCCCCGGAGGAGATTTTTAAAAATAAAATTCCAAAATTGTGAAAAAATAAATCCAAAAACAATAGAGCTCGATTCTTTATTGGGGCAATTGTTGTGCAAGAGGAAAATTTTAAATCGGTGGATCTTTGCACAAGTCCATCCTAAGATTATTCAAAATTAACTGTACATTCAAAATCGATAATCCGATATGCGAATGTAATATTCGCAATCATCCGGTACATCCCTGCAGATGACTATACGCATTGAAAGCTAAATTTAGTGCCATTAGCCTAATATTATGAGTATATGTATGGGGGCACGCACAGCTCTCCCAAAGAAATATTCTACGACGTGAGAGGAATGTTCGTAACGATTTCAATGCCAAGATAAGAAATGGAGGTACTCCTATGATGAATTTACCAGTAACCAAAGTGATCACATTGCACACCCACCCAGTAAATTGAATATTCGCATTTTTCCAGCAACGAAAACCGACTCGGACAATTACCTGGTTGTGGCCAAGGTAAATTGTGGATATCCTGAACAACACAGCATCAGGAAAGGGCGGTGAGAATGCTCAGAGGAACGAAAGCAGAAAAGGAAAAAACTTTCAGGCTGTTTTGAAAGAACAATTTTTTGAGTGATTTTTGATTTCGTTTGTATTGATGGAGTATGGAAGAGAAGGTACTCGTACAAGCACGAACTGTACCAGCTGTACAGCGCCATCAACCAAATAAAAATGTTTTGAATTTACCCCGTCAATAAAAACGATGGCGTATACAGTTAAAAAGACCTCAACCAACTTGGCATACGAAACTGGAGGCAGCTGGCTAAGGATCGAACAGAAAGTGAGGAAAGTGTAAGGTGAGTGGTACATACCACAGCGACTTTTTCCTGCTTTCTCATTTGACTGGATTCCAAATTCATAGATTCCAATATAGCTGCTCTGACCAAAATTGTTGTCTTTCAAAGTAAGAATTCGTCAAATATAAAATCTAAGCCTAGTTTTGACTGCTTTTTTTTCTAATAAAAATATTTTCTCCCTTCCAAATTTGATTAGAAGACTTCCGCAAACTTTACGCTCAAAAGTCTTGCTCTACTTAAGTATAACAAGGAAAATCGTCTTTAATAACCACTGAAACCACTTGTGAAGGATTTTTGCCTGTGTGAAACGTAATCCCATTACAAATATCTTGTAATTTCCAAACTCAAATTACCTTCAAAATCGATAAACTCACATCGTCGACAGACCCAACTCATAAGGCGGATTACTAAAGTTTCGCTCACAGTTTCCCAAGTCGATTTCACTGCCATCCAAGGAAGCCCTTTTATTAATAAGTTTGGCACAATATAACACTTAGAGCTGATTCTTAAGAACAAATAAATTGACGCGTTCCGTCAGTACAGAATATCTTAGACGCCACGCCGTCGTCGTCGTCGTCGACTTTAATTTGAATGTCAGTTTGTATCTCCTCGATGGATTTTCTACCACGAGCTCCGCAAGCTGCTTCATTAACCTTTCGGCATGTGACATAGTTGGCACACAACTTCTTAACTAAGTATTTCAATTATATTACTTTTTGTTTTGTATATCTGTATCTTTGCCTAATCATTGAATCGTGCTTAAGAAGAATTCATTAGGATTAAAATGATTGGTATGTGACATTGCATCTTTTACCATCAATCAAGATAAATCTCTTTGGAGGGATGCTTAGACCATGGGAAAGGATTTTTCTTGTGAAAAATACAAAACAAAAATTGGAGGATTTAATTTTGTTTTTTTAAATTGGAATTTAATTGGCGCCGCGCAAAAAAGACTGTACTGTGCTTCGTCAATTGTCAAAAGAAATTCAAAGGAATTCTCTTCATCTTTGTGAAATGATGATCCTACGAGTGAGGCACAAGTCCTTTGAGAAGGGTTAATGTACCCGACCGTCATTTTTGAAACAAAAAGGAATAGATGTAAATTTTTTTTTTTTTTTAGTATTTGTCAAGGGAATCACTCGTCAAATCTTCTTTATGGGCATTTTTTTTCTCTTAGAATAAGCATTTGTCAAAAAATGAAAATGAAAAATTATATCCTTCGAGGGGTGGAGGAATATTTTTTATTTAACATTTTTTAGGCAGTAGAGATTGCTGACAAATTGTTGAAGGTACATTAAACAGAACGCGAAAGAAAATATTTGCCAAAGCCTATTAGCTGTCAACTGGGAACGAATGGTGGTTGGTTGAACTAATCTACTAAAATAGATGGTGACGAATGAGTAAATAGATGACGTGATAGAAAAACTCCGTAAGCTACAGATGGTGCTGGATTAGGCCGAAGTATTATTGAGAGTTGGGTTCTAAAACTCACCGCAGGACAATCGAAAAGAGTTGTGTCAAAGCATTTGAGTAATTGCATATACAGATGATATTAGCCGTGTTTTATTGGACTGCGGTCCGGCGTAGATTAGTGACTCAAGCAGCAAACCTCTCCAGTTTCCGGCAGGTCTCTTTGCAATTGTTGGGTCGACCTAAGGTAGGGTTTTCCTCTGCTGCGTTGTCCCAACGGGGTGGACTGATATTATGCAATTATGCTGGTGTCCATACGTTCTAAATATAATAACGATTTTAGGCGCCGGATTTACATATCGATGTCGGTGTAGAGCCCGTATAGTACATTGTTGGAGCTTCTCCTCAACAAACAGATACAAACTGGATAGCAGTCCAATTCTGCGCCAGTGTGAAAAAGGGTTCACTTCTTAATTACGTTTTAGCCCAACGAAAAGCGGTTGACAAAATTATTTCTTCGTTTGATATCAATACTGATGTCGGTTACCGAGGGGCCTAGGTAGATAAAATCCTTAACCATCGCGATGTTATAGTTGCCTTTGATGATGTTTTGTCCGATTTGCTGATGTTGTGTGTCCATTCTTGTTGACAACATGTACTTCGTTTTGTCTTCGTTCACAGCCAAAACCATCTCTGCTGTTTCTGTTTCGGTACTTCAGCAATGTCAATACCGTCGACATATGCAAGCAGTTAAATAGACTTTTGAAATACTATACCTCTGGTATTAGCTTGCGAAATTTTGTATAATCCTTTCAAGTAAGATGTTAAAGAAGTTGCAGGATAGCTTATCGCCTTGTCTAAGATGGTTTCTGACATCAAAAGGTTGGGAGAGGTTTACGCCATAGATGAATGATCTTGGCAGGGATACCTAAGCTAGATATGGCTCTGTATAGCTCATCTCTATTTATGCTATCATAGGCTACTTTGGAATCGATAAAGAAATAGCGAATATCGACCTGAAATTCCATGGATTTTCTGGTCAATGGTAGAATTTCCAGACCTAAAACGGAACTGATAAGGACCAATATGGTTATTGACGAATGGTTTCAGGTTTTAGCCGTTTACGCAGCACAACAGCCAAGATCTCCTAGACAGCCCCCTTGTTTGATTTGAGTTTAGATATTACTACCCTCACCTGCCATCGCCCAAGTTGGGGGGAGGGGGGCAATTTATTGCTCACCGAAAAATGGAAGATGGTAGAGAGAACACCCCCACCACATACGAGTGCAATGGATGTGAACCAAACTATGAAGGCTAAATACTCAAAAGCCTGTGAAGAAAGAGATGGGTTGAAGCAACTAAACGAGACATTAATTCACTAAATTAATAGTTTAAAGCAAGAGTTGCAAGCGTTAAAACAACAGCTCAACAGCCAAAATAGAGAAAAAAGATAAAATTAAAGTAGTTGAGTTCTCAACTGATGAGGAAGAACTACTGAAAGAGACCGAAGTAAAACCAAAAAACGGGAACAAAAATTAAAAAAACAAAGAAAACATAATTCTAAAGCCAGCCAAACCTTCACCAATTATTGCACTGCAAATAATAAAGTTAAGTTTTTGGAGGAAAATAAAATTAAAGCTAGCACAATGTTAATAAATAGTAATGATATTTAAATTAATGTAGCTGAAGAAGATTCTTATAGAAAACTTACCAAAATACTTAATCAAAAAAAGGTGCAGTGGTACTCTTATGAGAACAAACAAACAAGACCAATTAAGGTTGTTGTAAGGAAACTACACTTCTCATGCTCACCAAAGAGTATATTTACAGATCTAAGAAGGAAAAACTTAAAGATATTTGAAGCTGTTAGCTGAAAATGCTAAACTTTAAAGGCAAAGTAGCGCTTTCAATATTTATGCTTACTTTTGACCACGACGAAAATATCAAAAAGATATACGAAATTAAAGATATCCTTGGAATGAAGGTAGAGATCCAAAATGTGCCAAATGAAACGAAAAGCATCCAGCCAACTATAGAGGATGCTTAGTAGCTAAACAGATTCAACTGGCAAAAGACAAAGAGCATAAACACACTAAACCTAATTAAGAAAAGGACGCACCTAAAATCATAAAGGACTTGCAACCGAAAACGCCAAAAGAAGCACCCAAAGTCCAACAAATTATTAAAAAAGTTGTAAGACCAAAAACAGGAGCAGGTACAGAATTGGCATACATATATTAAAAACAGAATGGGGCCAAGCACTGACCCTTGGGATACAGCAAGGTTTATAGCCTTAGAACCGCTCAATACATTATTTATCTTCACTTTTTGGGTTCTATTTTTCAAGTAAGTCTCAAACCAGCTGTAACAGAAGCCACGAAAACCAACATTATACAGCTTTTGCAAAAGGATGCTATGATTTACCATATCAAAAGCTTTCGTTATGTCAACGAAAAGTGCAGCACAGCTTTTTTTGTTATCTAAACCTTTTCGTATAATGGTACATAAATTCAGAAGAGCATCTTCGGTAGAAAGGACAGCCCTAAATCCAAACTGCAATGAACTAAATAACTGTATTCTCTGCAAATAATGTAAAATTCTAGTTTTATTCGTAATGACCTTTTCAAATAGTTTTGAAATGGATAACAACAACGAAATTGGCCAGTAATTTGATTTGTCTTTTTGTTTCCTTTTTAAATAGATGTACAATATTCTGTGAAAAGATAACGTATGCATATGCATGCACAGGCTGCATCAAACAATTTAGAAAAACTAATAGCTACAACAGAAACAAAATCAAACGCTTGTATGGAAATATTCATGCAAAAAATTCTAAATAGAATGGAAAGTATGGAAAAAAGCAATGAAACTATATTAGAAAGAATCTCGTTCCTTGAGAGAAAAAGCAGCAATAAAAAGGCTGCACAAAAGAGATAAACGTGATGGATAATATAAAAATCCTGGAAATCCTGCATGCTAATGGTATCGAGAATTGTAAAGAAGAAATTCAAGTAGCTCTCGACATGAACAAAGCAGATATATGTCTTGTCTCAGAGACGCACTTTAAATTCAAAACACACTTCAAACTGCGAGGGTACGAATTATATAGAGGGGTGTCAAGTCGCATGATCGCGGAGGCCAATTGATGAACGCTCGCTGTGAGATGAACCAGTCACAAAATTTCTCCTTCACCACTTCGAGCGTTGCGTCGCTTGTATGATATATATAGGGCCGTCTTTTTAGAACCACAGCTCGAATGTATCGATATTGTCGAGCTCTGGCCACAGAAAGCTGGTTAACATCGCTCTATACCGAGGACCATTGATGGTAACGGTGTCTCCTTCCTCATTTCGAAATAAATAAGGTCCGATGATGCCGCCGTGCCATAAACCGCACCAAACAGCTAATCTTTGTGGATGCATTGATACTTGGTTGAACACTTGTGGATTGTGGTCGCCCCAATAACGGAAAATTTGCTTGTTGACATAGCCACTGAGCCAAAAATGGGCCTCGTCCGAGAAGATGATTTTTTGGCCAAAATCCGGATCTCCGGCCAACATTTCCAGCGCCCAATTAGCGAACTCACGGCATTGTCTATGGCCGTCCGGCTTCAATTCTTGCGTCAGCACAATCTTATATGGATGTAGGCTCAAATCCAACAGCAAAATAGGACAGGTTGACTCTCTGGCGATGCCCAATTCAGCTGATCGGCGCCTAATCGACATTTCTGGATCTTCTTCGATACTGGCGGCTACGGCAGCTATGTTTTCTTCACTTCGCACCGATCTCTGTTTGGTTGGTAGCTTAAGGTCTAAAAGAGTGCACTCATGCTCAAACTTTTCCACGATGCGACGAATAGCCTGCGCACTGAAGCCATGATGACGACCGACCTCACGACGAAATTCACGTTGCGTATTTATAACAGAACCGGCATTTCGATAATATTTTTTTATAATTTCCACACGTCAAACAATGCATGATGAAATGGCAAACCTTACTGAATATTGATATGACATGAAAACTATTATTGCTATCTGGTCACCCTATAGTAAAGAATACGATCGATCGCCATATAAAGGGCCTTTCATTAAGCGCCTCCTATCTTTAAATTTAAATAAAACAAAGTGTGTGTGAGATATCATCAAAATTTTTCATTCGTTTGAAAGGCCTATCGATGGAATGTATGGAATATAACATCTTTCAAATGTCCGCCGCGACTTCTGTGGGTGGCGCGCATCCGAAATGTTCAATTTTCCATGGACTCTGGTGCATAAATCAGGTTGAATTTGACCGATGGTATGGGTTACGTTGGCTTTGAGGGCCGCTGTGGTTTGTGACTTATTCGCATAGAACTGCGACTTCAGAAAACCCCACAAGAAAAAGTCTAACGGGGTCAAATCGCACGATCTCGGTGGCCAGTTCACATCACCTCCACGTGAGATGACCATGCCCTCGGATCACTCGTGCAGAATTTCCAATGTGGCGTGAGCTGTGTGACACGTAGCGCCGTCATGTTGAAACTAAATGTCGTTGGTGTCCATATGATCCAATTCAGGCCAAAAGAAGTTGGTAATCATCGACCTATAGCGTTCGCCGTTGACGGTGATGACCTGGCCAACGTCGTTCTCAAAGAAATATGGACCGATGACGCCGCCAGCCCAAAATCCACACCAAATAGTGACTTTTTCGGTATGCATTGGACGCTCTTGGATTTCATGTGGATTGGTATCGTCCCAAATTCGACAATTTTGTTTGTTGACGTACCCATTCATCCAGAAATGGGCCTCATCGCTGAAGATGATTTTTCGATGAAAATTAGGGTCCGTTTCCACCTGCTCCAGAGCCCATTCAGCGAACACACGTCGTTGTCTATGGTCGTTTACCTTCAACTCCTGGGTCAGTTGAATTTTGTACGGGTGTAGGCCCAAGTCACGACGCAAAATTTGCCAAGTTGTGGTCTGCGAAAGACCGAGTTCTTGTGAGCGACGCGAAATCGACTGCCTCGGATTCTTCTGCACACTTTCACGGACAGCGGCGATGTTTTCGGCAGATCTTGCGTTTCGTCGACGTACGGGTGTTGGTTGATCAAATTTATCCACCACACTGCGAATAGTCCTCTCGGAAGGACGATTATTGCGACCGTAAAATGGGCGAAGCGCGCGGAACGTTGCCCGAACAGAACACCGATTTTACTAAAACATTTTTATCATTTCCACGTGTTGCTGAACGCTATATCCGTCCGTGGTGATTTGGCAAAACAGACTGAATAAATGACAGCCAATTTGACAGATGTACCTACAACAATGTGGCCGCTATCAACTATCAAAGTTCGGAAGTTCCTATTGGAAGACCCTGTAGAAGCCAAATTCCAATCATGTGCGATACAAGGAATATCTATAAATATAAAAACGAAGAGTGGACAAATAATATCAGTTGCAGCAATTTACTGTTCTTCCAGCTATAGTCTTAAGAAAAATTACTTTTTAGGACTCTTCCGCATATTTCGCAATAGATTTATCGCAGATGGATATTTTAATGCCAAAAACAAGTATTGGGGATCTAGATTGACAAATACGAGATGAAGAGAATTATATGAAGTAATAAAAGAAATTAGCGGCAAATATCACTCAACGGGAAAACCTACGTATTGGCCAAGAGGTAGGAAGAAAAGCCCAGATCTTGTCGACTTTTTTGTTACAAGGAATATATCTCGTCAAATACTATGAAAGTAGAAGAAGGACCAGATCTTGACACAGATCAATCCACAATACGTTTAACGCCCAAAGCTAGCTAATAACCTGACTGATTGGAACTACTTTAGGCAGAATCTAGAGGATAGTATTCAGCTCTCAGAAACAATTGAAACAGAAGACTAATTAGAAAAGACTGTTCAGATATTTACAGTTCATATCCAAAAAGCTGCATGGGCTGCAACACCTATAACTAAAACTAAAATCCAACAAAACTCATATCCAAAAGAAATATGTGACATAAGTGCGGAAAAGAGAAGAGCTAGAAAACATTGGCAACAATCAAACACGTTCAGCGACAAAACAATACTGAATAATCTAAACAGTAAGCTTGAAAGATCGATAAGAGAATTTAAAAATGAGTCTCTTAAAAAATACCTTACCAATCTTAAGAATGACGCTAGCACCGAATACTCACTCTGGAAGGCAACAAAGAAAACGAAAAGGCCAATTGCACACATTCCACCAATTAAAAACACAGAAGGTGACTGGGTAAAAAACAACCAAGAAACAGTGAATTTATTTGCTGAGTATCTCTAAGGCGTCTTCCAATCGTATGAAGATAAAGGCTGTCAAGAAACGAATGAATTGTGCGAAGAGGAGAGACATATTCAATCGGTAACGGCGAAAGAAATTGCCAAAGAAATACAAGAAGGCATCAAT
This sequence comes from Pocota personata, assembly GCA_963082735.1. NCBI lineage: Eukaryota > Metazoa > Arthropoda > Insecta > Diptera > Syrphidae > Pocota > Pocota personata. The sequence goes on from OY720430.1 coordinate 118,752,657, forward strand.
ACTAAGAAAGCCCCAGGATTTGACTTGATATCAGGAGAAATCCTAAGCAACTCCCAAAAAAAGGCTTAAAGAAACAAGCACAGATTATAAATGCTGCATTCAGGATAAGGTATGTACCTAGCATGCGAAAAGTCGCCAAACCAGGGAAACCACCTAGTGAACTCACCTCCTACCGCCAAATAACGATTCTGCCTATGTTGTCCAAACTATTTGAAAAGATGTTGATTAAACGTCTGCATAAAATAATAGAAGAAAACTCACGAATCCCAAACCATCAATTTGGTTTTAGAAATAACCACTCCACGATTGATCAGGTGCATAGAATAACTGATAAAATCGAAAAAGCATTTGAAGAAAAAAAGATATGCTCTACTATATTTCTTGATATAGCTCAAGCTTTCTATAAAGTATTGCACAAAGGACTGATACATAAATTGCAAAAGCATCTACCAAAGGAATACTCAGAAATCCTAGAGTCTTATATATTACAGCGATTTTTTAGAATCAAACAAGGAGATGACTACTCCACATTAAGAAAAATAGAAGCTGGTGTACCACAAGGCAGTGTGCTAGGCCCTGTATTAAATCTCTTATTTACCAGTGACTTGCCATTTAGTGATGAAACAACTGTGGCGACATTTGCAGACGATACTGCTATCCTTGGTGTGGGAGAAACTGTCGAAGTAGCGACAAAAAAGCTATAGGAGGCAGTGAATAATATATCAAAATAGATCAAAAATTGACAGATTAAATTAAATGATCTAAAGTCGGTTCATATCAACTTTACAAATAATAACACATCCCAGTAATAATAAATGATAATGAAGTAGAATACGCAAACACAGTCAAATATCTAGGCATGACACTAGATGCAAAGCTGCGCTGGGAAGGGCATGTAAAGAAAAAAGAGAAGAACTGAACATGCGCTACGGTAAAATGTATTGGCTTATAGGGTAATACTCTTGTTTGTCCAATTACAATAAACTACTACTTTATAAGCAAATTCCAAAAACCAGTATGGACGGGCTCCAGCTATTCTTACTGTATTTTTAATTAATCTAGGGGTTTCATTGTGGTCTCTGGGTGAACATAGCCATGCACGTCAAGTTTTCTCGAAGTATTTCAGCCAAGTAATTCATAGTCGTGTTGGCTGCTCGGAAAATTCGAACATCCAGAGGCGTACTTGAGTGCTTCGGCTCATTCGGAGAGATTGTACCTAAGGCTTAAGGCCCCATCCATTTCTCATCGAGAACATACTCGGTCTGTGAATCGCAAATCCGTTCATTTGAGCTAATAGTTCCCACAAAGGTTCCAATGTGAACTAATTCAGTCTTTGAAAGGTTAATTCCAGGACCAACTTTGTTTGTTAAGAGGTGATTCTATCAGGTCTCATAATATGTGAAGGAACTTATCTGATGTGTCTATCGCAGTGTTATAATGTGCATACCCTGCCGCCCGTAAGTTTCCGGACAATACATTCTGTCAGAGAAATTGGTATAAAACTCTTTGTCCTTTTTATTTTAATAATCAAAATTCATTGTAAATAGCTTCATCAATATTATATTAATCTAGTCAAACGAATAAATTAATTGGACATAGTGAATAAGACTTGGGTAATAAAATAGAGTTAGACCTCTTTTTCGTCGAAAATTCACCTCGTACTTGCACCATTTTGGCCGCCAATCTAGGCATTCTATAGATCAGCTTCTTAAAAGTCTCCAATGTTATTGATATCCAGGCTACTTGACAGATCTCCCAAAGTTTGTCTTTCGATGTCTTCCAACCTCTCTGTCAAGTACGTCTCAAAGCAGCTCTATTGGGTTAAAGTCGGGTGATTGGTGTGTTCCTTTTGTTCTTCTTAGTTAACGTATCCTCGTCAATGCTTGGAAAAAGCTTTTGGATCATAATCTAGCATTAATGTGAATCGAAGGCCCATTAATCGCAAACTCGATGATAAGTTGTGTTCTTCTAATATTTGTCTGTACTTCTCCTTATTCATGATTCCATCGATACGGATGAGGTCTACAACACTGGCGGAAGAGAAACATCCCAAGATCATTATTGGATCACCGCTATGCTTGATTGTTGGGACCACACAGCTAGAGAGCATCTTTTTTTCAGTAGACCGCTGAATGTACTCGTAAACTCTCCTTTTTTGTCCAAAAAATTCATATTTGGACTCGTCCGTCTATAAGACTTTCGATCAGTTGGTTGATATCCAATCCTGGTGCTCTCTTCCTCAATCTAGCCACTTGATTTTGTTTTGAGGTAGTAGCAAGGATTTTCGTACTAAATACAGCTAAAGGTTTTTTTTTGTCGTAGTTACTGTTATTTGCTTTGAGTGCGAACGGTTGAACTTTGCACAGATTTCTGGAGATGTAAGCCATCGATCCATCTTGCTTATGAATTTTATAGTCTGGTCTTCCTGTTTTGATGTTAATTTGAGCATTCCGCTTTCCTTTTGGATGTTAAGAGTCGATGATTACTTAGAGCGACGTATGGTATCGTGCACTATCGATTTCGATATTCTAAGCTTACTTGCAATAGCCCGCACTGTATGCGATGTTTTATGCAAGATTATTATGCCAAAAAGACAAATAATTTCCGTTTTATGGTGCTTTTATGATAAGTTAATGACGTTTGCAGTTTTGTTTTCTTACTCCCCACATCGGTTATGCCTTAATTCCACTCCTTTTCTCAAAACAAAAAAAAAAAAAAAATCTGTTTTGAGATGTAATGATGTCTACTATCGATTGAAAGAATTTTGTTCATTTGATTCCTGCATAGATAGATTAAACGTATAATTGTGAAAAAAATGGTTTGTATATACAGTGAATCAAAGTAAAACTCGTACAAGTAAATATTTTATTTATGGACAAAAAACGTATGAACAAAACTTAATATTGACTTGAATTCATTTTATTTCAAGGATTCATTATTTAATTCAATTAACAGAAAACTAAATTAAAAAAAAATATATAGTTAATAACAAAAAACAACACATTTTGTAAGAAAAAACTTAAAAACACGTCAAAGCAAAACTCGTACATTAACAAAAAAAGAAATTATAAAGCTATTACAGTCAAATTATTATTGAATTTTGTATGTATTAGTACTTGGTCGGTAGACCACGACTGGCTTTAACAGCTTTTAATCTGTTTGGCATAGATTTCACAAATTTTTCGCAATAAGATGGTGGTATATTTTGCCACTCTTCTAAAAGGGCCTTTTTAAAATCATTTTTGTTAGAGATGTTGTGCGATCTTATTTTCTCTTCCAAGTAACTCCACGGGTTTTCAATTACATTCAAGTCAGGTGACTGTGGTGGCTTTTCAATCACATGGGGGCAAATATACTGCAGCCATAAGCGCACTTTCATTGTCTTATGTTTGGGATCATTATCTTGATAAAATTTAAATTGATCCCGGATACCAAGCTTGTTCGCACTAGCTGCCAAATTTATTTTTAATATACTTAAATATTGATCCTGGTCCATAATCTCATCAATAAAGTGCAGATTACCCACTCCAGCTGCTGACATGCACCCCCATACCATGACCGATCCTCCACCGTGTTTAACTGAAGATCGCAAGTTTTTTTCTTTTAATTCCTCGTTCGGTTTGCGCCACACATTAACCTTTCCATCTGACCCGAAGATGTTAAATTTACTTTCATTCGTAAAAATAACAGTTCTCCAGTACTCAAAATCTTTGTCAAGGTAATTTTTGCGAACACTTTTCGTTTGCCTTTGTTTTGTTTGTTTACAAATGGCTTGCGCCTAGCTGTTCGGCCATTGTAGTGGTGTTTTCTTAAAATAATCCTTATTGTTTCTGGACAAGCTTTTTTGTTTAAATAATTTTCAGCTTCTTGAGCAAGTTTAGGTGCACTTATTTTTGGATTTTCCTTTACTTTACGTACAATATAATCCATCGCTCATCAGCTTCAGTAAAAATTTTTCGACCGCTTTGTTTACATTTGTTTTTTATAATTTTTTCTTCTTTGTAGCGTTTGGTGACGTATTGAACAGTTGAATGGCTGCGATCTACAATTTTTCCAATCTCACGCATTGTTTTGTTGTTATTATAATGCATAGTTATAAAATTTCTGACGTTTATAGAGGTCTGGCCACGTTGTCGTCCCATTTAGATTACATTAACTGCTTTACAAATGATCACTCTGAAGGAAAAACTGCTACTGACGACTAAAAACTTACAAAACGCCAGAAGAGTGCAAATATAACAAGTACCGTTATTCGGTTCGATAAACAGTGTGGCATAAAAGCATTGTACGAGTTTTACTTTGAGGTGTTTTCTTTTAACCTTCGCGTATTAGTGTTCTGTTTATCAGTTAAATGATTTATTTTCCCAAAAATTGTATTGCTACAATAAATACATAATAAGTCAGAGAAAATGAGTTAGATATAATGAATTTTTTGTGTTAATATTTCGCCCATTTACATTGCGAAACGTAACAAATGGTCCTGTACGACTTTTACTTTGATACACTGCATGTGTATGCAGGGCAGCCACAAGTTATGACTATGTATCGACAATCGTAACACCACACCACCGCGGTTAGCAGCTCTGCTCTTTCCTCTACTTTTCCAAATCATATTAAACAATCATGATCAATCTATGTGTAACTTGCAATGGCTAACCATTAATAATAAGAAAATCAAATTTTGCCCTCACTCCCGGTTGACAAATTGTCTTCTTAACCCACAAACCTTCCCACATGTGTTTACTTCAAAAACTCTGGCACATATCCAAAGTTATTTATCACCAAGTCAACGTGTTGACTGAAAGCTTTGAAAAGAATGTAATTACGGTACCGAATCGTTCTTTATCCGTCAAAAACATTCATTTTCAAAAAAAAAAAAAAAAAAAAACTGGGTGGGGGATTACCAAACGACTAAAGAGTAAACGACTCGAATTTCAACGACATCGCGTCACAAGAATAATGAAAACACAGATGCAGGCATGTCCAAGGGTGGAACGTATTTATTTCTCTCATGTTTTATGTAATTATCTTCGCGCACGAGTTCCGTCCCGTTTTCTATTATTTTTCAACTGTTCTCGATATGAATGTGATTACGATTTGGATTTGGATTTGGATTCGTTTAAAATGGAATTGTTTTCGACTACGTACACGACTGAAATGAAAGTGAAGGTTTAATATTCATAGAGAGAGACGTGAAGAACAAAGAAATCACAACGAATAAGGATCTACGACAAGCTTTGTAATTATTATTGCCTTTATTCCGCCTCTTTATGTTGTCAGCAACATTAGTATTTTGACGACTGTTTACTTTAGTGACCAGTTTTTTCGTCCTTCGCAGCCCACGATTGTTTAAGACCAAAGTAAACCTATTCCGTGGGTTAAAAATATAAGAGTAGTTCAACACCAATGTGGAAGTGGAACAGACGAAGCAGATTGCGAAAAAGATTACTTATTTGGCTTTTGCATATTTGCAGTTGTTACAAGGATTATGACCCACAGTTGCACTGGAGACTATGCCAAATTTGATGCAGTAGGGCAGTAGGCTTTTAGACTAAGGAAAGTGGAATTATGGTCATCAGTGGTGGGGGCTTATGGAAAGCCAACTGAAATGGATTATGGCACTAGCCTTTGGCAAAACGTTTAACTATAAATCTCTTGCCTTCCACAACGACGAATAAAGGATGGATATTAGCACAGAACCTGACATTTTTGCAGATCCCTATCAGAAAGTTAACACTTTTTTTTACAATCTTAGGAGAGGCGAACCTATAACGTTGGGCCAGCGCTCCGAGATGCTAGTGATGCCTATTGATTTTGATATGGAATTGTTGGTAAAAAGGCGTTTTGATAAAGATGTGATGGGTTCTGGTGGCTTGCATTGTAGAATGCTCAAATGTCGAATTTTTATGGACCATTCCATTGAGATATTCGAAATATCTGACCATGATAGTAGCTGGAGATTGGAAGAAAGTGCTTGTTTAATAGGGCATCATTTTAGACTGAAGCAAATGCTTTTGAGATGTCCAGAACAACGGCTTTTGAGGCCATCTGCTGTTTGATGGTTAAAGTCCATAGGAGGGTTACATAGCCCACCAAGTCACCAGTTGAACGACGACTGCGAGAATCATACTGCCGGCCATGACACAGCAATAACCAAGGAACCAAAAACTAGTAGGACGTTAGCATTGATTTAGATGTAAATGCATGAACCTTAATGTAAGACAACGAAATCTTGTTCTAGAACGGAAAAGGGAAAAATTAGCTAGGACATGACAGAACGCAAAACTTAACATTCTACCTTGATTTACCAACAAGGGTACAACCACAAATGTTAAACTGAGATTAGAAAGTCTATAAGACCGGGATCAGAGATTGAGGCTCCCTCTCCAAAGTATCACCTCTGCTCTAAATCCCCAGTATATGGCTACATCGGGGGAAGCTGATGAGACTGGAGGAGGAGTATTCGGCCGAAGCGTCAAATACTCTGAACTAATGGAACAATTTTCTACAGCCACTATCAATGGAAATTCAGGCGACCGGAAGGTGTGGCCAACTTAACCTCGACAGGAATCATCGAAAGTAAGGCATTGTGATTATGTCAGCAAGTCAAACTGACATCAAAACACTGAGCTACAAAATATATATTCTAAGGTGGGATTAGAGTGCCTAAAAACACTCAACAATACAGGAAAGATCAGCATTGTTAAATTTAGTTTTGTTAAGTATCCTGGCACCCACGCCCGAGTGGATGGTAATGAAGAGGCATGTAAATTGGCGACAACACCAGATCCCTTTTGCAGAATGGGGGACACATCATCCGAGGAGAGCCACAAAAAGAAGAGGAAATCAAGAGATCCAAGTTCAAGAAATAGCTCTTCAAAAACCGAGAAAGTTCCAAATCCTTCCTCGACAGAACACTCAAAGGACACCTCAGATAGGCCTAGAATCCAACGGGATATGTAAATTCTGCAACAAGACTTTGAATTTCAAGAGTGTAAGTTGTATGGGAGCCTAAACCAGATTGCTTTAGTCCGACAAGATATTCGACTAACACCAGAAAAAGGCACAGTAGATCTTTTGAGTCGCAAAACGTCTTACCTCCCGCTATTCATTCATTTAAACTGATTTTGGCTAAATAACCACAATTACGTAAGGAATAGAATACATATCATCGTGCTAATGCATCATGATACAAATGTAGCTGCTTTCTGTGTTATCTCTGGAAATATGAATGGAAATACTACTACTAGAATTATTTATATTGTGGACTTCATCCTATGTTAAATTGAATACTTTTCTGTGATCTAAATCTAATAGCGTACTTCCTATAAATTTTAGCAATAACCAAATGGCACACAATACCTTCCATTGATCTTTAACTCATACTTATGTATGTCAAAAATATGAAAAATGAAATCCAGATGGATGGCTATAATCCATAAGGAATTTCATTCAATTCAGCTCTAATTTCAATCCGCTTCCAATCATAATCGCCTCCCAAAACCCGACTGCTTTGCTCCCACAACCCCACGCCTTCTCCCTCCAAAACAAAATAAAAGAATTTATATCCTGCCCCAAGGATCTCATGAAAAGGGAAACCTCTCTATCCTATCTATACGTATGTATATATTATGCGTGTGTACATTATTGGCCGTTCAGTGCGACACTTCAATTACACCAATTCACCCATACATCAAACTCTGTTTGGTCCTTCTTATATATCCGACAGGGATCGGATAAGTGCCCCAATAAATTCCAACACGCACAGCACAACTGCATATTAAACGTGGTGGCCCCCAAAATGGACATAAATCAACAAAGGAGTAAACACATTCCATACACACCCTTAAAACTGCATTTTCTAGGCCATTAATTTTTAGTGCTATATAACCGTTATACGAGTAATACTTATCCTCATCCCTTGTCGTATAAAAACGGACAATGCACTGCACAAAGTCTCATTTCGCAAACACCAAGTGCCGGATGAAGGAAGACCGTTTTTTCTTCTGTATAATTGGATTCAGGATATTTAAATTTGTGTCCTTTCTCGCTTGTGTAGGATAATTAGAGCGAGAACCCATTAGGATTTCTTTTTTTCTGTTTCCATTGCTTTTGGCGCCCGGCATTGCGGAAAGAAATTGAGAACGATGGTGTACTTCCTGTTTGTTAAGTGCAAAATAATTATGATCCGGAATGCATTTCTGTTGAAAGGCGAAGATTTGTGGTTGAACGCTGACGAAGGAGCAGGATTTTTCGGTGCCAAGCTTTGATGAGGACGTCGCCAAGTAGTGTTAATTGCCTTTACGCTTTTGAAAATGGGTCGACGAGATTAATCTTTGGCATTCAGTAGAATCCACCGACAGTAGAGTGGCAGGTACCTAAATAAACATAAGGTCATCGAAAATGTACCCCAGGATGGAAAGGAAACATATAAATGGAATATTTAATGGAGGCTCATTGAATATCGTACTCACTTTGACTAATGTTGATAGTTCGTGCCTCCCAGTCATCAAGTCCAGTCATTTTGCTCTGAGGGCGAGTTCCAGTGTGTGACTTAAATGGATACGCAATATGAAATGTTCGAGCAGTGACCCAGGGATGCATGAGAGTGAGTTGAAAAGCAGGAACACACAAATTGTGCTTCCTTGCAGGTACTTACAAAAGGGTCGTCAAAGCTGATAGGAAAGCTTAAAACAAAGAGGTTCAATAAGTAATTGGTAGACCTTCAATTTACTCCGCAACAAGAATTGATTTTGGTGAAATCGATCGCGCAATATTTTGTTCAACCGATTCATGCAGGTCATCCACCGAAATCAATTTCCAACGAGGTCATCTATCGCGGGATGAATTGTCGGCGATCAGCTGTCTGTGATAAGTTATCACGGGGCGAATAGTCATGGAACTTGACTTAGACTGTAAATCTTTGAAATATTTAAAGAGTTACTACTTCCATCACTCTAGAGGCTTTGAAAAGGGATCTCAACGAAACTAGTTCGAAAACAGAAGCTGAAGCCGAAGAAGAAACAAGAAGCCGGAGAATATGTTTATTTTCATATAACGTCGAAAAATAGACGAAATCCACCCCCTCACGTGATTATTTACTCGAGAACTAAAGATTATTACGCCTACCTAGTCTCCCGCTTTTCCATTTCCTTCTACCATTTTTGTTTTCCTTGGACTGGATTAAAGGTGTCAACAGAACTGTAACGAGGATCAATATGAACCAACAAATTTAGATCAATCTCTAACGGAGTATTCTTTCTGGCTCTGGATCGTGAGTTCCTTGTCTGCATAAGCTAGGGATTTGTGTTAATTGACCATCCATTCCCTAGCTACTACCCAAAATGACAAAACAAAAAACTTAAATCATGACATCGGCGCCCAGCAGCCCAGAGCAAACTTTACGTGTCGAATATCATCTACGGAATGTCTGTATAGATGACGACTATTAGCCCTGGATTAACCCAAAAGCAAATCGAGCAAGTGCATGGGGTATCAACGGAAAGGGGGCACTAAGCCAAACCAGTACCAAGTCAAGTTCTTCATATATTAATATAATAATCTTATGAACGTGAATTAAAAAAAGCCCTCGCATACATGTAGGTACGTATGTTATTTCTTACCAAAACAGGTCCAATACAATTAAGTACTCTGTCTCAGCGTTAAATGCCTACACAATGTAAACACCTCTTCATCTATCTCAACGATCTCAGAAATACCTCCAATGCAAAAAGTAAGCTTTACATTACGAAAAGTAAGTGGTTCCAGAAATAGGCGGTGTGATCCATGACGTTTCTACCTACGAGTACATAGTAGCAGCAAAATAGTCCAAGAGTATCACATGAAGATTTACTGCAAACCAACCAACCGCAGGATCCACGACGGTAGTGCTGCGTTAAATACACGGGTTTAGTCAATAGCCGAGATTTCAAGGGACACATCAACATTTTCATCAGCAGTTCAGCTATCTAGCGAAAACGAGATGGTCAGTGAACTAGTTGGGAGAGGGTAGGGTCCTAACCCACATTTCAATAACTGAAACTTTACATGAGTATCTATTTCCGAAAGCTTATTTTGTGCTATCAGCCAATTGCCGGTAGCAATTCACTTAAAAAATAATTCTTTACCGAACCATTAACGGTAACGGTGTCTCCTTCCTCATTTCGAAAGAAATAAGGTCCGATGATGCCGCCGTGCCATAAACCGCACCAAACAGTCAATCTTTGTGGATGGATTGATGCTTGGTCGAACACCTGTGGATTGTGGTCGCCCCAATAACGGAAAATTTGCTTGTTGACATAGCCGCTGAGCCAAAAATGGGCCTCGTCCGAGAAGATGATTTTTTGGTCAAAATCCGGATCTCTGGCCAACATTTCCAACGCCCAATTAGCGAACTCAAGGCATTGTCTATGGTCGTCCGGCTTCAATTCTTGCGTCAGCACAATCTTATACGGATGTAGGCCCAAATCCAATCGCAAAATAAGGTGGACTCTCTGCCGATGCCCAATTCAGCTGATCGGCGCCGAATCGACATTTCTGGGTCTTCTTCCAAAGGGAGATCTAAAAGATTGTACTCACGCTAAAACTTTTCCACGGTGCGATGAATTGCCCGCGCACTGAAGCCATGATGACGACCGACTTCACAACGAAATTCACGTTGCGTATTTACAACTGAGTCGGAATTTCTGTAATATTTTTTAGTAATTTCCACACGTTCGGGAAGCGTCAAACGACGCATGATGAAATGGCAAACCTTGCTGTCAAAATGAAGCTGACTCTCATTGGTAACTTTGACAGCTGCTGAAACATAACAATTGGATACATAATTCCGTTTAGTGGCAAATGCAAAGAGTGACCTAGTACAATTATTTCAACGACGAAAACCTGATGAGGAAGCAAATGGCATTGAACTGAAGGGTAAATCTATTGACTGCATCTGTTAGCAAAGGCATGCATGTAACGCATGCTGTTCGGTTGGGTTGGTACAAACACATCATCCAAGCCCTCTAGCTCCCACAAAATATTGAATACAACATCACTGAAATTGGATTGAAAAATGCGGTTCTCCATTAGATTGTAACGAAAGATGGTGGATCACATTTAAGAGATGACGAAAGCTATTAATGTATGTATTCGCTGGACTTACCGGTGGCAGGTACCTAATTCAAGATATTTTACGTCTAGCAGCTGTATCATTACTTGCGGAATCTGCTAGATGCGACTTGAAATAAAACTAGTTGCAGATATTCAATCAAGGTGCCGCAAGCTTCATTACAGTTGACAAATAATCTGCCAAATTTAAGACATTATTTTAAGTTTTTATTACATTTACTTAGCCGATGTTGCTGTCCCTCATGTTGAAATGATGGACCGACTATACTGAAAGCAGAGGAATATCTAAAATGTCAATGCTGTTGCCTAGTCAAAAACAGGGTGAACTTTACCATAGATGGTGCAACCACTCATGCAGTGATAGAGAGTTTTTAATAAAACCAGATGAAACTACTGCATTTCAAAATCTCTGTGTAAATTGGGACACAGCAGGAGTGCTGCCGTTGTCAACTATGGAGTGATTCTCCAAAATGTCTTGAAATGGCGCCGTCACCACAAGCCAGATTTATTCTATGGACTATGTATTGCATTGTACATAAGTACTTCATTCCAATCATTATCCCTCTAAAAAAGAGCTTGGTTCGAACAGTACCTATGACAGCAGGAGGATCTATCTTAGAGTGAGATTCATTCGGAGACACGCATCAATAGCATAGGGAATAAATTGAATAAAAGGAAAAGAGAGTATTGGAAAAGTTCAACACATAAGGGAAGGAATGTTTAAAAGAATACTTCGATCCACACTCATGTTAGTTGAATATATCATAAACTCACTTACGTCAACTCAAAACGATGACCATATCTTACGGAAGCTTTCGAATGGTGGTACTTAGGAAGTTCGGTAACAACTTAGAGCCGTTTTACTCCACCCTAATACAAAAATTGTACACCATGTTCAGAGGATATATGACATGATTATACAAAATTTGAAGTTTCTAGCTTAAGCAGTTGCCAAGTTTCACAAAACGCTGTGAGTCAGTCAGCCCCTATAACTGACTCACTCACTGATCATCAAAACCTATAGCGTACTCCCATGAATATAGAATAACATCTTCATAAACCATATTGCACTTAAAGCATGTACTACATAATCTGTTTATTTAACCATTAGGTAATAGGGTGGATTAAAGAAATAGCTTTTCTCGAAACAACTCGTGTACCTAGACCATACAAAATAAAGCGCAAGACTGGGTCGCATTTCAACAAAGACAACATTTGAATTTTAAAAAAACTAAGAACATTTTTTTTCATATATCCTAAATTTTAATTAAATTATACTCGTATTAACTTTGAGGTTAGAATGAAATTTCTGATTTACCCTCTATACATTAGCCCACAGACCCCAGAGGGCTAATGTATAGCTCTTTTAGACAAGAAATCGGGGTATGGGAGTGAAAGTTCAATAGAAGGTATTAAAACCTGTGGGTTACTTCCCCTGAACATAGAATTTTGAAATTAGACTTTTTAACATGGCTTTTAAAAAATGATCGGGGCAAGGGTATGACAGCATAGTAGAAGGTGTCAAAGCATGTAGGGTACTTCTAGTCAACATAGAAGCTAGGAAGTTCGTATATAGGTATAGTTAGATAAAGGACACAGGCGTAAATTTGACTTTCCCTTAAAATAGCGGGCGCAGTTCTTGGAATTTATGCAAAATGTCGTTCAAATAGTGCATAAAAGTCGATGTTATTATGAATAAGAGGTGCATTTAGCTCGTGATAGCAGTCCGAAACGAACCGAAGTAATTTAGTGAAAAAAAGTGGGAAAAATCAGTTCGGAGTGCAAAGCTACAGGAAAAATAATTTCGTCAAGCTCAGTGAGGAAAAGGCTCGTGAAAGCTGGATTTAGAGCACTCAAGACAGTACTGAAGCCGGATTTTCCAAAAAGAGTCAGAGAAAAACGATTGCTCTGGGCTCAAAAGCATATTAATTGGAGTCAAGACATGTGGAACAATGTTATCTTTCCGACTAATCAAAGTATAAGCTGCATGTTGGAGATGGGAGGATTCTTGCGCGAATAGAACCAAAGGAAATACTGAGCTCTGAATGCATCTTACGGATGTCCCCCAAAACTGAAAGTGTGATGGTCTGGGAATGCTTCTCTGGAGATAAAAAAGGTAGAATGGTCTTCCTAGAATCGAAAGTCACTGCAAAAGTTTACCTACGGGTTCTGGGAAATGTATTAGAGCCTTCTGCGCTGGAGCTTTTTGGTGACACTTGCAGATTCATTTTTCAACAGGACTATGCTCCTTGCCATACAGCCAAAATTGTAAGTATGAACTTGTTTTTTTTTTTTTAATATGAAAGACTAATATCAAGCTTTTAAATAAGCTAGAACTTTTATGACTAAAAATAATATTTGCATTTTTTTTATTTCTTAAGTTAAAAAGTACTTCGAAGAAAATAATGTCGATGTATTAAGTTGGCCTCCCTACAGTCCAGATCTCAATCCAATTGAGAATATCTGGTCAATAATGAGACTTAAGGTTGCGAAGAAGCGTCCAGAGTCAATTGAAAACCTAAAAAAAATTACTTATCCCGACCTGGAACACCATACCTGCTTACACATGGAAAAAACCTACATATCTGAGTTAATGTCTTGCCGATGTTCAGCTGTAATAAAAGCAAGAAGAGGTCCAACAAAGTACTAATTAGATAGAGAATGTTTCTGAGAAGCAATAAAAAAAACAAAAACACTGCACCATGAGCCTCTTTTCTTTAATCCCTAAAAATGAGACAGGTACCTAAAAAACCCATTTTTCGGTCTAACAACTTTTTGCTCCCGTGACCGAGTGTGAAAAATGTTACCACTCTAAATGTATCATGAACCGATTGAAACCGCATAAGAAAACAAATCCTCCCTAAAAAATATGTAATTATTGCAACAAATTTGACAAAATTCGAAAAAAAAAGTTTGACCAACATTTTTCGAACGGCACTGTATGTTAATCATTGCGGCATATCATCAGTGAAAAACCTTTTATTTTATTTCAATATATATACATAGTTCAATAGTTATTATAACATAGCAAATTCTGAGTACCGTGATGTGTAAATATCTGTTTCGCTTTTGTTAACGCAGCAGTAATATTGGAATCGAATTAGTTTCTAAGATATTATAAGATATGTTGGGGTGTTTAGTATTATATGGGATATTTGGTGGTATATTGGCATATCCTAATGCTGGGATATTTAGTGGAATTCTGGGATATTTTAGGATATGGTGGAGTATTTAGTATTATATTGGGTATTTATTGTTGTATGGATATAATTACTCTAATATGCATCCTAAATATCCTAAAATATCATATTTAACACTAATTACTCTAACATATTATAAAATATCCTATGAAATATCCCATACAATACAAAATACCGCAACATAGCCTAAATTATACCAAAATACCACCAAATATCATATCACAAACTTTTTTGTAATCGAGATAGGTTTGCTGTAAAAATTGCTCAAGAACCTGAAGTCTTACCTAACGTTTGCTTGTCGATGGTTTCTTCTTTGAAACGAATCTCAAAGCAATCAAAAACACGAATAGGGTTGGACAATTTCGATTTTGCTATGGCCTCCTGTCGTATTTCGCACACAGAGGAATATTGTTATGATTTTTTAAAAGGACTCCCATTCATTGAAGGAAATTTTCAATATACAAGTCGATTGATTTACTTGTCCTCACATAAATTCTATTCCATTACACAAAACATGGCCACGTGTGTTGTTGTTCTTGCAATTTACTTGAAAGTTGGAAGGACATACTACACATATGCTCCTGCATGTTTTATAAATAATAATACTGAATGAATAATTTAAAATTCAATTGAAATTTTTGTTATCCTTTCTCTTTCTACAATATTCATCTTCTTCTAGGAGGACATCCATCAGACTTTTTCTTTATTTATTTTAAAACCCCAAAGGAACCCAAGGAAGACATCATTTTCATCACAAGGTTACTGGGGAATTTTTCATATGTACCTATATAGGTATGTAGCACAGCACAGGTTTACGCATAGATAGATAGGTGCACGTTTGGAGAATTGAATATGACAGGTGGAATTTATGTCCTGAATAACAGACAAACAGAGAACAGAAGGGGGAGAAAGAAATAAAAAAAAATATAAAAATATACGCATATTTTTTCTGGCAGAGAAAAGACAATGAAGGACATCACGCGTGCACACAAGAAGATGGAGATTCTTATATACATCCCTAGATACACTTTGCGTGAGTGTCTAAATAATAGTTTGTTAACATAGATTTCTCTAGATTCATTGGAGGAGACTAAATGACGAAGATTAATTGTACTGGACAATGAAATATATTTTTGGCAAAAGTTAAATTATGCGTAAGTAAACTTGGTTTCTTACATTTATGTAACTTCTAACTTTCCAAGAGTATTTACAGCTTTTAAAATGATGATTAAATGCTAAAATATAATCCAAAGAAGTTTAGGGCGCTTAACTTTATACAGGCAAATTAATCAAAGTAAGGATGCTGTGCCGCACTACACGCTAATGTCACATTTAAAATAAAATGTTTGGTTTGCTACTGGAGATATTTTGGTAAAGAGCATTCGCCAACTCATTTACAAAATCTGGTCAGATGAGAGTATGGTCGATGAATGAATCTCAGCATCATATGCCTGACCGTCAAAAAAGGATATACTCCAGGGTAAAGCTATATAATACGCCCGAATTTCAAAGCCAAGTCAATAAAACATATGACAAGTGATGGCAAGTGATGAAGAGTTTTATTGATGAACCTACCCGTGTAACCGATTCTACTAGGACGTGCATTGGTCATTTATTTATGCGTACTCAAAAAAATAATAAAAATATGTTTAATGGTGTTATGTTTGATCTGAAATTAACAGATCATTGTATGATTGCACTTGTGTGTTCAAGTAATAACTCATTAAAATACGGCAAAACATCTGCAAAAACAAAATTATTCACAAACTATAGCCTTCTAAATGAATGTTTAAAATTTGAATTCTGGGAGCCAGTTTATTCTGAACGTAACCCATCAACCGCCTTCGATCTCTTCCTTACAACTTTGCAAACTCATATTAAAAATTGTACTACGTTATCTTTGCAAAACTCAAGTAAAAATAAATTTTTAAAGCCGTGGATGACATACAATCTCTTGTTGCAGATAAAAAGGAAAAACAAATTTGCAAAAATATGTAGAAGTCATCCTCACAACAGAAAACTAAAAAAATATTATGTTAATCTATGCAAATCTGTGCACAAAAGTATCGAAGAAACGCGTAACAAATATTATACTGATTCGTTTGTAAGAGCCAGAGGTAATGTAAGAGATGAGTGGAAGGTGGTTGATTGCATTTTAGGAAAAAGTAAACAATCAATAGAAATAAATAGTTTAGAGATAGATGGATTAAGTTATACTGATCCTACTAGCATTTCCAACAAGTTCAATGAATACTTCACCGAAATTTCAGAGAAACTGAAACCATCCTTGGAGATTCCGACAGGTTGTAATTGCTCCATAATAACCACAGAAAACACGCAAATAAATAGTTTTAGTTTTCGGCCAATTAATTCATTTGAAATATATAAAGCTATATTGTCTTTAAAAAATACAAATTCTTGTACTAGTGATGGTATATCGAGTATATTGTTAAAAAAATAGGTTTATATGTGGTGGACGTTTTATCTTTCTTGTTCAATCTTAGTGTTCAAAATGGTTGTTTCCCTCGTCACCTTAAAGGTGCTGAAGTTATACCACTTTTTAAAAAAGGTTATAAAAATAATATGTCGAACTTCAGACCTATTTCTCTACTACCATCGTTTTCTAAGATTTTTGAAAAACTTATGAAATCACGCATTGTATCTTTTTTAGAAAGCAATAATTTTTTTAATAGTAATCAGTTTGGATTCAGACGAGGATTATCAACCGAAGATGCCATACTCAGAGTGTGCAGTCCATCGTATGAAAGTATTAACGAAAACAAATCTACAATGGCTCTCTTTGTTGATATGACAAAAGCGTTTGACATGGTGGACCATAACTTGCTTCTAAAAAAACTATATAATGCTGGTTTCAGAGGAGTAGTTCATAAGTGGTTTACCTCTTACTTAAAAGGTAGAGAACAAAAAATTAATGTGAATGGAAATTTTAGTAACTCTCGTGTTTTAAAAAATGGTGTACCACAAGGATCAGTTCTTGGTCCTTTATTATTTTTAATTTACATTAATTCTCTGTTTGAATTAAATCTAAATGGAATATCCACTGCATATGCAGACGACATAGCCTTTACATACCAATTTGGCACAGAATATGAATGTATAGCGAAGATTTCGGAAGATCTAGAAACATTGAGACTTTGGTTTGCGGAACATAAATTGATCGTTAGTGAGAAGACAAAATTGATGTCTTTCAAAATATTGAATCATGTTCTAAATGATTTCAATTTATGTCTTCATGCACATGATTGTAAAAAATTCTGTTTACCTGTTCATAGTTGTGGAAAAAGTAATTTTGTTTATAGTTCATCTTGTTCTAATAATTGTTTTAACATTGAATCTGTGCATCACTACAAATACCTTGGAGTTTTAATTGACCATAATTTGAACTGGAAAGACCATATCAATACCATTAAATCATATATGCTCCTGATTACGCGTAAAATGTATCTTATCAAACAGTTTTGCTCTACAAAATTACTACTAAAATTAATTTATTACGGCCTTGCTCATTCTAAATTACAATATGGTATAGCAAGTTGGGGTGGTTCGTATAATAACACTTTCAGACCCTTGTTTATAGCTCAGAAACATCTAGTTAGAATTATTTGCAATAAAAATCGTTTAACTCCGAGTTGGCCTCTATTTAGAGAACTGCGTATTTTACCAATGAGACACCTTTATGTTTTTAAAGTATTAAAAGAATTTTTTAAGCAAAGCGGAAATATTCCTAGCAGAAGTTCACAATTATACAGCCTACGTGTAAATACCATGCATCTTGTCAATGTTCCATTCGCGTACAAATCCATTTTTTCTCACTTCTACACCGTTATAGCCCCTTCAATTTTCAATAGACTACCAATTTCTGTCCGGACAACCAATAATTTTACTGGTTTTCTAAAAAAGGTTAAAGACTGGTTATTTACTGTCAATTATGATGTCCTTGAATCGTTCTTTTAAAGTGATTTGCTATCCTAATCTTCAGCACAAGTTAATGTCTAAGTTTATTGCTATTCATACGAGTATTAATTAATTATGAATTGTAAATTATATCATTTCTGAATTTCTTTTTTTTATTCTTTATTTCTTTCTATTTCTGTCCTTTTTTAATTAATTTTTCCTTTTTTTGTTTTTTTGAATTTATATAACTATTAACTTATAATTTTTGAATAACCGATGTCACCCCACATTAAACTTATATATAATTGTTAATATGAAATCGATGTTCATTCCACACTAACTTTGAAGTTACGGAATGATCATTCTTATTTTCCGCTATATCTGAAGGAAATTGTATAAATTAGCTTTAAGTTATGAAGAAAATAAATAAATCTAATCTAATCTTTTTTTTTCTCTTAAAACTCCGATCCTTATATTATGTCCCCACTCCATCCGATTTTAACCATTTCAAACTGAAATGCCAAATTTCATCGAAACAACGGGACGGGACGATTTTTTAAGATCCGTATATCTTTCAACCACTAAATTCAATTTTCATGATTTTTAGATGGGACTAGACCAAACCAAAGATCTAGAAAACAAATCTCATTGAATGGTACTTGAATTAGGAGTTTTAAAGACCGACAGACAGACACGGAATGAAAAAAGTTTATTTTGCTTTGAAATGGAAAGTAAAAATTTTAAAATCAAAGGGCAAGCATTTTTTTGCAGCGACGAAGTGAACATAATTTCTTAGAAAACTTTAAGGTTTTTAATAAATAAAAGTAAAGTAGCCTTTCTACCCGACCTTGGTAATTCAATTTAAAACAAAATATTAAAATATTTTATTTTTAAATAAAAGCTTAGGTGGTTCGTTTTAGGTTAGATTGGGTTTGATGGGTTGACGTAGAGGTTGAAAGACCTACTACGCCACACTTAGATCAATGTAGATTCATTGTGATGCCCATTGCCAACAACACGCGGTGTTCCAAGCGGTCCTCCATCTAAGTACTAACCGCGCCAGACGATGCTTGAATTCGGTAATTCGACAAGAACCGATACTGCCATCGAGGCATGGTCGTTGACCTGGTTCGATTTGAACCTATAATGAATTGTTGGGGAAAAAATACACCTTAGTGATAAAACGACCCTGTGTATAAAAGAATATATGGTTAAATAAATTAATTTTGCCTTTCAGCATTCCGGTCGCAACAATTGTAATTTGGGATGCACATATGTACGAGTACTCCAAAAATAGTGCAACTAACACAAGCAACGGTGCGCACTGAACCCAGTCTTCGGATAAAACAGTTTTGTAATAGTTTTCAGTACACCCGATGCATTTATTGTTAACTCCATCTGAAATTGAATACCGGAGCATTTTGAAATTTCTTGGTACAAATCGCTCCACCATTCTCGTACATCTAGCTACCCCGCTCGTGTGAGATCGGAAAGCAATCAAAAAAAGGAAGAGGCTATTTTATGTATCACACTTTCTATGGATATAAGTCACATAGCGTAATATAGTGTCTGGGCAAAGAAAACAAATTTCTATTGCACGCACGGCAGTATGTTCCGTTCACGTTCGGTTGCAGTTGCGTGGTTTCATTTATGTGGGTGGTAGGGCAATGGGACATTTTCATGTCAACTGTCGTATTGTATAGTTTTACTCTGTTACACAGGCGTCAGCCTCCTAGACATCGCCTGCAAGATCCTGTTTGCTGCATGTGTGAACGCCTACAACTTTTGGTCAACAACCTGATTGGTCTTCACCAGTGAAGTTTCAAGCCAGGCAAGTTTACCATCGATCAAGATATTCACACTACGGCAGATCTTAGAGTAAACTCAGGAATTTCAAATATATACCCACCATCTCTTTATCAACTATAGTGTCGCCTATGGTAGCGTCCTCTTATATGGAGACGCCATATAGATATGCCATACTCATCTAGTTTAGACATCCCTGCTAAGCTCATCCGTCTATAAAAGATGATGATGTAGATGCACACTGCTCCGTGAAGGTAAGAAAAAACCATTTCGAACAGTTTGATATCAGAAACGATCTAAGGCAAGACGATGGGCTATTATGCGACTTCTTCAACATTTAACTTGAAACTCGCGAACTAACATGAAAAGTAAATTATTTCAAAAGTCTGTTCTGCTGCTCGATATTGATATTATTAGAAGAATACAGCAGGCTATCAGTGAGGAGACCCTCATCATCCTAGTCCTGATATATGGCGCAGTAGCATGAACGTTAGCAAGAGCAGATGAAACTACTCTTAGTTGTTTTTTGGGAATTCAACACCTAAGATGGCTAGGACATTTAGAGTAGCGGCTCGAAGGATCAATCAGTCCATTCCACTGATATAGGAGGGAACCTCAGCCAATTTGGCATGCAAAACTGGAAGAAGTTAGCAAAGGATCAAGCTGGCTGGTGAAGTGTGTTGGCTGACCGCAAACTGTAGCGCCATTCAAAGTATGTAAGAATTAAAAGGATTTAAAGGGAATTGTTCATGAACACTATAGTTTGTGGTGGAGCTGCGTTCTTTATAACCATCTAGTTGAGACTTCCAGCCTGTAAGCAAAATCTCTTGACAATAATATTTCAAAGTCGTCCTGATAAATTTCCCCTTTAGCAAAGTAGGACAGGAGTACTAGGCTCCATGGATTCTCTCCTCTGACAAGCCAAATCTATTCGAGCAAAACTAAGGTTACCCTTGAATCAAGACGGGTTATGCAGTTTATTTTTGTCTGCTGATGAATTGACTTGAGTTTCTTTCCTACCAGATGCTGATGGACGCAGTTTTTTATTGTCGGTTTCCACAACCGATGACATTTTTTGTTTACCTACCTCTCTCAGAAAAGGCGAACCTATAACGCTGTGACACAGCATCGAGAAGCCATCTGCCATACTCCGAAACGTAATCGCGACTACTTCACGGAGCACGTAGGTAAATGATTTTGAGATCCGAGTGGAAGATGAGTTTACCTTGGAAATATTTTACCCCGAGACGTGACATCATAACTTTTAGTTCTACCCTGCTTCACGGAGCCTATTTCAATTGGATATTGTGATATTTAGCATATCGTTAGTCCCTGTCTCTCTGTGCTGTTACTACATATTTGTATGTAGCCGAAGCTTGTTTCTAGCCCATGGTAATGTATGAGGAATACTGGCAGGATTTGGATAACTTCCACGAAGAGGCATCGAATTAACCCCTCGTATTCATTTTAGAAGCCACCACATCATTCATCCATATCAGTTCATACTTTTATGTATGTCCTTGATACCTTTGTGTTATCCACAGTCCCTTTTATCCTCGATGGTGACTTTAGGAGATGACCTCCGCCAGCTTCTGAGAATTCTCAAAGCAATCTCGTAGGTCTTTGTAAAATCTTGTACGCCCCAAAAGGAATAAAATCAATTCATCATCATCACTGTGACAATAAATGTCACACTTAAGGACAACAAATAGAAAGTGATTGAAAAAAATCGTCTCCAAACAACAACCATTTTACATTATCTAGAAGACACTAAAATAAAATTGAAACATGCGAAAAATGCCTCTGGGAACACCAAAAGATGTTTCACGTCTTCTCCAGGTACGTACTTGCACATATATTCTTCCCTTGAAGGATATTTTGTTTTCTTTTCTCCTTCACACTTACTTTTTCGGTCTTCTTACAAAATAATGATATCATTTCCATTTTTCCTTATCAATAGCATACTTCACCATAAAATTTTCATTTTATATTAAAAAAAAAAGAAGAAAACCTTCTCCAACCTAGGTACCTCCCCCTCAGGGCCCCTCATTTGAAAATCGGTGGTAAAACTTTTCAAATTCTGATAAAAACGATTTTTCAATTCGAATGAATGAAAACCACGTCAACCAACCCTCGGTTAAGGAGTTAAAGTTTTTTCGAGAACAAATGTTCGGAAATGTGCACAACATAGGCCACTGTGTGCGTCGCCCGACACACATACGCAAACGAATAAGTCGAGTTCATTTCCGTTTGATTATTCAAATTACTTCTTTTGAGTTAGTTTTCCTCACTCCCAAGACAATCTGGTCACACCTTTCGGTTGTTGAAATTCCTTAACCTCATATCTAATGTTCCTACGTCTGTAACCCCTTCCAAGGATAATATAGCCAAAGAGCAGAGCGATGAAAAAAACAATGAAAATATTTTATGGTTTGTCAGGTAAAAACTTTTCGTCTGCAAATAGGGAGGGGGCTTATGGAGACACAGAGACTTAACGAGAACCGAGAAAATCCTTAATGCGAGTTTCTAGGGAGGATGTGTTTTATCGGCAACATCGTCGTGTCGCCGTAGTATTCCCACGTGTGTGCGTCAAAGGGTATGGATATCATACCCTTCATCTAGGGCGGTAGAAATTTACATTCCTTAATCTCAATTTGTAGGACTGAATATAAAAATAACTCCTGTGAGAGATATTTCAGATGAGGAATCTCACATGCAGGGTTTCTTCGGGTCATGTGAGATTGCCAATTTAAAATATTTCATAATTATTATTCCTCAAAGGGGGCTTGCGGGAGAGAAAGTTAAATTTTATTCGCAAAGTGTTTGAATGAGGTGAGGTTGCAGCTGAGGTAAATGGACCGCAGGCATTCACGTGGTCTGCATAGTTTAAGGGATTCTTATTCTTGTTCTTGTTATCATAAAATGTAGGGCGTTCATGACCAAAGGGTTTATCGATAAAGTAGCAACACATAAGGTGTTCTAGGGACAAGGTAGTTCTATTTCCAATACAATAAAAAAATAGTAAAACTCTATCTCGAGGTGAGGTCAAGTGGATGGACTTGTTTTAAAGCAGTTTCAGTCAAAATATTTGAACCATATTTATGTACCAAAAAAGTTTAGCTTAAATCTCAGGTAGGTGAATGCCCTTTGAGTCAACAGCGCCCACTTAAGACTACGAGATCGCGAGAACTAGGGCCAATCTTCCATAGAAATTAATTTTCCTTCCTTTTGTGGATCGACGCCTACGACATCATACAGGATAACAAATTAGAAAGATTAACATCGAATATCAAGATACAATTTGGTGGAGAGAATCGAGAAGGGATAGAGGACCAGCAAGACTATTTTGTTACCAAACAAGTAATAATTTGGTGCTATTCTATAATCGACCTACGCCATTAGGTCTGGATAGGTAAGTTAGCTGCCAAAGCTACAGCCAGAGCACACTTAAACTAAAGGAAAAGTCTAATGTGATTGACTCTTAGGAAATCTATGAGATACATAAGAAGGACTAGGTAACCAAGTAGTGTAAAATTTGGCTGTATTGGCGCCTCATTAGGGGAGCCATTTGGACCCAGAGTCATGAATTGACTGGTCATTAAATAAGTAATTCTTCTTGAATGTCTTCATATCAAGCATTGACCCATGAGGACCCCGATTGTAATGATGAAAAAACCTAATTGTCCTTTTTACATTAAGCCTTGGCCATATTTGTCTAGAAAAAAAGACAGGTAGCGATAATACTCCACCTGACATTAAACAATTAGAGAATTATTAGAGGCAGTATGGTTTTCGTAGCAACAGGTCCACTGGTGATTTGATGGCAAATCTCACAAGTCTCTCCACAACTTCAGCGAAACTAAGGTGCATTTGACAGAGTTTGGCATCAGACTCTTTTATAGAAAATACATACATATGGCATCGATGAGTCTCTTCTTCAATGGATTAGAAAGTTTCTAATCCTTTCGGGGCATTCAATACAAGGTGTATTGGATGGCTTTAAATCCCCCAATGATATGTTTTGTCTTCGACTCTCTTTCTTATTTTTATAAATAATCGCTAGTCTGTAACTTCTAATCCAATCCATTCCTTCGCTAATGACAGTACCCTCAGTTTTTAAAATTTGTTTCCTAACTCACGTCCTTCGGCTCTTCGGCCGCAGTAGAGGTACGGCAACGTATGTTAAACACATATCCCGACCTTTTCAGCATAATCAAATGGGGTTCAAATTTCAAGCGAAACCAAAACCCTCAACCATTATCCATGAATGGTGCTTGCATCGCCAAAAGACTTGCCATTCTCCGTATGTGTATTAATAACCATCTTCCATTGGGTGCATAAACGCTTTCTCGTTTTTCTCCATATTTTATCTCTTTTTTTATTTATAAAAAATTCTCAAATGAAATAGCCAGTTACATTCCTCCCTTTCAGAAATTCACCACCTTCGGGTATATACCCGAGGTAGGCATGCCTATCGTAAGAAGCGACTAAAATCCAACCTCCGTATACCGAGCGTAGTGTTTACAAAAAATGCAATGAACAAAGCAAACGGCTATACTACCCAAGGTGACAGTCAAGGTTTACTGAAAAATCCACCGTCTACTGAGGTCGGCTGAGGACGGATTCTGGGGAGAGCCATTTATTGCAGTCCATTGACCATTTTACAAAAAGTTCAACGGTATCTCGATCGCCACCAATAAGATCGAATGTATCTGGGAAAAGAAGTCCGCCGGAAGCGCCAATGTGCGAAAAACGAGATTCAGAGAAACGCAAAAGCTTTGAGGAGGAAAACAACGAACTCCGTGTGAAGCTTAACAAAGTAGAGCTACCCTATCATATAGGTAGATAGCGAAAACTTCTCCGAGAAAAATAAGGCTCTAAGGAACTCTCATCTCCAACAAGAACGCAAAGCTACCCCACCCCGCTCAGCTAGTCTTGAATATCACACGGCCGAAGATGAGCTAACACGAAAAAATGAGTCAAAGAAAAGACCAAGTAAAGAACGAGGAGTCGGTTCTTCACCCGAAGTCGAGCCACAAAGAGAAGACAAGCGAAAGAAGTCGCGAGCAAAACAAATCCAAATAAAATTACGTCCTCCGCGCCCCCAATAACGTAATTGGAATTTCGAATTCCATCGACATTCAAGGTATCGTCACTGCACAATGACGTCTGGAAAATTAAAGTCGATGATTCCGACAGTTACCGAGCAGTGTCCCAGAAATTAAATACCGAGAAGACCAATGACCCTTACGAAAACAACTGGCCTAGAAAGGTCATTGCGTGTTGTAGCAAGAGGTCTCCACCCTTCATGTACCAAAGACGACATTACGAATGATCTTCAAGCTAATGGCTTTAAAATTCTTGGCGCTGTAAATATTTTAAAGAAGTAGAAGCAGAATATAGAACGAGAGTATAGACGATATTTACAATATTAAAAATATACTAAACATCATAATCAAAATCGAGCCATTGCGTAAGTACAAGATCGACCTCGCAGTGTAAGCGTTGTCAAGGTTTCAGCCATACGCAGACTTACTGTCAAAAAGACCCGCTATGTTTATAATGCGCCGGTGAACATCTTTCGGAAAAGGGCAGCTTAAATAACAAGTCGCTCCTGCGACTTGTATAAATTGCAGAGGGCTGCAAAGTGGCCAAAGAGCTCCAAAAAAGGCGCGATGCGATTGAAAAAAACTTACGCCCGAAAAGTTAATACGAGGAAAGCAGCGACAGAAAGAAAACTTGTTAAGGAAAAGAAGAAAGTTGTGCAGCAAAAAGTCCGAAAAGAAAAGCCGTCAAGTATGAATACTTGAGTCCAAACCGACTATTGGAAAAGATAGATGAACTAGAAGTATTCTTGCAAAAAAACAATATTGACATGTGCTTAATTTCCGAAACGCACTTGAAAAAGAAATAAAAGAAATAAAAGTATACTGTGCTTACCATGCTCACCATCCGTCCGAAAGGACTAGAGGCAGACCTTCCCTATCCATTAAACAATACAATTCTCGTAAAAAATAAGCACTCGTACTATAATATCGCGTCCATTTATTACCCTTCGCCATACAAACTAGAGAAGACCGACTTTATACATTTTTTGGACTCACTTGGACCGAATTTTATTATTGGTGGTGATTTCAATTCGTAACACGTCTTTTGGGTTTCAAGATGCAATTCGACTAAAGACAGACTACTTTACGAAGCCGGCATGCAATTTAATGTTGACTTCTTTTTGATGGGAAAACCGACATATTGGCCCACCGACAGAGCAAAAACTCCTGACCTCGTAGACTTCTTCATTGCAAGAGGTGTAGTTAAAGGTTTTACAAACGCCGAGGAAATCTCTCCTCAGATCATTCAACAGTAATCATGACAATAAGCGAGCGTCTAATGAAAAAAGGAGGGGCCCCTAGATTAACTACCAACAAAACTAACTGGGTCGGCTTTAGGAAATATTCTACAGAAAATATTGTTCTGAATGTGTTGCTTAAAACACCGTATGAAATAGCAGATGAAGTCGGCAGATTTATTGAAGTCATACAGAACGCCGCGTGGAACAATACTCCCTATAGGAGGAAAGAAGTTATAAACAGCGAAGGTAAATATCCATCGAAAATAAAAGAACTGATACACACAAAAAGAGGAGAACATGCAAAAGATGGCAATAATCCAGAGTTCTCCAGCACAAAACTCTTTTAAACCATCCGTGTAATGAACTCAAGAAAACAACCAAAGATTTCAAAAATCGAGAGATCTCGACGTATCTTGAAAGCTTAACTGCCGAACAAAAATTCGAATTATTCATTATGGAAAGCCATGAAAGTTATTAAAAAAATCCCAAATGTAATTGCTACCGATAAGAAAAAAACAATGGTGAATGGGCAAACGGAGGTGTTGTTTAGTGAGTAAAAATCTCACACTACTATGAGCACCCGGCTCATAGTATCTATGAAGATATTTCACCTACTCAGGAAAAACAAAAAAAAAAAGACGAAATTCACCGGGAATACGCATCATGCTTCGGACGTACATCAGGTTCACCCTGTCAAAAATTCGAAGGACGAATGTTGAACCATCTACCAGATGGTAGATGGTTCAACATCCTTACCATCCTTATGGTAAGGAACTCAGCATAGGGATAAATTACATCTGTCTGTGATCTCACCAAGAGATCTCTGATAACCAATTTTGATCTTATTATTAGCAATTATTATTGTTGCCTGTCTATCTATGTACTCGTATGTATGGTACGAGAGTGCGACCTGAAATATGAGCAGCGATTCGGCAATTAGATTGGAATGTTTATGTTAGGTGTGTTGGAGAAAACCCCTATGATATCAATGGGAAGCAGGTGCAGCATCGGTTCAAGTGCAGTGGTGGAGTTCATCTCAGACTGCCTGTTATGTAAATGCAGGCTAACCTCAGAATTCTTTCCAGAATTTCAGTGTAGCATATCTTGTCTAGTGATGCCACCAGACTAGAACGCCGTACATGAGGATGGGTCTTACTGTCGCTGTATACGAGTATGTACATGAAGTAAACCATTCAAGGTTGGCAATCCAAGTCTTCCTTACACGGTCTTGTGTATTTTTATCCACAGATATTTGGCGTTGTCTGGAACTGCAGAACCGTGCCTTTAAGCTTTGGCGGAGTAATGAATGGCACCTTGTACTTCTTTGTGAATATCACAAGCTCTATTTCGGATGGGTTGACTCCGAGATTAAGTTTATTCTTTCACTTGACAACTTTGATTGGGGCTGATTCCGTCAAATCCGTTATTGTTGGGAGAAATTTTCTTGAAATGGTTAACGTGATATTATCTATCCTGGCTTACTGTCCATAAAACACATTGATTTTCAACTCTAGAAAAGAATCCTTTTGCTCAGGATTTTGAGGCTTGTTGCAGTTTTTCGAACAAAAATGCGTGTTGTGAGTGTTTTCCAAAAAAAGTTTAATATTCTAACATTTCGGAAGTGACCTTGAGTGTAATTGATTTTAAGGATACGGGCCAAAAGTAACCTTTTGCTTGGTCCTATAAAGAGCAAGTAATGTCTTCGTGAAAAAAAATCTATTTCGATATTTTGATCAATCTTGGTATTTGTATAAAAGAGAATCTCACAAAAGTGGATCTGTGAATTCTGCCTGCCTGTCTTTACGCACAACTTCAGCCTAAAGGGCTGGATAAATTTGTTTGTAACTTCATATCTGATATCTGTGCGGTCACAATTCGAAGCAAAATCGGAAAAATTTCCAAATCTGAGTTATTTGCAGATGACCAACATATACAGTAACAGACATAGAAATCCGGACAGGGTAAAATAATTCTTTAACTTCAATTATCTTGAGAACTAGCAGGTAGGATTTTGCATAAAAAGGCTTTGATAACGTGATTCTAGTTCACTTTATAAAAGTTCTTTGAAAAAATAAAGTAGTCTGAGTGAAAGTGGGAATAATTTTATTAATATGGAAAATAAAAAGAAAATGAGTGAAAAAACAAAAGTTGAAATAATGACTTTAAAAAATGAAAAAAATTAAGTGTTCGTGATATAGCGCGAAAAGTGGGACACAACAAGTCGTGAGTGGCTGAATTCATCAACAAATTCGAGGCAACGGGCTCATTGCAAAGAAAAAAAAGGGGACGGATTGCAGAAGAAAGGCCACCAGCGCTGAAGATCGGCTTTTAAAACGAATAAGTTTGCGTGATCGCTTCAAAACTGCTGAAGATTTAAGGACAAACTTTGTAGAGGCTGGAGTATCAGAGATAAGCTCAGGGACTGTAAGACGAAGGTTTCAAGAAGTCCGCTTGAACGCAAGAAGACCTGCCAAACAACAATTTCTAAATAAACGAATGAGCCTAAAACGTCTCCATTGGGCCAAAGATCATGAAAATTGGACCGCAACGGATTAGAAAAATATGATCTTCTCCGATGAGTCCAAGTTCAACATATTCGGCTCTGACGGAATACAGTACGTGAGGCAAACAACCGGAGAAAGATTCAATGATGAGTGCGTGACAACAACCGTGAAACAAGGAGGCTCAAGGATGATTTGGGGATGCTTTTCCTATCACGGCGGTGGACGGCTGGCTCTAATAAATGGAACGGTGAACGCAGAAAAATATAAAAAAATATTGGAAGACAATCTGCTAAAATTTTTAGAAGAACACTTATCATACTCAGATAAGTTGATTTTCCAAGACGATTCTGCGCCTTGTCACTGCGCGAAATTGGCAAGTGCCATTTTATTTACCTTCCCCAAAATATTAGCAAAACGTTTGTAAAGTTTTATAATTGTAAATGCATTTTTTCAATCCAGGTCAACAATTTTCTAACCGAGAATAGTATTGCAACATTGGACTGGCTGGGAAGCAGCCCTGACCTGTACCTTATTGAGAACCTTTGATCCATAATTAAGGCTCAGGTAGCAAAGACGAAGCCACGGACAATAACCGAGTTGGACAAATTCATTGAAAAAGTGAGGTATGGTATCGCACTGGATACTTTACACAGCCTGATTACATCAGTGCTCGACCGGATAAAAACCGTAATAAATACAAAAGGAGGGACTACAAAGTATTAACATCTTCAGTTCTCGGAAGTTTGAGAAGCCTGTTTCCTGTAATAAAAATCATAAACTCGAATAGCGATAAAAACTATCATTATGCTTACACATTTGCTCACTTGGTTTTTTCAATGAAACTTAAAACAATTTGAAAATGTTTATATTAAAGCCCTTATATCGGAAATTAGATTATTGTTTTCGGAATCTGAAATGTATTTCAACAAATTAACGTTCGGTAAAGATGGATTTTGATTATCTTTAAAACCTCCAAAATTATTCTACTAAAATGAGTTTTTTCACTATGTCCGGATTTCTATGTCCGTTACTGTAGTTGCAAGTTTGTGTAAAAAAAAACTGTAATTGGTAGAACGAAATATATTAGAAAAGGCTTAAAATGTAAAATTTCGCAGCGATGTGTAAGTTGGTTTCTATTTTTTTTCAATTATTGTTAATAAATAACGAGCTCTAAGCACAGTCTGTTATTTGGAAGTAATAACTTTGTAAAAGGCGTTTGTAAGATCATTTATGGATCATAAAATCCATCATCGATACAAAAAATAAGGGGACAGCATTTTAGATAATCAAGTTTAAATTAAAAAAATAAAGGCAAACAATTTAATTTTTTTTAAAACTCCGAGCCGCTCTAACTTTTGAACGGTTTATCAAATTACACGCGTTAATAATTTTAGACTTATCAAAACAAACTTCGTAACCGTAAGCTTAATAGTTATAGCGTGATAAGCTATGGCACCTCCAAGTTCCATTTTTTCTTCAAAATAGTACAAAAAGACTAAAAGTTATTTTATTGCCGTAAAGGCTTTGTCTGGATAAATATCCAGAGAATTATGAAGCCCTTTAGAAATCGATAAACTGTAATGACTATTTATGTAACATGAAATTAATGACAACGTAACATCAAAATATTGTATAACTTAATTGGTCAAAGAATATTTCGACTGGATTATCATTTAAGTGTTTATTGGCCCCAAATTGAATTGGTTGTTATTCCAACCTGTAAATGGCCATTATATCATTATAAAACCAACCCTCAATACACAAAGTCTGCTAGCGTGGCGTCAATTAAAAGCCATACATTCATAATGGCAATTGTGGTTCGTCGATTTGTCGAACATAGGTGGTGACACACAAATATTCAAAGCAATTAATATATACAGTGACACTAGAAATACAAAAAAAGTGTTGAAAGAGTTCGTTGTCATAATCCTTTCTATACTTTGATCATCTAGGGGACATGCAATTAAAAGTTCCCATTCAACCATCAAGTGCTCACCTCTCACCCACCAGAGAGGTTTATATTTATCTGACAAAATATAAACCATAAACAAAATAAAGAATGTTTTATTAAAGGCCACCCACTTTAGGTCAGCCCACGTCATATGTTGCAAATGTCATCATTCATGGATTTCGCATCCTTGTTTGTTTTTTTTTCTTCGTACTATGATTTTGGACTAGCACACACATGCAGATGGAAATTTGTTTCTGAATAATACATGCGAATGACAGAAGGACTAAATAAGAAGTAGCGATTTCCTTGCGGGGATGTGTATCTAGGATTCGTGTGTTTTTTTTTTTTTTTTTGCGCACATCAAGTGGGGTGGGACAACGCAAATATCCTCTGCATTTCCCATGTTTGCGAAGTAACAAATATATTTTTATATTTTTGTGAATATTTCAAGTGTTTGCACATGAATCTCTGAGATGATCTCTGTCTCTATGGCTAGAGGTACACGACGGAGATGAAACGCAAATATTGCGATAACTTAATTTAGATTATCGCTGGGGTTGGTTTGGAAGGAGTATGTATTCTTGCTGTTCCTTATTGGACTTTAGTTTGAGGTGTACTTTGGACAATACGGTAACCGACTTTTTATTGTTTTTCTTAAAATAATATTTCAAGAACTAATTCACTAGTAATACCAAACAATATTTTATAATTTATTGATTTTATTGGCATTCCATTAACTCGATGGTTGGGGCTATCTAGGAATCCCACGTAGTGTAGTCTCGGTGTCCGGTAACAATAGATCTCTCGGTCAGGGCTATCTCGCAAATCCACGCATCAAGCAGTTAGGACAGTCACGGAAGCCCATTAATCCTTCAATTTTGTTTGAATCCGGTTAGCCTAGTCTGAAAAATACACGAATCTGCCCGTCAGGCTTATCTCGATAACATTTGAATCTGAGGCTGTCTCATAGAATTACAAATCCAGTAGCAGTCTGATCAAACCTTGAGTCTGTCGAAAAAAGTAATCGAAGGATAGAAAAATATTTCACATGGCAGTCCTGAAATTATCTTTAACACTAAAAAACTATTTGATTCAAAAACTAGGAAGTAAATTGCATCTCTTGCTCTCTATCTCGTCTCAATAACGTCTAACCGAGGTGATTGCTCATGCATACCTCCGGTCGATGATTTGTCAGTACGAACGCATTACAAGGGCTGTTTTATCTCATACCTTCTGTAGGAGTAACCTTGTGATGTGAGCAGCAATAGTGGACTCAGGTACCTGATTATGCTAAGAAATCTTAGTCACACTGGGTTTTCTAAGGTCTTGAAATCAGCTGACAAGTGTGCTCTGAGGGTAAACTTTCACAACAAGGTTGCTTTTCAACAAAGCAAAATATTTTTTTGTTTTATTGATAACACTTGAGCAACGTTTGTAAGTATTACAATCTAATCTTACATTAGAATAATAAGCAAAAATAAATTTCGTTACAACTTAAATTGATTGTATTGGTAATATTTCTAAGGTTCATCAACAGACTTTAACTTAGGTTACATTCGTATCTAAGTACATATACATATGTATATATGTATATTTATTAATTTTTTTAATTTTTAGTGTACTATTTCAAAAGGTTTTAATCTTCGTAATCTTCTCACTAAGTTAGTGGGGTCCAAAAGCGTGTCGTCGTGATTTCCTGTACAGGTTCCATGTCCAAGTTCCTGCATCAAGGTGCATCTACAATGTTTCTCAAAACTTTGTTTTTAAAGCGTTGGGAGATGTTTATGTTGGTTTGTTTGATGCAACACTAAAGTTGAATACCATATGTCCATATGGGTTTCATTACCTGCTTATAAAGCAGAAGTTTATTTTAGGTTAACAAACAAAATTATCTTCCTATCAGCCAAGCTCTTCTCTTTTTGTTGACATGATTGAAACTTTGAGTCTAGAGTCATACCAAGATACTTCGCTGCTTTCGCGCATGGTATTGCTCGACTATTAATGTATACCGTTTTGTGCTCGATCTTTTTGTTTGTAAAGTCCACATACACAGATTCAGATTCGTTCAATTTTATATACCGTTTCCTTATCTAATTCTACATAATAGCTTCTTGGAGTTTGGTTGTTGAATCCTCATTGCTGTTCACAACTGTAGAAGTACTGGTCCAAGTACGCTTCCTTGGGGTACGCCCGCTTTAATTTCCTTGAGCTCAGAAATGCATTGTTCTCTATTATGCGAAAATATCTATCTTTAATGCAGGATTCCAAAGTATTTGCTTGTTGCTTTGAGAAAATCTTCTTCAAAATCAATCCCCCATGGCAAACATTATCAAACACCTGTGCTACATCAAGCAAGCAATAAACTTTTTTTTTCTTCCAATGCTTTTGTTACGATGTCAGTTCTTCGATAGACTTGGTCAATTGTTGAGTGTTTCTTACGAAAACCAAATTGGTGATCTGAAGCAAAATTAAAAGGTATAGGGGAGCGTTTAAGAGTGGACAGGTAGGCAGTGGAGAGAAAATGAGGTAACGATGCGCGTTAATTTTAAGTCTTTTCAAGTTATAGATTTCTGAGGAAGATAGGTTATTCCACATTCATGTTGCTAACAAATTATCGGTGCGCGCGAAAGCAAGTTTTAAAGCACATGCATGTACTGTTGCAAGAAAGTGGAATTATTTGCACTCTAAATTGATACGGTTTTTTCTAATTTTTGTGGGATTTTTTCATTACCAGTAAATTATATTTTTATAAATTTGGATGAGAAATATTTAAAGAGTTCTATGGTCAATTATTTTTAGAAGTATGACTCTTTCTGAATTTTTCATTGTTTCCCCTGAATGTAGGAATTACAGCCAGTACCTCCTGGCAACACTGTGCATGTGCGGAATGGGCTACACGTTATTACGATCAAACAGGTCGGCAGATGGGACACAACTATGTATATGTACATTTCGTTCGAACATTTGTGGTGTCGATGCCGATTCAGGAGCGCTAAGCATCCAACATATGACGAGAGCTCCCGCCCAAATATGTGAGTCATATTCAAGTCTCGGATGAATATAAGCTTTATAGATCCACAGAAGTGAAAAACAGTTTACACCTTTTGAGAAATCGTAGGCAGCATCAGTAATTTAGTGGTTAAATCGAAGGTCTGGGCTAACATACACTCCACCCATTTTGAGTTTGACCACGTTAGTAACCCGCTCATAGATAGAGACAGTTCTGGGCTTTTGACGCGTTGAACACAACTCAGTTGTTTACACCTCAATTGATGATCGCATAAATGTCAGAATTGAGTTCAGTAGACTTTCGGTGAGACTCAACGATTTGGGGCCATTGCCATGGTGTCGTAAGCGAACAGGCGATGGCAATAATGCTGTCATACTCTGTCCCTTCTGATTGTCGGAATCAGAATGGACAGAGAAAGTACTGAGTCCTAGGGAACACCGGCATTATTTAAGAATGGTGTAGAAGTACTAATACAACATGCAAAGATCAACCACTTAAAAAACTCGCTTTTGAACGAGGGCAATATTCCACACTCTATCAAAAGGTTTGGAGATATCAAGGGCTACAATTCTACATTCACCAGGAACATTGATGTACAAGTCACATTTGTAGTATGTCACTTAGTCCTGGAAGGCTGTTGCAGGAAACCATACTGACGGTAATTAAGGAAATGCTTTCTTTCAAGATAACTCATAAGATAATGGTTCTGCCCATGACCTTGGGTAGCACTGGTGAAATAATTATTAAGAGATAGCTGAGTAGAAAAGCAATCTCCCAAACTGTTAGATTTTACGTACCCCAAGGTTAATGATGAAAGTCGCTTTTCAGTCCGTGTATATTGAAAACGGTGGGTCTCACGAAAAATTTTTTTTATATTTTAAGGCTTTGAAATTCTCTACACAATAGATGCCGAATTTTTTAAAATATACGAAATTGTAGGTGAGGAATCTTCTAAAGTGTGAGAAGTTTAAGAATATATCTCAAAACTGTGCGTTATACGAAAAAAAAAATATTGTGATTGAAAATTTAGATTTTGATATTCTCTACAAATGGATGCCGAATTTTTTTAAAAATTTACGAAAATAGTATATCTGCAGTCCTCCAAAATGTCCGACTTTACAGGTTATTGGCGATCGTTATTGAGTACGAGTATCCGGAAAAGTTTTTTTTTTTATTAACTCTCACTTTCTGAATAAATGAGCTATTCATTCATTTACTAACTATCGATAGTCGAATTCATTCAATAGTGTTGGGGTACCAACCACCATCGACAAAAAAATCCTAAAATATGGTAAAGAGAGTGATGAGAGAAGTGTAAGATCTTTAAAGATTGAAAGCCCAATGACAGAAGTAGTAGAAAGAGTATATAGGTAGATTAGAGTTGAAGGTTGTTTTTCATAGATATTCGCATAACAAAACTGCAACGTTCTCCATACTTAGCCACACCTACATATGTACTATTGGGTGTTATACAGAAAAATATACTACTTTGACAGGCTATAGGGTATTCTAGAGAAAGATGTACTACTTTGACAGATGACCGTTTTGGTATAGGTTAGTTTTGATTTGGCATTCGTATGTGGAGTGTAGACGTGGGAAATTTATCATAGAACGAAATTCTATAAATTAACGTGTTTTAGAGAAAACCTTTTATAAAAATCAGTGGCCGATTACGTCGATCATAACGCTGATCTTCGTGGAAAAATCACCAGAAATGGTGATCTCGAGTGGCCCCCACAGTCGCAAGATTTATGGGGGTATCTAAACAGGTTTTATGCTAATAAACCACAGACACTGCAGTAACGCTAATAAAATATCGCCCGACATGTGCGAACATTTTATGAACCATGCCATTAAAAGAGTTCGCATTCATTAGTCTATTAGAAATATGTCCGACATTATATTCCATACATAATTCCCAACTGGGTTGTACGAAACTTTCTCATTATTTAAGAGTCACACTAATTTGAATTTTTTTCTTCAAATTTTCCCAAA
The DNA here is from genome assembly GCA_963082735.1 of Pocota personata. Lineage (NCBI taxonomy): Eukaryota > Metazoa > Arthropoda > Insecta > Diptera > Syrphidae > Pocota > Pocota personata. The sequence goes on from OY720430.1 coordinate 118,788,499, forward strand.
GCGATGATCTGTTTTAGCTTTCTACTCGTATGTCATGTTTAATAAAATCGCAAATGTAAACGAATTCAATAAAAATTAACGATAACGAATAACATCCACATAACATTTGTTTCGTCACTGCACTAAAAGAATGTACTAAGTAATCTATTCATTTAACGGTTACGCATAAGGTGAATTGAAAAAATAGCTTTTATCGAAACTACTTGTATGTCTATACCATACAAAATAAAGGGCACGACTGGGTCACACGTACTTGCTCCATACGGAATGTTTGTTCGTGCATTGTCAGATTTCAAAGGTATGTACTCGCAATGTCGGAAAGAGGATATAACATTTCACTTTTCGAAAGATACATTAAGTCTAAAAAACTTTAATTTCAAAATGTCAACAATTTAGTTGCCATAACCTCACATATGTCTAAGATGACGTAGAAATCAATTTTGAATAAAATCGTATAAGCCGTAACCGAAATATGACCAAATACGCTAATAAGTTATTTCCATATTTTAGCGAAAAAATGGGTACGTAGTCTTATTGCAGGCATCTATATTATCTCAGATATAAATTTTTATTGAAATCGGTAGAGCTGTTTTGGAGAAAATTGAACTTTAATAAAATTGTTTCTACGTAAAGTTGTATACTTCCGATTCCGATTTCCCCTCTCGCATTAGCCCACGTTCAGGCCGCAGTCTGATATGCAGAAGGACAGACAGCCGGACAGACAATCTGACAGCATTACGAGATCCACTTTCTCGACTTTCTGTATCATAGTAATACAAAGAAATCTCGAAAACAATAACATTCTTTTAGATAACAAAGAAGCGAAGTAATACCTAAGGCAGTCCCGCGGGCAGTATTGTAGAAGTGTGCATTCGGGTTTGTGAATAATGCATGCTGGTAGCCCGGGCTATTAGTATCTTTAGAAGATTACCACATCCATTAGCGCATCCAATGAAAAATATAAGAAAGTTAAAAAGTGCCTTCTCGTAGAACACCCATTTTACCTGTACCTACATAAACGGCAAATATTAGTTTCCTGAAAATTTTCGATCTTGCGACTTTTATCAGATATGACATTACTATGATATAGAAACTCTAACTGTCTGGCTAAGCGGATTTTCTTCAAACTTCATATATGGGTTCTGTGGGGTCACAATTTGGGGCGAAATCGCCATTTTCATTCTAACTCCAAAATTAACGGCACTTTGCTAATAGCCGATTGTTTAAAAAAAAATATTTTTTTTCGAAAACGACTCCAACGATTTTGATCAAATTCGATATTTGAGTTATGGTGGAGTTTACCGAAACTTAATACCACCAGTGGATTTCAAACCCACTACACCAATCTTTCTCTCTCTCTCTCTCTCTCTCTTTCACTTTCTGCAATCGCCCATGCCCTGAAATAATTTAAGGGTATTCATATACCCTTTGGCGCGCGCAAATATAAAAAAAGGATATTTGTTATCAGACGGTGTACAACGTTTTTGCCAAAAAAATACGTATAACAGTACTTTACTTACTAATGTTTCTTGAAAATTGACTATTTTTCGGCGATGACTCAATTGAATTTGTTCAAAATTAATATCTAAATAATATTTCTTATATGAAAGATCATGACATACCAAGTTTTGCAAAATTGCAAAATTTTTTTTTTTAAATTCTAAATCTTAGTTTTTCCAGATTCATAACATACATACATATATATATAGATGCAAGTACGTGCGACCCTGTCGTGCACTTAATTTTTTAAATATTCTCCACCACATTGAACTGTATTTTTTGTAAAACCCGGTGATGGAGTGAAAGGAAGAGTTAAAGAATGGATAGATAAAGAGAGAGAGTGAGGTAATGATACGCGTTAATTTTAAATTTTTGCAAATTATTGATTTCTGGAAATTCTGTGGAAGGCACAACACATTCGTGTTGAATGGCTAAACAAACGATCTTCTACGATGATCAGTGCGGGCTGAAGGTCGACTAAACAGATGACCAGGCGGGCACAACTGTATATTTCGTCCGACCATTTACGGCAAAAATACCGCTACAGGAGCACTAAACTACGAGCGAAGGGATTTGGCTGCATATAGACTGGTCACCGATTAATATGCGAGCTTGTCGCTGAACACGATCAAATAAACTTAAGCATGTGACGGGAGCTTCCGCCCAAACATGTGAGTTATATTCAAGTTTCGGACGAATATAAGCTTATAGATTATGGCGGAAAAACCATTTACACCTTCTAAGGAATCCTGGGCATATAACACTACCCTTTGCAGCAACAGTAATCTGATGGTTCCATCGAAGGTCTGGGCTAACATACATGCCAAGCATTGAAAAACAATTCGATTCTTCGGGATAGACTCCACCACGTTCACATCCCACTTCATAGACTGGAGAAAGCTCTAAGCTTTTGACGCGTTGAACACAACTCGGTTTCTTGTACCGTAGATGATTACACTAATTCTAGAGTTGAGTTCAGTAGACATTCCCTACCGCCCAGACTCAACGATTTGGGGCCCTTGGGGTCCGTGGCGTTGTTAGTGAATAGGCGAAGTCACTAGTGCTGTAAATAGGAAAAAGAGTCTCTCGGTCTACTGCACGAAAATATTACCGACGCCATTACCTTCAAGCTTGTTAACAAGGGCTCTAGGCCACACATTTTCGAATGCCTTTCAGGGTAGAAGAACACCTCCTTCCGTCTGGCCCTGAAGACTTGTTACAATTGAGGTCTTTTAGGACACAAGCTACTGACGTGTTGCAAAAAAATATGTGTCCTAAAGAATATTGGACCGGACTAAGCATAGGTGGAGAAAGAGAACAATATATTTATGTAGAATTTGCTGCGAATATTACAACTAGCAGACTTTCTAGCTTTCTCTTTGGAATCCGGAGTATTCTTATCATTGTAGACAAAAGTCAAGATAGTGGATGAAGCACGTACATACTTGTGTTTAATTTTGGATAGAAAACTTAACAGGAAACTCATCATCTAAGATCGCGTCAATGGTCTGAGAAGTGGCGAATGAATTAAAATCACCACCACAGTAGATAAAATCACTGATGTGTCAATAGATCTTTTCTGGTCACATAATCTTAACATCATTTGACGAGTGAACAAAATAATCTACCGGAATAATTTTGGCCGTAGCAACAGTAATGGCATCAACTGGTACGATTTAGGAAACTACTCGTATGTTTCCGATATGTGCCTGCAAATTGTCATAACAGTTGCCCTTAAATCGATTCAATCCTTTTTTTACATAAAGAATTAAAATCTCATAATCTACGAACATTTCAAAAAATTCCAATAAAAATTAAAATCCTTTAATCCCGATTGAGTAGGTCAAATCCCGCTTAAGTTCAATCCATCTCCCCCATTTAAAAACAAGCTCAATATCGCTAATCGTAAATTCCCGCATACTTTAACAGATTTACTCGTAAATAGTCCCACTCTCTGTGTTTGTGTTACAACGCCATCAAAGACATAAATAATAAAGAAAATAAAAAAAATTCTACTGTATGCAGCCCGAAATTGAAATTCACTTCCACTACAGCGGAATTTCAAAAAGTGCTGTCAACTGCGAGCTGGGGGTAATACAGCAGTAAAACCCAGCATTTATCCAAATATTTATACATGAGCTCGACATTAAAATCGTTTTCCCCACTCATCATATGCACCCTGAGTGGAATATCCTGTTGTAGAGGCATCCACCAAAATATAGCATCCTCATTCTTAGATTTTCATGGCTTACTGCATCGTGTAAGCATACCCCCATTCCTGGAAGGGATCCTTTCCGCTACATGCTGCTGCAATCGCATTAAATCCCGACCAAGCACAGATCCTTGCACGCTTCAAGCAGGAAAAGCATTTTATCTTCATTAAGAAATTTTCATCGGAAGGATCCGAGATTTGATCACACTTTCTGCTTATCCCCAGTTCGGCACTGATAATGACGAAGAAGAATCAGAACAAATTATTTAAGGGCAATTAGTGATTCTGCTCATTTGGCGGTTGCATTTAGTGGGGAATCTTCCCTCCCGGAGTTAACACAAATCTGTTTCACTACAATAAAAGTGAAATAAGAACAAAGCAAAGAAAAAATCGAATCCTAACAGGATAACGACAACGGGTCCTCCCTCTGATGGAAAACTTTTGTATGTATGTAAAACTCCTCCTGCGTGTTTGTCTTTTTTTTGCCTCTATTTTATTCTCTCCTTCGCTTTGTCGTTGACTTTTGAAGTTTTCCACTACTAGATACGGAGCAAACGAAAGGACGAAGGACTCTTGATCAAATTAGTTCGGTTGCATTGCGAATGAATGGTATTTTGATGGCGGTTTACAGTGGGTTTACTCGTCTCCTGTTGCTCATTAATTGCCGCTGAGTGAGGTTGGGGTTGGTGAAAAAGTTGTGCAGGACGAACAAAAAAATACATCCTCTCTATCGTGAGTTTGATTAATCGATATCTCCATTTTGAATGAGGCTGGTTGGATGGTTCATGTGAATAACTAAACATATACGGGTACCTCCTTCAGGCAAATGGAGCACGGCGGGAAGAAAAGTTTAATTGAATATGGAGGAGTGTCAAACTATGTTTTTGTGCGAGTGGTACTCGTATAGTGATATTTTTCTTATAAATCATTTCACGTAATGAGTTTCTAGTTTGTTTTTTTTTTCCTGGGGTACCTAATGTTTATTAAATTCATAAGCAAGTTGCAGGCAGAGAAACAAGAACTTGGAAATAATTTAAAATTGATTTCTTTCGTGAGATAAAAGAACACAAGCATTTTCTCCATTAACGGTTGAAAGGATGAATGTTCTTGAATTAAGAAGCAAACAACAATAAGGAAATAAAGTACGAAGCGGTCACTTGAGTCTTATCATTTGTTGAAGAGCCGTATCCATGGAAGTTTTGAAGGAAAATGTAATCATTTTCTGTTTCAGAAGCAGGTCTACAGAGGGGAGAGCAAAGATAAGGGCAGATGACTTTTAAGTTTTTCAAAGATGATCTATCTAGCCATCCACTCTGCATATTCTACTTTACTGAACGAAATGGAGTTAGATTAACCTTCGAGGGCTTAAGCTTTTAATGAAGGACATGATGATAATTTACGTCAAAAGAAATATGGACTGACAAACTTGAAATTCGTAAGCAATCGTTAGAAGGAACCTCGGGGCCGTATCTATGTACCTACTCGGCAAACGTTCCAGACTGTCGGAGTTGGAGGGATTTAAAATTCGAAGCTGTGCCCCACAAGACTGAATACTCTCTTTACTACATTTTCTAATGGTTATTAGTGATATTCTTCGAAATCCTTTATCGGTGCAGTGTGGTGCAATCCATATGTCTTACGACCTCTATCTTCGACTACACCGACGATCTTTGCCTTTTAAGCATACCACTAAAAACAAAATGTTCAGACTTATTTAAAACCCATCAACCTCACAAACAAGCATTACTGGGCAACAGCATTGAGTTTCTGGTACCTTGAAAATATTATCTCGATTACCTCAAAAACATATTGCAAATTTTTGGGCCAAACCTTATATCAGTCAAACAATTTTATGAAAGAATAATACAGAACACCCCGCGAAAGGATAACAACTGCATATTATGTAGCTTGTTATACAATGGAATTCATTTACCGAAGAGGTAAATATCGTAACGGTCGCCCGCGAAAAACTTGGTGCAGGATAGTTGAAGACAAATCTCGGCAAAGAGCTGGTTGGAGATGCGACTCCTTGCCAAAAATCGTATAAATATAAGGAGACACAAATAAGTGAGCTGGAGGTCCAACTTACACGAGCTGCTTTGCAAAACTGAGTGCCGTGTCTAACATATTCTAAAACGCTATTATCACTTATAAGAGTGGAGTTGAATATAAGACTTACGGAAAAAAAATATAGAGTAGCAGTCTAGAATAGGGTGACAAGGACAACAGCCTTTGACATGAGATGAAGTTTTCACAAGGGAAGAAGTTAGCAGGGTAAAACTAGACAAGGCTTGAAGCGATAGGCAAGTATTGTTTTTGTGAAAATGTTCAGTCTCGTTTGCTATATTACTTAATAGAAGAACTAAAAAAAGTGGGTCTCGGAATTCTGTCTGCCTGCAGCCCAAAAGGGCTGGACGAATACTTTCCAAAATTGGTTATTTTTCGGGTATGGTCAATAAGATTTTATTCAAAACTGATATCTAAGTTACTTTTGACATATGTAGGGTGTGACATTAAAATTTTGGACATATGCTCAAACAAGTTTTTTTTTAGCTTTTAACGCCTTTCACGAAAAATTAAATTTGTATCTTTTATCGATTTTGCCTTAATTTGAAATCCGAACAATTTACAAATCCATTTATAACAATCGTCTTAACCTACAACGAATACGCGCGGATCTATAAGCACAACCATATCGGAAGAGTCGGCATTGCTAAAAGCTCAAAAAGGAATTAGAAATACTTAAGGCAGAAAACAGAGCCTTTAAAGATACATTGAAACCTCGAAATGAGTCCGCTTTGAGTTATAATGATTATCGAACGGACAAGGAAGAGTTAAATCGTGAAACTGACTGGAAAAGAATAGAAAGCCGGTTCCTTGCCCAAACTCCCAACATGAAAGAAGGAGTGAAAAATTAACTAGAAGAAAAATAACAACAAAACAAGATAAACAAATGTATCGAGGGATACCGACAAACCACGTAACGCTCATCGCCCACAAGTTGCATACCATCTTGAAGACATTGTTAGCTCCCGATTTTAAAGTGGGAAATCAACAGACTTTATGCTTCATGCTCAAAGAAATTAATGATTTAGAAAACAGAAGCTTTAAAATCATCGATGCTGTAAATATCGTCAATATAGTAAAGTGCGGGCTTCTCCTCTTTATGCTATTCGATAAGATCGAAAGCTTGGATAAAATCTATGAAATAAAAACGATCCTCAATATCGTAGTTAAAATCGAGTAATTAATTCCCAATGTAAACATTACCAAGGATTCAATCACATGTAACATTGTCAAAAAGGCGATGTGTCAAATGTCGGAAAAACTGTCCCAAGACCGTAGTGTAAGCAAGCAAATCCCTGCAATATGTATTTACTGCAACGGAAAACACGCGGCTTATTATCGAGGCTTTGAAGTAGCTAAGGAGCTGCAAAATGTGGGATAGGCTTACAAAGTCGCAGTTTCAAATCCCGCAAGTAAAAGTACTAAAGAGAAAGTTACAAAAGAAAAGCCATCGGACTTTGGTGTATAGACATACGCTTAAGATGTGATATCGATAAAGGGTAAAAGCGGCATTTCACCAGACCCTGTTGTCACGTTACTAAAAAAACCAAAAGTGTTAAAGAAAAAGTGGCAAAAGAAAAGTCATCAGACTTTGACTCCAAAGTCAAACAATCATATCAGAAAATGGTAGTCTTTTTTATTATTATTGCGAAGCTTGAAGAGCAAACAAAAATAAATAAACTTATTTTCGAGAGACTAATTTAGCTTGAAAATAATGTTCGTAAGACTCTACGAGTAAGAATTATTCAAACGAGAAAAATATATTGACATATGCTTGATTTCTGAAACTCACCTGATGAAGCAATGCAAGTACCTGATGAAGCAATGCAAGTACTGACGCGTAAAAAATAGGCGATTTCTGTTAACATTTCATCTACTTATTATGAATTGCGATGTGTTATTGCCATTGAAATAAAGTGCACGACTGGGTACTACGTACTTGCATTTTATGTTGTTTGTCAGTAAAAACTCAGATTGGATTCTTATTTTTAAATCATTTTTCTTTTTGAAAATCCGTCAAAATTAAAAAAAAAAAAAAATTTAACAGTTTTCCAAAACTTGGTATGCCATGACCATATTTCGTTTAGATATTATTTCGAGAAAAATAGATAGAGCCATAGAAGTAGAACATTTTTGAGAACTAGTCAATAAGAAAAGTACGGTTATAGGTATTTTTGGCGAAAACGTGGTACGCCATCTGATAGTATATGTGGCAACTCCTCACAGAATCCACTAAGTTAGCAAATTCTAAATGACTAAGTGGCAACTCCGCACGGTCTCCGCTAACACCACTACGCTAACAGATTCTCTGACTAGTTGAAACGTCATCAATCGTACGATGCGCTGTTACGCCCTCTCCCTCACTCGCACGGATGCAAGAGTGTAGAAAAAGGCGGACTCTTCCACGACATCGTATGACAATTCATTCTTACTCAGGTTTCCGTGGCTGAAAGACGCAATTCCTAAGTTGTTTTGATAAAAAATAAAATATTCATTTTTTCCGAAGACTTTGATAGTTGTTTCATTTGCGCAGTGGTAAAGGTTCCACATATATATCCACCATAACTCAAATATCGAATTTGATCAAAATTGTTGGAGCCGTTTTCGAGAAAATAGTAAAGTACCGTTAATTTTGGGGTTATATATATGAAGTTTGAAGAAAATTCGTTCAGACTTTTAGGCTGATGGAATTGAGAGACCCGAATTATTGAATTCCTCTACCACTGTAATATCAAGTTTGATAAAAATCAGAAGCATGAGTTTACAAATATTTTTAACTTCCTAAGTCCAAATTTTATTATTGGTGGCGACTTTAACGCGAAACACACCTTCTAGGGTTCAAGATGCATACATGATATATGAATATAATTGTGACTTTCACCAACATACTGGACAACTGGAACTACGAAAATACCTGTTCTGATCGATTTCTTTATTGTAAAAATGAGTTTCCAGCAATTGTAGTAAATTCACAATTTGTTTTAATTTATTTATAAATTGTTTATAGAGTTTACACAAAGTGTTTGTTTACAATTGGAACAGTTGAACTTCAAACTATTAAAAATCAGTGTATATGATTATGCAATCTTCGTTTACTATTCGTGTACGATATTTCCAAGCAGATTTTATATAGTTTACCAGCAAAGATCAATTTTGACCATTTAATACTACTTCATCCGTATTTCTCTACCAATGAACGCATCTGATTGAATTTAATATGGGACATATTCCTTTGAAGTGTAAGACATAACTTGCGATAACTTCAGTGTGTATATAATTAATGTGCAGAAGTTTTCCTCTCACTTTAAATATATGTAGTGGAAGTAGTATCTGTAGTTGTCATGAAAATAGTTTTTCTGTTCCAAGTTGTGTTGAAGAATACGATACATGCTTCTATTTTGGCTTTGTTGTGTCATTTCTGTAAACACCACAAATTTAGATTCTCTATCACACAACGTCTGTAAAGCGGTTCGCCTCCGTTAGCTGGACATTATACTCACTGCATAGTCTCGACCATTCACTGAAGCACTGAATTTTTCGACGTAGAAGGTTGCGACGTTGCAGCAATTTTGGAAAGCCAAGGTAGGTTTGTGAATTCTTTCATAGTCTAAATATTTTCTTACTGAAGTATCTTAACAGTTTTTGTACATCTTCATACTGAAAAACACACCACACCGCTTCAAGGAGTCTGTACATTACACTTCAATCAATGTTTTTCTTCCTCAAGATATTCTTCCAATTACAATTTATGACCATCTTAGCTGCCTTCAGTTTCCTCTGTAGATTTTTTTAAAATGAAAGTCGGTGAGTGATGACGACGCCCAGATATTTGCACTCCTTCACTTTTCCCTATTCTTCGTTTTCCTATATCCATTTTTCTGCTCTTGAGTAACGCCCTGATTAATTTCGAAAGACCATATTTTTGACTGATTTGCATCATGTTAGGAATTTCTGCCAGTAATACATTGTCGCCTGCGTACATAAGAATCTTTATGTTGTGGCTGTTAAATATGATCCTTCCTGGAAGGTAGGATGTAAGATCATCAAGGAAGGTTAAAAAGAGTAGTGGACTTAGTAAGCATCCTTCTTTTACACCCATTTAGGACTCAAACCAGTACGATATTTTGCTGCCATACCACAGTGCGTCGTATTTCCCTAGTGCAAACTTCGACGTATATTACCTTGAGCATTTTCCTTGACACTCCTAAATTGCTTAGTTTATAGAAAAGGGCGTCTCTATCAACTGAATCAAACGCGGTCTTAAAATTGACAAAGAACGCATATAATTTGTTTCCATTATCTAGGTAGGTCTTCGCTATACTTGTTAATGTTAAATTATATGAATAGAATCTTTTATTATTCTCTTCAAAAACCAGCTTGGAATTCGCTTAGCAAATCATTCTCAATCATTCCTGTAAATATGTCCATAACAAAGTTCATAAAGGCATCCTCTTTCTTAAACAAGAGAAAGATTATATTTTAATGAAGGTTTCTGACACACCTGTGAATATCGAAAATGGAATTGTAGGCGACTGCAAGTTTTTGGATTAATTGTTCATGACATATTTAAAAAATTTATAGGGTACGCTATATTCTCGTGGCACTTTATTTAAACTGCATCCGTGTATAAATCTGGTGCCACCGTGGATTGAGATTGCACGATCTAGGTCAGTATTCCTTCCCTAGGTTAGTACGTACCTGAGTTGATTTAAATTATGCTCAAAGTTTGAGAACCTCGCATAAAAGTAGCACTATTTAAAGTTCTTCCCGTTGATTGAAAGGGTTTCGCAGCTTGTTTAATGACAGGTCCAGATTGGTTTGTATCCCTAAGTCTCATTGGGTACATTCAGCCTTATTACAACAGTTAAAGGTAAGTGATCAGAAAAATGAAGTTTCATGTCAGCTAGACATTAAAGCCACTCATCATGTACCAGACAATAATCAATAGTTAG